>CM062276.1:5547452-6194952 GCA_031216635.1 Dissostichus eleginoides
GGAACTTTCTCTTTTCATTTTCAAAGGAGAGAGAGGTGATGAAACTCCCTCTCTTCTTCCTCTCTCCCGCTCACTCTCCTCCTCCTCCTCCTCCTCATCCTCACTCTCCTCCTCCTCCTCCTCCTCATCCTCATCCTCATCCTCCTCTTCCTCTGCTGCCGGTGTGATGCTGTCTTTGAGTCGTTGGTGTCAGAGCAGCCGGACTGAAATGGGAAATAGACGCGGGAGGAGGTTGCATTACCTCACCATGGATCTTCGGTAGGATTGAATTGTTGTTCTGCATGTGCTCTAGTTTTCATATTTAACCTTCTAATGATGACTTTTACTGCAATTTAACGTTAAAATGTTTCCAAAATGGCAAAAATCTGAAGCCTTTACTGCTGTTCCTCCTCTCTTTTCATTCATTCCTGTTGGATTGGGGATGTGCACATTTTACGCACAGAACCTTTTTACCTCCAAATAATGCATGGTTTCATTTCTTTCTTGTAGCCATATTTATTAACGGCTTTTTCTCCACTAAGAGATACTTTAAACATCTTTAGAAATTCACTAGCAAATGTAGATTTGTTGGAGGTGCAAAGGGAGTATCCGTGGAGTTGAGACAGTGATTGACGGCGCGCCCTGATCAGATGCAGCTGCACCTCAGCGTAACACGCTACTAACATTCACTTGAACGGGATTTACTGCTGTTTTCATTTTCTCCGGCTGCAGCTTCGCTCTGCTGGAGTGCAAACTTTTTAATCGTGTTGTGCAATTTTTATTAGTGTTGCAAGTTCCAGGATTGCCCTAATTTGTATGCAATGTGTGATTTTCACTGAGACACTCACACCATTTTGTCTGGCGAAGGTGTGAAGGCGATGAAAAGTGAAATTAATGTTAGATTTGTACGATTTTGCTGCGGAACATTTTGGTATTTTATGGTTTATCGTTGAGGTTTTTTTTTTTTTTTACAAATTGTGTGTGAAGACTTGTGTGTGGGTGCAATGTGCACACAGCGTTTGAGCGTGTGTGGGTGGCAGTAAAATCACAAGTGTGCACCTGCAGATGTGTCAAACATAAAATCATTCTCCATTTTAGAATCGGTCTGCGTTTCACACACTTGCTCGCAGGTGCACATGTGTGTGTTTCAGTGTGTGCTGAGAGGTTTTTGTTTAAAAACCCGGCTAAACTTTTTCAAAGACCCCGGGGGATGAATTAGAGGTGAGGGACAGATCTTTGTTTCCTGCAGCAGTCGAGCTGGAGGAAAACAATAGGCGGCCGCCGCTCTCCCTCTGACCTTTTTTCACCCGTTCTGAATAAGCCAGAGCCGTGCAAATCCATCTGCCTTTTGTCTATGGGAGCCTGGCTAATCCACACCCCCCCCCCCCCCTCTTCACACACACACACACACACACACACACACACACACACACACACACACACACACACAGACCTCACCCCTCCAAATCTCAAATCCACATACCAAGAACCACACTCACCTTTATTTCCACCTCACACTTTTTTTCAAACTCAGTTTTATTTCTTAATTGATTTTTTAAGATGTTTTCTTTAGTAGTAAAAGCTGCAAAGCGGATTATTGTAAGTAGATGAATTCAAATGCTACCTACACATCACACTAAGCGTGGATAAAGAGGCTATTTTAAAGCAAAACTGAATTAAAAAACACCCGAGGAGAAGTGAAAAAAAAACATAAAAACGTCCGTAATGATGGATTCATTTTCCCTCTCTTTTCTGTTCTGTTTCCCTCCTGTTTAAAGACGCCTGCCTGTCTGTCTGCCTGTCTGTCTGCCTGTCTATCTACCTGTCTATCTACCTGTCTATCTGCCTGTCTATCTGCCTGTCTATTTGCCTGTCTATCTGCCTGTCTATCTATACCTGTCTATCTGCCTGTCTATCTGCCTGTCTATCTGCCTGTCTATCTGCCTGTCTATCTGCCTGTCTATCTATCTGCCTGTCTATCTGCCTGTCTATCTGCCTGTCTATCTGTCTATCTGCCTGTCTGTCTGCCTGTCTATCTGCCTGTCTATCTGCCTGTCTATCTGTCTATCTGTCTATCTGTCTATCTGCCTGTCTATCTGCCTGTCTATCTGCCTGTCTACCTGTCTATCTGTCTGTCTGTCTGTCTGTCTGTCTATCTGTCTCTCTGCCTGTCTATCTGTCTCTCTGCCTGTCTATCTGTCTCTCTGTCTGTCTATCTGTCTCTCTGTCTGTCTGTCTGTCTGTCTGTCTGTCTCTCTGCCTATCTGTCTCTACCTATCTGTCTCTCTGCCTGTCTATCTGTCTCTCTGTCTCTGCCTGTCTGTCTGCCTGTCTATCTGTCTCTCTGCCTGTCTCTCTGTCTCTCTGCCTGTCTGTCTGCCTGTCTGTGGGGAGTGTGTCTGATATTTGCTGAAAAGGGCTGAACCCAGCAGCCACTCGGCATCCTGACGGGCGATTAATGCTTTTCAGAAACCCTGGTGCACGAGGAGCTTCTGTCAGATCACGTTTGCCTATATGCGAAAATGGAAAAAAAATAATTTGCAAGTACAATCGCTGGAGCTGGGGCCGATGGACAATAGAGGGGTTTGGGACGCATGAAAGGAACCCCTTCTCCCCTATGCCTTTGGGGAGCCCAGATTCTCCTTTCATTTTCTGCCGCTCTCTGGATGGAAACGTCTGATTTTCCTCCAGAAACAAACGGGATGGTCTCCGGGTTTATTCATGCACCATACGATAAAAAAATAAATAAAAAAAGATACACATTGAAGTCAGAAGTGCTCTTTGATTCTGCATGTGTCTTTTTAGCTTCCAAATCAATACAGAAATCTGCCTGTAATCACAGCAAAGACACACACGTTAAATCCCCTTTCATTTCTTTCCATGTTCCCTCGCCGGTTGCAGCTTCTTTCCGTGTCATTTGATTGAAAGCGTGAAGCCACAGGAGTCAGGAAAGGCCTCCGAGCGGCTGATAACCTCCTGGTGTCGCAGACAGAGAGCAGGTGACAGGAATATAAATACATGCACACGTATTTCATCATTTTCGCTCAATATTTCCACGTCTCTCGCTGTGATCCTGAAAAGGTTACAGAGTCCTCTGCGCAGAAATCACTGCTGCATGCATCTGCTAATGTGTGAATATTCTGAATACCCCCCCCCCACCCCCACCTACCTTTCCTGTGCAAACATTTGATTTTCAATCATTGCACATTTCTGCTACATCTGCCTCTGCACTACTTTAACCTTTAACCGAGTATTTTTACATTGTAGTCTTGCTCATTGAGTAAAAAACTGAAACTAAATTAAATGTATTATATCAACACATTTCACATAATTGTATTAGGTTAGTTGATAGCAATACTATTACTGTACGTTTAAATACAAGATTAATAGGATCAACTGAATATTAGTGCTTTCATTTAACCTCATGCAGTTATGTGAAATTTGTTGATATAATACATTTAATTAAAGTCAGTTTTTTCAGTGTCAGAGGTGGAAGAAGTACTCAAATGATCAGAAGGTTTATTACCAGTTGACACGTACGAGGAATTTGACTTGATGTCGTGGTGCATACAAATACTTTTTTTTTTTTTTTAAAAGAACACAGATTGCGAACTATTTTAAGAACACTGTAATCAAAATAAAGTGAGATAGCAATAAAATAAATCAGTATTTTACATTGAAATAGAATGCAATCAATTATAGAATATACAATATGCAGTATTGTCAACATTGTGTACATTAATGTAATAGTATTGCTATCAACTAACCTAATACAGTTATCTGTAATCTGTTGACATAATACATTTAATCAAAGTTTCAGTTTTTTACTCAAATGAGCAAGACTACAACGTAAAAATACTCAGCAGATACAAGTTCAAATATCGCAGAGGCAGATGTAGCAGGAATGTGCAACGATTGAAAATCTAATGTTTGCACGGGAAAGGGAATCAACATGTCAGTTTGTTCAGTGTCAGAGGTGGAAGAAGTACTCAAATGATGCAACACAATTTGAGTACTTCATACAGCCGCGATCTAACAAGTCATACAAGCTTACTGTTTCTAACAACTGCAACCAAACGTGATTAAGCAGCTGGGGTCAGGCCACATTTCTCTGTGTGTGTGTGTGTGTGTGCGTGCGTGCGTGCGTGCGTGCGTGCGTGCGTGCGTGCGTGCGTGCGTGCGTGCGTGCGTGCGTGCGTGCGTGCGTGCGTGCGTGCGTGAGGAGGAGGAGGAGGAGGAAGAGGGGGGTTCGGCATCTGTCCCGTGAAAAGATGACTGAGCTGTTACAGTTAGAGCCGTGAATTATGGGCCATCACTCGAGCAGAAAGATGCGATCCCTCTCCATGAAACCTCATTTGACAAAACAACGAGTCGACTCGGGGAGTGAAATGACAAATGAAGTTGATTTTGACGGGGAAATAAAAGACATTCGGCCGGAGATGATTGCCGTGGAATCAGCAGTAATGCATTATTAATGTCCGCCTGCCAAAGCAGCAAACATGGACTTTTGTTTATGATGCCTTCCTTTACATTAGCAATGCATTCATAAAAAGACATGCGATTAATTGTATATGCTTTTTACTTTAAATCGAATGCATTATTAATATCTGCAGCCATTCAAATCTAATGTAAGCAGAGGCCTTCGTGTTTATCACTGATTTATGAACAGACTATAGATTGTATACGTACTGAACTCAGTGGTGCACACAAGTACACAAACATTGAGGTATTTGTACTTTAATTGAGTATTTTCCTAATGTGCTACTCTTACTTTTACTACATTTGTAGGAAGATATTGTACTTTTTACTCCACTACATTTCATTACTTTGCAGCTTTTGAATATTAATGCAAAATATAAATTAAATAAATCACTATCATATAATATTATAGGTTAAATTACCCGACATTACATCAAGTAATTTAATTAAACCGCTCTTTTAACAGGTGAAACATTGAAGAGATGCTCACGTTAATGCATCAATAATTATCATACAATATATTTAAAATATATGGTGCTTTAATGGGCCATTCTGCATAATAAGTACTTTTACTTTTGGTATTTAAAGTATATTTTGATTTACTTTAAGTACAATTTGAATGCACTACTTTTACTTGAGTATTATTACACTGTAGTATTGCAACTGTTACTTCATTTGAGTACTTCTTCCACCTCTGACAGTGAAAAAACTGACTTTAATTAAATGTATTATGTCAACTAAAAGTCAACGTTTAAGTTTCTTTACTCAAATTATCAAATACTACAGTGCAAAAATACTCAGTTACAAGTAAAAGTAGTGCATTCAAAATTGTATTAACATCAAATTTAAGTATCAAAAGTAGAAGTACTCAATATGCAGAATGGCCCCTTTAAGCACCATGTATTGTAAACCTAAATTGAACCGAATATTTAGTATTTAAATGTAATATTATTGCTTTCAACGAACCTAACACAGTTCTGTGAAATTCCCAGATATCGTACATTTAATTAAAGCCACTTTTTCAGTCTTTTCTGTGTATTTCTTCAGTTTTTTTTGCTGCTTTTATGATTATATCTCCTCCCTCGCACTGGGAGAATAGTGCGGAGACGCCCACTGTTTCCTTTCAGCGCCGGCACATTACTATGCAGCAGCTTTTACAGTACGGCTTAGAGCTCCCCGAGCAAATTGGACACCCCACAAAGCATCGAACAACTGTTGTCCCCCATTGTGGATTCTTCTCTTTCTGCGGGGGCACTCTTTATCAGGTGCTGAATGCAGAGGCAATGAATGAAATCATAGAGGGAGGGGGGGGCCTCATCGAGTGGTTTTTGGGGGTCACTCCCTAAAAAAAACCTCACAAGAATTCCTGAACAATCCGTGTGCAAAGCGGATCTTTTTCGCACCTCCCAGAGTTTCTGTGACAGTTACCCCCCCCCCTTTTTTGTTTTTTTCCCCCCCTCCCCACTGCTTTTCAAAGCTTCCTTTCCATTAACTCTCCACGCCTAATCTCTGTGACCTCCACCACCGATGGACAGGGATTTTTTCATTTTTTTTTCATCATACCCCCTTTTTCTACAATCGAGAAAAAGCCTGCTGCTGCTTTCCTGTGAGGCGACGGCACAGCTCTAACACTTTAAAGCTTTTGATCAATATATATTAATTGCAGTGGTGGAAAGTAACTAAGTACATTTACTCAAGTACTGTACTTAAGTGGTACTTTGTCATATTTCTACTTTACTTGCATATTTCCATTTTATGCTTCTTTATACTTACTTCTCAACATTTTGGAAGCATTCATTGTACTTTCTACTCCATAACGTTTTTTTAAAGAGGCCCTTTTATGCTTTTTGGGCTTCCCTTTCCTGTAGTGTGTTATATAGGTTTTAGTGCATGTAAATGGTCTGCAAAGGCTAAAATCCATGTGTTCCCTCCCTGCCTGAAACGCCTCCATTGGACCCCTTTGTTTAATTCTATAAAAAAGTGACATCACTATGAAACACTCACGCTCCTATTGGCTAACGCTCCAACACATTGTACGTGATAGGCTAAGGGGCGGGACATCTCTAAGCCGGTTGACCAATCACAACAGAGCCGACCAGCTAACCAATCAGAGCAGACTGGGCTCTGGTTTCAGACAGAGGGTGAAAAGAGGTGCTGCAGCACAGGCAGTATGAGAAAAATAAAAACCTTTTTCGAAGCATGTAAACATGGAGACATGTCCCAGGAGAGACATACTAATATGAACCTGATAATGAAGAGAATATGTCCTCTTTAATATGCAGCATCAAGTTACTATTATTATCAGAATGTTCAGTGAGAGATTACTCTTTTGTGGCATGCGTGTGGCGCAGTGGATAGAGCCTTGGTGTTGGGATCAGGGGGTCACAGGTTCAAACCCCTCTGCAGTCAGCATGTCGTTGTGTCCCTGAGACACTTCACCCCAAATTGCTCCTGTGGGGATTGTCCACAGTATTGAGTATGTAAGTTGCTTTGGATAAAAGCATCTAACAAGTAACATGTAATGAGTAAAGAGGGGATATTTATCTTTTACTGTGCCTCAAAGATGCTTGTTCCCCGCCCCAAAAAACGTATTTTTGCCATAGATTTCCTTTTGATAATTCTGTGTCAGGGGGAATTGTGTGCCTTGTCATCTGCGGTGCAATTTGTAGCTCTTCTTCTTCCCTTTGCTCTTTGTTGTCAGGATCATTACGCAGTGTGTAATAACGGGGAATTATGGCGCCTATTGTTAACTCTTTAGTTGTCAGGTAGAACGCAACAGGCCCATTATCTTCAGCAGGTCTGAAAACCAACAGCTGCTCGAGCTGCAGTTCAATAGGAATTACTTCCACTTTTTTTTTTTTTACACACTCTCAAGAAGCAGTTTTTTCCTACAGTGTGTGTCCATTGTGTTATCTGAAGCAGCGGACCGTGTGAAAAGAAATCTTTCATCTCCAGTTGTTTGCTGAAGGATCTGGTTCTCACGCACTAGATTAAAGGTCGAAATTGGCGAGGCACTTTCTCGAGACGGCAGAACTTCTGTCGCCTCGACTCACAACCGCAGAAAATTCCCTCCAAAACAACGGTGTGTGTGTGTGTGTGTGCGTGTGTGTGTGCGTGTGCATGTGCGTGTGGGTGTGGGTGTGCGTGTGTGCGCGCGTGTGGGTGTGTGTGTGCGTGTGGGTGTGCGTGTGCGCGCGTGTGCGGGTGTGGGTGTGTGTGGGTGTGTGTGTGTGTGTGCGTGTGCGTGGTGTGTGTGTGTGTGTGTGTGTGTGTGTGTGTGTGTGTGTGTGCGTGCGTGCGTGCGTGTGCGGGTGTGGGTGTGTGTGGGTGTGGGTGGGTGTGTGTGTGTGGAGTCGATGCCTTGCTGAGCAGGAGTTTATGCATTCACTGCACTCCTGGGCACAGATGGGGGAACAAACGCTTGTGATTACACTTCTCATCGAGCATAGTGATATGCATATTTATGTCTCTCCAAAAAAAAAAAAAGGAAAGAAAGGAACCATGTGATTCATACTTTCATCTACTCATGTAAAGTTATTTTTGGGGGGGATCAGAGGAAGCAAAGACAATCAGTGCCTTCAACGTCTGGGGTTTGGAGAGATTACGGTGAAATTTAAATATGATGGTGATCGTGGTTGTATGCTTTAATCTGGGGGGTTGAATGTGTTTTAAAGCACTGAAAGTCTGCAATCAAACACTCCATCGAATGACAGTACCGTTTTTTACACCTGACAGACATTTTTTGTGCACCAGTCAAATCTTAAAATGAAATGCAGAGGCAATCCCAGATCAAATGTTCCTTAAAGGGTCTTAAACCTGTTGTTATCGTATCGTTTCCTTTAAGGTACAGAGTGTTGCATCCCTCCTCTATTCCACCATCATGAGACATTTGAAAATATGGACAGTTGTTGATATGTCTCCACTAGTTTCCAAAGCATGTTGTCATGTTTAAAGAGATGTCATGGTAGGCCTCATGATATTTTTAGATGAGATAATATTGCTTCAAAATCATCATTATTTGTGGAAAAGTATTGCAAAAAGAGTTCAACTGCAATCAAGTGCATTGAATTGAAATATTTAACTAAGTGATAAAGTGCTGGTATTTACATAAACTGTATATATTACCTGTGAAAGTACATTTGCTTTGAAATAGTATATAATGCCGAGATCAGATATCCTAGTTTAACAGCATTTTTATACATATTTTTATATATATTTGTATTTTTGTATTCGGGATTGTAGGAAACGGTATTTTGATTTCTCTGTCTGTACACACAAACTGAAAGATTGACAATAAAGTTGACTTTGACTGACTTTGATAAGTGGTAATTTTACATATAAATACACAGAGAATCGCTCATTTTTTATACAATATTTAAAAAACAGACATATTTTTAACCCTGAGTGAGTCTTTTTTCCTGTATATCTTACCTGTGAAAGTACCACACTGTACCTGTTTGATCTGCACAGAGAATCGCTCATTTGATCAAATATAAAAAACATATTATTAACCTTTTGTTTCTGTTTCTTTTTGGTCCACAGGAAAACCAGATCAAGCAGATTCCCACCAAGTACAGCCAGGCGGAGTCCACCAAGTTCCTGGTGCTCACGGTGGTCTCCCTCTTGTGCATCCTGGCCGTTCTGCTCGGCTCCACCGTCATCTACTGCCTCCGCCATCGATCCCACCACAAGCTGAAGGAGAAGCTCACCAACCTGGGAACAGACACCGGAAACGATGCTACCTCCACCTATCAGGTAGGAGACAAACACATCCTTTACTCAAGTAGAAGTACAGATACTCGTGTTTAAAAATACTCTGGTGAAAGTAGAAGTACTGACTAAACTTCTTTACTCAAGTAAAAGTAAAGAGGCTTTGAAATGTACTCAAGTAAAAAGTACCCATAACTACCAGCTGTTTTAAAGAGTACCTGACCTCCCTTTATATTAATAGAACAATAATGTCATTGTAAGCTAATGAATGTTTCCATGCTGAACAACGGCAACATGGCAACGTTTTCATTGGTCCCTCTTCTTTAGAGAAGACCAGGAAATGATGGATCGTGTTCAAATCAATAGGCACGCAATGACTCTAAATAATAATGATCACGCCACCAAACACACATTCAAACTAAAGGAACCAGCCTGTTTGGAACATGTAAGAAGTAGAAAGTACAGGTATTTGTGTTAAAAAATGTAAGAAGTCACAGTAAAAAGTCGTCAGAAAAATAAGTAGTGGAGTAAAGTACTGATACCAGAAAAATGCACTTAAGTACAGTAACGAAGTATTTGTACTCCACTACTTCCCACCTCTGAGTAGGAGGTGCTACTGCGCCATCTGTGAAAACAGGGGTGAAAGGATGACGTGTTTATGAAGGTCGATAGAGAAATCGTCACATATTAACACCACTTGATGAATTTTGAAGCGTAAATACAATCTCCAGAAGTAAAAAGTTAATGTTGGGCTCTAAAGGAACTACAGCACGGTCACGACTTCACGTCACCACCGCTAAGCTAAAGATGGCTAATGTTAGGCTATAAAGGAACTACAGCAGGGTCACACGACTTCACGTCACCACCGCTAAGCTAAAGATGGCTAATGTTAGGCTCTAAAGGAACTACAGCACGGTCACGACTTCACGTCACCACCGCTAAGCTAAAGATGGCTAATGTTAGGCTCTAAAGGAACTACAGCACGGTCACGACTTCACGTCACCACCGCTAAGCTAAAGATGGCTAATGTTAGGCTATAAAGGAACTACAGCACGGTCACACGACTTCACGTCACCACCGCTAAGCTAAAGGTGGCTAATGTTGGGCTATAAAGGAACTACAGCAGGGTCACATGACTTCACGTCACCACCGCTAAGCTAAAGGAGGCTAATGTTGGGCCATAAAGGAACTACAGCACGGTCACATGACTTCACGTCACCACCGCTAAGCTAAAGGAGGCTAATGTTGGGCGTGATGACATTTCGTCTTCTCATTTAGACACTTGTTAGCAACCACCATTTTTAAATTCACCAGTGGGGTATTTACTGACGTATTTTATGTCGTAGAACAAAACCTTAAAATCTCTTCAGCTTGTGTTAACCTCAGACCTTATTCCAAAAAAAAACATCGACTTCAAGACGAATCAACCCAGAAGAGCTGTAAGGCCGACTCATTTCGGTGTTTAAGGACTTATTCCTGCACCTCTCTTGAATTGAAACAACTGCTACTCTCATAAACTATGCAGGGTTTGGATTGATAAGACTGTTGGTTCCAAAATGTTTTTGACAATTTCTATTTAAAATTAAGTCATGCAATTTTTGCGACCCCTTTACTGGTCGTTACAAGTTCAGCCGAACGAGTGTTTTTTCTTTTTCCTTGACGTAAAATGATCAAAAAGGGGCAAAAATAATAGGAAAAGTCTGACTTATAACATAACTATAGCAGAAATCCTTTAATTCACTCGTTCAATATAACGGGGCATCTTAAAACAACCGTGTGTTTTTAGATGTTAAAACTGGATTTATGCTGATTGCTGTGAGTCCCCTGCTATAATTTGTTGTTTGACATATGAAGCAATATTACCAATCCAACAGGTTTTTTCACCTCGAGTCATTTCCATTTATCCCCCCCCCCCCCCCCCCACTCCTCTCTGCTTGCTGTAATTATCCTTTGGCCGGAATAGCGGGGTGTGAAATTTAATTTACACAATCCAATATTAAGTGGCTTTTTGAGCAAAGAATTACATTGAGATTTCTCCGTCTCTCTCCTTCTGACCTTTTCTCCCAGCATGTTTTTAAATGAGAGTGGTCCTGTGGGCATCGATTTTATAATGAGCCCGGCCCCTTCCCCTAAGTGCTTACATTTCATGCCCTCCCCCTCCTCTGGGGATTTTTAAACTCCTGAAATAGACTGAGCTGCTGCTGTGTCAGAGGTTTACCTCAACACCAGAGACTTATAATTCAGAATCATCATCATTTTCAGAGTGTGGTTCTGGCTAATTGGGATGAACATTGATTAAAAATGATGAGAAATAACTCACTTTATAGACGTTTTGGAGCATTGATTGGAAGCAAAAACTGACAACAAGGAGGTTTAATTAACCTTCATGTTGTCAGCTGTGCAACTTTAGTCCTTGTTTGACTAATAGTATAAATAATAACCCAAATATTGGTTACACCTTTGAAGCCAACTTTATTCCAACTCATTACCACCAAGTTTTAGTCATCTGTTATCAAATATGTCAAATATATGCTCAATAGACGTCATTTACGCAAAATTAAACCAATATTTTGAGTTAAAAAAGGCGTTAAAATATGCATTATCTGCCTGGATTAGAGGAACATGTCTCGATGGACACTTTATTCTGTTGTGAAACCATTGACTTGTTTTAATGGCAGCACATAATGACAGTAGATGCTATTAATTTAAATAATACACACTTAATTCAATGTAAGTAGTCCTAATTATGTTATTTTTCTGGCAACTAGCTGAAATCACCTCCTCTTTCTGACATAATAACATTTGGAAATGGGTCCAATTTGACCCTCTGCACACTCTCAGACATACAGTATATGTCAGACATATCTGTACCTATAGTCAAACACATCTGCACTCCAAAAACAGACAATTAAAACTAAATGTTAAGATGGATGTCACAGCTTTCTCTGCCTGTTGTGACCAAAAACCGACCTAAATGATTCCTATGAAAAGTACTTTCTAATATCAACCATGCTTAGTCTAATGTTTGAATATATTATAAAACAAAAGTGTAGTAAAACCATTCATATTAATAATGTAGATAGGAATTAAACATTGAATTAACATTAACTACAAAAAACACGCCTGTTTTTCTATCCTGGCTCCAAAATGGTGCACGCTCCACCTTGATAACAGCACCTACAGTATTTAAACTGCACATTAGCCAATGATAATACTTTCAAAGAAGTCTCTCTTCTGCGTGTAGCACTTGGAAAGCTTACTTGAAGCCAATGCACTTACAATGGTTTGGCTTATTGAAAGCTAATGTACCTGCAGGATTCTGTCTTTTCGAAGATGCTTTGGATGAAAGCTCCGGCTAAATGAAATATAACATTGTCACTAAATGAAAGACTGTTTCTAAAAGTCTGTCAGTCAACACGTCCAATGACACGCTGACATTTTAACGATCCACCTCCCCTCTATCTACATAAAATATGAGCTTTTCCTCAGAGTGAGAAACGTATCTTCACGGTTCCTTGCCCCCGATGTTCCCTCTAAGCCTCTAATTGGAAAATGCAAATTAAAACACACACGTTAAGTCTGTGTTTACGCATTATTCCTCTAACAAAAAAACGCTCATGTTGCTTATATTTGGGGGGAGGAGGGGGGAGAGGAGGGGGGAGACTCTCTCCTCCGTCAGCTTTATCGAGTCTCCTCAGAGAAAGACTTCAGTGTTCAGCTCCATCTTAGCCGTGTAAGCCTCGTCTCTTTGTCAGCACTGCTGTGTAGAGGGCTTCCCTGGGTGAGTGTGTGTGTGTGTGTGTGTGTGTGTGTGTGTGTGTGTGTGTGTGTGTGTGTGTGTGTGTCTGTGTGTGTGTGTGTGTGTGTGTGTGTGTCTCCAGGGCTACATGCAATTAAAGCAGACAGGAAGCGGCAGGCTGCCTGACGGCCGTACTGCTGCATCTCCTTCACACTGGCTGTCAAACACACACACACACACACACACACACACACACACACACACACACCAGAAAACACACATTAACATGCACCAACACACACACACATTTATGCATGCACACACTCACCCAAGATTCAAGATGCACAGGCGTTATTATAACCAGAAGAGTTACAGTTTTTGAAATGAAGTGTTAGGCTCCTCCAACAGTGAAACATTCAATTTACTTAAGAAATACAAAATAAAGGTATGTGTAGTGCAAGAGAAATAGAAATGAAATAGTGCAAGAGAAAAGGGTAAGTGACACAATAGTGCAAGTATAATGCAGTTATAGGTCCACTATATGCATGTAGGGTGAAATAAGATAACACAATGTTAATTTGAATAAACAACTACACATTTAAACATGTTTATAAATACATATGTAGACTTAATTGGAAAATAAGTTGCTGCCTTAAAAACTTGAGTTAACAAATCTCTTGAATTGGCAATTTGTATAAATGTATACAGTTAAAGTTATCTCTACTTATAGCGGAATTAATTGAAAATATACTAAACGTGTTCTTGAATAACTACAGATTGAGTCTTAGATTGTTTCCAATAATCTAACAAGATATTAAATAATGTAAAAAATAATAGTGCAACAAGAAATATAGGAAACATTTCATGTGATTTTGTCCTTGGTGCCATTGTTGTAGGCCTCAATTCAAACACACAAACACACACACACACACACACACACACACACACACACACACACACCCTTTCCCCCTCATCGACTCTAATCCCCTCCACCTCCAGCTCTCTGCTCCCCTGCCTGTCAATCAAACGATCCCCGGGAAACAGCGACATGGGATTGGCCGACACTGACAAAGGAGACGTTGATTGACAGGCGTCGACAGAGAAGTGTGTGCAGGGTGTGTGTGTGTGTGTGTGAAACTCTCCACTACTCGTTTGCAGTTGAACTTTTCCCATGTTGTTTCCACAAATTCAGGAGATAATGATCTTGAATATGATCCCGTTTAAAGATATCATCACCCGCACCGTGACATTTCTTAAAGTGCTTTGGAAACTCGTGGAGATATCTCAACATATTTGCATATTTCCCCCACTTTGGAACACACAACAGCAGATTAAATGACTTGCTAAGATGTCATTTTCTTTCTCACACTGTGGCTGTTTTCCCTCTGTGTCTCCATTTAATATGGAGGATCTCCACAGGCAGGATAACATCGTCTTTACTCCGCCACAGAACGAGTGAAAACACATTTCCAGTACATCTCAGTTCAGATTAAACAACCAAACAAACCCCTCCTGTTCCCTCTCTGTCTGTTTTTATTTCCTGTGTCGTTTCCTCTCCTGCTCCCGGACAAACAAAATGCCTCAGGGCCAATTATATGACGCATAGAATTATATTACATTGATTACAAGTATAATACATGACATTACATTTTCTGGGATTAAAGCAATATTAAGTCCAAGCCACGTCAACTTTTATCCCTGATTTTAACATTTTTGTGACAGAAATCTACTTCTTTTCGTGTTAGTGGATATCAGTTTTCCTTGAAAATGACCACATATAAATAGTGTAGAAACACACCACTGCACCTCCTTGATTCTGGCTGTTACACACACACATAAAACACACATAAACATGCACAAACACACACATATATATGCATACACACACATATAACACACTTAAACATGGACAAACACACACATATATATGCTTACACACACACTCATCCTTGGTACCTTTTTTAAGCCTCACTTCACACACACACACAAACACACGCACACACACACACACAAACTCACACACATGGTTTTAACATATATAAAATCATAGTCACATGTTTTAGAAATGCATGTATTTCCCTGTAAATCTGAAATCTAACACTTAAAGTTTTAGTCAATTAATATTTTGCTTGAAAATGAGCAAATAAAAAGAGTGTAAAGGTTTAAATCAGCTCTTAGTCCAGACATGTTGGTATCAGTGTCAGGTCTTCTCTCCCCCCCCCCCCTCTCCCTCCACTCCCCCATATTGTACCGTGTTGCCTCTTTTATTTTTTTATTTTTTCTAATGAAGGCCCCTGCATTTGTTGTGGTCAGAGGGCCGTGTAAACAGAGGCCCCTGTAACCCCCCCCCCCCCCCACCCCCACCCCAAAACACACTCCTCCTGCCCATTAGTGGGGTCTTAATAAAGAGGGGGCGCACACGCTGATTTAAAACGCTCATGTGGCGCCAAGTGTTTCCCTGGCATGGCGCCCAAGAGAGGGGGCTTTGTTTTAACCTTTATCCATGCAGGGGGGGGGGGCTGATGGTGAGACACGTGCCCCCTTAAAGCTAATCACACACACTTATTTAAACATCAGATTCAGGTTTAAAACCATTTAGTTTTACACATACACAGAGTAATGTGCAAAATATACAAAATATACAGAGTAATGTGCAAAATATACAGTGTTATTCAACTTGTATGTTACACTTCTCTTCTCATGCTTCAGTGGAGTTCCTGGTTGAAAAGGAACGTCTTAATTAAAGTTTTTAATGGCCAACTAACAACATTACCTTCAGAAAATAAAGAAAATTCTGATTAGCATGATTTACTAAAACCTAGATTGTTTTTTAAATATATACATCAATGACAATCTTCTGTCTCCTCATTCTGCAGCGATGTGTCCCGATACAAAAGCCTAATTGTAGTTTTACATCTCTGCTATTTAGATAACAACATCTCTGTAGCGTCGTGATCGTTCCCTCGCTAACAATAGTTGCATAACAATCACGTAACGTCTGTCTGAATTTATTTTCAAAGCTGCCGTTCATTCTGAGATTGATTTCCTCCTCTCCAGACAGACATTTGTTTTCATACATTTAATTGTTTGTTTTTTAAATTAGATCAATTTAAACAGACTCAGAGCTCTCTGGGATATTGGTGATCCATCATGTTAACATTTATCCGCCTTTATTTACAGTATCTTCAAAGATAATGCCGTTTAGAGAATGGATTCATCTCCAACATGTTAGATTTAAAACCTGATTTCAAAGCAGAGTTTTCTAAAGCGTCGCTGCATCTCCTGCAGCAATAATGAACGATGTAAGTTATCAACATAGACAGAAATATAAAGTATAGACACTTTTTAATAACTTTAACTTGAGTACATTTTGAATGCCAGACATTTTTGTTTGTAACAAAGTATTTCTGGTATTATACTCTTACTTTAAAGAGTCCTCTCCTGCTGATGTTCATGTGTATATCAGTATGTAGTGTCTCTACTTTAAAGAGTCCTCTCCTGCTGATGTTCAGGTGTATATCAGTATGTAGTGTCTCTACTTTAAAGAGTCCTCTCCTGCTGATGTTCAGGTGTATATCAGTATGTAGTGTCTCTACTTTAAAGAGTCCTCTCCTGCTCATTTTCAGGTGTATATCAGTATGTAGTGTCTCTACTTTAAAGAGTCCTCTCCTGCTCATTTTCAGGTGTATATCAGTATGTAGTGTCTCTACTTTAAAGAGTCCTCTCCTGCTGATGTTCAGGTGTATATCAGTATGTAGTGTCTCTACTTTAAAGAGTCCTCTCCTGCTCATTTTCAGGTGTATATCAGTATGTAGTGTCTCTACTTTAAAGAGTCCTCTCCTGCTCATTTTCAGGTGTATATCAGTATGTAGTGTCTCTACTTTAAAGAGTCCTCTCCTGCTGATGTTCAGGTGTATATCAGTATGTAGTGTCTCTACTTTAAAGAGTCCTCTCCTGCTGATGTTCAGGTGTATATCAGTATGTTGTGTCTCTACTTTAAAGAGTCCTCTCCTGCTGATGTTCAGGTGTATATCAGTATGTAGTGTCTCTACTTTAAAGAGTCCTCTCCTGCTGATGTTCAGGTGTATCTCAGTATGTAGTGTCTCTACTTTAAAGAGTCCAAGAGGCAACATTGAGACAAAACTCCACAACAGACTCTCTTCAGATCATAAAGCACGGTTATTAAAATGGCGCCTCCCCCTCCTGAGGAAGTTCTGGAATGTAATTGGCTCTCAGGAGGGGAGATTCATTTTGAATCAGTTTTAATGACATCGTAAAAGCGCTCACTGTATGGGCTCGCTGAGATATAGATAGCTAGATAGAATCTTTATTTATCACAAGATGTGGAAATTATTGTATTATTAAATATGAATCGTATGTTCCCCTCCCACACTAAAAACTCCCACAATGCAGTGTGTTGTGCTCCATGTTGCTTAGCGACTGACACACATTTTTGTATTTAACAACAACAACAACAACAGGAGTAAGACACATTTTTACGGCTGATATTTAGCTTAATTGAAGCATCCGAAATTGACTATTTAATGTTAATTTATCAATATCTGGTATTTTGCATGTCCCAGTAGAGGTAGAAAACAGAGATATGAAATACTCAATATTTGCCGCTTTAACTAAAAAAATTGGGAAGAAATTGGGGTGTCACCATAAAGTCCACCCAGATTTGGAGATATACTGTACGTACAATATCAAGTGTCATGTGATCTTTCCTTAGACCACCTTATAAAGACCAAAAAGCCCAAAATATAATGTAAAAAAAGGTACATTATATCACACATGCTCTATATACTACTCAATGTATTTCAGGTAAGGGATGGCATAGATTAAACTGATCCCAAATCAGCGCAGTGAGTAATGGAGTTAATCAGGTCCCTAATGGAAAGACTCATTATACATTCATCCAGTTATTATGCATGTAACTATTATATAAATGAATCATTTGATGCAGAATATTGATTAAAAAGCTTTTATTACAAGATAAGATGATTAATTAGGAGCTCTGCAGATGTGTAGCCGTAGAAACAAAACTACATCTGACTAATTCATTTAGTGTTCGACTAACAGACGAGGGTTTTGATGAATGAAAGTGATGTTAAAATGTGAAGGGCCACAGTGGATTAGATTTAACATACATTTATTGGATTTAAAACCGTCATTTGTTCATGAAAAATTACTTATTTTTATGAATGTAGCTTTAAGTAAGTTATATATGTCAGTTTATTGAATACCAGATAATGAAAATTGACGATCAAAGGAGAAATACATTTAATAGCTTGAGTAAAGTTGAGGCTAAAACTTGTACATATTAAGCATTTTTCTTAATTAATTACTTACTATTCATCATAAGTGTCGTTGAATAATTTCTCACAATTACATTTTGAAAAGAACTCAAGCATCTGTGAAAACACGGTGTCTTTAAACGCAGCGCTAGAGATCTTTCCGATTGTCCAACATAAAACAGTCTACAAACATCCTGAAATGTGCCGTGTCACCGTACGACAGCCCTGACTCCTCCCCTTTTCTCTCCTCTCTCCTGCAGGAGCTGTGTCGGCAGCGCATGGCGGTGAAACCTCCGACGGAGCGCAGCGAGCCGATCTCCTCCAGGATCAACAGCGTGTCGTCTCAGTTCAGCGATGGAGGTCCGGCCGTCAGCCCCTCGGCTCGCAGCAGCATCTCCTCCTGGAGCGAGGAGCCCGCTCACCACAACATGGACATCTCCACCGGACACATGATCCTGGTGAGTGTCCACAAATAAATATCCTCTTAAAAAGCTGTTGGGAAAATACTGAATGTATTCTTCCTATCTCAGAGTACACATGATAAGAAAGGTATCCCAACTGTAGCTGTGTACATGACAGGATGTATGATTACCTAGAAGAGCATCAGGACTGTTTTAGGCATATGATAGCTATGTGATTAACATGATGATTCAGTCCTGTGCCTTGCTCAAGGGCACCACCATCTTTCTACCTCTGCCTTTTTACATTTTTCTTAACATTTCTCCTACTTTTGGCTGCAAAAAAGGCCAAAATATGATTCTCTGACATGGTATCGCAGTAGCTTTCTATGGAAGCTTTCTAGGAAAGGCGAGTGTCCTACTGAGCTGATTTTGAAGCTATTGCTTATAATATAACACTTGATTAAATGCATTAAACACTAAGACACAAGACATGTACACAGAAAAGGAGAGAGTGACCTAATAAAACCAGAGGTCAGTTTGTTTCTCATCCCACAGACACCCTTATCTTGCGGTGTTGTAAGACACTTTATCCTAAACATGAACAAATCTACAAAATACAGTACTTTAGGATTTCCTAAAAGTTATATTTTAAACACCTTTAATGTCCATTGCACATTCTTAAAGTCATTAATAGGTTTGTTCCTAGTAAATAACTCAAAATAAACAAGATGCTGTGATGGTGACATTAGAAAAGTTGTACCTGATAGATCTAAAGCACATGTGTCAAACTCAAGGCCCGGGGGCTAAATCAGGCCCGTGGTGGATTTAATTTCGGCCCGCAGGATAATTTCTAATTACTATTAGATCTGGCCCGCCGGTATATTGCACGCACACCTTCACTCAATCCTGAGGATCTCCTCAGCTCAGAGCCTGACCCCAAACATTGATGAACTTGCACCCTAGATGAGATGCCAAGTATCTGTATATATAATATCACAGAGCAGCAAACTGAGTTTCAATGGATGTTTCCTTCTGCACTTTGTTTCTTGCGACAGCAGGGCATGTTTGGTTTTCTCTTTGAGGGAAGTTGTTTTCTTGAAGCTGTTGTTGGCCTGTGGAAAAATTTAATATAAGAAATGACTCCGGAAAAGCTGCAGATAGAGCCATAAGAAATGAATGCAACTGATTATTTAATGTTTCATGTTGTTTTTATAGGCAATAATTTAAGCTTTGTTAGTTCCAGGTTTAATATGTGCAATAAGTTCATTTCAATAAGTTTTGCAATAAACATTGAACCAGTCCGGCCCTCGACTAGTACCCATTTTTTTATTTTGGCCCACTGTGTATTTGAGTTTGACACCCCTGATCTGAAGGATGCATTAAAGGTGAGTGTTGTGTTTAGATTTTGCTCAATATCCTGCGATGACTCGTGATTTAAAATGTACTTTTGTCCTGACCGAATCACGAATCTAATCCACCTCCACATTTCCATCTAGAGTTGTTAATAAGAGCTGTCTAAAATGACTCCCCATTTAAAAAAGAAGAAGATTAAACCCAATTTAAAACACATTTTGGCATTGTGAGATTTAAAAGAATGATCTGTCGCTGATAAAACACTCATTTAACTTTCAATGATTGCCTCTTTTAGTATAGGTAATTACTGTTTGAAACCCAATGTTTTGGAGCGCTAGCCAATAGAAGCGCTTGTGTTACATAGTGATAAAAAAGGAGTCCAATGGAGACGTTTGAGGCAGGGAGAGAAACTCAGAACACAGGGATTTTAGTCTTTGCAGACCATTTACATGCACTAAAACCTGTATAAAACACTACAGTAAATGGAGAACCCACAAAAAGCACAAATAGGGCCAGTTTAACCCTTAGATGCTCGAGTGACTGGACCCTACACTCTTCCACAAGTGGGTCAAAAAGGACCCGTATTAGAATAATATGTGTTTTTATGCCATTTTTGTCATTTTGGTTAATAAAAATCACTTGTATAATATTTAGTATTATATTTTGGTTCACACTAGAAATATTTTATATTACATTTTTCACTATTTATAAAGTGAAAAATTTAATATTTTTTTTTACATTTTGAAAAAAACGTTTGGAACATTTTGATGCAAAGATCTCCGCAATTCTGAGACCCTCACAGTATTCCAGTCCCTTTTCAAAACTCATCTCTTCTCCTCTTGTCTACTCATAGCCCACCCCCCATCAATCCATGCCGGTTGATCAAGTTTGATAGTCCTATACCCCCCACCCTAACCTTCCCTTATAGTGTAAAGCGATTTTGAGTCCTTGAAAAGCCCTATACAAATATAATGTATTATTATTATTATTAGTATAATGACAGGTATCAGATCTTGCTGTGTACAATAATCTTCCTGAGAGGTGTCACTTGTGATGTAGTCTGTGTGGTCCACAGTGAATGTATTCCTGACAGCAACAGGTGATAAGAATCAAAGGTTCCCATAGGATCCCATAGAAAATGCATGCGGGTCATTTTTGACCCACTTATGGAAGCTTGGGGGTAGTAATACAAAAACTACAATTTCTTAAAATGTATATTTAAAATGTGAATGGCATGATATCCAAAACATGTTTTTTGAGGAATATGAAATGATTAAAAAAATGTAATTACAAAGATACTTCAAGAAAACTACCTCACCGGGTCAAAAAGACCCACTGATGCATCTAAGGGTTAAATGAGTTAATGACTAAAAGTCTGACCAGAAACGAATGGACTACTAAAGAAAGGAAGTACATTTTTAAGGAAGGACCTCATTAGTGAATGCTTTAGAACAAATTGTTTTCCAGCCTTAAAAATATGTCTTATTTTGCGCTCATCCCTCCTGTGTGTAAGCCGTGCCAGTGAGAGCTGTGTAGGTGGGGTACGAAACCGAGCTGCAGTTGTTATTGTGCGCTAGAGGCAAAGAAAAATCCAACATCCGTGAAAAATTGGGACAAAAGCGGCCACGAGGTGCACGGACGAGACGGATGAAGCTACTCTTAAATCGACGTACTTAAGATAACGGCTCCCAGGAACCATTAACGCCGCTTCTGTGTTAATTTAAAATTACATTAGCGGGATGGAAACCTCCCTCTCTGCTAAATGGTTATAGCAAAACAAAATACCCCCCCCCCCCCCCCCCCCCCCCCTAAATCCCAAGAAGAAGAAATTGGCTTACATTAAAATGAGGTCAGAGTGAATAATTAAGTGGAAAGAATTCAGTCTTATTATCAGGTTCAGTTCATCCCCCAATAACAAGTATTTTACTTTACGCTGATATTACAAAATGAGGAACATTACAGGAAGAAAAGACTGAATTATTCTTGCATTTAATTTCCTACAGCATTGCTTTTTACATTTCTGGTTGGTTGTATGTCTTTCCAAAGACAGATTTAATACGATTTATGTTGTACTTTTTTTCAAAAAAACATTATAATTCCTACTTGTCTTACTTTTAAATCCATGCATCTCTTTTCAAACCAGTGGAAGTGTTTTATTCTTCTTGTCAATTACTTTTCTGCCTTTTTCTGCATTTACCAATCTACTGATATTTTAAAGAGGACATTGTCGGAGGAGAATCTCGCACTAGGCTAGTCGAAAAAGTCCGGACCTCCTTCTCAACATTATAACTTATTAACTTTCTTCGTGAGAATTCTAATGAGTTCTGAAGAAATCGCTGGAGGCAGTCAGAGTTAGGTGCAAAAAGAACTTTACTTCATCAACGACAAGTCCGAGCAGACCCCGGGATGGTACTAGCTAACCAAACATCGTATTAGCATTTTATAACTAAACCTTCTTGTTTCTTATTGGTTGACCTTGGTGAAAGTCGCTACGCCACTCCCCGACTCTTTGTTGTAACTTTTTTCCGCATGCGTTTCATTATTTCTCCGCGTTACGTGCCTGAAACTCTTTTTGCTAACAATTATTTTACTTCCGCTCACGTGGCCTGGAGGCGTTCCGTCACATTGACCGCTTCCCGACCTCCACCAAGGCTCACCATCAAGTGAGAAGGAGTTCTACTCTGTGAGGTCTACTATATAATACTACAACAACATATTACGCCCATTTTTCAGGTTCATAGTTGTATTTTGTTTTAGAGATGTCCTGCCCCTTAGCCAATAGAAGCGCAAGTGTTATACAGTTGTGTCATTATCAGTCAAAGTCAACTTTATTGTCAATCTCAAAATATGTTTTGTACACACAGAAAGATCGAGGTATAAAAAAAACACATTAAAATACAAGAACACTCAATAATGACAAAGAAACACAAAATAACCGTTTACTTCAAAAGTAAGCAGGATATATATAAAAATAATGATGTCCAGGAAGTAAAAAGAAAAGAAAGGAAAGTCACATCAGCTCTGTAATATTAGTGGTATCCAAAACATACCATCACCTCCTTCTCTTACACCTAAAAACCATGTTTCTTTTTCTAATATCGTTTTTTTCCTGCATGCTTTTGACTCGTTGCATTCCTGCGCATTTCATCTCTCTCCTTTTTGTTTCTGTACATCTCATTACACCCACAGTTTCTATAGACATGTGTCCCCTCTCCCCTCTCCTCTCCTCCTCTCCCCTCTCCTCCTTTCCTCCTCTCCTCCTCTTCTCCTCTCCTTTTTGTTTCTGTACATCTCATTACACCCACAGTTTCTATAGACATGTGTCCCCTCTCCCCTCTCCTCTCCTCCTCTCCCCTCTCCTCCTTTCCTCCTCTCCTCCTCTCCTCCTCTCCTTTTTGTTTCTGTACTCTCATTACACCCACAGTTTCTATAGACATGTGTCTCCTCTCCTCCTCTCCCCTCTCCTCCTTTCCTCCTCTCCTCCTCTCCCCTCTCCTCCTTTCCTCCTCTCCTCCTCTCCCCTCTCCCCTCTCCCCTCTCCCCTCTCCCCTCTCCCCTCTCCCCTTTCCTCCTTTCCTCCTCTCCTCCTCTCCTCCTCTCCTTTTTGTTTCTGTACTCTCATTACACCCACAGTTTCTATAGACATGCGTCCCCTCTCCCCTCTCCTGCAGATGAAAATCTCTATTGAACCTCGGTTTCATTTCTTTTGGCATAATTACAATATATAGCTATTCACTTCACCCACCCACCACCTCCACCACCTCCACCTCCTCCTCCTCCTCCTCCTCCTCCTCCTCCTCCTCCTCCTCCTCCTCCTCTTCTCAGTGCATTATGAAGCTGCCGGCGAGATGTGACAGACCCCTTTTTGATGTGTTCAATAGGCACAAAGATACTAATTACCCCTGAGATTTTCAGCGCGTTGTGTTCAGGAGAAAACGACTCCCTTCTGCAGAGAGGCGCTGTGTTGTTTTACTCCATCCTGCCAAAGAGTTCCTCTGGAAAACGAGCCCACAGCGGGGTGCGATTCATGCGTTTGATGCGCCGCGGTCACGCACGGATGATAAGAGATTTGAGTTTTGTAGACAGCGAGGTTCTGAACTTCTTCAAGTGCGTTAGCTTTGTCTCTGCAGAGGCGGCATCGCTTAGAGAGAGACATAAGAGGAGAGAAATGAAGTGTGGCTGGTGTTTCGTTAAGTATTCATTTGGTGTGTGGGCCTCAGTCTGGTCACACTGATTACTGAGTGTATTATAATGTAGACACTTGTAAGTAAATGGAGTGAGGGAAGGACACAGACTCATGATAATAACATGTTGTGGAGGTGAGATGAAGATGCCAGCACTTACATCCTCTCCAAAGTCCTAACATGCTCTGAAGAACTGAAATGTTGATTTTAATTAAACGTATTATGTCAGCAAATTGACAAAGGTTAATGGAAAGCAATCATATTAAGTTGAACATGATATTTTCATTTATTTTGTTATCATTTCTAACCTCATACAAGTATGTGAAATCTGTTGACATAATACTTTTAATTTCATGTCAACGTTTGAGTGTTTTAAGTGTGTGATTGCATTTTCTTTAGGAGCATTGACAGGAAAAAAAATCGCTTGAGAAACTGGATCTGATGTTTTTATGATACTTAGATTTATTAAAAGGCTTGGCCAAGAAAATAATAGTGACATACAAGTATGGAGTCATCTTTTAAGCCACCTAAAAAGGGCCAGCGTATTTATCTAAAAACGAGTTATTCCGAAGGCTTTAAGTCATAAATATCTTTATTGTCACTGTCTCTGATTTTTAATCTCCTCCTCTTCTCATACGAGATAGAAATGTCTTTGCTCTTATCAGTTACGGACTGACAGCTCTACGCGGTTATTTTACTATGTTTTTTTAGATATATAAAAAGTTTATCGTGCATATATATTTAAATATATACATATACTAGAATTAAATGACCTAACACCAACATAAACTGGGGTCCTCATGCAGGAAAGTCAGATAAAAAACACATTTAGATGTTATTCTGCTACACAAGAGACTCAGCAGAGAGTCTGTGAAAAGGTCCATTAAATATAAGGATAATAAACATAGTCTACCCCACACAACTGCTTGACTGTTTAATACCATTAAAACCTTCTAAATGCACATTAGGTTTCTCCCTGCTGATGAGAAGTTGTCGGCACATTTAACTGCGTGTTTGTATTCCATGGAGGGAGTAGCAGGAGCTGAGAGGAGTCTGGAGCTCATCAACACATCAAGTGATAATGTGTGATCTGTAGTTAATGTGAGGGAGCTGTGAACTCCCCTTCTCTCCTTTTAATGTTAGCAGTTACTGCTGTGAAGGAAGAGAAATGGGATTATGTAATGGATACAGCTGTTGCTGTGTTTCAGCGCCTTGGACAGCTCCTCACATAGTGAAGCTAAAGGCGGCTAATGTTGGGCTATAAAGGAACTACAGCACGGTCACATGACTTCACGTCACCACCGCTAAGCTAAAGGCGGCTAATGTTGGGCTATAAAGGAACTACAGCACGGTCACATGACTTCACGTCACCACCGCTAAGCTAAAGGCGGCTAATGTTGGGCTATAAAGGAACTACAGCACGGTCACATGAGTCACGTCACCACCGCTAAGCTAAAGGGGGCTAATGTTGGGCTATAAAGGAACTACAGCACGGTCACATGAGTTCACGTCACCACCGCTAAGCTAAAGGTGGCTAATGTTGGGCTATAAAGGAACTACAGCACGGTCACATGAGTTCACGTCACCACCGCTAAGCTAAAGGTGGCTAATGTTGGGCTATAAAGGAACTACAGCACGGTCACATGACTTCACGTCACCACCGCTAAGCTAAAGGCGGCTAATGTTGGGCTATAAAGGAACTACAGCACGGTCACATGACTTCACGTCACCACCGCTAAGCTAAAGGCGGCTAATGTTGGGCTATAAAGGAACTACAGCACGGTCACATGACTTCACGTCACCACCGCTAAGCTAAAGGCGGCTAATGTTGGGCTATAAAGGAACTACAGCACGGTCACATGAGTTCACGTCACCACCGCTAAGCTAAAGGTGGCTAATGTTGGGCTATAAAGGAACTACAGCACGGTCACATGAGTTCACGTCACCACCGCTAAGCTAAAGGTGGCTAATGTTGGGCTATAAAGGAACTACAGCACGGTCACATGACTTCACGTCACCACCGCTAAGCTAAAGGAGGCTAATGTTGGGCTATAAAGGAACTACAGCACGGTCACATGACTTCACCTCACCACCGCTAAGCTAAAGGCGGCTAATGTTGGGCTATAAAGGAACTACCGCACGGTCACATGAGTTCACGTCACCACCGCTAAGCTAAAGGAGGCTAATGTTGGGCTATAAAGGAACTGCAGCACGGTCACATGACTTCACCTCACCACCGCTAAGCTAAAGGAGGCTAATGTTGGGCTATAAAGGAACTACAGCACGGTCACATGACTTCACGTCACCACCGCTAAGCTAAAGGAGGCTAATGTTGGGCTATAAAGGAACTACAGCCCGGTCACATGACTTCATGTCACCACCGCTAAGCTAAAGGAGGCTAATGTTGGGCTATAAAGGAACTACAGCACGGTCACATGACTTCACGTCACCACCGCTAAGCTAAAGGAGGCTAATGTTGGGCTATAAAGGAACTACAGCCCGGTCACATGACTTCACGTCACCACCACTAAGCTAAAGGCGGCTAATGTTGGGCTTGATGTCGTTTAGTTGTCTCATTTAGACACTTGTGAGGAACCTCGTATTTTAATTCGTAGAACAAAACGTTAAAATCTCGTATTTCACGCTAACAACCAAATACACATTAAAAAAAACATTGACTTTGAGCAGGTTGAGCAGGACGTGACCCTTTCCTTCCTCTCTTTCTTTTTTCTCTTTCCATAAGATCAAAAATTACCTTTTTTTTATTACTTCCCTTATTTTCCTTTTGCATGTCTAGCTTTCACTTTTACTAAAATATTCACACTTACAAGAGAGCACACTTTTTAGATTCACATCATGATATCAACTAGAGACTGAGCAGAGTCAACAAAAAAGACCCAGTCGACATTTCTGAGACATTTGTTTTTCTCCAGAGCTCCGTCACAGCAAGAGAGCAAATCCATCACAAAGTGAGTGGAGCTTGGCGCCGCCATGTGAGGGAACTGTTGAACAATTAATAAAAATCTCTGGTGTCGAAGAGAAGGAATAACGTGACGGCTGACGAGCTGCAACGCCTCCTCCACTAAAAGAAAACAATAATTGCCTTTCGGAGCAGATTCCCTGTCATCCTCCACCCACTGATTTTAATTTGAGGAGAAACAGCTTTCACCATCTTATCTTAATGTATTACTTTGTCCCATGTGACCAACCCCTCCCCCTTCTTCTACATCCTCTCTGCTTGTGTCTTAAGAGGATTAGTCGACTCTGTATATAAAGCACATTATCTTGTCTTTTGTTGCCGCTTCAGTAAATGTTATAGATTATCCTGCAGAGAGAGAGAGAGACTCCGGTGAGATTAACTGAGTTGGGAATTTGTTGTGGTGCTTTTGGTACGACAGGCTTCAGGAAATGCATTTTAAAATTGCTCTAAATGTACTCGGACGAGGAGGAAAAAGCATTCAGCCGTGGAGGAGTTAGACTGGTGTGTCAGGATGATGTAAGCTTTTAAATAAAAGTAGGACAGGAAGTGATGGATGGACGCAGAGTGATTGATGATGATTGATTACACGATGTGGAAAAATGAGCTGGTCTAAAACACAAGTGATGCTTTAGCCATATTTTTGATCATACAAAACTTGAACTAATGTGTTGTTAGAATAACCGACTTGTTCAGGAAACACAAGATACTTTTAAGGATTTAAATATATAGCATGAAACATCAAATGGTATGTTAAATATTTCGTAGCTTAAATCCTAATTCAATCATACTGGGCGTCACGAGCTAATATTCTCAAAACAGCATGGATCCCAATTTAAAATGTCTTCTCATGTCAAGAAAATTAATATTAGCAAATAGACGGATGAAAAAAAAACTAAATACAGAATGAGGTGTGTTTGTGTGTTAGGTATGTTCTTGAAAGTGGACATATCATGCTCATTTTCAGGTTCATATTTGTCATGTATGCCTCTATTTTAACCTTTGCCGACCATTTACATGCACACAATTCTCTAAAACACACTAGCAGCAACAACAAGTGTCAGAAAATCCAGTCAAATAGCGTCATTAACACTCGTTCAGTTAGACAAACAGGTGCATTCTGGGAAATGTAGTGTAGGATCCAAACAGTGATGAGGTCTGAACACCAAAAATGTACCAAATCGAAAGACACTTGATACATTTATCTCTCCTCTCGGCTCAGAATCCCACTTTCCCTTTTAGTCGCTTTTGAACCAATATGGCCGACGCATTACATCACCTCCTTCTTCACTGCTGCAGTTTACACAGGTGCGTCAGAGCCACAATGGTTGAAGAGT
This sequence comes from Dissostichus eleginoides, assembly GCA_031216635.1. NCBI lineage: Eukaryota > Metazoa > Chordata > Actinopteri > Perciformes > Nototheniidae > Dissostichus > Dissostichus eleginoides. The sequence continues at coordinate 5,575,909 of CM062276.1, forward strand.
CTTATTGCGTGTTTCTTTTTATTTATTGAGGACCTTTAGCAGCTGTAAGCCCCCCCTCTCAGCAGTAAGGGGATTATTCAGTGTTTGGACGACACATGGTGATCTCAGCACCTCCTGATTGGATTGCAGTAATCCCTTTACACAGCCTCAAAACCCTATTACTGTGGCATTAGAGAGGGTGTGTGTGTGTGTGTGTGTGTGTGTGTGTGTGTGTGTGTGTGTGTGTGTGTGTGTGTGTGTGTGTGTGTGTGTGTGTGTGTGTGTGTGTGTGTGTTCTGTAAGACTGTTCATCTTCTTGTATCTACTGAATGGTGTGTGTTCGTGTGATACATTTTTTTCTTTGATCATATATATATGCTTATTTTTCAGAATGTGTTTGTGTCAGTATGGGTCTGTACTTTCAATGCATGTAGGGTCTTATAGTGTGAGTTCTTTCCCTGGTATGTGTGTGTGTGTAGTTGAGTGTGTGCGTGTATTTGAGTGTGTGTTTTCTGTGCACTGACTGTATATGTGTGTGTGTGTGTCCTTTCCACGATGTGCGCATTTGAGTGTTTGCTGTGTGTGTTTTAAAGTCTAAATCTGTGAGCCCGTGTGGGTGGACTCGCTGTGTTTGTGTATGTAACCTTATAAAAACCGTTATGCGTGATTGTACTTCAAACGTGTGTATGTGCATTTCCTTTGTGTGTGTGTGTGTGTGTGTTTTGAAGGGTTTAGACCCCCTGCTGACGATAAGCGTCTGTGTGCAGGTGGAGGGTCGCAGCTTCCTGTTACATCATCGCTGCTTTTAGCTGTGAAGCAAATATAAAAGATAGCTGATAGAACAACAAGGAAAGGATGGTGTGTGTGTGTGTGTGTGTGTGTGTGTGTGTGTGTGTGTGTGTGTGTTGTCAGCCTTACACAATGCTCTTGTGAAGATATAAAGCCTGCTGTTCGACACTGAGCCTGTTATGCTCCGTAAACGACTAACAAACAACAGAACAAACCCGACCTGCTGCATGTTTAGTTATTATAAAACCTCATATCTGCATTAAACCCTGAAACTTTTCCCGTTATCTTCCGCCGGCCGGAAGTCTGGCCTTCCATTTTTAACAAACTCCTCTCATTTTAGCAGAAAGCCATTAAGGGCCTTTTTTTCGGAAGCTAATTCTGATTAAGATCAGCCCCATTTGTTACTGCCACCATAACTCATCTCGGAGCCATTTAAAGATCCACACTGGCTCGTTTCTACTTCATCCATTACTAAACGATCCATATTTGGTGCCAGCTTTTAAAAAACAAGATTAGTCTGACCACCATCGGATGCTTGGCAGAGACTTTGATTAGAAATGATTAGAAAATGGAGCTCGTATCACAATTTCATGTCTACCCATCAATTAAGTATTGTATTGGGATACATTGGATTTAACTATAAGGCCCATTCAAAGCTGATATGATTCATTATTGCTTTATGTCCTGATTTCACACCGAAACAAATAGAAATCTGATTCCCATGTGATTCTTTACACAGTAGTTACTAGTCAGTCTTTGAAAAAGTCAGAAGAGTTAAAAACAAGTATTTGAAATGAGGCTCAAAGCTTTTTCTCTGACAGTAATTTGTTTGTAAAATGCCTTGTTTTAAGATTAGAGAAGAAACAAGCTTCATTATCTCACACCAGCAGCTCGAGCTGAGTACATTTTCCTCGAAACAACTTCAGTAAGAATGAATTCAATATGCCAGGTTCATTAGCAGACAGTTAATCAAAGTCACAGTGTCTTCCTTAATTATGAAAACCTATAATGGTACGTCTGGTATTTCAGGTAGAGAGTGGATGGACTGATAAGAACTCTGATTAAAATGCAAATTATGAAATAATGAAGACATGCAGTTAGGACGCTATTCATGGTTTAATATGTCCAGGTCATTTTTCATAAAGAAGCAGAGTGAGTGGAAAGGATCATCAAAAGAGATGCATACATTTCATCTATTTTACTGAACTATTATGATTACGTATGTTGCATCATTGGATGAGCATAATGACAAATAAAGCCTATGAATAATGTCATCTTTAAAGTCATACAAGAACGGACAGGCATCTCACATAACATGCACAAAATGCATTTTACCATAAGCAGCAAAACACAGACTTCCGGTTTAATCTAAAGCCAAACATACTGCATCATCTTAAAGGTAACATCACAGGCTGAAATATGTGAAATTGTGTGGTTGACAAATCAATTAAAACCCTCTTCCCTAAGAGAACATCCTGTTTATCTGGTTCATTAGGTAGAAAATGACATGTTTAGATGAAGAAAAAGACACAAAACTTCAAAGATAATTGCATTAAAGTACGTCTTTGTAAAGAAACAGGAGTATAGTAGATGTGTACAACCCTACAGTGTCTCCAGATGTTATCCTCACCACCTCTTCTCTCTCTTCTCTCCTCTCAGTCCTACATGGAGGACCACATGAAGAATAAGGACCGCCTGGCGAAGGAGTGGGAGGCTCTGTGTGCGTATCAGGCCGAGCCCAACGCCTGCACCGTGGGTCTGAAGGAGGGGAACACCAAGAAGAACCGCTCCTCCGCTGTGGGTAGCATGTAAGACAAGAAGTCTCTCAGTTTGGATTGTTTTCTTAGGGTCTAACTGTTAATAAGTTAAGAGTAGCGGTCATTACACATTAGCATTTAGATAGTAATGCAGTCATATCTTCTGTACTGATTGGTGTACTTTCATTCAATCAGTCAACTTCTCCCTTACTTTTTGTTTTTATCATGCAATGAAAAGAGAAGTTTTACTTATCGTTATCCAAAAGAAATACTGCTTCACTGCTGTCGTAGCATGTAAGACATGAAGTCTCTCAGTTTGGATTAATTTCTTAGGGTCTATCTGAGTAGCAGTCAAGCGTACATTAGCATTTAGATAGTGATGTGTTAATATCTTTGGTTACTACAACAGATTTCTCTTCTCCCTTGCTTTTGATTTTGTCATTCAATGACCAGAGAAGTTTGAATAATCATTATCCAAAATACATAAATACTGCTTCACTGCTGCCTTACTACATCCAAAGTTACTATAACGGCTCAGATTGGTCACGCTTTGTGTTTCTTATCATGAAAAAGACAATTTGAAATTGGAAATCAGCACAAAAATATCAGTACTCGCACCACAAAGTATCAGCTGATCTGAATCTGATTGTGTTACTAAAACCATTATCAAAGATTAAAAGATACATAGATAATAATAACAATATTGCATTTTATTTATAGAGCGCTTTTCTAGAAACTCAAAGACACTTTACAGAGTAAACATTCATAAAAATAACACACTTAAAATATATAAAACACAACATTAATTACAGATTAGGCCGTTCTTCTTTTGGTAAGAAACCAAAACAAATAGCTAAAAAACGCTTAAAGTACATTTTAAGTTTGTCCAAACATGCTAATGCTAACAAAACATGATCTGCATTTCAATTGTGGCTCAATTCTTTGGTTTACATGTCTGCAAAAACTCAACAAAGTAGCAAATATGATCATTTCTTTATCATAATGACATTGTATAATTGTGTAAGTTGACTTTATTGAGACTGTGAAACTGGATTTCTAAATTTCAGTATGCAATGCACAGGAGATTATATTTAACAGTCAACCTGGGCTCTACTTCATAGGATTCTAAAAGCATTTGCACCACAGGTAGCACGATAAGAGACATGTACAGGAAAGAAAACATGGTGTCCTCTTCTTTAATGGAGGGCAGACAACCCCCACATGTCTAAAAGGAACCAAAACTCTCCTCCTGATCATCACTTTTCTCGACAACACTCCTTATACTCTCTCCGCCCGGACGCTATTATCAGAAGCAGATGCAGCGAGCAGAAGGGTTGTAAATTAGTTTTCTATTAAAGCTCTCCTGCACCGACCTCATCAATGATTAAAATGTGGTAAGCTTCTGTGGAAATAGACCATTCTCTACACCGCGCTTAATGAAATCCAGGTTGTCAGCAGGGAAAGCAGTTTGTCAGGAGGAATAAATTGTGCTTCCTATTTGAAGCACCACTGGCTTCTCCTGCAACTCGCTCGTTAAGGGAGGAAAGTACAGAATAGGATGATTTAACATTCCCCAAAAAAGTGTAAGTGGACCTGAGAGGATAGAGGGCAAATCCTCCAGAAGTTGAAAGATAGTTGAATTTGTCAAATCCTTTACCAAAATTCACTTGATGCTTTCTACCATCAAGAGTCAACAAAACAGCTGACTACAATCTTGGATTCCCAAATGTCCCCCAAATATACTCAAAAAGTCAGTTTTATATATATATAAAAAAAACAATATCCTCTCGTTTCCTGTCTCTTCTCAATATGTATATTGCCCTTCTTCAATCTTTTCCCTCAGTCTTATTCATTTTGCCCTACTTGGCCTTTGCAGCTAGAAATGTCAAGCAACGTTATTGTTCGTGAGGCAAATCATCAAAAATCGCTCAATTATCCCAATAAACCTAATGAACTGAGACAAAATGGCTGCCGTTCAGTGTGTCCAGCGTTACACCCTCAACTTTTTGACCGTAATGAGAACACAATCCAGGTTCATTTGGATGCCCTTATGCACTCAAAATAGCAACTATAAGTACAGAAGTATATTGAGACTACAGTGGGAGTCCTTCATACTCAACATTTACGCCAATAATAACTAATTGCTATGCATTTAACGTGGCAACTGTACACTCCTCTGACTCCTTAGAGCGATTTGAAGACAACATCTCCTGATTTCCTCCGTTTGTGTTCCAGATGATCACTCCAGAATCCCCTTGAAGGTGGAGAACAGCCAAGGAAACTCTGATTACATCAACGCCAGCCCCATTGTAAGTACAAAAGTACACACATCCTTTACTCAAGTAGAAGTACAGATACTCGTGTTTAAAAATACTCTGGTGAAAGTAGAAGTACTGACTAAACTTCTTTACTCAAGTAAAAGTAAAGAGGCTTTGAAATGTACTTAAGTAAAAAGTACCCATAACTACCAGCTGTTATAAAGAGTACCTGACCTCCCTTTATATTAATAGAACAATAATGTCATTGTTAGCTAATGAATGTTTCCATGCTGAACAACGGCAACATGACAACGTTTTCATTGGTCCCTCTTCTTTAGAGAAGACCAGGAAATGATGGATACACGGATCGTGTTCAAATCAATAGGCACGCAATGACTCTAAATAATAATGATCACGCCACCAAACACACATTCAAACTAAAGGAACCAGCCTGTTTGGAAAATGTAAGAAGTAGAAAGTACAGATATTTGTGTTCAAAATGTAAGAAGTAGAAAGTACAGGTATTTGGGTTCAAAATGTAAGAAGTCAAAGTAAAAAGTCGCCAGAAAAATAAGTAGTTGAGTAAAGTACTGATACCAGAAAAATGTACTTAAGTACAGTAACGAAGTATTTGTACTCCACTACTTCCCACCTCTGCCTCCTCTGCATTTTAACTCCGTTCTTCACACCAACGCTACACTATGCCAGGCTCCAACATCCCGCGGGAACAAAGGCAGCCTCCCGTCGTACAATATATAGGTTTTGATGCTACGCTTGCTTAGCTCCAGCAGCAGTGTGTAGGTTCTGCTCCATGAATATTAATGATGGTTTTGCAGCAAACACAAGGCGTGGGGAAGGACATGCGCACGACTCTCTCTCTCCGCTCGCTTCTCGTTTGCGAAAAGAAAATATATCTGCGGGGTCTTGGGGAAGTGATTGTTTTTGACCTTGGGTTATGCTAATTTGTCACTAGTTTGTGTTTACTGTTACGGTGTGTTACGCTCCACTCGCCGAGGCCTTTTCCTTGATTGCGGTGCAGATTTAAACAGCCTGCAGGAAGATGAAGATGAAGAGGAAGAAAGAGCCATGTGAATTCAGTAAGGGAGTGTATCAATTTGGAAACCAGTGTTGGAGTAGTGTGTGTACGTTTCCCCCCGAGGCACACACACTGGTATTCCATTAAAAGCAACAGAAACACTATGCATTTCAAATCTGGGCATCACACCAAGAAGTGGCTAAGTGTGTGTGTGTGTGTGTGTGTGTGTGTGTGTTTGTGTGTGTGTGTGTGTGTGTGTGTGTGTGTGTGTATGTGTGTGTGAGAGAAGCTGAGAAGGAATCAAAACTTCACAGGAACAATGGCACTAGTACACAAAAACAGCTGGCACACATGTACCCACGCAAGCACACTCACTCACACACACACACCACACACACACACACACACACACACACTCACACACATGTATATCTCACACACTCTGAGGAGAACATGAAAAGACACTGAAATGTACACACTTACACACACAAGCATGTATACTCCCCTCACTCACACACTAACACACACACACACACGATATAAAACCTTCAGTGCAGAGACCCACGCGGACACGTTTAAGCACACTCTCAAATGTGAACACTGTGCATACATTCTCACCTCCCACACACACACACACACACACACACACACACACACACACAAACATATATAATAGGATGAATGTACAGTATGTGAACATACGGTACACACTGAGGTTATTTAAGGAACAATTTCTACCACAAGCGAAAAAACGAGATGTTTGATATTTGATGATAAAACATATTCAATGTCATGGTTGCCCGACCAAAATAACATTCTTATATCGTAACTATAATATATACAAAACAATGGTACTACTAATAGTTACTGACATCCATTCAAACATTTAAAATACCTACATTTCTTTGGATTTTAAAGCATGATACTGCCGAAGAGCTCTTACGGCCCGTCCACACGGCGGCGTGCGTTGAAGCTTCAACGCTTCTGCCCATTCACTTTGAATGGGGTGACGTCACGCTTTTCCGAACTGCATTGTGGGAGCGTTGCTTCGCTTTGCTCGCGTTGCTCGCTTCAAAAGTTGAGCAATGTTCAACTTTTGAAGCTTCGGCGGAAGCGTCAGCCAATCAAATGATATGCCAGTACAAGCTCTAGCCAATCAAACCGCGTGCTTGTGTGTCCGGGGCGGGAGATTCATGTGATTGGTTGTTGGTCGAGTTTCAGACAAGCCCACTGGCAAGCTTCAACGCACGCCGCCGTGTGGACGCTGCGTTAGAGTTTTCCTAAGAAGATGCAATTCTAGACCATAAAAAAACGTATGAGATTTCAAAATGTGAGTTAATATTCGCTGATATTTGTCATGTCTATAGTTTTAACTACAATTAAATTACTATGTGGGACCAGTTCCTAACAAATAGATAGTTATCTGTTAAATGGCAGAATGGAGATCAGTTATTCACACCGTGTAAAATATCATATCATACCTTTGAAAGATTCTGCCATGACCAGATTCATGTACTGTGGACAATACCCACAGGAGCAAATTCAGGTGAAGTGTCTTGCCCAAGGACACAACGGCTTTACAGACGCAGCGGCGGGGGAGGCGGGTTTCGCCCCCTTGATCTGATGATCAGTGCACAGCCCACTGTGCCACACCGCCCATCTTCACACCTCAAAGTCATCGAGGCGCTTTACAAGTACACATTGATATCATACATGTACTGTGGACAATACCCACAGGAGCAAATTCGGGTGAAGTGTCTGGCCCAAGGACACAACAGTTTTACAGACGCAGCGGCGGGGGAGGCGGGTTTCGCCCCCTTGATCTGATGATCAGTGCACAGCCCACTGTGCCACACCGCCCATCTTCACACCTCAAAGTCATCGAGGCGCTTTACAAGTACACATTGATATCATACATGTACTGTGGACAATACCCACAGGAGCAAATTCGGGTGAAGTGTCTGGCCCAAGGACACAACGGCCTGACGCAGTGGCGGCAGAAGCGGGTTTCGAACTGGAGTTCCCCAACGCCCCCTTGATCTGATGATCAAACGCACAGCCCACTGCGCCACTCTGCCCCACATATGACTGATTTAAATTCCCTGTGAGGTGCCTGCCAAAATCCCAGTAACGTGAATAACTTACACAGAAGGATTCGTAGTGTATTAGTGAATTATCGTCAGAGAAATACCTCAAACACAGATGTAGAAAATGCAATCCAAGAACCACGTCACTACAGCTGGTGAGAAAAAGACCCTCACAAACTGGATGAACAGTTGTCATTTAATCCACCAGCTGTTCCTGTGTGTGTTAGCTAAAGTAAGGCTAACACACATTAGCTAAAGTGCATCATTAAAGCGTTGCACAGCCTTCCTGGATGTTATACGCTCAGCTTCTCATTAGATATTTGTCTGGATGTCTCCTGCTGAGTTTTAATTGCGACCAGCAGCTGGAGGCAGAGCCAACAAGGGACGCTACAGAGATGATGGTTATTTTACGAGGCGAGGTCTTTAGCCTCATGCTTAAATCCCAACATGGTGGTTCAGAGTCATTTAGTTTGGTCTATACCTTCTCAACTAGGAATGGTTTGATCAGACAGGACTTTTAAGACCAAAACTCCTCCAACGCGACAATTCACTAATATTTTATGAATGAAAATATGTCAAGATGTTAGGTTATGAGGACGACTACATTTTAAATTTGCCATGACAAACAAGTCACTGTTAAAAGGTATTATTTACAAAGTTGATGTTGTTTTCTTTATAACAACTCACCTCTGGCTGGCCGAGAACTCACTGCTCCATAGTTTCTCTTTTGTTAACTGGACTTATAACTTATCACGGTACATTTTACATCTATATTTAATTGAATATGCAGAGATGATGGATATTAGTTTTACGAGGTGAGGTCTTTAGCCTCATGTTAAATCCCAACATGGAGGATCAGAGTCCTTTTAGTTTCGTTTTACCTTCTCAACTAATGGTTAGATCTGACAGGACTTAATTCTCCTCCAACACGACAATTCACCATTAGTTTATGAATGAAAATAAGTTTAAATGTTTGTAGGTCAAGGAGTCTACTGCATTTTGAATTTGAAGAAGATGAACTTAAAGGTGGGGTATGTGATTTATTTCAGAAACACTTGTTGTTATATTCCATGGAATGCTCTTAACATCCCGATAGCAATGAATATATTAAATGCTTTGACAATATAAATACATACAAAAATGTAATCTGTGGAAGCCGTGGCGCTGTAAAAAGCACGACCAATCATCTGAGCCGGCCCGGCTAAAATAACTGGATAGCCTACCTGCCTGTCAGCCTTCCATCAGTGCACAACCTTATCTCGTGCCCTCATTGGTCATGTGCGCGTTCGTGTGTGTTGGAGGAGGGGCTCTGTAAGGAAGTGGCAGATTTTTTCCGGTTGTGTATTTTCAAATTCTAGCGCACTCGAGCTGGTTTCTCCAAAATGACCTACCCCACCTTTAAGTGCCAAGGTTTTGAAACTTCATTCAAACTAGTCAAGAGATTTGCTAAAATGGGGATTTACCATGCCTAAAAACACAACAAAAAACTCTGAATGTTTTTGGGAACTTTCAGAAAGACCTCATCTCCTCAAGAATTATCTCACCTAAAACCCTAAAAACATTTTCTCAGTCCCCTTTTATTTGTATTTCAGACACTTTATTGGTTTATTTAAAGGGTTTTGATGTAACTACTGCTCAAACAACTAAAGTCCCGCTGTAATGGCAGTTTGTGGCACTAAAAGGAAAGTTAGTAGAATATGTGAACGTCACCCTCACCGAGGTGTCAGACTGTAGTGACAGTTTGATCTAACGTTAAACATTAAAGACAGGTTGCGATCGCACAACCACACACACACACACACACACACACACACCCACACACATAAATGGACTTCTTCGTTCCTTCCGAATTTGAGGCAAATACTCAATAACGTATAATTGCTTTTGTCACATCCTCAACTTTTGTCCCTTCTTTTAGGAGTGTGTGTGTGTGTGTGTGTGTGTGTGTGTGTGTGTGTGTGTGTGTGTGTGTCAGGTGTACATCTGGAGGCATAGTATGATGAGGAAACAGATAAGGATACAAAAGATAGTATTTACCATACAATTTAGTATTGCTACTTTTTTATGTCTAAAATATTATTGCTTATATGCCGTACCATTTTGGTTTAGTGAAATTGAAATCAAGTAGAAAAAGACGACCAGGTTCAATTTACTGTTCAGCGTTTATTTTTCCATTCAGCAAATCCATCTTTGATTGTTTTAATATGCACTCTCTGGTACATGTCACCACTTCTCCCTCTCAGCCACTTCATCTTAAGTGTATTAGTATTGTTTGGCATTCATAAAAGGAAACAGAGAAACCATTTAAAGGCAGTTTTGTGTGCAGAGAACGCCCCAGAAATCATCCGTCTTCCCTCTGTAATTGCTTCCAGCTAAATCGGTCTTCCCAATTACTACATTTACCGTTAAAATTTGCATCGTAATAAGCAGGGCTGTCACTCACGTCTTCGCTCACTCACCTCACGTTGGTCTCCTGTCGTTTGCTCTCGACTCCTGCGCCTTCCTTCTGCAATTAACGTTAAGGAAGAAGAAACTAGAAACTCTTACCTTCTTCATCACGAACCACCAAGTCATTTTGAAATGATAATGAGACAAGGGAGACATTTCTGTAGCTTAAAGGGACCCTATGCTCATTTTCAGGTTCATATCAGTATGTAGTGTCTCTACTTTAAAGAGTCCTCTCCTGCTGATGTTCAGGTTTATATCAGTATGTAGTGTCTCTACTTTAAAGAGTCCTCTCCTGCTGATGTTCAGGTGTATATCAGTATGTAGTGTCTCTACTTTAAAGAGTCCTCTCTTGCTGATGTTCAGGTGTATATCAGTATGTAGTGTCTCTACTTTAAAGAGTCCTCTCCTGCTGATGTTCAGGTGTATATCAGTATGTAGTGTCTCTACTTTAAAGAGTCCTCTCCTGCTGATGTTCAGGGGTATATCAGTATGTAGTGTCTCTACTTTAAAGAGTCCTTTCCTGTTGATGTTCAGGTGTATATCAGTATGTAGTGTCTCTACTTTAAAGAGTCCTCTCCTGCTGATGTTCAGGTGTATATCAGTATGTAGTGTCTCTACTTTAAAGAGTCCTCTCCTGCTGATGTTCAGGTGTATATCAGTATGTAGTGTCTCTACTTTAAAGAGTCCTCCCCTGCTGATGTTCAGACCTCTTTAAATGTTCACAGTTTAAATAGCCAGAGCAATACTTTAAAAAGTTCTCCTCCTTCTTCCTTGGCCTGAACTCCTGATGAACCTACTTTAAAATGTAATGTTTTATTTAATGCTCTGTTTTAATCTCACTTCTTGCACCGACTTCTTTATCTTTTGTCCTCTGCTGTTTTGTCAAGGACTCTCTGGAAAGAGATCCTTAATTCCATAGTAAATCCAGTGTTAAATATAATTAACACAGGTTTAATATTTGATATGATGTATTTAATGTATTTAATGTGTGAAAAATATATTACAATCATCTTCTCTAACATTCTCTTCCTCTTCCTCCTCTCCCCTCAGATGGATCATGATCCGAGGAACCCGGCCTACATCGCCACTCAAGGCCCACTGCCCTCCACAGTGGCTGATTTCTGGCAGGTAAAAACACACACACACACACACTCTCTCTCTCACACACACACACACACACACACACACACACACACACCACACAACTCAAACACACAGTACATGCACACACAGTCACGAAAAAAAAATCAATACGTTTCCTCTCTTAAACAAGAGCTAGATGTTTTTTATTAGTGCAGCGATCCACACGGGAGAGCAGCTTGTTCTGTGGATGTCGTTATTAATCTCTGCCTCGCCATCACACACACACACACACACACACACACACACACACACACACACACACACACACACACACTAGTCTGCAGAAGGACACGTTGTTACAGGGGACAGGAAACACTTTCTCCACTGTCTCAAATGTTAGATTGGATTCGAATCTGAGACCAGGGGATCGATAAGTTATTGTGGCCTGTGTGTGTGTGTGTGTGTGTGTGTTGTGTGTGTGTATGTGTGTGTGTGTGTGTGTGTGTGTGTGTGTGTGTGTGTGTGTGTGTGTGTGTGTGTGTGTGTGTCCTGCTAGTTACCATCTTGGCAGAAAACCTGAGAATTCTCAGGCTCTGATTTATTTTAATCTCTGTGTTTCATATTGTGTCAGAGTACTGAAGGGCCGTGTCGGACATTAACTAAGTATATTAACTCAAGTACTGTTCTTAAGTACAATTTGGAGGTTTATTCCACAACTCCACTACCTTTTGGAAGCAAATACTGTGCTCTTTACTCCTCTCCATTTATTTTACTGCCTTAGTTACTTTGCAGGTTCATATTAAGCTTTAAATGGTCATTCGAAAGGCGATGTCAATGTGCAATATGGGTGTAATAAGAGTGTAGTTACGGTTTAACACGGTCTAATATGGGTCGAATAACATGAGTCTTATATGGTTGTAAGAGCAGTGTAACACGGGTGTAACATGGGTATAATAGGGGTGTATTAATGTGTGTGTTATGTATAAAATAGCAATACTTGTAACAGTATTTCTACACTGTGGTATTAATACTTTAGTAATACATCTGAATACTTCTTCCTCCTCTGCTGAACATATTCTGCAATGTCCCGTTTCCACAACAAGCACTTAAGCACTTTAAATCTTTCTAAAGAGCACCGTGTGCACTTTTCCTCCCTGATAAATAACCGTCTAAATTACATTTGCATTTTCACAAACTGCAAGGATTAAAAGAGGGGAACTTGTCGCCCCGGCAGTCTGTCAGCTGAGGAGAATTAACACCATTCCTCAACAAAAAAAAAATGCACCGTCACACCTTCAGATCCTTGAGGGAAGCAGTGTGTGTGTCGAGGAGCAGTAATTCAAAACCAGACGCAATTAATGTGTCTTGAAGTCTCCGCTGACCCAAACCATCTTGATTATCTCAGGCGATGATAGGAGAGCCGCATTGTTTTATGACTTCCATTAACTGTTACCTCTGATCAGAGTCAAATGGATCTCCAGAGAAAACATATACGAGTGTGTGCCAAGTCTCACTTTGTGGAAGGAAGACCTCGAGAGAAATTACTCTGCGTGCCGAATGCTTGACCTGCTCGTAGTTTCTCAACAAAGTTTAAAACGTCTCGATGTGTTTGTTTGGATTTCATTTGCACCCCACCTCCAAAATAGACACATCTTAATGCCAAACCTTAAACTGATTTAGACCGATATCTATAATATGTGGGGGAGTGCGGACACATGTCAGGCTTCCTGTTAGCAAAGTGTTGACAGCTTTAAATGAGATCTTATTCCAAACTAAACTTCAGTCAAATTTCAAGAACCTGGACGTGGGAAAAAGCTGATAAACAAACTTTTTAAAGAGAAGATCTGGAGTCCTCCTCAAGAAACGTTATGTCCTATCTGAAGTGTATTTAATGTGTAGGTTACTTTGTCTTTTATAACGTGAACTAAATAAGAGGACAAGTGTTGACCTTAATTAAGTCAAAGAGTTCAGACTGTTGTATCAACCTCTAAATACCTGACAGGTTTGAAACGAAAGAGAGCTTCAGTTCCAGATGTTGCTCCTGTCTTAATGCATTCAAGGCATCTCCTAAATGTGTGTTTTCTCTGCAGATGGTTTGGGAGAACGGCTGTGTTGTTATTGTGATGTTGACTCCTCTGGTGGAGAGCGGGCTGAAGCAGTGCTACCACTACTGGCCCGACGAGGGGTCCAACCTGTACCACATCTACGAGGTGAGACCATCCTTTCAGTACAAACATGACTTAATGATGTCCGTAAATGTTTCTGAAGCCCAGAGCCCAAAATATATGATTTTTAATCCTGAACCGTACTCATCTTTTAATAAAGGGATGTCCCAAGACTGCAATTTATCAATCTTGGTTCTTGATGAAAAGATGTGTTTTTATTACGACATATTAAACAGATAACACTGTGTAGGATTAAAGAGTTTTTCAGTGAAGACCAAAGATTAAAAACCAATGGGATTGTCCATTTGGTTTTGGAATATTAACAGGTTTTATGTGGTAGAAAAAAACGGGAAAATCTCGTAAACTTGTGTTAACCACCAACCTTTCCAAATCTAACCACTAACGTTCAAAAAACCATTGATAATAGCCAAAGAAAACTGCAGTAAAAGTTTCTTTTGAGAAAGATACTGTAGTTTTTGTTCCCAAAACATCACAAAATGCTCTTCCTGCTCTGGGAATGACTGCTGTTATCAAAATATGTTTTTGTTCTCCAAAAAACAACATACTTTAAAAGTCTAGAACGAGGGAACCCAGAAACGCATGAATGCTGACTCATTTCCCGGTCTAGGACTCATTCCTGCACCACTGATGAGTTCATTGTAGGCTTTGACTGTTTTCTTCTCAATTAAGCAAGCGTAAAAGTGATGTCTTTGGCATTTTCTTTACATTTACGCATATTGTCCATCCGTGTGTCCTCGCAGGTGAACCTGGTGTCCGAACACATCTGGTGCGACGACTTCCTGGTTCGTAGCTTCTACCTGAAGAACATGCAGACCAACGAGACCCGGACCGTGACTCAGTTCCACTTCCTCACCTGGCTCAACCAGAACGTTCCAGAGACCAGCCGCACGCTGCTGGACTTCCGCAGGTAGGGAACACCCGAACAACCGGAGAAATACACGTAACTAGAGAGGGCAAAAGTACATCCTTTACTCAACTATAAGTACAGATACTTGTGTTTAAAAATACTCTGGTAAAAGTAGAAGTACTGACTAAACTTCTTTACTCAAGTAAAAGTAAAGAGGCTTTGAAATGTACTTAAGTAAAAAGTACCCATAACTAGCAGCTGTTTTAAAGAGTACCTGACCTCCCTTTATATTAATAGAACAATAATGTCATTGTTAGCTAATGAATGTTTCCATGCTGAACAACGGCAACATGACAACGTTTTCATTGGTCCCTCTTCTTTAGAGAAGACCAGGAAATGATGGATACACGGATCTTGTTCAAATCAATAGGCACGCAATGACTCTAAATAATAATGATCACGCCACCAAACACACATTCAAACTAAAGGAACCAGCCTGTTTGGAAAATGTAAGAAGTAGAAAGTACAGGTATTTGGGTTAAATGCACCACAGTGATTTTAAGCAATTTTTCAATCTCTCACAGCTGACGTTTTTTTATGACATTTCTCTACAGCCAACAAAAAGAAAGTGAAGGACCTTAAATGAAAGGTTGTAAAATAAGAATAAGAAACCTAAAACTTTGCATTTCAACCTTGAAGTCCTTGAATGCACCACAGTTTGCCACTTTTTAAGCCTTTAGATGAAAGACTTTTCTAGAATCCTCGAGTGCTGCTTTTGGACACATTTTTTGGACACATTTCTCCCAAAGAGGTTAAAGTAATGGTCGTGGAGTTGTTTGCCCCCTGCTCGCACCACAAAGGATTGGAGTGGCCTTTGTGTCTCGCTCACGGCGTAATAACTCCGGAGATTTTCCTTGTGACCCGGGCACAGAAATATCTAAAGACCTTGAAACATCCAGAGCATTTCTCAGGCGATAACAGCGTAATTCAGGATGCATTTGGAGAACTCAGCTTTATCTTCAGCCGCTCCTCTCTTTAAAACTGATATACTGTATTGCCTATTATGTGGGAGATTCTCTTCCTCTGATTCACTGTGGATTTCTCCAGCGATAGACCTCGAGTCTGCTATTTATTTATATATATATATATGCCGGGTGTTGCACATGAATTAGGTGAAATATCACGACTGAGGGCAGCTATTATAAAAGCGTCTGGTGACCATCAGTCAGGAAATACTGCCTTTTCTCACAGGGGTCAACGAAGGAAGCGCAGTGATTTCTCCAAAGAAACTCTTACTTGTTCTGTCCGAGAGATAAAGACTTCTTAGAACGCCTTTTCATTTGAAGAACATTAAGTACTATAGCCCAGTTTTTATGTGGAATCGTGAAAGCATTGAGGTTGTAGAAGACCTTAAAGAAAGTATTTTTCAAAGACACCTTTGGAGAACAACAACATACTTTGATAACAGCATACATTCCCAGCTCAAAGCAACTCTTACTGCAGTCTGTTTTGGCTTTCATTGAACAAAACAAGCCTGTGATTGTAAAGAAATCCATTTAGACGCAAGAAATATGAGTGATAAAAGCTGGAAATGTACTTTTCTAACCAAAATGAACAAATGTTTTGCAAGATTTCTAAGTCTTGCCGATCTATATCTGCATCTCATAAGTTTCTCTGAGGGTTGTCCAAAGCAATTCTTGAAAATGTTACAAAGTTTTAACATAGTTAGAAGAACAAAACACAGTAGAGTTGGCAAAGGATCTTTAAAATCCAACCCAGAAGTCCTTAAATGCAACACAGTGATTTTAAGCAATGTTTCGATCTCTGACTGATGATTGTGGACACGTTGTTTGTGACATTTCTCTACCTTCAACAGAAATAAAGTGAAGGAGGTTAACTTAAGGGTCTTAGAATTAGAATTAGCAGACTATAACTTTGCATTTCCACCCAGAAGTCCTTGAATGCAACACAGTCATTGTGCGACACCACCAGTCAGGAAATACTGCCTTTTCTCACAGGGGTCAACGAAGGACGATATTTCTCACTTTTATCACCGTGGATATGCTACAATAACAACCCCTCTTCTTTTCTTACTCCCCGTTTTCATGGTTTGAGGATGTCGGCTGATCTTGCTTGAGTTTTTCTGTTTTTTTCACTCACATCTGAGCCGAAGCATCGCTTACGAATCCTCTCTCTCCTCCTCCCCCTCCTAACTAGCGGTTGCCAGTGTCATTTTTGTGATGTTGCAGCTAGTAATATGAGCCCAGTTGCATAGTCACAAAAGTGATCATTGGAGACTGTGACTCTGCAACCAAAGGGGCCTCGTTGGACCCTCCCTCCCTCCCCAGATACTCTCCTCCCTTTCTCTTCCCTTTCTCCTCCCTCTCCTTGATCTCCCCCCTCGCTGTGCCCAGTGACCTGAGATGACTTCTCGCCTTTTTTGCTTGCTCATGGTTTGCTTGATTGCCTCCTCTTCCTCCCTCGCCATGTCTCCTTTCCTCTCTGGCTTTTGTCTTCCTCTCCTCCTCTCCTCCTCCTCCTCCTCCTCTCCTCCTCCTTCCTCTCCATGCCTCCTTTCTTCTCTTGCTTTTGTCTTCCTCTCCCCTCACCTCTCTCTCTCTCGCTCTCTCTCTCTCTCTCTCTCTCTCTCTCTCTCTCTCTGTCTGTCTCTCTTGATTTCCCGACTTCTGCTATCACAAAATGTCCACATTTAGAAAAATCCATCGCCCACACTGGGGGTTTTTTTACATCTAAAAAATTGTTTTCAAAAATGGTTTCCCGATCGGACAAAACCTGAAAGAGCAGGGAGATTTAAAATGGAAAATCGCTGCTACCATCCTTTGACTGGTGCATCACGCATTCATTTATTTCTAAAGCAAGAAGAATTGGGTACAAAAAATAGCTTCTGCAATCTTTTTTCTCCCAAAAACTTCAATTTGTATTTGCTTTGGTTGAACAAAACAAGCATGTAACTCTAAACAAATCCACGTGCACATATAAAATACATCAAAACGAGAGAGAAACACCTACGTTTACATCCACTTACTAGCTTCTTTTAGACCTTCTAACGACCTCCTCTAAATCTCAGTTGCAGTAGAGGTTGCTCAGTTGTCGTCACATGGCTAATAAAATCTGGATGAATTTGTAAAAGCTGTAAATACGAGGCTTTAAGCAGATGCAAAACATTCACTCATTTAAACGACCGTAAAAACTTTCAAGGAGAGAAAAAGTGAACTCTGCAGGTCTTCTACGCTTGACTGTGTGAAGCATTATGGATCACACACACACACACACACACACACACACACATACCATGTATACATCACTTCAGGGGACATTACATTGACTTACATGCATTTCCTGGAGACTTATCCTAACCTTAACCATAACCAACACATGCCTAACCCTAACCCTTAACCTTACCCTTACCCTTACCCTTACCCTAACCCTAACCCTAACCAATTATTCAAGGGAGGCGAGTCCCCACACGTGACTGTGTAAACAGATTTAGGTCCCCACAAGGATAGTAATGCTAGGCCACATACACACACACACACACACCCACACGTAGATGTTTAGAGTTATCACCATGAAATAGAATCAGAGAACATTTCCTGCTGCGTTCGCTCTGAAGTCTCTCTGCTTCTCGCATTTTGATGAATAAGGTTTCAAAGCTTTACCTCAACTTAAAAAAAAGAGGATGTGTCTCTTTCAACTCTTTCTCTGAGGCAGCGCTCAAATGTTTTTTCTTTTTTGTTGCATCCATGTTTGAAAGAAATATGAATGCAAATGTATCCGGTGTGCTGTGGAATATTGAATAACAGCAACGGGATATATTTCATTCTTTGAAAAACAACAGATGATAGTTTTTGGGTGTGTGTGCAACGCCGAGGACAATCCCAAAATAAGACGTGAAGACTTCTGGGAAAAAGCTCATTTTCATCATTTTAGATACAGCTTGGGAGCAAGTTGTTTCCATCAGTCAATTTATAAGAGTTGCTGTACAAAATGTGTGGTATTTTCTTTTGTATGGCATCAAACGGGAAGAAGATGCTTTTATTCTACAGGAAATGCGGTTAAATATTTCAAATTAAAAGGTTTTATATGTTAAAAGGAATAGAAATGATAAAAGGGAAATTTAATCAACATGTAATGGTAATGAAGAAGTGCCATATATAACCGTTATGAATGTCTCTACGATTGCTTTTTGTCAATGTTATCAGGTAAATCTTCATTTTGCCAGCTGACGCACTGGTTCATGTTCCTTCTCATTAAACAAAGGTGTTAGAAAAGAACGTAGCACTGAGAAACAGTTATATTATGAGACACTATGTCTAAAAATGGTATAGTGATATGTGTCTTTAAAAACAGGTAAAGACCACGAATACATCAAATGTTTTTGTGATAATCCAAAAGTTGTGCAACTATAGTCGTCTTATTGAGATACTCGAGAGTCCTAAGGAACATTCCTGACTGGCTTTACATAATCATTGAATTAAAAATCGATATTCAACATTTTTTAAAAGCCTACAAACTGGATTTTCTGTGTGTTTCTGAAGCTGTGATGTTAAAGTGAAGTTTTCCTGTTCTGTTTTCTTTACAGGAAAGTCA
This sequence comes from Dissostichus eleginoides, assembly GCA_031216635.1. NCBI lineage: Eukaryota > Metazoa > Chordata > Actinopteri > Perciformes > Nototheniidae > Dissostichus > Dissostichus eleginoides. Next base: position 5,594,990 of record CM062276.1, read on the forward strand.
ACAAATGCTACCGCGGACGCTCCTGTCCCATCATCGTCCACTGCAGGCAAGTATTATCACAACTAGACTGTGTTTATCTGACTGTATTCATATGTTTGCATAGCTCGGGCGGCACGATTTGAGAAGAAAGGACTAATTAGATTAACATCGACACTTATTTAGCCTGTAACGCTTTTGATTTGGTTAATTGTGCAGCTCTAGTTTACATGAAAAGGTTTATTCTGACACACAGATGGGACTTTTTTAATGTTGTTAATGAGCAAACACTCAGACAAACATCGCTGAACTCGACCAGATCCCTCGCGGTTTCTGTACTCCATGTTGCTTCAATATTTACTTAAAGTACCAACTACTTGTTAAGCATAATGGCCCATTTCAGAATCATATATATTACATTCTAAAAGTCTTATTTGATTTTTATCCTTCTCTGTTTCCTCATCGTAATATGTCACCAGAATTAAACCCCAGCTCTATTGAGAGACGCACACACACTAACACACACACACACACACACACACACCAACAAATGGACTCCTTAGCGTTCCTTCCAAATTTGAGGCAAAAACTCAACAACGTATTAATTGCTTTTGTCCCATCCTCGACTTTTGTCAGTTTTTTAGGAGTGTGTGTGTGTGTGTGTGTGTGTGTGTGTGTGTATGTGTGTGTGTGTTTGTGATCACATCTGCATAACCACACGAAGAAATAACTCCAGACCAGAGAGACATGGTTAACTGTAGACCTGCCACTGTATGTTTGAATGGAAACATCCTGTAATGATTGGATTAGAGGGGAGAGGAATAACTTCTCTAACAGATAGCCGGTCCGCCCGTCTGCCCACTCCTCCACTGAGTAATTTATTATTTAATATGTCGTAATGGCCCTTCCTGGATGATGAACCGCGGTATGAAACCTGTCTCTGTGGATCATCCTGAAGCTACCTTAGAAGATCAAGTTTAGAAACATCCAGTTCAACAAACCTGCAGTTGATGGTTTTTACCTGAAGGTTACTTAAATACAACCACCACACTCTATTCTTTATAAAGACACACACACACACACACACACACACACACACACGTCACATATATTTGATCGCCTTGTAATGATTCTGGCGAGGTGCAGCCGTACGACAGATCTTATCACGTCGTAGGAACCTGTGCACACACACACACACACATGTACACACACGTACACACACATACACACACACACGTACACACACACACACAAAAACCCACATCTGAGATCAGAGTGAGAGCAGGTTAGAACAAACGCACACACACACACCCTCTTACACTCTGCTATTGCGGTATTCGGCTCAATTACTGCCACCAGGTGTGTGTGTGTGTGTGTGTGTGTGTGTGTGTGTGTGTGTGTGCGTGCGTGCGTGCGTGCGTGCGTGCGTGCGTGCGTGCGTGCGTGCGTGCGTGCGTGCGTGCGTGCGTGCGTGCGTGCGTGCGTGCGTGTGAAAATAACTAAGGAACTGATCAAAATGACATATTCAGGAAGCTTGGTTGCTTGGCAGCACACACACACAATTTAGGTAAACATAACTAATGGATATCAAACGAAAGTATAATAATAATAAACATAAAATCAATAATCACAATAACAGTGTGTATCTCTCTCTCTCTCTCTCTCCCTCTCTCTCGTGCAGTGATGGTTCTGGAAGAAGTGGAACATACGTCCTGATCGACATGGTGCTCAACAAGATGGCTAAAGGTGAGTTTGAAGCAACGTACCAAACAAAAAAAATCTAAAATACTGTTCCTTTCAAAGCCGAGTTATGGGGAAATATTAGCACTATTATCAAAGCTGATTTAATAGAAGAAGCAGATGATTGCATTCAAAATGATGAGATTGAATTAGATAATTACAGGGAGAAGGTAAACACGTATATGTCCCATTATCACAAAATCACTGTTGCCTCAGCCAGAGAAAAAGGACTGATTGTTAGTTGTTTGATTAGTTATGGTAAATGTGAATCAGTGTTATTCTCTCAGTGGATGCTTTGCAGCTTTGGCACTTTACTGAGGGTTTTCACTCCCAGAAAAACACATTTAAACTGCCAAAAATAAGGAAATGTGACCTGGTTTGATAAGAAAATGAGACATGAAGTAAAGAAAAGCAAAGAGATGGAATAACTGGTGAGGAAAATATGTAATTTGAAACTCCTCAAACTGCTTTACATCAAACACAGCCGACCTTGAGCACTTTATTCGAAGTGTCATCACAGCGAGTCTCTGCAGCACATTGTAAGTGCATTTTAATGACTATAATTACAGCGTTATGTAACAGAAACAGTGCAGTGATTATGTTCCGGACTGAATGTTTAATGAAGTTCATGACATGACATTTAAATGAAGTGTCAGATGCTGTTTTTTGAGTGGGAACAAGTGACTTCTACTTCTTCAGTTTATGTGATTAGGTCGGTTTTTAAGCCGGAGGTTATACTGACATTTACAGATATAACGTTCTTATGCTAGGAGGAATAAAGTAAAGTGTATCATTTCTGCAACTTCACTTTATTATAAGTCCAAATGAGGTAAAAATGGAAGCTTTGTCCACTTGAGTTTGCACAGATTGTAAATGTGTGTCCTTATATCTTTCAGTTTCTTGTGTGTGTGTGTGTGCGTGCGTGCGTGCGTGCGTGCGTGCGTGCGTGCGTGCGTGCGTGCGTGCGTGCGTGCGTGCGTGCGTGCGTGCGTGCGTGCGTGCGAGCTCCTGGGTCTTTAATTCAGGATCAAAGGTTCAGTCGGGCATCAGGGGTCTCCCCCCCGTCACACACTGTGCCCCTCCTCAACGTCCAGGAGCGAGGAGGGGAGTTAAAGTAGGAGTAAATCTGAAGGGGTCCTGAATCAGGAGCTTCCATTTTGACCATCAAGCCAAAACTCAGCATCTCTCTGGATTCAATCATTCAAAAATGGTTTAAATATTAAGGGAATTCTCCTTTTTCTTTTTAACTCATTAAACCTACCTAAGAACCTACATCCTAAAAACAACTCCTATTCTTCTTCAAATGATCCAAAATGCATGCATTGTGTTTAATTCACAGATAAATCTCCGTTTATTGAGTCTCCTCTGAGTTTATATATCATGTAAAAAATATCCTTTGTTCGTCACCACAGCTTGTAAACCTCCTCCGCTCCACCGCTGCTTTCAGCTCTCCACCCTTTTTTTTTTTGGAGCTTTTTGTCCGTCCTGAGAAGCGAGAGGCCCCCAGGTTTGCAGGCTTCCTTCATCCTGATCAAAGACCCTTCCCTCTTCCTCATCTTGCTCCCCTCTTCCTCCTCTTCCTCTTTCTCCCCCCTCTTCCCTCTCCATTCCCACTCCTTTTCTCCTGAGGAATTAATTGTAAATTCAGGCGAGGATAGCGCTGGTGTTTCAGGGTTGAGGAGGTGTTGCTGCCGTTCTCACGTTTTTAGTTTTCTTCTTTTCTAAAAAAGCCTCCCCCTCCTCCTCCTCCTCCTCCTCTCTGTTAAGCCCCCTCCTCTTCATCTTAAGAATCCAATGAAACCCATCGAGTACCGGAGAGCTTTTCAGCATCTCTCCGTTTCTTTTTCTTTCCCCAGGTCCAGCTGCTGTGCCTCCTTCAGGGTTTCTTTCTCCTCCTCAAGGGCCCTGTCTTTTTTGTTTTTTATATCTCTCCCCCCTCCTTCTCCTCTTCTAAAGCTCCCCATACCTCCTCCTCAACCTCCACACCAAAGCGAGGGTGTTGCAGGGGAGGGAATAAAAAAATAAGTCCATGGTTTTTATACCATTCCTTCTGTTTTCATGCATCCAAACTCTCATTCAAGGGACCGTTTTCGGCAAATCTGGGAACAATTCTAAGGTTTTCATACCAATTGTATTTAACAAAAACTCAGCGTTTTTATAAGAACAGGGGTCCGCGGGGTCTTACAAAGTATTAAAAGTTGATAAATCAATTTAGCAAAAATGAAGGCTATTAAAAAGTATTAAAAAGTATTAAAGGGCATTTTCCAAGGTATTACATTTTGTAGCTTGTTTTCAATAAGTATATCAATGGTCCAAAGAGGTTGTATTCTACAGTCTGCCTGAATGTAATCATTGCGTAGGTGTGTAGTGATTCTGTGTAGTTTATTTATGGCATCCCGTTGGATGTGACGTCATCTGAACAGGACATCGCGCGCTCACTGCTTGATAGCGCGCGAAGGTCCGTTTACGCCGGTTGTTAAACAACATCGTTATGGGGAAATGCAAGTTTGCGTCCAAATGGTTGGAAGATAAGGAGGAAGGACAATCAATACTGTATATAGTCAATTTGAGGTAAAGTGTGTCGCCAAGGTAACCGGTTAAAACTCCAAGTGGCGATGAGGTCTTAAAATGTATGGAAAGGGTCCAAAGATCCAAAAATACTTAAAGATCCAAAAATACTTAAAGTTCCAAAAATACTTAAAGTTCCAAAAATACCGTAAATTCCAAAAATACTTAAAGTTCCAAATATACTTAAAGTTCAAAATATACTTAAAGTTCCAAATATACTTAAAGTTCCAAAAATACCGTAAATTCCAAAAATACTTAAAGATCCAAAAATACTTAATGTTCCAAAAATACTTAAAGATCCAAAAATACTTAAAGTTCCAAAAATACCGCAAATGGTTGGAAGATAAGGAGGAATGACAATCAATACTGTATATAGTAAATGTGAGGTAAAGTGTGTCGCCAAGGTAACCGGTTAAAACTCCAAGTGGCGATGAGGTCTTATAATGTATGGAAAGGGTCTTAAAAAGGTCTTAAAAGGATTACATTTGACTTCAGGATTCCTGCATATACCCTGATTATGCAACATATGTCAAATGCACATTTAAGACCTAAGAAATATATAAAATAATGCAAGTGACACAATGGTGCATCAACTATCAACTATATAGTTCATAGTTGAAAGTGTAATAACCTTTATTGTCCACTAGCGTATTCAGAGGTTTTTATGCCATATATTCATGTTTTCATCTTATTTAAGAATTAAACCATAACCTGTTTCTCCTTGTTAATGTATGTACCCGATTTAACAAAATCCTATTGTATGATAAAACATGACGTTGAAGGAAGTTTAGTTTTAAGATTTGATTATATTTCACATCATTCCTCCAAATCTGTAAAGTAACTAAAGGTATTAAATAAATGCAGTGGAGTAAAAGTACACGATGTACCTCTGAATTGTCGTGGAGGATAAGTACAAGTACATCTAAATTGTACTTAAGTACTGAGTAAATGTACTTAGTTACTTAGTTACACCACTGCTGAAGACATAAAGAAAATGATAAATGGTTCAGAAGACAAAATGGTGCAAGTAAGGGAGAGTTTCCCACAAAGACGGAAATCTTTTTAATGTATTTCTTATATATACCTTCCATTTTGAGGTTTTTCAGAACCAGCACAAAGGCCCTCAGCTTGTTGAGCCCTCCCTAAAGAAAAAAAAGCAGAGAGTGGCGTGTTGCAGCTTTCCTGGCTAAAAGGGAGTCTATTGTGTTGTAAAAAAAAGGCTCGAAAAACCTGTGAAACTGAACAAGAACACGGTGTGAATGAGCCGCTCCTCTCCCACCATTCACTCTCTTTTTTTTATGCAGCCAGGAAGAAGCAGTGTTATTATCTGTCATTACAAGAAAGGACTAAAGAACATTACTGCGCTTTTTGTTTCCTCGGGATGAAGGGAGGAGGAGGGAAAAACTAATTACATTTTACTTCTCTTGTTCTTCGGGAATTTAATTGTGTCTCTTGTCTTAAGCTGTTTCTCTTTATTTTACCTCCTACTTTTGTCTGTGTTTCTTCTCCTTTGTAAACGTATATTTGTGTACCTGTAGACATTAGTTGTCTTCAGATTAAGAGAGGACATGAGGACATAATAGAATACTCTAAAAACTAAACTAAGGTCGCATTCACACCAGCCTTGTAGTCCGGTTGAATCGAACCCTGGTGCGTTTACACGCTTGGTGCGGTTCGTTTGGCTCGGTGTGAACGCAGTCCGAGACCTCTGAAGTGAACTAAACAACCGGACTCTGGTCCGCCTAAAAGAGGTGGTCTCGGACCGCTTGCTAGTGAACTCTGGAGCGGTTCATCGCTGGTGTGAACGCAGTCCGCACCAAAACATAGGAAGCGTAGTATTTACGCGTCACAAGAACGCGGATGTCTTCAAAATTGTTAGCGAAAGAGTGAAGCAGAATGAAGTGTTGAACAGTGTCGTGTAAAGTAAAAGTCAGAGCCACCTGCCGTCGGTGAAACATTACATTACATTTAGCTGACGCTTTTATCCAAAGCGACTTACAATTACCAATTACAGGGACATTCTCCCTGGAGTAACTAAGGACTAAGTGCCTTACTCAGGGGCACACTAGTGGTGTGTTCCTGGCGGGATTTGAACTCACAACCTTCCGATCTTCAGCCCACCTCACTATCCATTAGACCACCACTATCCCTAAACCCCCTCATTACTGCAGAACTCTCTCATTATATGTGTTATAATGAGAGACACGCACGTTGTCTGATTATATAATCATATGCGCCGTTGCTAGATCTGTTGATCTCCAGATTAACAGCACCATGAAAATAACCTGCCGATGCTCCATGGCGGAGGCTCCGGTAGAAATGGCCGGGATTTGTGTTTTTACCCCCTTAATGTCTGACCAATGGTTGAACAGCATTTCCGTGCACATGACTTGTGTTTAAAGTTTATAGTCCGTTTGAGTTTTGTGTGAACGCAAACCGAACCTTCTGAAAAACAAAACAATGTAACAAACTGTCGTCTGGTGCGCACCAGAGAAGCGGACTATTAGGTGTGAATGTGACCTAAGAGAGGACATGAGGACATTACGATCTTAATGTGAGTTTTAGTTGGATTTTTCTGCCAGCAGTTGTTTGTCTCAGACAGAAATGCTGAAAAAGAAATCTCATTAACATATATTTATATAAAAATGTCTTTTCGTTAAAGTGCATTAAGAGCCTAAAACCTGTAAAAGTCTTACATCTTGAAACGCATTAGTGTTTCAGGCTTTTAAGGCATTTTCTAACCTTCCTTTATTCTTCCATTTGCACCTATTTCACTCCTTAGAGAGCCTCAGACTTTCAGGTTATTTCTGAGGACACTTTGACAAATAAATATACAAAAAGACAAAATGTATCAGCAAATGTTCATTTCTAGAGAAAAAACCCCTCTGTATACATATGTTTTAAACATTCACAGTATTTAATATGGGAAACATGTTACATTTACTAAAAGAGATGATAGTAACCTTGATAATATTAGTCAATTTCACTGATAATTGTATCTTTATAAATAGTTATGTAAAGAAAAACACAAATACTTCAAAATATGTATGAATTAAGAGCTCTCCAACTCTTAAGGCTGATTTTACTCTAGAGAAAGCAAAGATATTTGAACGTTTTGTTCAACAATATAAAATCAGTAAATAATTTGAATCGAAAAACAGAGGTTGCTAACAAGTGCCTAAATGAGACGACTAAACATCACCACGCCCAACATTAGCCACCTTTAGCTTAGCGGAGGTGACGTGAAGTCATGTGACCGTGCTGTAGTTCCTTTACAGCCCAACATTAGCCACCTTTAGCTTAGCGGAGGTGACGTGAAGTCATGTGACCGTGCTGTAGTTCCTTTATAGCCCAACATTAGCCTCCTTTAGCTTAGCGGAGGTGACGTGAAGTCATGTGACCGTGCTGTAGTTCCCTTATAGCCCAACATTAGCCACCTTTAGCTTAGCGGGTGACGTGAAGTCATGTGACCGTGCTGTAGTTCCTTATAGCCCAACATTAGCCACCTTTAGCTTAGCGGTGGTGACGTGAAGTCATGTGACCGTGCTGTAGTTCCTTTATAGCCCAATATTAGCCACCGTTAGCTTAGCGGAGGTGACGTGAAGTCATGTGACCGTGCTGTAGTTCCTTTACAGCCCAACATTAGCCGCCTTTAGTTTAGCTTAGTGGTGGTGTGTGTGTGTGTGTGTGTGGTGTGTGGGTGTGTGTGTGTGTGTGTGTGTGGTGTGTGTGTGTGTGTGTGTGTGTGTGTGTGTGTGTGTGTGTGTGTGTGTGTGTGTGTGTGTGTGTGTGTGTGTGTGTGTGTGCAGAGAGGATGAATGTAATCTTGTGTTCTGAACCGAGTCTGTATGAAACAGCAGACTGACAGATGTTAGCCGGATTATCTTGTCGCTCATTTCCTGTGTGTGTGTTTCTCTTTGTGTGTGTGACAGGTGCTAAGGAGATTGATATTGCAGCGACTCTGGAGCACCTGAGGGACCAGAGGCCAGGAATGGTTCAGACCAAGGTAATACACACACACACACACACACACACACACACACACACCTGGATATGTTTGTTCATGTAGACAAATTGGAGTCAAACAGGCCATGAAAGCCGATGCAGTTAATATAAATATATATTTTAAAACTCTTGTTTTAAAGTGTGTTAAACAAGTATTTGTATTATATTGTATTTATTTAATGAACTAATTAACTCATTATTTATTTATTTATAATTCTTTATAATTTTTTTCAATAATTTTATGAATATATATTTTTTTTTTATGTTTTTAGATTTTTTATTATTATTATTATTGAGTGGTTTCAAAGTTGCTCAAACCGCCGACCTCTGCATAAAACCTTATTTTATCTGAAAGTCAGAAACCTTGCTGGTGTTCTTTACGCCCCGTTGAGAGAAAAGCTGGATTTGATGTTTTTTCAAGATCAATCGATTTGTAAAAAAGTAATTCAGCAGGGATTAAAGTCGAGCCCTGCACACATCACAGAGGAGTACTGTAGAGAAACCAAATGTCTGGGGATAACCTGCTAAAACCTCCCAAAGGTAAAACTATCTGAGGCCGAGCTTTGCGGTTCTTTTAACTTAATGAAAAAATAGTCAAAGAAAAAGTAGATAAATTGAATAAATTTAAAATAATAATATAAATAATAATACATTTTTTTTTAGTACTTTCCAACACGTTTTCTTAATAATAAAAATTATAATAATAATACTAATACATTTTATTTAAAGATACTTTATATAAACAGGGTATTTTCATTTATATAAAAACACACTTAAAATACAAGACACACAATTACACACTAAAAGCTGCTTGGTTTAGATTGATGCTTTAGACCAAACATGTCAAACTCAAGGCCCGCGGTCCAAATCAGGCCCGTGGTGGATTTAATTTCGGCCCGCAGGATAATTTCTAATTACTATTAGATCTGGCCCGCCGGTATATTGCACGCACACCTTCACTCAATCCTGAGGGTCTCCTCCGCTCAGAGCCTGACCCCAAACATTGATGACCTTGCAACTTGCACCAAGATGAGATGCCAAGTATCTGCTTGAACTAGCATCACAGAGCAGCACACTGAGTTTAAATGGATGTTTCCTTCTGCACTTTGTTTCTTGAGACAACAGGGCATGTTTGGTTTTCTCTTTGAGGGAAATAGTTTTTTTGAAGCTGTTGTTGGCCTGTGGAAAAATGTGATCATAAGAAATGACTGAGGAAAAGCTGCAGATAGAGCCATAAGAAATGAATGCAACTGATTGAGTGAGTTTGACACCCCTGCTTTAGACATATTGCAACTTTTTTAAGGTTTTAAGTCCTTTTTGATAAGCTCCACTCATTAAAAACACACTGTACAGTAACCTCACATATTTCCCCGTCTCACGGTACGCCGGGTCAGTCTGGAAACTTCAATTACCGTCTGATCTGTGGACATAATTAGAAAGGAGAGCCAGGATGTGTGTAAAACATTGGTGCTATCGATCCGGCTTTATTAAAGCGTGTTTCCTGAGCCAACGGCTGTCACGCTGCTCCTCTCTCATCGATCCCCTCGAGTCCCCAGCCGCGCCACTCAGGTTTCATTTCAGATTCTGAAGAGGGATGATGTTGTGTGTCTTCCTCTTCCTGTAATGATACTGTAAATGCAGTCATAAGCATGGAAAGGTCTTCTAAATTGGACGTCTAAGTCATTCCAAAAAGGCATTCTTAGAGCAATGCAAGGCTCCAAAACTATAATAGACGATGCTGTGTTTGCATCTTTCATCCTGTTCTTACCATGTTGTTATGTACAGGCTATATGAAGGTCGAAAAGGAGTGTATACTGCCTTTAATTCAACTATATATTGTATATGTATATTGAAGTGCTATTGTTTGAAATGCATGATGATTTGCGTCCCTTGTCGGACGTGTGGATTGTCTGTTTTCGTCCGAAAGATATGTCGCTTTAAATATTATGCTGCAAGGAATTGTGGACCCCGTTTTATCCTTTTTATATTTGGTTAAGGATGGTCCAGTGTATCCTTTGCCAAAGAACATAATAAAGGAAGCATTAAAGCTCCTTTCCTTAGCATTTCAAGCATTGGACCAACTTTTAGCATCTTAGGTACTTCCAGATAATTTCACCCAGTTCAATTACTTAACAAAGAAAAACCCAGCTCATATATGAGTGGCCAATAACAGGATTAGGAAAGACTGCATCTTGTGGATCCAGAAGCTCAATTTCAACATTAATTGGCGAAGGAACTTGAGAGTTTTATGGAGTTCCTTTGTTTATCTCCAACAAGTCACAATCCCTTTTGCCTTGATTCAATGGCCTTATGGACTATTTCCTCCTCTCTCTTTCCCGTCGCATTTGGATTAATGACAACAAACTCTTGTGTGGTGGACATTTTGTAAACAATATGAAACCAGTTGAACAACAACGGCCTGGATGCATGACTACTTCCTGTTGGCCGTACGGTAAAATCCGCAATGACTATAATCGCTTTTCCTTGTTAGCTCTTGTCTCTAAAACCATTTGTACAGAAACTATAACCGAGCCTTGAAGAAGTAGAAGCAGATGGTTTTGGACTGAGATTGTTTAGCAACTCAAAGATCACCTGGAGACAAAAGAGTACTGTGAGAGACTTCAGTGAGTAATAAAAACACGGAGGAAAGGTGGTATTTCTGTGGGATTTTGTTCACCAGCCAAAGCTTTTTGCTTGCTTTTGCTTTGGCAGTGAAATCAAACCTGTGACTCATCCTTTTTGCTTTCCAGAGTTTTATACCCACAGTCCTTTTCACTTTCTTTTCTTTGCTCTCTTTCCTGCAGGATCAGTTTGAGTTTGCGTTGACGGCCGTCGCTGAGGAGGTGAACGCCATCTTGAAAGCTCTTCCTCAGTAGGAAGAAGCAGATGGAACTCCTCTTCTTCCTCCTATGTCTCACCTAGAGGACTTTCCCAAGATGTCCTCTTCCCACCGCCTCAACTTCCTGTTTCCATCTTCTCCTTTCTCCTCATCTTTCCAACCCTATCCTCCCCTCCTTTTCCTTTTCCCATCCCACTTTTTCCAAACACCTTATCTTCCTTTGCTTTCCTTCTCAACATTCGTCCTTTCCCTCCTGCCTTTTTTTATCTATAAATGTCTCCTCTACCTTATGTTTCCTAGTTTTCTCCTCTCGTCTCCTACCCTGTTACCTCATCCTCGCCTCCTTTCCTTTTCCCATCCCAGTTTTCCCAATCTCCTTTAGTCCTTTGGTCCAATTACTTCCTTGTTTCCTCCCTATATCCTCAACTTTTCTCCTTTCCCTTCTGTCGTCTTTCTCCCAATGTGTCCTCCTTTCCTACCCTAACTTTCCTAATTTCCCTTCTCGTCTCCTAACCTTTTACCTCCTCTTCTTTCCAACTCATCCTCCTGTCCTTTCCTTTTCCCATACCAGTTTTTCCAATCTTCTTTAGTTCTTGTTTCCTCCTAACATCCCCAACTTTTCTCCTTACCCTTTGGTCGTCTTTCTCCCAATGTGTCTTCCTTTCCTTACCCTAACTTTCCTCATTTCCTCCTCTTGTCTCCTCTCCTTTTACCTCCCCTTGTTCCCACTCATCCTCCCCTCCTCCCACATCCTCCCCTCCCCCTCTCTTCTTGCATCCCAGTAAACATCGTGCCAGGAATCCATTGAATCCTGAAAATAGACCTTCCTTCTGTTGTAATGATCCAAACAGCCTGTTTTTTCAAAGTGACATTTAGACACATTTTCATAGATGGATACAAATGTTTCTGTGGTATATTTATCATAGTTTTCTGTTTGATTGCTATTTGTTTTGTGTGTGTTTATATCACAGAGTCGTATTTGTGTTTTTAGAGCTTTGCTTTCTGATATGTTCAAAGTCAAAGTGCAACTCATCTGTGATTTTAGATCAGATTTCTCTTTCTTAACGGTGATGAAAAACTGCCAATTGGGTGTTTCCAAAGTTTGTGACTCCATCTTCAATTGTCCTTTTATTGTGAGGAAGATCTTGGTACTGGATGTGAGCTGGGATAACAGATTATTCTTTAATATTTCATTCTCATTATCCAAGTAGGAGCAATATAGTTTCTCCAACCTGAATCGGCTTGTCACTGAAGTCACACTCATGTCTGCCTAAATAAAAAAACACATTTAGCCACGTGGAAACTCGGCTAGTTGGTGACGCTTCATTTTAAAATGGCTTAATCCTTAATCTCAAAGCTTTGTCTCTGATAAAACCAGAAGAACATGCATTGTTTGGTTATCTTTGGGCAGGAAGTTCATTTTTTGTTAAACGGCAGTGATCTTATGTACTAAGAATACATAAATGAAATGGAAGAGGCCATTTTAAAATCAAGTTTTCTGACCAGTCTTTCAAGGTTAAATAAAATAGTCTTGCTTCTGAATAGCAGTTCTTCTATGTAGCATTAATGGATGATTTGTACATGTTTAGTAGCTATAACTATTGTTTTTCTGTGACACTCATCAGCTTGTTTCCCCCAAAACAACTTGGTTTGACGTGCTCTAACATCCATTATCTTAAGATACATAAAACAGCTTTTAGTTTGTTTAAAATCAACTTAATTTCAATACTTTCAATTCATTTTATGAGCAGTTTTAATGATCCTTTACCCCAAAATCTCCCTGTCCGGTCTTATTTGAATCACTAATGATATGACTTACGCTTTAGTGCATGGTTATTTATCAGCAGATGGGTGTGCTGTATTTTCCCGAGGCCTCAAGGAGATCTTAGCAAACAAACAAATGGTGACTTTTTCCAGACTGTGTATTGCACCCAGAGGCTCCGAGGATCTTAAAGTGCAAAAGCCAAGGTCTTAACTGAGCAGATGATGGTTAAAGGGAGTTGAAAAGTTGCTGCAGTATGGATGTGATGTAATACTGCAGCAAGCTGGTGTCATGTTGTTGGAATCTGATCCATTTTTCATCACAAATTTGAAAACATGCTGCAGGAAATGTTCACGAAAAGAGCTTGTTTGATGTAGAAGAGTATCTTAATACTTCTGCCTTTTGAAAGATACCATAATATAACTCGTAAAAATGTGGAAATACGTGAAACTGCTTGGAAGAATTTAAATGATCTGATTCTAACAGACATTTTTAAAGAGTCAAATGTTAAAACAAGTGGTTTTTCTTGCTCAAAAGGTCATTTTCCCCATGCTTCTCCGTCTCTTTCACTCTCCATCAAGTATCAATAGATGGCTGGTCTGTTGCATTGACACTCTGTACATAAACCAACAAAAAAGGAAAAAAAACAGAAGATATTTTGTTCTATTGGTGTAAACAAATTGTGAATAAAGTCTAATTGTCGATGCAGTATCGTGATGCAATCCTGATTAGTGAGTTTTGTCTTTTTTCTTACATAAAACTTGTGCTTAGGATGTAATTGTACACAATCATTCGCACCATCTGTGTGCCCGGAGAAACATCTGTTCTGGTTTATAAGCACCGAACACCGGCTGCATTTTAAATCCCTCCGACGTCAGGTGATAGAAAACACCATCCTGCAGCTCATATTTTAACATATCCATCATATTTAATCCAAACTCATGTGGTGGAAGTTTCCAGGAACTCCTCCTCCTCTCCTTCAATAGTTTACAATAAGTGCAAATAACCAGGAAGTAAAGATAGCAAGAATCCTGCAAGGACATTTAAAAGCATTTCTAAGTGATACGAACAGAATTAGGTTTGAAATCAGTCAACAAATTCATTCAATCAATTTTATTTATCACATGAAATCATACAAGGTACAACTTCAGCAAAATGCAATATAAGATAAGATAAGATAAGATGGTACTTTATTGATCCCAATTTGGGAAATTGTTTTTGTTGCAGCAGCATAAAAGACAAGGCATTTTACAATAAAATAAAACTAGAAATAAACAAGAATAGAAAGAAAATAAAATATACATGTAGATATTATATATACAAATATATATACATAAATATATGACATGGAATATTAATATTAAATATTGAACAGATTATATAAATGTAAAATGTACAACGTGGTTTTATTCCATGAGAAACTGGAGCAGAGAGTTCTCCTCTTCCAGCCAGAGGTGATTTATTGTACAGAGTTATGGCAGTGGGCAGGAATGTTTCCTGTATCGGTCCTTGTGACAGCGGAGCTGCAGCAGTCTGTTGGAGAAGGAGCTCCGTTGACTGTCCAGCTGCAGGTGGAGAGGATGGGTGGGGTTATCCATGATGGACAACAGCCTGTTCAGTGTCCTCCTCTCCACCACAGCTTCAAAGGGGTCCAGCTTGATGCCGATGACAGACCCAGCTTTCCTGATCAGTTTATTGATCCTGCTGGTGTCACCGGCTCTGATGCTGCCCCCCCAGCAGACCACAGCAAAGAAGAATGCACTAGCCACAACAGACTGGTAGGAAATCTCCAGCGTCTTGCTGCACACGTGGAAGGATCTCAGCTTCCTCAGAAAATAGAGTCTGCTCATCCCCTTCTTGTACACAGCGTCAGTGTTGATCCTCCAGTTCAGCCCATTGTCTAAGTGCACTCCCAGGTACTTGTATTCCTCCACAACAGCCACATCCTCTCCTAGAATGCACAGGGGCTGAGGAGACGTCCTCTTCCTCCTGAAATCAATGACCATCTCTCTGGTCTTGGCCACATTCAGAAGCAGATGATTTCCTCCGGTCCACTCTACAAAATCACCCACCAGCGCTCTGTACTCCTCCTCCCGTCCATCCCTTATACACCCTACCACTGCAGAGTCATCCGAAAACTTCTGCAGGTGGCATGATTCTGAGTTGTATTGAAAGTCAGAGGTGTATAAGGTGAACAGGAAAGGAGACAGCACAGTCCCCTGTGGGGCTCCTATACTACCAACCACCACATCAGACAGCACACTGCCCAGCCGGACGTACTGTGGTCTGTCCGTGAGGTCGTTGGTAATCCAGGAGATGGTGGACGAGTTTACCCTCATAGCCTGCAGCTTGTCACTCAGTAGCCGTGGCTGGATCGTGTTGAATGCGCTGGAGAAATCAAAAAGGGTGATTCTCACAGTGCAACCCGATCCATCCAGGTATGAGTGAGCACGCTGCAGCAGGTAAATGATGGCATCGTCCACCCCCAGGTGAGGCTGGTAGGCAAATTGCAGAGGGTCTAGGAATGATCTCACCTGCGGTCTGAGATGGGCCAAGACCAGTCTCTCCAGCACCTTCATCACATGAGATGTGAGAGCTACTGGGCGATAGTCATTGAGGCTGAGTGGTGGAGGTGAGGTGTGAAGTGGAGGTGGAGGAGACAGCAGCGGGCGGAAAGCTAAACCTATTGAAGAAGGTGTTCAGCTCGTTGGCCCTCTCCAGGGAGCCCACAGTCAGTCTGTCTCTCCCTCTGAAGCCAGTAATGGCCTTCATCCCAGCCCAGACATCCCTGCTATTGTTCTGCTGGAGCTTGGCCTCCAGCTTCTTCCTGTAGGAATCTCTGCCCCTCCTCAGCTTGTCCCTCAGCTCATGCTGGATACTCTTCAGCAGTGATTTGTTCCCAGACTTAAAAGCTTCCTTTTTGTTATTTAAAATAGTTTTCAGGTCACTAGTAATCCAGGGTTTATTGTTGGGGAAACAGTTGACAGTTTTAGCCGGTAATGTTGTTTGCTCACAGAAGTTGATGTATTCTGTGATGCAGTCAGTCATGTTGTTAATGTCCTCTCCATGTGGCACACAAAGCACGTCAGTGGTCTTGAAGCAGTCCTGTTGAGCCTCATTGGCCTCCGGAGTCCACTTCCTCACAGTCCTGGTGGATGCAGGCTGCCTCTGAACCAGAGGGACATATTTAGGTGCCAAAAAGACGAGGTTGTGGTCTGATCTGCCCAGGGGGGGGAGGGCAGTGGCACAATATGCATCCTTGGTATTAGCATATAAAAGATCCTAGTCACGTCATATCGTAGTCACGTACAAATTGGTCGCTTTTTACCTGCAAGAGTTCTCTACTCTGAGATCAAAACGTTGTCACCTGACCGAATGGCACCGCTCAGACAACCAAAGTTTTACATTGGAAAAAATAATCTCTCTATTTCCCCCATTCACAATATCTCTTATGGCAATATTCAATATAGGCTCTATATACCTACACAAATATACTATGAGCTGTGCTTGTCTTCGACCAGTTAAAATCTATTATTGCTTTTATTTCTCCTCAACATATATATAAGTACAAAAATAATGAAAACAAGCTGTTCTCGCTTTTCACAAGTAAAACAAATCTGCTAATAGAGCAAGTGAAAATGTGCTTGTTAAGATTGGATATTTAGATAAATCAGATCTTGTAATTAGCTGGGAAAACTTATTTTGAACTATATTTTTACCAGAATCAGGAGATGCTGTGTTAAGAAATAAGCCACAAATGCTCAA
This sequence comes from Dissostichus eleginoides, assembly GCA_031216635.1. Lineage (NCBI taxonomy): Eukaryota > Metazoa > Chordata > Actinopteri > Perciformes > Nototheniidae > Dissostichus > Dissostichus eleginoides. The sequence continues at coordinate 5,611,645 of CM062276.1, forward strand.
AAGTGTTCTTCTCTCTGATGTTAGTTGGGAATTTTCTAATAAAAATGTACACACGTTTGATCTGAGATACAAAATAAGATGTTTTCAAGAGTCTTTGTCTAAAAACAAGACCCTATATGACACCGCCTTGTTCATTCTTAAGTTATCAGGTCTTATATCAAGTGTTAAGACATATTCTGACTAGAAATTAGACAAATATACTTGACAAGAATTCGAGTTTTTGTAGTGTAGAGAAGCAAAGGATATCAGTTCCAGTATTCCTGTTTGCCCATACGCACATTAGCCTTACTAATATATGTTCTGGTTTTATTGCAATAAACCCGAAGATCTCAAAATGTCCCAGTCTTTTTCTTTAGATATCCAAAAATACCTGCCCTCAGCCTTTGTATAAGATGCACATTTGACTCCACATCTGTTTTACTACCTAGCTGCAGTACTTAAAGAGTATATAGTACTCTAGGTAATTCACGTATCTTCTTTTTAGGTCAAGTTTGGAGCTTGATGCAGAAGAGTTTTGGTAGAAGATGTGTCTCAACAAGTCCTTACTTTGTATTGCAGTGGTATAATATGCCACTGATGTTGAAGAAGAAAAATCCCACATGTAGAGACACAGATTTGAATAAAATGACATATTCAGAAATAATAAAATGTATGTCTTGTACTCACTTTGACACGTCGGCATATTTGAAATTGTACAAAGAGGAAGTGGACAGGTTTTAAAAGCCCTGAGAGGTCATGAAACTCACTCAACCAAAAAATTACTTTGAGAACGTTTAATTAATACAAGTTTAAAGGAAAATAAAACATGATTGCCTCAAGTTTTTATCTGCCCCCAAGACAGCAGTATTACACACAGACTCACAGTACTTTATTTTACATCTAAACAAGATGCTTGAACAAGCAGTTATAATTTCATTGTGGCTCTAATCCCCACACTGTTTCAGAGAGAAATGCTGTTAGATTTTCTCCTGCAGGCTAATGAGGTTCCCTGAAAGACAGCAGTCGTGTTATTTTGTAAAAACCATGGAGTGTCTTTTTCGCTGTGTCACTGTCGGGCTGCTAATGGACCATTATTATTCTTGTAGCGAGAAGAAAAAGCTGATTGCAGTTTACAGATGGATGCAGGAGTTTTGTTCTGAAACGAGACATCTGCGGTTTTAGTTTGTCCCCTTTATTCTACGAGCAGCGAACACACACACTGTTGGATAGTGTGTGTGTGTGTGTGTGTGTGTGTGTGTGTGTGTGTGTGTGTGTGTGTGTGTGTGTGGCCTAGCATTACCATCATTGTGGGGACCTACATCTGTTTACACAGTCACGTGTGGGGACTGACTTCCCTTATGGGGACAACATGGAGGTCCTCATGAGGGGAATCATTCATTTTAGGGTGAAGACTTGGTTAGGGTTAGGTAGGGTTAGGGTTAGGGTAAGGGTTAGGGTAAGGGTAAGGGTTAGGGTTAGGCATGTGTTGGTTATGGTTAAGGTTAGGATAAGTCTCCAGGAAATGCATGTAAGTCAATGTAATGTCCCCTGAAGTAATGTATACATGGTATATGTGTGTGTGTTTGTGTGTGTGTGTGTGTGTGTGTGTGTATGTGTGTGTGTGTGTGTGTGTGTGTGTGTGTGTGTGTGTGTGTGTGTGTGTGTGTGTGTGTTCATTGAAAGACACTGTGACTCATCATCTCTGAAATGTCAGCGTTTCACTGAGAATGGCAATCATTTTGTCAAAACAGTCAGAGTTTTCTCTGAATATTTACCTGAGGGTTTACTGAATACATGAATAAAACACGCAGCTTCCTGTTCCTTAAAGGCTCCACACACACATGAATGTTTTAGACATCTTTAACTAGGTACTACAGTCATACACTGTGTGCTCAACATGTTTTGGCAATTATTATTTATTTCTAACGTAACCCTTGAACAGTCCACTTGAGCTCTTAGCCTCACAAACTTGGATGAAATCATCAAAAAAACATTGACAATGATTTGTTTTTTGAGCAAATCTTAGTTTGCTTATCTTTGTTTTTAATGATTTGTTATAATAGTTGTAAAATGGTAATGCAAAGTATTAATTTTGGAGGGAATTCACACTGTATAGATGTTAAATATAGGCCATTAATGTTGCTTTTGTGCCCATTTGTATGGAAACATTTGTGTGCCAACTTTTTTTGGACAGTGTACCCGTGCACACGCTGGTTTTCTTTGGAAATAAAATGGTATTGACAGCAAAAAACGTCATTGTGAATGGAGATTACACGCGTCCAAAATAGATTTCCCAGTTTAGCCAATCCCTTGAGTGGCAAAAGTCACCTCAGATGTGCTAGAGGTCACCATTTCCAGTTGGTGACTCTGTGGATACGTGGATGTTTTAATGCCTTTATCGTGTGCTATGTAGTCCAGAACAAATGTCCTTATGGGTTTAATAAAGTGTATTTACATTACACATCATTACATATCATTTAGCTGACACTTTTATCCAAAGCGACTTACAATAAGTGCAAAAATCATAAAGAATCAAACTCTGAACAACAAGGAAGGTGCAGATATATTCGCTTCAAACTAGATCATACGAAAGTAACTTAACTCAACAAGCGCTTCGTGGTTTTAGTTTTTTTTCAGCAATAACTGAATTGCCAAGGTTCAGTACCATCATGTATCATATCATATCCAATGTATGGTATGTTACATTATAATTGTAAAAGAATATAAATAATTTTCAAGAGTTTTGTGGATAATAACTAAATCGAGTCCATCGGAAAAAAGGACTTCCTGTTACTCTAAAGATTAGGAATCGTGGATATTCATATAACATCGAATGCAAGCAATCCTAAAGAGAACAAGGGGTATTTTCCAGCAGACTTGAATCAAATGTTTCTGCTTCCTCTGAATAAACTGATAACTATGACAATCAAAAGGTTGTTCCACTATTGTGAACGCGTCGTAACGAAGGTGAGCGAGGGCCCTTTAAATGATTTCAGCCCAATTTCCAAGTGATATTTACAACCCAATTAACATCATACAGCGTTCAGGTGTTATGGCACGGCACTCTGCGGGATTTCAACCATTATCACTTCAACTGGCAAACAGATCTGAAGGAAATTATTATTAAAATGGAGAAAGAAATACATTTTCCTTTAATTTAAATCAACCCCTCAGATCTTTTCTCATTACTGCCTCGTCCAATCTGATTACTAATGGCCACGGCTGTGACTCCCAGACTTTGTGAGGGACACTTCTGGCATTTAGTTGATCATTTGCATCGGTGTAACACGTGCGGTGACCCCAATATCGCCCTCTGTCACTCATCATTAGCACGTTTATAAGCACGCGTCCAATGGCGGCTCTCGTGGGGAATTTCAACCATTTGCATAGAAAAATTGCTTTCCTCCGCGCGACGAGGAAAGACTGTTTTGCATAATTACGAATGATGTGACGTGAACACGTTGGAGAGTTATGAGGAGAAAGGGACTGTGATGGATGTGATGTGTGTCCGTGGACTTTAAAGGGAGAAGCTGATTTGGTTTCATGATTTGTTTCAACGTGGAGACTTATTTTACTAAGAAATTCCAGATTAAAATCTAACGTTACAGACAGAAAATCCACCTGTTCCCACTGCAGCTTGGCCATTAAAAAATAAAAAGCACTTACATACGTAGCACTTAGAAATGTCTCGCCTATTTAAAGCCAATGCAGAAGTACATACAATGGTTATGCTTGGGAAAAGCTAATGTACATGCAGCATTTTTGCTTTTTTTAGTATGTATCTTCATGGTTGTTTGCACTTATTAAAAGCCCTTCTGATAATAGCATCTCCTAAATTAAATTAATTATAATGCATTTGTTAAACGTCTAATTTAAAGTTTTTCTCCATTCATTGTCTTTGTTTACCTTTTGTTAAAAAAGCATTAATAATATGTATATGTATTTTTTCCATGACCACTCATGCAATACAGTATGATGAGTATTATATAGTGAAAAAATAGCACCATTACAATATATAATATAAGGGTTATTTTTTATGTTATAATTTTACCTTAAAGGTCCCATGTCATGGCCATTTCTACTGATCATATTTCCATTGTTGAGGTCTACTAGAATAGATTTACATTGTGCAATGTTCCAAACTCACATTGGTTTCTCATACAGCATCTCTGTATAGTATGTGTATTCACTCTCTGTCCTAAACGGCTTGTTGGAGCTCCGGCCCCCCCCCTCCCTGTGAGCCCAGTGTGCTCTGATTGGTCGGGACGTTGCGAGGCTCGTTGCTGCGAGGAGTGGACAGGTTTCCGGTTCGGCGATACAGCGAAACACAGCGAAACTCATCCTGAGCACACAAACACTCACAGCCGAAGTAAAAACATAAGTGTGGCTTGATATTGAGTAAAAAATGTTTATAACGCTGTGAGAATGGGTCTGCGGAGAGCATTTCTCCGCGATCCCAACTCGTCTATTACCAACCAGGGAGCTCTATGCAAGTCAATGGGAGGAAAACCTCCAGGACTGCTTGAGTCAAATGTAAATGTGATGCTTGGTTTGGATCCTGTTTGGTGTAATGAGGCGGCTCTGGAGCAGCAGCCTAAAACTCCGGTACATATATTATCGAGCAGCTTGAAACGAGTGCAGTCGTCCTAATCAGTCTTCATGAGAGGAATCTGTGTTCAGCATTCACAGGTGCAATGTCCAGACTTTCCTCTTTAGTACAGCGTACAGTTAGGACTGGTTTTAAACCCCCTTTTATACATTACATTACATCTGATCCGAACACCAACGCACAACCCACGCCTCATGGACCCTTCATTTTATGGAATTGTAATTATTGTATTCTAACTGTTTTTGTGTCATTGTGTCGTGTACCCTTTCATTGGTATTTTCACATTTATCTTGTCATTTTACTATATTCTCAGATATGTTTGTTTTACATTGTCATTCGTGTTTGTTGATTTGTGGAGCCCTCTGAGACGAATGTGATTTGTGATATTGGGCTATATAAATACATTTTAATTGAATTGAATTGAATTGATTACATCCCAAAGTGCTGCCACAGCGCTGACAGACAGCAGCTCTTCCTGGGATAAAGAATATGAAATATGGTAATAAAATACAGAAACTCAAGTGATATGAAGATAATTGACAAACAAGCTCTCTCTGGTGCAAAACTCTTAGTAAACCACATAATTGTTTTGTTTGTGTTTGTAATTGTTATAGTATGGATTCATTGTGTTAATCAAAAATCATCCGACATGAGAGTGGTATCCCTTCAAATCTAACTCTTTGCAAAAAAAAATGAAAATTCTTGCTACATAGTTAGCTATAATTAAATGTGTCCGCTTGACTTCTGCAGCTTCTTTCCCAGCTTTTGAAATCATAGGTTACTAGATGGGTAGAATTGAAGTTATCCTTTAAGGCTTTCAACTTCCAGCAGCTCTCAATCTAGCTGCTGGAAGCTTCTTATCTAAGAGATGACTCTCCAAAGATTGTTCACACACTACCCTGAGTTTTATTTCCTTCTATATGTTCCTGGATCAAAAAAGTCTTATATGCTGGAGGATGGGGTACAATCAGGTGTATCAAGCATATGACCCATAATACCCCAAAACCCAAAGGAAAGTATGTTAAGCATAATATGAAACTTGATTAAAGATAGGTAACATTGACAGATCAACACACTGATATAAAGAGTCCTCTCCTGCTGATGTTCAGGTTCATATCAGTATGTAGTGTCTCTACTTTAAAGAGTCCTCTCCTGCTGATGTTCATGTGTATATCAGTATGTGGTGTCTCTACTTTAAAGAGTCCTCTCCTGCTGATGTTCAGGTGTATATCAGTATGTGGTGTCTCTACTTTAAAGAGTCCTCTCCTGCTGATGTTCAGGTTCATATCAGTATGTAGTGTCTCTACTTTAAAGAGTCCTCTCCTGCTGATGTTCATGTGTATATCAGTATGTGGTGTCTCTACTTTAAAGAGTCCTCTCCTGCTGATGTTCAGGTTATATCAGTATGTAGTGTCTCTACTTTAAAGAGTCCTCTCCTGCTGATGTTCAGTGTATATCAGTATGTAGTGTCTCTACTTTAAAGAGTCCTCTCCTGCTGATGTTCAGTGTATATCAGTATGTGTGTCTCTACTTTAAAGAGTCCTCTCCTGCTGATGTTCAGGTTCATATCAGTATGTGTGTCTCTACTTTAAAGAGTCCTCTCCTGCTGATGTTCATGTGTATATCAGTATGTGGTGTCTCTACTTTAAAGAGTCCTCTCCTGCTGATGTTCAGGTGTATATCAGTATGTGGTGTCTCTACTTTAAAGAGTCCTCTCCTGCTGATGTTCAGGTGTATATCAGTATGTAGTGTTCCAGGGCAGTTTAAAGATTGCGAGTGTGAAGACGTTTGATATCGACGTCTTCAATTAATCGTCCGTCTCAAATCTACTGTTGCCAAACACCGGCCCCCCTGTTTGCTAAAGCTCTGAGCTCAGAGTCCAGAACTTTCCATCAATGCCATTTTTTCTCGGCCAACTTCCTCGTCTATCTGTCGCTCTGATGGAGGAGAGCCGAGCCGAGGAGGAGATAACGGAGGCTCGGATAAAACAGACAGAGGAAGCACACACACAACAAGCAGCCGCGTGTTCAGACCGATGTGTTCCAGAGCTATTAGAGGCTGTCACAGTTGGCTTGTCACAGATCTGGCACACACACACACACACACACAGAGAAACACACACACACACACACACACAAACACACACACACACACACACACACACACACAGAGAAACACGCACACACAAGCATCCTGCACAATCCTAATTGTCACCAGTGTACACACACTAGCTGACATACTCCCCACTGTGGCAATCATGCACAGACACACACTCGCTTCCTTCCTCTGTGCGTCTTTGTAAAACACACACACACACACACACACACACACACACACACACAAAGACACGTGTCTGGCTGCCTTCTCTGGGATTCAAAGAGTGCGGCAGCAGGTAGTTTTGACGTGCAGACTTGAGCAATTTTCAAAGATAAGAGCTGCGACTGAGTGGCTCCTCTGCCATCTGGGTTGAGTGTGTGTGTGCGTGCGTGCGTGCGTGCGTGCGTGCGTGCGTGCGTGCGTGCGTGCGTGTGTCTGTGTGTCTGTGTGTGTGTAGGAGAGAGAGACAGAGAACAAACACTTCTGTCTCTGCAAATGTCACCCAACGTCACGCAGGAGAGACACCTGTGGCCAGGTGCGCTGCATAAAGGGTTTTTGTAAGCAAAAAGAATAAAGCACAACTTTTTATTCAGAATAAATGGAAGACAAAGTGTTTATCTCTGCAGCTGGGGTGCACACATTGTGGAGGAGTGTTATTTGGCAATAGAAAATAGCCAAAAATAAGTTTTATTTACAAATGTAAGTCCCTCTTGCAACTGTACACTGCTCAGATATTGTTCCATTGGAGAATTCGTCTCAGTCGAGATGCTAAAGACGCTATAATTTGAATTGGACTTTAAATGATGGACCTGTAATTACACGTGTCATATGTCCAGAGTCTCACATCCAGTTGATCCATGGATATAGAAAGAGAACTGGATACAGCGATGGAGGCAGGACCTTATTCATTACTTTGAAACTTACTGTGGTATGATCTTGCTTGTTGTGAATATATCTGCACTTTCCTTTTTCCTTGTTTGTGCACTTATTGTAAGTCGCTTTGGATAAAAGAGTCAGATAAATGATATGTAATGTAATGTAATGTAATGAAAGTTCGAGAGTGGCACAATAAGCAAAAACGGCCTGACTTCTGAGAACAAAAAACCCAGATCTTCTCTGGACATAGAGCATGCGTCCTTGCGTTTTCCGTAACGGCCCCTCCACACGCCAGCGTCGCGTGCTTCAGAGACGCTTCCCATTCACTTTGAATGGGGTGACGTCACGCTTTGCCGAACTGCATTGTGGTTCCGTCGCTTTGCCTCCGTTGCTCGCTTCGAAAGTTGAGAAACGTTCAACTGTTCAAGCGTCGACGGAAGCGCCAGCCAATCAAATCATATGCCAGTACAAGCTCTAGCCAATCAAACCGCGTGTTTGTGTGTCCAGGGCGGGAGATTAATGTGATTGGTTGTTGATCGCACGCCAGACACGCCCACCGGCAAGCTTCAACGCACGCTGCCGTGTGGACGTACCGTAAGCCCCGGGAAAATACGTCTGGATTCGACTTTTTGTGAACTTTACAATTTTTAGACATTACTCAATGATGTCACGTGACTTCACTGCAGTTGTAATACCGTTTGTTTTCCGTTTCCTGTGGGCTTGAGTTGATTTGGCTGTCTAGCTAACATTGGGCAGTTTCCACCATTGTTGCATCATACTATACCTGCACAGTCTGCACGTTTTAAGCCTCTGGGTGCATTATCAAGCAGATTTTCTATGCCTTTTTATATGTATTCAGCTCACATGACAAGGAACTGAGATCTGTACCTCGCATGTGATCACTGTAAAACCTGAGCATCTGCATGTAAATCTGTTGGAGGAAAGTGGAGGTGATGTGAGCCGTCCTCTTCCATTTCCATCACGCCATCAGAAGAGGCTTTGATGAGACAGGAGGCGGCTCTTTGATGCACACTGAACCAACATGTGTGTGTGTGTGTGTGTGTGTGTGTGTGTGTGTGTGTGTGTGTGTGTGAGTGGTGAAGGAAAGATTGTCTGCATCACCTCAGTGCACGGACAACACGGAGGTAATGATGCTCATTTCACACAGTGCACTCCATACTGGAAGTGAGGCTGAACGTCTTATCTTGCAAAGAGTGCAGCGATGGAATTGACTTCTCAAGGTTACCGTCAATGCGAGCGCTTCACTTTGTCTCTGTCAATATTCCTGTGATTCTGAAGTAATAAGGTAAGAGAAAAGTGCAGGGAACTAGTTTGGTTTTTCTGATAGAAGCATTTTTTATGTGGAGATACATCACAGCTCAGATAATTAACTGACCTAATAGGATAATCACTTTGAAACCTATTTTGGGTTTGTTCTTCGACATGCTTAGAGTGTTGAGTTTAACTGTCAAAAAGTGGGTTCATATAATTTCAGATCTATTTTATAATTGCAAACTGTTTTTAATTAACTTTTTTTTGGCATCTGGGGAAGAGGTTTTACATTTTCAGTTTTTGCATTTACAAACAGATTGTTGATCTGTGTTCTGTAGAAAATAAGATCAGCATTTTTACACCACTTTTATAATAGTTGAAGCATCAACGCAATCTCCAGAAGTAAAACGCTAATGTTGGGCTACAGCACGGTCACATGACTTCACGTCACCACCGCTAAGCTAAAGGCGGCTAATGTTGGGCTATAAAGGAACTACAGCCCGGTCACATGACTTCACGTCACCACCGCTAAGCTAAAGGCGGCTAATGTTGGGCTATAAAGGAACTACATCACGGTCACATGACTTCACGTCACCACCGCCAAGCTGAAGGCGGCTAATGTTGGGCTATAAAGGAACTACAGCACGGTCACATGACTTCACGTCACCACTGCTAAGCTAATAGCGGCTAATGTTGGGCTATAAAGGAACTACAGCACGGTCACATAACTTCACGTCACCACCGCTAAGCTAATAGCGGCTAATGTTGGGCTATAAAGGAACTACAGCACGGTCACATGACTTCACGTCACCACTGCTAAGCTAATAGCGGCTAATGTTGGGCTATAAAGGGACTACAGCACGGTCACATGACTTAACGTCACCACCGCTAAGCTAAAGGAGGCTAATGTTGGGCTATAAAGGAACTACAACACGGTCACATGACTTCACGTCACCACCGCTAAGCTAAAGGTGGCTAATGTTTGGTGAGATGACGTTTAGTCGTCTCATTTAGACACTTGTTAGCAACAGCCGCTTTTTTTATTCACCAGTGGGGTATTTACTGATGTATTATGTTTCATAGAATAAGACGTGGAAAACTATTCAGCCTATGTTAACCATACCTTATTTCAGGAAAACCATCTCTGACCATTGACTTCCACACAAGAGGGATCCATATTGTAAGCCTTTTACAAACCTGCTTTAGCAATACTGTACTAAACCATATTCCTGCCATTAAAGACAATTTGAACAAGTGACAAAATGCCTGGTGAGAGAGAATAATGGAAACAGAGGGAGTGATAGAAAGGGATGGAGTCAGAGTGACAGACAGAGATGGGAGTCCAGTAATCAGCATTTCAGATTCGCTCCTTCACAAGAAAACCAACCATCCATAATGCATCACATGTCTCCTAGCAACAGCCCGGGATCCTAGCAACAGGATCTTAGCAACAGCAACAAACTGCCGCCTCCTCGTGTTGCGGCCAATGAGGGAGCAGCGTGGCAGACGAGCGGCAGCCAATCAGGGGGAGGCAAGAGAGTGAAGTGGGTGTTTTTTCCTCGCACAGCTGATTGGGCACACACACACACACACACACACACACACAAATGACATGCAGATACAAACTGCAGTCAGGACAAACACACACACTAGCAGGTGACACACACACTCAATTTCCTGGATACTGTGCTATTGTTTTATTTTTTTATTTTTGCCACACACACTGTATTCATTGTGATAACGAAATATGTTGCAAGTATGGTGAGATACAGTCAATATATGCTTTAAAAAATAAGTAGTTTTGGTTTTTCAAGCACTTTGTGTAGCCTTTTGTGTATGAAAAATGCTATTAAGATAACGTTTGATTGATTAATTCAGTCATGCAAATGGATTCCCTAATTCATGTTTCTGAGACCTATAATTTCATCAAGAATAATTTAAAACATTGTACAGATTTAATTAGAACTAGGTACAAATTATTTTAATTTAAAACAGTTTCATGTGAATTATCCAGAATAAAATGCTCATACCATTTTGTAGAAAGGAGGCCGAAACCCTTAGACATCTCAAACAATAAGATAAAAATGAATATGTTGTCTAATCTAGTGAATAACCACGTTCATTTCAACTATATAAGTCTGTGATTACACAACACATTATTCAAATAATGTTATTTTGTTCATGGCAAGGTTTTTATAAAAACATTACAGGTAACAAAAGTGTGATCTTTTTCATATAAGAAGTTAAATGTAAGTTGTGTTTAGTGTTGTGTTATTTTACTATAAATCACATATCATTTGTATAGCACAAAAACATGGTGTAAGGAATGATTAAAGTGTTTTTATTGGATGTGTTTTTTCTGCACTTCCTGCTGCAATTCTGATATTGCCATGATATTCTTCATACTTTCATATATTTCAATCATCAGTTGATTTGTATACAGATTTAAATTAAAACTAATATAGTTGGCTGCCTGGAATACAAGCAAACACAAAACGTTGAAAAATACAGAGATTATGAGTTTTTTGAAAGGTACTTTAATGCCAGAGTATTTGAGATTTTATTTAATTTTATCAAGGAAAAAGATTGCTATCAAACACATTAAGTAAAATCACCTTTTCCCCTCAAATTTAAAAGTCAGTTTCCTCCACTGTGCGCCCCACAAGTATTGTACGTCTTTTTAAAAGGCTTCCCTCCAATCTGTTCCCTCTCTGTTGTCTAATATCAGCCCTCCTCTCTGAAGAGACTGCACCCCAGGGCAAAAGAAAAAAGCTCCATCTTTAACTTTAAATGAGCTGTTATGGCGTCTGGGGCCCTTTTTTCCAAGATCCAATATGGCCTCGCTTCCTGCAGACACACGGGGGTTTTTCAATTCCCGAGGCCAAAGGTGTGAGTATTATCTGGAGATTCATTCCCAGGGCTTAAATGGAAGAATACAAAAAAAGTGAGGCTTAACTTACCTGCCTTTTTGTGGGCTAGCTCATTCTCCATTCAGTCTCAGGCAATCTTCAGACCAAAAGAGGGGGAGGAAGATGAGGAGGAGGAAGAAAAAGGGTGTCGTTAAGTATAGATGGCTTCCCCATTGTCCCTATGTTTCCTCTTAGTGTTTGGGAAATATGAACATATGGAGAAAAAATGGAGAAATAGATGATGCAGTAGACGTGCTCTCAGATATTTCTGGTTGATGTTTGCTTGAATCTTGATTGCCATTTGAATCCAAATAGAAGTTAAGCCAAAGCAGAAGTGTTTTAAAGAGTTCTCTCCTGCTGATGTTCAGGTGTATATCAGTAGTGTCTCTACTTTAAAGAGTCGTCTCCTGCTGATGTTCAGGTGTATATCAGTATGTAGTGTCTCTACTTTAAAGAGTCCTCTCCTGCTGATGTTCAGGTGTATATCAGTATGTCGTGTCTCTACTTTAAAGAGTCCTCTCCTGATGATGTTCAGGTGTATATCAGTATGTAGTGTCTCTACTTTAAAGAGTCCTCTCCTGCTGATGTTCAGGTGTATATCAGTATGTAGTGTCTCTACTTTAAAGAGTCCTCTCCTGCTGATGTTCAGGTGTATATCAGTATGTAGTGTCTCTACTTTAAAGAGTCCTCTCCTGCTGATGTTCAGGTGTATATCAGTATGTAGTGTCTCTACTTTAAAGAGTCCTCTCCTGCTGATGTGCAGGTGTATATCAGTATGTAGTGTCTCTACTTTAAAGAGTGCTCTCCTGCTGATGTTCAGGTGTATATCAGTATGTAGTGTCTCTACTTTAAAGAGTGCTCTCCTGCTGATGTTCAGGTGTATATCAGTATGTAGTGTCTCTACTTTAAAGAGTCCTCTCCTGCTGATGTTCAGGTGTATATCAGTATGTAGTGTCTCTACTTTAAAGAGTCCTCTCCTGCTGATGTTCAGGTGTATATCAGTATGTAGTGTCTCTACTTTAAAGAGTCCTCTCCTGCTGATGTTCAGGTGTATATCAGTATGTCGTGTCTCTACTTTAAAGAGTGCTCTCCTGCTGATGTTCAGGTGTATATCAGTATGTAGTGTCTCTACTTTAAAGAGTCCTCTCCTGCTGATGTTCAGGTGTATATCAGTATGTAGTGTCTCTACTTTAAAGAGTCGTCTCCTTCATTGGTCTCTGTTACCAAACAGAATACATTTAATTTAATTTTTTCTGTATTTAAGTCCTAACATCTGGTCATTTCCCCCTCCTTCTTTGACCTGTACAGCTGTCATTTCACTGCATATAGACAAGGAAGTAATTAGTTGTAGTCCATGTCAATAATAATTTGAGTAATTGATAAATTGCTACTGTTTTTCATGAAGAATAATTATTAAAAAATCAGTTAATCGGTTTCTCAAATGCGAGGATCTGTTGCCTTTTCTAAGCTAAACAAATACACCATCTATTGTAAAAGAAATAAACGAGGAATGTATTAAAAATGAACATCTAAATGTGTTGCTGTTCTGCTTAGCAAATATTTAATCTATTCACTCTTTAAATCACTTCCTTTTCGTCAAGTTGAGCTCTACTTTCACGTCTACTTTTATATAATGATGTGTTTTGCATGCAGGTATGCTTGCCTCTGTGTGTGTGGGCGGACAGGAAGGAAAGCATGACACTTAATAAGGTGAAGATCAGAAAGCAGCGAGTCCCTCGACAGGTGATCTCCCGCAGTGCATCTGTGGAAAAATAAAACCCTGACTTTCTGCATTAATATAAGGCTGAGGGAATCACCCTCGGCACTTTTAAAAAGTGATTAAAGGAAACTTTCTGTTGACATGACACGCAATCATCCAGGATCATGTTTTGACTTTTCGATATATCATTTTTAAACCTTTTCTCTAACCAAGGTGAAGCGAATCTGAATTGCAAATGGCCTGCGGGTCTCCGATGGCTGCCGGGCCATTTCAGAGTGATTCTGTGTTGTGTGGTTCTCCGAGGGGGAGGGAGGTGAGAGGTAGGACGGAGTAATGAAAGGCTGTCAGAGCCACAGGATGATAAGGTGAAGGAACACACATTTATATGAGAGCACAGGGAGTGCATATCTCTCCCTGTTTTATAAAATACATTTGTTTCTGTGTTGGTGGATTGGAAAAACACATTGAAGAAAGACAGAAAAAAATATATTGGACGAGACAAAATCATCAAACCTTGTAAGTACAGGAAGGTTAGGGTAAGGGTTGGGGTTACAGTTTTCATTTTGGATTCATACTTGAATCAATTTAAATATTTTCAAATGTACTGGAAAAGCACTAATCACTTTAAAAGGATAATAAAATGGACATACAATGAATTCCAGTTAGATAAGAGTAAGAACATTGACATAAAAGCATTTAAAGTCTGGAGTAATTTGTTTATTTGTGTACATATATCTCCCTGTTTTATAAAATATAGTTGTTTCTGTGTCGGCATAAGTGGATGGGTAAAACACATTGAAGAAAGCCAATAAAATGTGTGTCTATTTGCACACGGCAGCCAGTGTGCGAAATACGGAGGGGTCCGGGGGAGCTCGACCCCCCTGATTAACACCTGAGCCCCACTGAAAGCCTCAACAGCAAAACGTGAGGGGGGTCTCAAATTATAATATGTATTTGTCACTTGCAATGGTCACTAAAATGTTTTTAAGCTTACTATGTCCAGTATTCACAATTCAAAACATTTATTCACTAATACCTTCTATTTTGGCTGGCAAAAGCATTTCCTCGCATAGAATCGAAAACAGACGCCTCTTTAACGGTCGCGTATTCATTCATTCATAAGAACGTCAGAATATAGAATTATTTGACGGCACCCCTGAAGACGCAAGACGGCGCCCCGGTTGATAAACGCTGCTGTAGACTACTGATTGTCTTGGCTTGCATCCATGAAATATTGTATAGGCCTACTGCATATTGAGAAATCTTCGACCGGTATATTGCGCAATAAACGGGAGATGGGGACCCCCACCCGATTATTTCGCACACTGAAGGCAGCTATTCGGCTATCTACACCCACCCCCAAAAAAACCTAAACATCGTCACTTCATGCCATAAAGCGACACGCCTACGCTCGAAAGGGAGATCTTTAATCTTTAATAATAATGATACAAATATAAAAGGTAAGATACATTAAAACAAAATATACCCTTTCCAACAAAGTTATGTTTTCTCACTTTTTGTATAATTCAAATGAAATGTTCCAATACGCAGACTTCTTCTAAGATTAGCTAACGCAGCTAATTTAGCCAAGTTTAATGCTACTTGGAAACTTTGCCATAGGTGGTATTACCACCTACAGCCATTAAGAACATAAACTAATTAGGAAATTCGATGCTGAGTTTATAAATGAAGTGGGAAGTAGGGTCTGTTTCTCGTAGACTTCTATAGAATCTGGCTTTTTATTTTGTTTAAGGCACGTCTGCATTATCTCAACTTTTGAAACACTGACACATCTTCTTTCTGTAGCTCACACTATACGCCTTTTATTCTGCAAGAACCTACAACTTTTACTCAAACATGGCGGCAGGAAACAAATCCCCCTGAAGGAGAATAAGGACCTGGCAGGAGAAGAAGGATGTCTGGTTTCCCTGACACTGAATAATCGGTAACAATTGACAAGATGGATTTGACAAAACAAAAAATGTTGGTGTCCATTTTTTCCGGAAACTACACAGTCCACATCATTTCAACGGTTGCATCACTCCTCCTGTTTCAACCAAATCCAGTGTGGGTGGCAAGGGCTAGGAGTCGAATCATTTATTTATTTATATCTTTATACGTTGACATGTTGTCAAAAGAAGTGTTGCTTGGTGGCTGGATATATGCCGGAATAAAGAGTAGACCTCTTCCTGTCTCCCTCTCAAAAATGTCCTCAGTTTCTCTTATAAAAATCTTCCACTTTCTCCAAATCAATTCTCCTCTTAACTCTGAATACTTTCAGGTTTTATGTCTCACACCTCTGTCTCCTTAATGCTGTCTTTCCTTCGCTGTCTGTCTCTTAATTTATCCTTTCACTCCAATCTGTATTCAGTTCACTTTTGATTCAATTTGCTTTATTGCCATGGATGTTGGACTAGCAGAAATGAAATACAAACTCTCTGCAACATAACTTCAATAAATGTCTCCATCTTTCTCCCTTTTGTCACACGTTGTCATTTTCTGCTGCCTTCCCCTCTCACACTCTTGTCCTTCCACACACGCACGCATGCACACACACAGACACACACACAAACAAACAAACACACACACACACACACACACACACACACACACACACACACAGTCTCCAAGCTCTCTCAGGATTTTTTTCTCCATCACTGCTCAGATTAATCAGCAGCTTCCTGCCAGTGTCTGACAGTTTTCCCCTAGTTGGCCGGCCTCCAAATCAGACAGTGTTAGACACCGGCTAACTGTGTGTGTGTGTGGTTGTGTGTGTGTGTGTGTGTGAACATTCATCCGTCTGTCAGCTTTATCCAAACTGGCTACAAGATGTCACTGCAGTTCTTTTGTATTTACAAGTTGTCTTGAAATGAGACGCCAGTTTTAGTCTTGTGCATTACAATTATATGAAATATATCCAATGCGATCTGTCTCACCACCTGTCTGTCTGGTAGCAGTGACTCAGCATTTTATTGGAGAAACACTTTAATTCAACCCAGAGGGAATCTGTGTCTACCTCTGAGTCTCTCTCATAGTGCACGGCTATTTCTTGCATGTTGACACCTTTATATATGACACACACCAACCTGTAGATAAAGGCAAACACACAGCAGGTACCATGTGTGTACCAGTAGAGGAAACATATGCAACACACACTTACAGGTGTTACTTAATATCTACTAATGGGAACATAGCACCTGTACACTCATATATTAATCAGAATCTGGTTAATGTTGTGTTTATATATTTTTTTACATTTTAAGTGTGTTGTTTTAATGTTGTTTTAATGAATTGTACCCTTTAAAGGGTCTTTGAGTCACGTAAAAAATATTATTATTGTTATTTTTGCTAAGTAGGTTTACACATATAGGGAATTTGCTTTGGTGTGTAATGGTGCATACATAGACACAAAAAGAGAAATTAATTTGTAAAAAAAATCTAATATAAAACAATTTTAGAAACTAGTTTTGAAATAAGAAGAAAATTAGAAAAAAAAAAAGTACAAGTACAAGAAAAATGATGTAAAGAAATACTCTATATAAAATAATAATAATAATATCAATAATGAAGACAAGCACTGACACACTTGAACTTGATTTTGTATATAATATAATATTATTTTTTATACTAATTTGTCTTAGAAATAGAAACCACTCGCATGTCTGCATGATACTAATACTTACGAAATCATTTGTAATCTTTCATTTAAGCACAAAATCACATGAAGCGTTAAAATGACCGGACCATCTCTTGGCTGCAGGAAGTTTCTGGTCCATGTTAATCCCAATAAAACCACAAACGTGTTGTTATTACATTTCAGTTTATGTACCGAATAAACCAGATTTAACTTATCAATATAGTGAGATTGTGTTAAAGGTCCCATGTCATGCTTTTCTGGTTATTACCCGTCCCCTTGTGTGTTATGAAGGTTTTTCTGCATGTAAACGGTCTGCAGAGTCACAAACCCTCAAAGTACACCCTGTAGCGAGTAAAACTCTAACACAGTCTGTGCTGCCCCAAAACGCCTCGTTGGAGATTTCTAATTTTCCATTGTTTACTTCCTGGGTACTGTGACGTGTGAATACCCAGAGGCCACACCCTCTGCCAGCCTTTCACGAAACAAAGCTTCCCAAACCTTTCAGCGATTCATGCCGGATATGCACAGCGTAGGGCACTGAAGAACGATGCCGTTCCTACTTTGTTTGGACCAGCGGGAGATTCGGGTACACAACCTGTAAGTATTCATTGTTGTTTGTGTATTTATGATGTTTAAAACAAACAAGGTATCTACCACGACTGTTTAAATGGGTAAACGTTTTTCGGGCTACTACGTTGGGATGGCGGAGAAATGCTCTCCGCAGACCCATTCTCACAGCGTTATAAACATTTTTCTTACTCAATATCAAGCCACACTTATTGTTTTTACTTCGGCTGTGAGTGTTTGTGTGCTCAGGATGAGTCTCGCTTGTTCTCCTGTATCGCCGACACGGTAGCCTGTCCGCTCCTCGCAGCAGCTCACAGCAGCTCCTCACAGCAGATCACAGCAACGAGCCTCGCAAACGTCCCGACCAATCAGAGCACACTGGGCTCACAGGGAGGGGGGGGGGCAGGAGCTCCAACAAGCCGTTTAGGACAGAGAGTGAATACCGGTGAATACACATACTATACAGAGATCCTGTATGAGAAACCAATGTGAGTTTGGAAAATTGCACAATATAAATCTATTCTAGTAGACCTCAACAATGGAATTATGATCAGTAGAAATGGCCATGACATGGGTCCTTTAATAACTGTTGGAAATGAAAGTCAAAGTAAGAATCTGCAATAAAAAATAAAAAATGTGCATATAATCATAGGAAAGTAAAACAAAGATAAGGTAAGAATGTACAATAAAAAATAACATAATAATAATAATAAATAATAATGTATTTATTTTAACCTAAAAAGTTTACATGTATTAAAAAAAACAACTAATTATTGAAATAAGAATGTGCGCATTGTACTACAATATACCGTAAATCTAGCATATACAGTGGTGTTTAAAGAACAGGTATAAGCACCTTTGCCTTTATATTGATTTTAAAGCCTTAAATACGAAATTAAAAAGTAATCCCATGGAGCTTTAAACTCACGTTTCTTCTCTCCAGCACACCGTCTTTTAATACTCACTCAGACCCTTATACTCCCTCGTCCTCTAAATTGATATTTCCCTCCCTCTCTCCCTTTCTCCACTTATTTAATTTGGTATCACATTAAGGCTCCGGAGGAAAAAAAAGTTAATTACGCAGCATTTTGAATTATGAATTGCGATATAGTTTAGTAACATATTACCTCATTCCTCACCGCAGACTGAAGCCTCAATGAGATTGTTCACAGTTACTTTGCAGGTATCAAAGGTGCCATGTTCAGCTGGATCTTTTATACGAGTTGAATATTATATTAACTTGATATCATCTTCTGTTAAAGCCCAGATGACAGATGAAGGGCTTCATTTCAAAATGCAATATTATATGAATTAATTATGGGGGGAAAATTGCCTATCTAAAATATCTCAGACGATATTTCTCACTTAGGAGTATGGGAAAATGTCTCTGATGGCATTTGTAAAAAGAGTTATAAGACTAAACTAAATATTTTAAAGCCAATGAGGGTGTCTGTGTGCCTTATACTTGCAGTCTTTTAAAAATCCAGCAGGGGCCGACTAATGTGGGGAAGTCATATTGTATAGAAGTCTGAGAGGTTTCTTCAAGATTTCTTCACTAATGTTGGGCTATAACGGAACCACAGTACGGTCACATGACTTCATGTGACCACCGCTAAGCTAAAGGCGGCTAATATTGGGCTATGAAGGAACTACAGCACGGTCACATGACTTCACGTCACCACCGCTAAGCTAAAGGTGGCTAATGTTGGGCTATAAACGAACTACAGCACGGTCACATGACTTCACGTCTCCACCGCTAAGCTAAAGGTGGCTAATGTTGGGCTATAAACGAACTACAGCACGGTCACATGACTTCACGTCTCCACCGCTAAGCTAAAGGTGGCTAATGTTGGGCTATAAACGAACTACAGCACGGTCACATGACTTCACGTGACCACCTCTAAGCTAAAGGCGGCTAATGTTGGGCTATAAAGTAACTACAGCACGGTCACATGATTTCACGTCACCACCGCTAAGCTAAGCTAAAGGCGGCTAATGTTGGGCGTGATGGCGTTTAGTCGTCTCATTTAGACACACAAAAACACAATGAAGTGCTAAATTGCTGACTCATTTCCGATTTAAGGACTCATTCCTGCACAACTTAATTATGCTACGATTGAGAGTAAAATACTAAATAAAGCAGGGAATGCTATCCTGTGATTAACAGGTTGCTACCAATGTGTTTTACGATTGAGATGCCTATTTTTGTTCGGCAACTTTGACTTTTTCCATGGTGTATTTTCATTTAAGGAACATTTATTTTAACATCTTGGCCACAAAAATGTTGTGCACAGCAATTGGTTGTACCTAAATCCACCATCTTTTGTTACTTCTGGTGCGAAAACAACAAAATGTAATATTTAATCTCCACATAATGCCAGTTTAAAACCACACTAACACTCTACGGTCGTTACAGTCTACATTCAATTTGTACAAACTATTATTAAGTTGTTCATGACTTCTGTAAATATAACTACGTATTTGTGTGGAGATCAGCCTCAACATTTACACACTATACTCACACACACACACACACACACACACACACACACACACACTCACCTCCCTTTCTCTCTCCCCCAGTCATTTACATTTATATTGAATTAGAATCCGTGGTGAAGAGCTAGTGGAGGCAGCCGAGACTGATTATAATGGGAGATTACGGGCCGACTGCACCACCATTATGTCGTGTAATTACAAAGAGAGAGAGAGAGAGAGAGAGAGAGAGAGAGAGAGAGAGAGAGAGAGAGAGAGAGAGAGAGAGAGAGAGAGAGAGAGAGGAAGAGGAGGAGGAGGAGGAAGAGGAGGAAGGGGCCCTTTCACACCCAGATGTCAGGATCCATTTCATTTAGGGAAATAATGTCTCTCTGCTTCCCCCTCCTCCACCTTTTTCTACCTGTACATATTATAGAGGGCTACATGATCCCCTCCTTTACACCGATTTTCATGGGTCAACATCTATTATAGACAAATATCAAACAAGGTGTTAATGTGGAGGATGTGTGTGTGGAGGATCTGGAGATTTACCGCCTCTTTTCCATAGACTGCATGGCTTCGTTTGACTGCATCGATCTGCTGTCGTAATGCATGTAGGATTACATTAATGGGTTCAACGTAATGTAAAGCCTGTTGGACAAGATCATCCCTCGTGGGTTTTTTTTACCAGACAACCCTAAACTGTAATACGTAATTTAATCCCAGATCAAATGTACTGTGAAAAAACTGTTTTCAGTGACTGTAATGTTATCTACTGTATGTCTGTTTTCCTGTTTCTTGTCCTTGTTGATGTTGCAGGTGGAGCAGCTGCTGTTCAATAAGAAATACTGAGACCTACAATAAAGTATGATCGTTTCTTATGCTATCTTGTGGTTTCTCATGGTACCTTGTGGTATCTTATGGTATCTTATTGTATCTTGGCGTGTGGTGCAGTGGGTTAGTGCGTTGGTGTTTGGATCAGGGGGTCACAGGTTCCAACCCCACTGCAGTCAGCATGTCGTTGTGTCCCTGGGCAAGACACTTCACCCCAAATTTCTCCTGTGGGGATTGCCCACAGTATTGAGTATCTAAATCGCTTTGGATAAAAGCGTCTAACAAGTGTAATGTAATCTTATGGTGTCGTATCATACTGTACTGTATTGTACCGTATAGTATCATAACGTAACGTAGCGTAACTAAATGAATTGTATCGTTTTGTACTGTATATTGTCGTATCAAATCGTATGGTAGCGTATCGGATCGTGTCAAATCCTATTCTAACCATACTGTATAAATCCTAACGTTAAGCGTTGTGTCAAATCCAATTATATCGTATCGTAAAGTATCGCATCGCATGGTATTGTATTGTTGCATATACAGTTGATAGATTTGAGACCAGATATTCCTGTATTAGAGGAAGATTATTATTTTAGGGTTTTAATATGATCCAAATTAGCATTTAACAGTGTAAGCAGGACAGAGTATTTGATGGCAGCTAGCATTGAGGTTGCAGACAGCCTCTCTTTCAACCCAATCAAATTTGTTTATGTTTATGGGATATGCTATATATTATATGTGTGTGTCGGAAGGAGCTGCTACTCTTCCTCTGCAGGGACAGCCAGGTTAACTTCCTCCAGCTCCATATCCTCCTGTCTGCGCTGCCCCCTGGTGCCCTGCAGAGACATGACAGCCAGGTTAACTTCCTCCAGCTCCATGTCCTCCTGTCTGCGCTGCCCCCTGGTGGCCTGCAGAGACATGACAGCACAGAGGTGACTTCCTGCTCCTCTTCAGGCCCACATCAAAGTCCTCTGAACACATGCCTACCTTACAGTAGAAGTAAAGGCCGATGGCCAGCAGCAAAATCAGCAGCTGAATCAGCAGCAAGACGACGGCTCGGAGGATCAGAGGTGTGGCATCTGAGGGAACATCTGACAGACATCACAGCATGAGGCCAACAGTCCCAGTAACTGCACTCTTTAGTCTTTCATATGTTTCCCAGAGTGGGACAGAGGCCCCTTTAAAAAGCTCACAGTGAGACACAGACATGATCCTCTTCCTGTGAACACTGAGCTTACCTGAGACAGTGACAGACAGGCAGGTGAGAGACAGACAGGTGACAGACAGACAGACAGGTGAGAGACAGACAGGTGACAGACAGACAGGTGACAAACAGACAGGTGACAAACAGACATGATCCTCTTCCTGTGAATACTGAGCTTACCTGAGACAGTGACAGACAGACAGGTGAGAGACAGACAGGTGACAGACAGACAGGTGAGAAACAGACAGGTGAGAAACAGACATGATCCTCTTCCTGTGAACACTGAGCTTACCTGAGACAGTGACAGACAGACAGGTGACAGACAGACAGGTGACAAACAGACAGGTGAGACACAGACATGATCCTCTTCCTGTGAACACTGAGCTTACCTGAGACAGTGACAGACAGACAGGTGACAGACAGACAGGTGACAAACAGACAGGTGAGACACAGACATGATCCTCTTCCTGTGAACACTGAGCTTACCTGAGACAGTGACAGACAGACAGGTGACAGACAGACAGGTGACAAACAGACAGGTGAGACACAGACATGATCCTCTTCCTGTGAACACTGAGCTTACCTGAGAAAGTGACAGACAGACAGGTGACAGACAGATAGGTGAACACTTAGCTTACCTGAGACAGTGACAGACAGACAGGTGACAGACAGACAGGTGAGAGAGACAGGTGAACACTGAGCTTACCTGAGACAGTGACAGACAGCAGACGGCTCTCAGAGGAGAAGCTATGAGAGCGAACCAACAGGTGATAAACACAGCTGTAGTTTCCCTGGTGGGCGGGATCTGCAGCCGGGAACAGGAAGTGGGCGCTGTGATTGACAGCTGGCTGGGTGTAGTTGTGAGTGGAGGAGCTGAGCAGGAAGGAGCCTCCTGGGTACTGAGGCTGGATGGAGCAGCTGATGCTGAAGTTGGAGCCTCTGAACACCTGGAACCCCTGCTGCTGGGCCCCGGAGACCCCGTACATGGAGGAGGACACAGAGATGTTGGGCTGAAGCAGCAGGTCTGTAGACAGGTGAGAGACAGACAGGTGACAGACAAACAGGTGAGAGACACACAGGTGAGAGACAGACAGGTGAGAGAGAGACAGGTGAGAGACAGAACGACAGACAGGTGAGAGACAGAACGACAGACAGGTGAGAGACAGAACAACAGACAGATGAGAGACAGACAGGTGAGAGACAGACAGGTGAGAGACAGAACGACAGACAGGTGAGAGACAGACAGGTGAGAGACAGAACGACAGACAGGTGAGAGACAGACAGGTGAGAGAGAGACAGGTGAGAGACAGACAGGTGAGAGAGAGACAGGTGAGAGACAGACAGGTGAGAGACAGAATGACAGACAGACAGAGAGACAGAGAGACAGGCAGACAGACAGAGAGACAGAGAGACAGGCAGACAGACAGACAGACAGACAGACAGACAGACAGACAGGCAGACAGCAGACAGACAGACAGACAGACAGACAGACAGACAGACAGGTGATACTCAAGCTGCTGCATGAGTGTTTGCCTAACTGTGATGCATGATGGGACTGATGGGCTTACCTGAGCAGGTGGGTTTCACGATTTCACGAGAGGAAGCTGGTTCTGCACACTCCCTCAGAGCAGGTCCAGAATAAAAACAGCGAGGTTTGATCCTCCACACAGGTCTCACTGGGGACTCAAGTGTCTCTCCTACAGAAACAGCAGAGCCACAGTTGAGATCTCTGCAGACAGCTTCTGCTCTCTTCAGGGTCCAGTCCCGATAAGGATCAATCACTGGTCTCCATTCTCCCTCATGTCTCAGCTCCAGTTCTCCTTCACAGCGACTGGATCCTCCCACCAGCCTGACAGACTCTGAACAGAAACAGGAGAGTCATCAGTAAAAGAAGAGAGTTCACAGAGAGGGGAAGTCCCGCCCCTTCCTGGGGACCAACATGAGACCTTATTACAGAAACATATTTATGCTCAGTGGAGAGAGACCAATCATTTCTGGTCCTGTTTGAAGTGTTCCATGTATAACACATACAGTTTGAGGTAATCAAAGTCTCAGTTTATTGTAAAACTGTTGAAAGCGTGTGAAATACCTTCGACCCAAAGGTTGTGTGACTCACAGACTTCCTCTCTGAAGCTACGATGCCTGTTTCTCTTCACCATGAACTCTCTACGTTCTCTCTCTTCCCGGCGGGCTGGATAAAACTCATCAGGTGAGATCACTTTACAGGTGTGTGGAACACAGCTACCGAGCTAACGCTAGCTAGCAGGCCGAGCTAACGCCGTGTGGGAGACGTAGATGGTTGGAGGAGAGAGATGTAGTTCATGAGCAGTTTAACTCCACCCTAAATGAAGCACACAGTGTGACCTACGTCACTGACAGAGGATCTTTAACACGGCCAAACCTCAGATGTGTAATTCATGGAACAATTCAAACGCTATAAACTGTTCGTCTCTCGCTGCCGTACATTTCCTCAGAAATAAGTTCCCATGGGGACACAGGAAGGGGCGGGGCTTCCCCTCTCTGTCAGAACAGAATGAACCAATCACAGCTCCTCTCTACCTGAGCAGGTGAGGCCAACAGCTCTGCCAGGTGAGCAGGTGTTTCTCTCTGAGGCTGAGCTACAGTTCAGGAGAGCAGACTCATGGCCTCCACACTGGAACTCGTTGGTCCACATTGGAGCCTCCCCTTCTCCATAGAGCGCCCCCTGGAGGACTGAAGGAGCCCCACAGCCGAGCTGCTTGCAGACCACCTGAGCATCCTGCTGGTCAAAGTCAGCCTCACACACTGAGGACCAGGACAGGTTAGACTGGTTAGACGGGTCAGAGTTCACCTCCAGTCTGCCTGAGCACAGACTGGTCCCATTCACCAGCCTGACAGAGTCTGCAGAGAAGAGAACACAGAGAGATGTCTTGGTGCATGCAGCAGCTGCAGCAGATGCAGCCACTAGGCTACAGCTGCATTAGGCTGTGAAACCCTGAGGAGCAGAAAGACAATACATGTTCCCTGAATCCTGAAGTACTGAGCAGCCGGTCATCAGGTCCTGCAGGAGACTGGATACGCCAGCTGCTGCATGTGTGAATTACTGTGATGATGGGACTGATGGGCTTACCTGAGCAGGTGAGATGCATGATGTCACGACTCGAGGAAAGTGGTTCTGCACACTTCCTCAGAGCAGATCCAGAATAAAAACAGTGAGGCCTCATCCTCCACACAGGTCTCTTTGAGGACTCCTGTCTCTCTCCTACAGAAACAGCAGAGCCACAGTCGAGATCTCTGCAGATAACACCTGCTGTCTTCAGGGTCCAGAGCCGATAAGGATCAGCCACTGGTCTCCATTCTCCCTGACGGTTCAGCTTCAGTCCTCCTTCACAGCGACTGGATCCTCCCACCAGCTTGAAAGACTCTGAACAGAAACAGGAGACTTATCAGGGGGTGGCGTGTGGTGCAGTGGATAGAGAGTTGGTGTTGGGATCAGGGGAGCACAGGTTCAAACCCCACTGCAGTCAGCATGTCGTTGTGTCCCTGGGCAAGACACTTCACCACAAATTGCTCCTGTGGGGATTGTCCACAGTATTGATTATGTAAGTCGCTTTGGATAAAAGCGTCTAATAAGTAACATGTAATGTAATGTAATCAGTAAAAGAAGAGAGTTCACAGAGAGGGGAAGTCCCGCCCCTTCCTGTGGACCAACATGAGACCTTATTAGAGAAACATATTTATGGGTCTTTAAGAATTGGCGGACATTTTCTGTCCCACCTTTGACATTTCTCCGTACCCAACATGCTGAAACATGCACTTTTTGTGTTAAAGATACAGTGGAAGAAGAAGATTCAAAACATATTTTAAATCATCAAATATCTCTCCAACTTTCATGTCAAATATAACATTTGAAATAGGCTGCTTATCTACTTTTATTTACTGCTATTTTTCCTTCGTAGGTTGGCTGGTCAGGGTGGTCAGAATAGCACGGTTAGCCAAGAGAATTGATTGATTGATTGATACATTTTATTTCGAACAAGTAAAAATAAATAATTACAAAACAAATGTTGCAGTGCATAGTCATGTAAGAGAAATCAAAACAAAAAATGACATTTACAACCACAACAACAGCATTAGCAACATAAACAGTCCCACATCTAGTGTTCGAAAAGGAGTGAGAAGAAGTATAATTTATTTAATCTCACCCCCTTGTCCCTAAATGATTTATTTATAATCTATAATCTGCAATAATTATCATTATTATTCATTGTTATTATTATTATTATTATTAATCTGCCTTACCTGTTGATTGACATATATACTTATACACATATACATACACACACATACATTAATATACATATATGCACACACACATATACACACCTACATACTCACACATATACACATACACATAGTCAAACACCTTCCCCATCCCTGTACCTCGAGAAAATAATTTCTCTGTATTTCCTCTTGAACTGGTTAATGTCTGGACATGGCTTTAGCTCCACATTCACACTGTTCCATAGTCTCACTCCACAGGTTAGGGTTAATGTCTGGACATGGCTTTAGCTCCACATTCACACTGTTCCATAGTCTCACTCCACAGGTTAGGGTTAATGTCTGGACATGGCTTTAGCTCCACATTCACACTGTTCCATAGTCTCACTCCACAGGTTAGGGTTAATGTCTGGACATGGCTTTAGCTCCACATTCACACTGTTCCATAGTCTCACTCCACAGGTTAGGGTTAATGTCTGGACATGGCTTTAGCTCCACATTCACACTGTTCCATAGTCTCACTCCACAGGTTAGGGTTAATGTCTGGACATGGCTTTAGCTCCACATTCACACTGTTCCATAGTCTCACTCCACAGGCTGAGATACAAAAAGTTCTTCTGGTTGTACGGACCCTATGAATTTCGAATTGAAATTGTCTCCTTGAACTATATCCCCCCACTCGTTGAGTGAATACTTTTTGGATGTTTCCTGGTAAAACGTTATGATTTGCCTTAAACATGATTTGTGCCGTTTGGAATTCTACCAGGTCTGTGAATTTTAACAATTTTGACTGCAGGAATAATTCGTTAGTGTGATCAAGGTATTTGGCATTGTGAATGATTCGTATGGCTTTTTTTTGTAGAATAGATACTGCATGTATAGAACTCTTGTAGTTATTGCCCCAGATTTCAGCACAGTAAGTCAGATATGGTAAGACTAGCGAACAGTAGAGAATGCGAAGTGATTTCTGATCTAGAACTTGTTTTACTTTGTTTAGTATGGAAATGCTTCTTGACAGCTTTGTTTGTACATGTTTTATGTGTAATTTCCAACTTATTGTGTCATCTATTATTACCCCAAGAAATTAATTTCATGGACTCTTTCAATTTCAACCCCATCTATTTTTTTTGCATTTGTGTTTTTGTTCTATGTTTACCGAACAGCATTAATTTTGTTTTGCTCAAGTTTAATGATAGTTTATTTTTGTCAAACCATGTTTTTAATTTGTGCATTTCATTTTCTATGTTCTCCACTAGCTGTTCTAAATTCTCCCCGAACAGAATATATTTGTATCATCAGCAAACAAAACTAGCCTCAGTACATTGGATACTCTACAGATGTCATTGATGTACAGTATAAACAATTTAGGACCCAACACTGACCCCTGGGGGACACCACAAGCAATGTCCAAACATGAAGAACAGTCATTTCCCAACTTCACATACTGCTGTCTATTGCTTAAATAGCTTTTAATCCAGTCTAAAACTATACCCCTGATACCATACCTTTCTAATTTATATACTAGGATGTTATGGTTGATTGTGTCAAAAGCTTTTTTAATATCTATAAAAATCCCTACTGCATATTTGTTGTGTTCAAGGGCATCTGTGATATCCTCAATTGATTCCATAATTGCCAGTGATGTTGATCTGTTTGATCTGAATCCGTATTGACTGTCCGTGATTAATTTGTGCTTTTCTATGAATGCGTCCAGTCTGTTGTTAAATACTTTTTCTAGTATTTTTGAGAATTGGGGAAGTAAAGAGATAGGTCTGTAGTTCGTGAAGTGATGCTTGTTCCCAGTTTTGTATACAGGTATGACTTTAGCTATTTTCATTTTGTTTGGACAAGTACCGGTTTGGAATGACAGGTTACCAGTGGCCCCACCTAGTGTCAGCAGAAAGTATTACAAATAATGATTACAAAAAAAATGCAAAGAAATGCATTAAAAAAAATATAAAATATATTTTAAGATCATGTTTAATCATCTGATTCGTCTGTACATTGCTTTAGTCTGTGTTCTTCTAATTAGTGTTTACAGTGTGCCTATTGAGACGTTTTGAGCCATGTGGGACAAAACCCGATCATGCCCCTCCCTCTCCCTCTCTCTCCCTCCCCTGAATGGTGACTGTAAAAACTACACTGCGCATGCTCAGAGTATTTTCCTATTTAATGTGTGTGGCAAAAAAAGAATGACCATAGGGGCACTGAGCTGCCATCCCCACCATACGTCATCTCACATAATTCAGAGCTGATTGGCTGCAAGTACGTGTGCCGCGAAAAGTGTAGTGTGTGAAGAGGAGACGAGAGAGGTGCTGTGACGCGTCCTAAAACCCGGAAGTAAGCTGCGCATGGGTTCCCTCGACAAAAAAGCAATGAGATTTCTCCATAGGATTTTAGAAAATAGCTCGAAATAAGGTCTGTGGGAAACGTACCTGTTAGATAAATGCACGTTTTGTTCAGCCGGATAATATCCACATGTCTATCCTACTTTTATCATTTTCCAATCATAAATCTATCGATTAGATTTATGATTTCGACTTTTGAAACTACAAGAAGATAAGGAGGACAGGACTTTATAAAAAAGTAATAGAGATTTTTGTCCAGAAGGATAGCATGGACTTCATCTTCAAGTCAAGGTAAGACCACACTTTTATTGAAAAAGGGATCTTATTAAGAGAGAACAATCCAATGTTTAAATGATAAAATTACATGTTCTGTTTAAAATTAATCGAAGCATCAGACTAAAAAAGCTTTTGAAAATATTAGAATATTTTGATTTAGGTCAAAATATAATATTTGTAAACCTGAAGAGTCAGTGCCAGTGCCTCAGCAGCCATGAACCTCACTGCACGTCACTGCAGAAGCTTATATAAACATCTACGTTTTTTGTGCCCCACCACTTTTGTACATGTAAAAACGCCACTGCAGGTTACAGATGTACGTTAATGGTTTAGAAATCCCCCAATGACCATTTTTACTAATGTCATATCAATGTCATTATAATCAGTAGACTTTTATTTTTACATTTTTGAACAATATTTAATATCTCTCTTTCATCAACTGGTTTAATGAACATTGAGCAGGGATTTCTCTCCAAAACATCGTCTTGATGTTCCCCAGTTGTCCCTGGATCAGGGATTTTTCCCGCCAAATCGGGACCAACATTCACCATGAATTGATTGAAGTTGTTAGCTACATTATTTGCATTATGCTTTTCATTATAGTTATCAGTAAAATACTCAGGATATCCTTTTTGTTTAGACTTATAATATCTAGAATAATATCTAAAGATGTTTAAGAAGCGTTGAGACTAAAACTGGTTCTGCTTCAGTGATTCTCTGTTCTCTGTTTACCTGTTTGGTCGAGAGTTCCTTCAGCCTGGAGTCCTGAGGAGAGAGTCAGGAGATTAAAGGTCAGGATAAAGATCCTTTAGGACTCTCTAAACATGAGGCAGCAGATTAGACATGACGCAGCATATATTTAAACACGATGCAGCAGATATTTAAACATGACGCAGATTTAAACATGACACAGCAGATATTTAAACATGAGGCAGCAGATTTAGACACGACGCAGCAGATATTTAAACACGATGCAGCAGATATTTAAACACGCAGCAGATATTTAAACATGACGCAGCAGATATTTAAACACGATGCAGCAGATATTTAAACACGATGCAGTAGATATTTAAACATGACGCAGCAGATATTTAAACATGACGCAGCAGATTTAAACATGACACAGCAGATATTTAAACATGAGGCAGCAGATTTAGACACGACACAGCAGATATTTAAACACGATGCAGCAGATATTTAAACACGCAGCAGATATTTAAACATGACGCAGCAGATATTTAAACACGCAGCAGATATTTAAACATGACGCAGCAGATATTTAAACACGATGCAGCAGATATTTAAACACGATGCAGCAGATATTTAAACATGATGCAGCAGATATTTAAACATGACGCAGCAGATTTAAACATGACACAGCAGATATTTAAACATGAGGCAGCAGATTTAGACACGACACAGCAGATATTTAAACACGATGCAGCAGATATTTAAACACGCAGCAGATATTTAAACATGACGCAGCAGATATTTAAACATGAGGCAGCAGATTTAGACACGACGCAGCAGATATTTAAACATGATGCAGCAGATATTTAAACATGACACAGCAGATTTAAACATGACGCAGCAGATATTTAAACATGACACAGCAGATTTAAACATGATGCAGCAGATATTTAAACACGATGCAACAGATATTTAAACATGATGCAGCAGATATTTAAACATGATGCAACAGATATTTAAACACGATGCAGCAGATATTTAAACACGATGCAGCAGATATTTAAACATGATGCAGCAGATATTTAAACACGAGCAGCAGGTATTTAAACATGATGCAGCAGATATTTAAACACGAGCAGCAGATATTTAAACACGAGCAGCAGATATTTAAACACGATGCAGCAGATGTATAACTTGTGCATATTAATAATAAATGGAAGAGCTCGAGCACCAATGATACATTTACACGTGACTTGCCTCGTCTCTCTTACAACCAACCAAACACATTCTCCTAAACCTGCCGCTCTATTTAAGCTGCCAGATCTGCCTCGCTAACGCTAATGCTAATGCTGCTAATGCTAATGCTGCTAATGCTACTGCTGCGTTCATGTTGCAGCTGCTCACCACCCCAGCTTCCACCTGTAGACTCGGGGGAGAGTTATCTAATCATCCCTCAGTGTTCTGTGTAAATCTGTGGAGTGATGAGGCCCGAGCCTAGCTTCTAATAAACATAAGATCACGTGAGGTGTCTGACTGAACTATTCATATGTAATCTGCTATATGTAAAAACGGCAGTCATGGTGACAATCTTAAAGAGGAATCTTGACTTGTGACTGTAGAGCGTTTCTGAGAAGGAAAAGGCGTCAAGTTTATTTTGGTGGTTTCCTGTCACCATGACTACATGTTCCTATCAGATTAAAAGCCTCTGGTTGCTTCATCACTATCTCTGAAACTGTGGGCTGTTTCTGGAAACCTCTAAATACAAATAATATTTATAAAAAATTAAGAAGGTAAAGTAAGGATGAGCTTTATAAAGTAAATAAATTAAAAAAAAGATATGATATAGGAAGGTAAATAAAGAATGTGCAAAAAGAGATGAATAGATAAAGGTAAATAAATATATGAAGTTAAAGTAAGGACGTGCTATAAAACCATTTTATTAAATAAAACAGAATACACATATGTATACGGACATAAGAAGTTAAAGAAATAGTGCATTCAAAAGGTAAAATACAATTTAAAAAGTATATAAACATAGCAAGGTAAAGTCAAAGATCAAATAAAATATGTCTCATTATTAATTCGTTATCATCAACTCTAACTTCTCAGGTTTATACAAATATCTTCATTTTAGCTTCATTTTGTTTTACTGTTAGTAGTTTAATAATCTTTTAGGCAATGACTCTGCTGTGATGATATGACAATATAATATGTAATATCTACAATAAACCATTAGTAATAATAAATAATAATAATGACGATTATAATAAATAATATAATAGATATGTGTTACCGGAGCTCAGCAGCAGCAGCAGCAGCAGGTGCTCCATGATGTCTCCGTCCTCACTCTGTGTACTTATATTCAGATATATGTGTACTTATAAGTACATGTTCATGAGAGGCAGGAAGTCAGGCTCTCTTCCTGCCCCCCCCGCTCCGCCCCGTCAGAAAGACACCTCTGACTACGAAGTGACTACAAATAGACCGAAATGGCTACAAAAAGACACACAAAAACTGCAGACACAAAATGACGAATAAACGCAAACTAAAAGACCTCAAAGAGACAAAACGACCACATGTATCTTCATCCATTTTATTTTATTTAGCAGAAACCTGTTCTCACACATTCAGAAAAAATAAGTGAGAATTTTTAGATTTCCTAAAAAAGTGAGAATCTTTACTCTGGCTAAAGTAAATAAATGAAAAATATTTATATAATATAGGAAGGTAAATAAAGAATGTGCAAAAAGAGATAAATAAATAAAGGTAAATAAAAAAATACGATGAAAAAAACGTTACACAATATCTTGTATTCAATAATGCAGATAACCTCATATAGATCCAGATCTTCAATGTTGGTCTCAAACATATCCACTAAACACTTTGAAATTACAAACAGACAAAATAGATGAGCCATTTAGCCAGTGGAGGCAGTTCAGCCTGAAATCAATGTAAACTGAAGGAGAATTGCTAATTAAAGAA
This sequence comes from Dissostichus eleginoides, assembly GCA_031216635.1. Lineage (NCBI taxonomy): Eukaryota > Metazoa > Chordata > Actinopteri > Perciformes > Nototheniidae > Dissostichus > Dissostichus eleginoides. The sequence continues at coordinate 5,644,383 of CM062276.1, forward strand.
AACTGTGATTGCATTTTCATCAGGCGGTCTGTTAGTCATTATAATGCAAAACTCCTTTAACCCTCCTGTTGTCTTCGGGTCAAATCTGACCGATTTACTACTTTCATCAATCATAACTTTTTTGTTTTACATTCGATTGCATTCAGGCTTCATGATATCCTTCACAGCAGACATTTGAACATATAAAATGGCTGATCACCACTTTCATTGAATTTTGGATGATTTAGTCAACTTTGAAACACCCATGGTGTTCCCGGTCAAAAATGACCGCCATAAAGAAAAGGAATTAGTAACCATCCGGATCAGATAAAACACACACACACACACCACACACACACACACACACACACACACACACACACACACACACACACACATACTCTAGATGTGTTCCCCCCCTTATGTGCCCATCCCCCCATGTGAATCCCACCTGGCACACACAAACACAAACACACACACACACAGAACAATTTGACACATTTCCCGCTCTTATGTGCCCATCCCCCCACATGGATCACACCTGGCACACGCAATACATGTTCAGTGTCTGTTCTTTGTATATTTACTGCAGTTTTTCATGTATACCAGTAGTCTGATACAATATTTACAGTTTGAAAGGGTGTTAAATGAAATTTGGTGATGATTAATGGTTTTTGTGTTAATGTAATAGCAGTTAAAACAGGACCGGTTAAATTTGACCGCGAACACCAAAGTAAGGGGGGAAAACGAAGACAATAGGAGGGTTAAGATATCTCTAAAACCTTCCTTATATTACTCCAAAATGTCAGATGTCTATATTCATGGTTCATTTTATTAACGCCGCCTACAGAGTGGTCAACGTCAGGATCAGATACAGAGCAGCAGCAATTTAGTAGTCAGTGTTATGTGGTTAAACAGCTTTTAATGATTTTTTGTGATAAAAACTCCCACTTGACAAAAGCAACAGTCATTAAGCCAGATTCTTTGAGGAACTGGAAAACATCATTATCATTTGCATCTAGTAATAAAACGTCTGGGAAAGTGTGAGAAATGCTGATAATCCAGGACTTTTTTGAGTTTACGAGGTGAATGAGCCATGATCAGAATGGACAATGGCGCCATCTAGTGTTCAGATTCTGCTACTGACATATTCTGTGTTCACATGACATTTATTGTGACAGATATTCAGTAAATGTCCTGTAATGGGCCTCTTCAATTGTTACTAGCCTGGCTGGAGCTGGGTTTGCTCTTTTAACGGCACTAAATCAATGCAGTTATGTGTTTATTTAGTGGTGTGAAAGCATATGTGTAAAGGGAAGCACGTAAAAAATAGACTCGTTAATGGAGCAGTGAAATCAATATACTTCAGCAAGGTTAAACCACAATATACTCAATTTTAATTAATTAAAAAATGGCGAATAATGCAACAATTCTTAATAAAATAATGTAGAAACTACTTCATTTGTGTAATATAACCACTTTTAGTATCAAAATAATATTGACGTTAAATCCCGAATTTGTCTTGTAAAATATGACATACAACATAAAAGAATAATATTATATATATGTATTGTAGTAATAATGATATAATCTATTTATAATTCTAATGTATATTGTATTTAGACATACATTTAGATTTACAATGTGTTAAAAGGAAAAAAAGTATACGTTAATAATTTAGTTTTTGGGAGAAGGGGTGGGATTCATTTTTTCAAAATCAAACACACTTTTATTCTGAAGGCAGCTCTGGCGCACACCGGAAGTAAACATTGACCACATGCAGTTTCCGTGATATTTCCTGTTTTTGGGGTTGGACTTTAACCTGCATATGATTTATTGTTGTATGTTACAGGTGAGTTAGTATAATCTGCAGGTATGAGTGCAGTGATCCCCCGGATAGAGCAGCTGTCCGCGCGCGTGGTTCGGGTTTTGGGGTGCAACCCGGGACCGATGACCCTGCAGGGAACCAACACCTACCTGGTCGGAACCGGGGAAAGGTGACACCAGTCCACTTCATGTGTATTATTCAATTTGCAGAATACCTTTATTTTTGAAAACGACCAATAACGATACCGTTTGGTTTGACGCTCATGCAGCTCATGGAAGATGACGTCACGCCAAAGTCCATTCACATGTCTCTACATTTAGTGTTTTATTGCATGTAGGGTCAAATCCATTGGTTATAGACCAATACTGAATATGTGTACTGAATTGCAAGACTTTACGGATTATTTCGGCATTTTTTTTATATAAAAATAACAATAATTTGGAGTGTTTTAATTAGGAAATATCACACTAAGTTTTGAAATATACATATTCTTCTGCACAGTTTAAGGGAATAATTTGGGTTATCCTCTCATAAATAGACTACATTGTTTTTCAAATACACATGTTCTTTTGCAGGTAGTGTAGAGGTAATTAGTTTTATTCTCATAAAATATTATATACATTACCTTTTTAAATAAACATAATTAGTGCACAATACCTAAAAAGTTAAAACACAAATGCATGGGTTAACTTGTATGCAAAGTAAACAAGAAAGAAAGAAAGAAAGCATGGCTAGATATATCGATATTATATCTACTGTATATAGCAATATGAAACTAGATATAGTGTAAGATTACTAAAATCGCAAATGTATTTTTTCCTGGTTTTGTGATGAACATTTTTGAATTTACCAGACTGTGTTTGCTCTTCTATTATTTGCCTTTACCCATTAACTCATCATTTATTACACTTTTCTCAATATTCTTAACAATATATCTTTATATGTTGTGAAATCATCAATGGTCAACCCTAGAGTATTATCACAAAATCTAAATTGTGATATTTGATCAGAAAAATTGTGATTTTTCTCCATTTTGCTCAGCCTTAGAAGTAACATTAACTAAATGCATGCAAATGGTTCAAACATTGGTGTGTATGAAGTTGGAAAGCCACTTTTAAAGCTTGTCGGAATATTCTAATATATGTGTGTTTGTATTTCAGGAGAGTGCTGATAGACGCTGGAGAATCAGCTGTTCCTGAATACATCAGCAGTCTGAAGCTCGCTCTGAAACAGTTCAACACCAGCATCCAGGAGATCATCGTCACTCACTGGCACCACGACCACCTCGGGGGGGTGCAGGACATCTGCCGGGACATCACCGGTGAGGACACTTAAAATGGGAAATAATGTCAAATATATTCCCTGCAGCTCTGGTTAAGTTGGTTTGGTTCAGTTTAATGACCTTTAGGCAGAGATGGCAAAAGTACACACATCCTTAACTCAAGTAGAAGTACAGATACTCGTGTTTAAATACTCTGGTAAAAGTAGAAGTACTGACTAAACTTCTTTACTCAAGTCAAAGTAAAGAGGCTTCGAAATCTACTTCAGTAAAAAGTACCCATAACTACCAGTTGTTTTAAAGAGTACCTGACCTCCCTTTATATTAATAGAACAATAATGTCATTGTTAGCTAATGAATGTTTCCATGCTGAACAACGGCAACATGACAACGTTTTCATTGGTCCCTCTTCTTTAGAGAAGACCAGGAAATGATGGATACACGGATCGTGTTCAAATCAATAGGCACGCAATGACTCTAAATAATAATGATCACGCCACCAAACACACATTCAAACTAAAGGAACCAGCCTGTTTGGAAAATGTAAGAAGTAGAAAGTACAGGTAATTGTGTTCAAAATGTAAGAAGTAGAAAGTACAGGTATTTGTGTTCAAAATGGAAGAAGTAGAAAGTTCAGGTGTTTGTGTTCAAAATGGAAGAAGTAGAAAGTTCAGGTGTTTGTGTTCAAAATGGAAGAAGTAGAAAGTTCAGGTATTTGGGTTCAAAATGTAAGAAGTAAAAGTAAAAAGTCGTCAGAAAAATAAGTAGTGGAGTAAAGTACTGATACCAGAACAATGTGCTTAAATACAGTAACGAAGTATTTGTACTCCACTACTTCCCACCTCTGCCTTTAGGACACTATCAGAGGTAGTTTCCCACAGTAAAAGTGTGTTTTAACGTCAGTTCGCTTGACCTCACACTTTGTTGCACATCTCAAAACATTCTCTTGCATTATTTTATCTGTTTTATTTGTTCTATGTCCTATATATATATTCATGTTGCTCTGTTGGAGGAGCCTGTGACTTAAGTTTTTCATTGCCATATCTACACTGTAGCTAATGTGCACATGACAAAAAAGCCTTGAAACTTGAATTGATTCATCATTACAACTGTATCTAGACGTCACCATTTTAGATGAGAAGTTGCAAAAATAAAGTGTGTGTGTGGGAAGGGAGGCAGGCAGGCATGGGGGGGAGGGGAGGGGAGGTTTGGTCAGTGTTTGAAGTGGGGATGAAGTATTAATTGGTACTATTTCATTTAAGTCAAATTTTGTTGCCAATGAATTTCTTGTTGTCATGAAATCTTGAATGTAATTTTTACCCTCACTCATCCTGTTAAAAAAATGAAATGATACAGATATTTCTCTGTTTCTCCTCCTGTAGGTTCTGAGGTCCGAGTCAGCAAACTGCCTCGCTCCAGCCAGGTCACAGAAACAGCGGGAAATAAAAGCGTTACTTATCTGAAAGACGGAGATGTCGTCCAGACCGAAGGCGCCACACTGAAGTCAGTTCACTTTATCATCAAGTTAAATATATTTAGAGGATTTAAAAGCAGCAGGACTTTCGGTAGCTTTGCAGGAAGTGAAAACACACAAAAGACATATCGTTTAATAAAAATCATTGCTGCAATTAAAGATATTTTGAGAAGATATGTCTGCAAAATTAACAACAAAATATGTGTCACATGTATCTGTATTTTCATTACAAAACATATTTTTATTTTTGTATTATTACTATTATTAATAAATATGTTTTATTTTTGTATCTGTTTATTATTAATGACATGTATTTATTATTATTATTTGAATATATTTTTAAGGGTAATTTGTCTTTTTTTTTTATACTAATATATCCATTTTTTTTTTTTTATTTCAAAAGAAATACTTTTAATATAGTCTACATTTTTTTTTTTTTTTTAAACAGACACTATGTATGTTGCAAAGTCACCCTAAAAACGAATTATAATATAAAAAATCATTAGAAACATGCCAGATAGAACACAGCAAATCCCAATGAAATCCCCCCACTACAAAGCAACAACATATGAGAGGTTAAAACCCAGGAAGACAGAGGACAGTATTGTATATTTGACTTATGCTCTGCTCAGATAACAACATTCAGAGAGTTTTCCATGTCTTTTTTCCCAGAGTGCTGTTCACCCCGGGTCACTCTGACGACCACATGGCTCTGCTGCTGCAGGAGGAGCGCTCTCTGTTCTCTGGAGACTGCATCCTGGGAGAGGGCACCGCCGTGTTCGAGGATCTGTTCGACTACATGAACTCTCTGAACGTCCTGCTGCTCTCCCAGGCCGACTGCATATACCCCGGTGAGGGAGAACACACACCATAGTATATTAAGTCATATTAGGTTTTTACTACACGTTTATCACGGCTAATTATGGATGAGTGTCGTCTTTTATTGTCACTTCTTTGGGGCATTCGATCATCTCTCCTCAGGTCAGAGTTTCTGGTCTTCGGAGCAAATGATATACTTTGCTTACTACTTGGGATGACACTTTTCCTTTTATAGTTGAATCAGAATACTTTATTTATCCTGGGGGAAACTGGGTTTGTACGAACATTTGAAATATAAGATGTATTTACTAAAACAAATCAAGTCAAACGTTCATCAAGAACTTCAAGCCAGAATGTAGAATAAAACGATAAAATAAAAAAACTTTTAAACGTAAGAAGTTGAAAAAAAATGTCCAATTAAAAAATGAAATGTAATAATATATATTGTTTTGTTGTTGAATTTGTTAAGTCAATCCCCCGTAGTGGGAGAATGAAGATGAACTGAACTCAACAACAAAAAAGTAACGATGAAAAGTAGCAAATGAATTACTCTCAAAATATATATTCAAGGAGTCGAAGACAGAATCTTTCACCATCATATCACAATGAAATAAGTCCCTGGAATAAACACAGAAGGGTCCATCAGTCAGTCTGACGCTTCATTGCGTGGAGTCTTCCAGGTGTTGAACCCCCTGCTGTTCTCTCTGCAGGTCACGGCCCCGTGGTGCAGGACGCTGCCTCTAAGATCAGACACTACATCAGCCACCGAGCCCAGAGAGAGCAGCAGATCCTGGAGGCCATCCGGCAGGGAGAGGGAGCATCGTTCTCCTCCATGGAGCTCGTCAAGATCGTCTATAAGGTCGGGACGGAAACTATAATAATAATAATGATAAAGCTTTATTTATAGCACTTTTCATACAACACTTGCAGCTCAAAGCGCTTTACAAAATGACACGTCACAAGTTAAAAATAAACAACAAGAAATTCCCCTCAGATTATTTGTTAAGAACTTTAAAAGGTGCATGCAGCAAAATATAACATTGTATCAGGTTAATAGACACAAGGAGGTAAAATTGATTGAAACAGGGAAACAGATCACTGAAGACTATATGTTCAAGACCCTTTAGCGAGTATTTGACCTGGGATTTAACTCTGAATTTAAGTTTAGGATTTGCTGGAGCACAAAAGAGTGCTTCAGTCTCTAACCCAGGGACGTCATACTTTTTCAGCCTGTAGTCATTATAGTACACCTTGAGCTAAGGTGGAATATTGCAAAGTTATATTCTCTGCAGCTCTGGATGAGCTTGTTTGGTGGCATCCACACTGGATAGAAATGCTTTAAAGTTAGAATGGGAGCAGATGCAATCAGAAAGTTCCTTTAAATACAAAGTAAACACATTAAAGTAGACACCAATGCTAGGATAAGTCAATGGAAGTGGATTGAAATCACGTGGTCTGCAGGCAATCAAACAACCAAGCTACTCATCTGTGTACATTGAGGAGGTCAGAAGCAAATGCATGTTTTTATTTGGAGAAATTTGACACGTTCTTCTTCCCATTTCCTGCCCAGGACACTCCTGAACACCTGCACAACGCGGCTAATGTGAACCTGGTGCATCACTTAAAGAAACTGGAGAAAGAGGGCAAGATCAGCCTGGGTATGTAACTCTTAAATCTTAAAGCATCAGTTTGGTCTGTGAAAATTACAATGAGCAAAAGGGAGTAAATGGTTCGTATAAATTGAGTGTGTTGTTGTTGATGCTCTGCACTCAAAAGTGTACTTTTTCTTTCCTCAGTGAATGAATCTTCAAAGAACATCAAATGGAAGAGTAACCTGTGATATCCTTGGACGCCATGAAGACACTATTTTAAATGTAATATTTGGCAAGGATGAGGAATATTCAGCTGAATGATATATCCTAACTTTTCAATCAAAAATAACCTGATAAATTGCCTTAGATGCTCTGATTGACAGATATGTTACAGATAGATCAGGGATGGAGGTCACACTCGATGCCTTGGATGTTTCCTGAGCATACAGACCAATAACACACACTCACCTGGACTGAGCTGCTGTGTCAAATAACATGTATTAAGGTATATATGTGTCTGTAAGTCAGATGCATTTGGCTGGTGGGAAAATGGAAAAGTAGACAGTTTTCACCGAATAATATTGCTTCTTTTTCGTCTTCCTTGGTAGAATGTTCCCCAAGTTTCGTCTCTCAGGAAGCACTTTTTTGTTGACTTTAAACACATTAAATGTGGTGTTCTCTGAGTGTTGTCTGTAACAGATGTCTTCTAAAAATCGATATATTTAAATCCAAAGCAGCACTTAGAAATGTTTCTTTTTCATATGCTCTCACCTTTTAAAAAGTTGTATTAAATCTGGTCTCTTTCTTGAAAAATGAAGCACCTGTTCTACAAGTGATGCTATTCCTCAGTCAGTCACTAGGTGGCAGTATCTGCTAATACTTTTATTGGGCAGAACTTTGATTGTACACTCACTGTAACATAAAACTTTACAAATATTTTGTATATGATAAAGAAAGATGTAGAAAATTGTGTGGTGGAGAGATTGTTGGCTACTACAGTGATGTAATGTTGTATTTTCTGACTATGATGAATAAAGTCAACTGTGCATTTGTGATAGTAATGAGATCATCGTTAGGGATATGTTTTTAAATGAATGAATAATACATGTGAACAGCTGAATGTGATCTAATATCATCGTCATGATGGTGACGCAGTGTTCCTCTGAGTAATGATCAGATATTCTGCGTTGACCTGTGCTCGACCTCTCATCTGTTCCCCTGTCCACAGCTCTGAAACAATCTGATGTTTGGGGATTTGTAATAGATACACAAAGAGTTTTTACTGTCAGATCACTCACTGTAGATTGTCTACATAAACTGCTCAACTTGACCACTCATAATAAATTACTACAATACATTAATCCTGTAGAATAAAACATCTGGTATTTTACAGTGGTTCTGATGATCAATAAGAAGTAAACTTGTCATACAAAGTGAACAGTAAGAATACCTACTTGTGCTTTACGTCAGTATTTCAATTTGTAATGCTACATTCAAATATATAATGTGATGCAGTTTTGTGCTCTTTATTATGCACAGTATCTAAAAATAAACTTAAATTAGGTCTACATTGACAACATACAAATACAAAAAAATCTCCATTTGTTTAGGTTGGGTAAAAGAGCTGTCAGTAGTGTGTGTGTGTGTGTGTGTGTGTGTGTGTGTGTGTGTGTCTCCCTCTGTGTGTGGGTTGGAGAGAGAGAGAGAGAGAGAGAATGGCAGAGTGACACTGAGCTCTGCAGAGTGGTAATGAGATGAGTGGAGGTGGCGGTGATGGAGGAGGGGGGGCTGCTGGTGAAGATAAACAGCCGAGAGAGGAGCCTCTGAGCTGGAGGAACATGGCGGCTCCGGCCCTGGACGCCTCCACCGCTTCGTCCCTCTGACCGACACATTCACTCACACACACACAAACACCCTGTCGACACTGACACACACTTTACGCACCGTATGGCTCCACAACTCTCCGGTAAGTTTCCTGTCTTTATCCGACTGGACCCCCATTACTCTTTTAATCCCACCCTTTACAAGTAACGGTAGTATTTATGTGTTTAAAGTGATTTGAAGCACACTTTATGGAGCAAATGTACCCCTCGTGATATTAAGTGGTGTATTTTGAATATTATAGGGTTAATACGTTGGGAAATAACGTTGCTATCGACCGGTTTGTTTTGGAGCAGGTTTTTTTTTTAAGCCTTTTCGATGAACTGTACACGAGGATACACGTTCAGGCTTGTCATTTTGGGTTAATTAATAGTACAGAACCGGGTTTTTATGTCTTATTATTATATAATTATCGCTAAAAGCCCTTCCTGATAAACAGAAGCTGTGGGCTTATGGGAACCACGGAGCTTCAAACGCTCGCTGTTTTTAAAGTAGATTTTCCTCCCGAAATATAAACCTTGATCGAGTTTACAAGTGTGTATGTGATTAATGTTAATATATATTAGTTTAACTTTGAAATATTTGACTTATTCGCGGTTGATATTGCTCGCACTTCCTCAACCAACTCAAGCGTCAAGTGGAATTAATGCGGTCACGTTTTTTATTTCAAAATAAAATGATTTTGAAATGTAGTTTCTTATGTGATACCACTAAATACATTGCAGATTGACAGATAGTTTATTATATGTTGTTTACACTACACTAACATGTAGCATGTTATTCTATTGAAGCTGTCAAAGAGGCATTTTCAGTCAGATTGTCTTCTTAGATTTTATTTTGAAAACTGATCTATTCAGCGTTCGGTTTTATGTCGGTTTATTCGTGCGAGCTTGACCTAGTTTGTCAGATATCAGTGAAGAGACGTACTGTACTCCTCAAAATATATACATTCTTTATTAAATTAAAGAATTTGTACACATTTAATTAAATAACAAACAATAATAGAAAGTAATTCTGGTCTAAAACATAATGTATTATTCCCTACTCCATGTTATCCCAATGGAATACAAGCAGGAGGAACATGTCTATGCTAAAGTCTATGCTGGGGAAATATACATTGCATAGCAGCTGCTGGACAACAATTGACATAAAATGCGTTTCTGTTAATAAAGTTATTCAAGTCTTTCTGAAAGGAGCCCACAATCAGGGATTCATAATCTACATTGCAAACGTAATGCACCGTAAACTCTGTGTGGCCTCGGGTATTTTATTTTGAAAAAGAAATACAAAATGAGTCTATTTAATAATTCTGTTTGTATTTATAAGTGGCATGTGCTGCAGGGCTGTGAGTTAACTAGCTGCACACGTTTACACAGAATAAGAGCATGTTTAATTGTACTAGATAACAGTTTGGTACAGTTGCAGAATCAGGAACGTGTTTTTATTTGCTGTTGTGCTGGTTACCCTGTGTTTGTTGTTATGCTGGTATGTTAATGTGGGGAACCTGTAAGTTTGCCTACGTGACAGGTGCCATCTGACTCCGCTGGATATGTTATCTTTGTGGGCTGGACTCAGGATCCTTTCTGCTCTTTTTAAAGCTTATTTGCTCTTTCCTGCACCAAAGTGAACTTTGAAAAGGATTGCAACATGTCCGCGAGCTTCTGTTATTTCTGCAGTCTGTTTTCCTAAAGGTTTAAGGGTGTTTTCATGCTGTTACACACGTCTGTAACATGATACACACGACGTGCATGCTTGTGTTTTGTGTTCAAGGATCTACCTGGATTTGTTTTCATTGTTTCTGCTTTATCATAATTTGGCAAACTCTGCTTTCTTGCACCATTCTTGTGATTTGTCTGGTTGATTTTCAGTATGTTTCAATGCAAACACTACCTTATAGTGCTGCAGCAAGAGTGCAGGAATGTACTTAAGTCCAAGATCTTAACATGAGATTGGCAGCTTGCCCAGCGAGGGATCCTTAGTGGCTTGAATTCACTAAACCACGTGAGGGCTCAAATAATGCCCTGACCAATGACAACAGGAGGAGGAGGAGGAGGAGAGGAGGAGGAGGAGGAGGAGGAGGAGGAGGAGGAGGAGGAGGAGGAGGAGGAGGAGAGCTTGACTGTGCATGCTACTGTACACAATCTTTCTCTCTAAAGGGCTTTATTTGTCACAAGCTCCTCCAACAATGAAACATATAATATACTTAACATTAAAAGGGCTGTAAAATAGACAGAATGGTTCAAGTAAGTTCCAGGATTAATCTAAAACGGAACATCAAATTAAATACTTTAGAGTAGAAACTGTATACTGTTATAATATATACATCAAGAAACAGCTTCACCTTTTTAGTTTACGATCTCCTGCTTTCTCACACTAACTGGTATTTACCAAGGTGTGTGTGTGTGTGTGTGTGTGTGTGTGTGTGTGTGTGTGTGTGTGTGTGTGTGTGTGTGTGTGTGTGTGTGTGTGTGTGTGTGTGTGTGTGTGTGTGTGTGTGTGTGTGTGTGTGTGTGTGTGTTGTGTGTGTGGTGTGTGGGTGTGTGTGTGTGTGGTGTGTGTGTGTGTGTGTGTGTGTGTGTGTGTGTGTGTGTGTGTGTGTGTGTGTGTGTGTGTGTGTGTGTGTGTGTGTGTACTTCAAATGTGTTTGTTGATGTCTGGCTCTTCTCACTGCCACCAACTTATCAGATACACACACACACACTCTCTCTCTCTCTCTCTGCCACCTGGCTCTGTGTCACGTAGCAGAGACAGTCGTCTTCCAGGTCTGATCCTCCTGAGACCAAGTGCTCTAATTAAACAGCCCACACACACACACACACACACACACCACACACACACACACACACACACACACACACACACACAGCTCTGCCTGAAAGCTTCCTGTAGTGTCTGAATACCATAATTACTGTAATATTCACCCAGCAACATGTATCTGTAGTAGGAGGTTTTCTGTGTAAACTGCAGTCTATTGGGTCGCATTTGTTCTACATATCTTTTCAAACTCCTACATTTGTTTGGGAACCACTTTTATCAAGACACAGTAAAAGCTGCCCTTATACATTTTTGTCCAAACCAGCATTTCTTTGTGACTCTATTATAATCATCTTGAAATGTGTATGCACTCGTATCAGAAACACTGTGCAGGGGAACTCTAGTTACAGCTCAAATTGAGGAAAAAGGAAATTGAAAAAGTATTTTTTAATCTTATGCGGTGACCTTTTTTACCAGTAGCCTGAGGGTGGAAGCTCTTCCTGAACCTCAGCGTATCCGGTACCTTCTTAATGGCTTGGCGATGCAGACGAGGCTTGTTACCTGGTTGGTTGGGATCACATTTTAATGATTCTCCTAGTCTCGTTCATGCAGCACTTGTTGTAAATATCCTTTAGGCAGGGTGGAGCACTACCTTTTGTATGTTTAGACGAACAATCACTCATTGGAGGGCCTTGAGGTCTTCTTCAAGGCTGTTTCTGTACCAAGAAGTAATGGTGCAGGAGTGGAAATATGGACAATTTCACCAACGTGTCTGAGGTGAAACGGTTTCTGCTTTGCTTTTCTCGCGACTGAGTCATAATGCAATCCCAAGGTTAGTCTCTTAGAGATGTGAAAACTAAGGTAATTGAATCTTCCACTGCATTTAGGACCTCTTGGTGTTAACGGCAATGTAGCTTCTTCCCGAAGTCCACTCTCAGCTCCTTGGTCTTGTTTAGGAGAAGGTTGTTGTCCTGACGCAAGCTTGATATGTCCTCTATTTCCTTATGATTGGCCTTTTTGAAAATTGTTTTCTGTGATCAGGCCAAGCAGAACTGTGTCGTATGCAAACGTGGTGATGGTGTTGCAGTCAAATTGTCTATAGGGAGTTAATCAGGGGACTTAATACACAGCCCTGTGGTGCTCCGGTGTTTAAAATAAAGGTTGAAGAACTGTGTCTGTACACCCTTTAATTATCACCAGAAGTTAAAGAAATCTGATGCTCAGTGAGATTTCTAATCCCAGGTATTCGGGCTTTGTGACGAGCCCGCAGAAAACTATGGTAGTAATTGAAGGATGTACATTATAGAAATCTGAAGACTAAACATATTTAATTTAATTGTAAAGGATGTAACCATAGTTCCCGGTCTCTTCAAAAGTTTGTAACCATTGCTATTTACAATGCAAAATCATCCCTAGCCCTAAGAAAAACACCTGTTTACTTTAGTAGCTAGCCAATGAAAATGTTGAAACAATTAAATACAAAGCTGCTGTTAGCTGTTCTAATCTGCGAAACTGGTGTCTCCAAGGTTTTGTGACAAACCAATATACATATGGCATCAAGACAACGCTGTTTCTATTGGCCAAAGGTCAATAAAGATGTATCTGTATGCCGCAATGTGGGTGGGATATCACAACTTATCTCATTAAGTTAAGGTCATTAAGGCTGGAGCCACACGAGGACGATAACGCAAACGGACCGCAATCGTTATCAAAAAAGTCTTCCGTCCACACGCAACAGGCACCAGAAACGTGTCCGTTCACACGAGACCGCTCGAAAGCGCTGGAGACGCTGTAGTACATATGCCAGGCCTGTAAGTGGCGCTGTACTCCTGCCACAAAAGCAGCGAAGAAGACTTCCCGCGCATGGTTGCCATGGTTGCCCTTCTGTTTATTCTCCGCTGTGGACGCTCTGGCTCTTTTTCTCCCTCCCCGAGGCAAGCGTTTGCTCCTGCTGTAAATCTCTCCTAGTCCACCAGCAGATGAAAAACACCCACCTCTCCGCCTCTTCCAAGGGACGAGGGGACCGTGCGGCAGAGTTTCAGTTCGATTTTTTTTCGCCGGTCAACATGTCCGTTAAAGTTTAAATCTTCCGGACAAAATTAGAAAAGAGCCGGTCAAAGGTCTTCTTTGTTATTTATTGAGCTTTAAAACAAATGAATAACGACTCTATATAATAATATAAGAATAATACACGGAGCCTCTCTTTTCCTCCCCCTCTTCTGACAGCCCAGCAGCTGATCTCTGAGCAGGAGAGGTGGGGAGAGGCGGGGCTATTGCTTCATCGTTATCAGGAAATGATCGTATAGGCATAAACACGGAGCCGTTTGCCCCCCAGAGCGTTTCGTTCGCAGATCTACCCACCTTGGGACCCGTTATCGTTTTCTGCGTTTCCATGTCGGCCTCGTGTGGCCGAACCGTCTATCTGATTGTGAACTGTAGCAGATACGACCGTTATCGTCCTCGTGTGGCCGGGGCTTAAGACCTCAGGGTTCTGATTTTAATTCTGACTTTCAGGACTGTTTTGTTGTAGTTTTCCATGCACAAATGTTGATGTTAAACATTTCTTAAATCCAGCATAGTATTTACCTCCTGTTGCATATCAGACTTACACATTTCGGTGTTTTAATAAGGAATAGAAACCAAGCATATGTTGTCAGCATTGCAGCAGTCTCTGTGCACACAGTAATGAAAGCTGTACAAGGTTGAGGCTGCAGACTGAGAGCCAAGTCTAGCAGGTTGCATAACAAGTGCTAATTTGGTTAGCTGACGGCGGCTGTAATTCTCCAGCTCTGACAGCACAGCGGAGAGAAGGAGAGTCCACAGGCTGCAGTCGGATAATACGAGCTAATACAAGCTAATGGCATAACGAGCTTTTGCAGAACAAACACCGGCCAGAGCCGATCACCTCTGCTTTTTGGCGGCAGGGCGTTGTGGCCAAATGCAAGTGAGGAGGCTGAGCAGTCAGAAGTCTTTGTGTGGCTTTTGCAACCAGATTTAATGGTATTGCTCAATTTTTAACCACAAACTAAGCCTTATAACATTTCACACTGCAGTTAGAATCCACTATATTTTGCTAATTTGCATTTTAAGAAATGAAGTCCTTACAGGGAATGCATAACAAAATGAAAAGAGGTTTAAACTAAAAGACACAAATCAGAGTCGTAGGATAACTCTTCCTTTTGTTGAGAATTACCAATAGTTTCCATTTATACATACATGACTAAGATATGTTTGCCTTCTGCTCCCATTTTGAATTGAAATCTTTCTTTGTACTTACCTTGAATAGGGTGTCTTAAAAAGTTATAATCCTACATATGTATTCTTTCCAGTAGTTTGAGTTAGTTGTATTATTATGGTAATGAAAGTACATTTTCCCATTTCTTCTTTTACATTGACAATGCTTTGTTCATTTTGATGGTGTGTTTGTTTCATTGTAAGATATGGAATGAGTTGCATTGGGAAATACTACTGAAGCTTTAGACCTCAGTCTACAAACAGCTTCTCCTTTTCTCCATTGACAGCAGCTCTGATTTCGACACTCATGTTTGTTTTGATTCGGCGTCACACATCTGTGGCAGGAGGCCGCACACCGAGAGGCGTTTGAGGATAAAGGTTGTACACATTTTAAATAAAAAGCTGTCCTTTTTAGATAAAAGCTAGAATAGCCTTTGAATTACAGAGTCAAGTCTAAAGACAAAGCGTACACTTCCAATCAAGAAGTGCGGATATGAGTGAAAAGCAAGCTGGTTGGTTAATCCAAATTACTGTGGGAACATTTTGTTTGCGTTTTCTGCACATCTTTAGACTTTCCAATAGAGCATACGTAAATTAATTCCACTTCAAGGCACATCAGTCCACATAATTATTACATTACATTACATGTTACTTGTTAGACGCTTTTATCCAAAGCGACTTACATACTCAATACTGTGGACAATCCCCACAGGAGCAATTTGGGGTGAAGTGTCTCAGGGACACAACGACATGCTGACTGCAGTGGGGTTTGAACCTGTGACCCCCTGATCCCAACACCAAGGCTCTATCCACTGCGCCACACGCCTCCCTATTAATTATATATTAAAACAGTGCTTTTTCTGTGATTCATCTCACTTTCTGCTTTTCTTATTCAATCAACATGTGCATAGTTGACTAATTCTGCATTATAACTGGACCATTGTGTCTCCTGCACTTTCTATTGGGCTATTTTACTTCCTTATTTTAGTCTTTCGATGTTGTACTGTTAGAGGTCTTAAGAGACTTGGTTGATTGGAAGTCAATGGGAATGGATTGTGTATCGTATGCACGTAAAGTTGTACTCCTGCGTAAAGTAGTGATATTTGTGCGCAGACTTAAGAGACTGCGTTGGTTCATTGCCAACATAAGCTAAATCTGTAGCTATTGCACATATAACAACAAACATTTGAATCTTTCAATCTTTAAGGCTCTTGATATTGTTTTCCTCTGGCTATTGTCCCGCCTATTTACGTTGATCAATCAAAGTTCTGGATGTAGTGGTTTGTTCACTGGATTTAAGTTTCCTGACTTCATCTATGCTTTCTTGAGTGGTTTGCAAAATGTGGCACTGCCTCCTAGTAGACATCTACCTTTTTATCTGTAAGAAAACACATGCAAACATGTCCGAAACTACACTTAAGTACATTTGCAGGCCGGAGATATGCAAGGCACATATCATCTATTGACATAATGACAGCTCAAAATGACCAATGGGACTTCCTTTCATATTCTCTAATTCCATGTATGGGCAGTATACAGTAAATGCACTGGAACTAAAACATGTCATAAGTTAAAACCCTGACATCTTGAATCTGTTGTGTTGTTTTGCAGATGATGAATCGTTACAGTGGTTCATGTATGTAATATTCTTCTAAATGTTAGCATGCTTACTGAGTCTGTGTTGCTGCAGTAAAGCAGGGCGCCGTGGATCTGTGTGTTTCCATAGAGCTGCTTAGTAACTCACATTAATCAGTCAGGAAGTAGGCCGTCTCTCTGTGTGTGTCTCTCATTGACTTTCCGTGACTCTTCCCTCTCTGTCTGACAGACATCGTGTGTGTGTGTGTGTGTGTGTGTGTGTGTGTGTGTGTGGTGTGTGTGTGTGTGTGTGTGTGTGTGTGTGTTGTGTGTGTGTGTGTTGTGGGTGTGTGTGTGTGTGTGTGTGTGTGTGGTGTGTGTGTGTGTGTGTGTGGTGTGTGTGGTGTGTGTGTGTGTTGTGTGTGTGGTGTGTGTGTGTGTGTGTGTGTGTGTGTGTGTGTGTGTGTGTGTGTGTGTGTGTGTGTGTGTGTGTGTGTGTGCCAAAGTCTACCACAATGCCTCCTATGCAAATTATTAACTGTGAAGCTCCCCGTCACCAACAGCAGAATGGTGTTGTTTGTGTGTGTGTGTGTGTATATGGCTGTGTGTGTGTGTGTGTGTGTCAATACGGGTGGGTTTTCTATTTCCTCTCAAAAACAAAGCAGGGTGGAATTCCACATGACGTACAAGTCATTTCTAAAAATACATTAAAGAAAGTCTAAATTTGCGTACCTGCTGTAAATCAACAGCTATTTGCATATTTAAAAACATGAATACTTATAGATATATTCCAGTCTTCTGTTGGCGCCGTCCATCTGTAGTGACATCATGTTTGCATGTGATTGTTTACCAACAAATCCACTGCAATGCCTCGTACAAAAACAACAACAATGTTAGGTCTGTACGGCTGTGTATGTGTCCATTTTGTATACCTTTTGTTCACGTTCATGTTAGGTATAAGCTGGGGGAAAAACACTCTACCTCATGTCTTATCAATATTTGAAAACAAAATGCAGGTATATATATTTTTATATATTTTAGAAATATGTTTAAAGAATTGCTAAAATCTAAGTTGTTTTTAACTACTCCCATTAAAATGTAATTCCATACGTTCCTGCATTAACGTTCCTAATATATAGATTGTACATATTTTTCTTTTCTTTTTTATTAGAAAAGCAATATGCAAACCTTTTCATCTAAACTCAAGTCAAACTGGGATTTTTGGAGCCGAACTAAACGAGTCACAGCTTTTTACAACTTTAAAGAGCACACACTGAGCTGAGTCACAGAAACAGAGTCTTTCTGTTGGTGCGTGTGCAGGAAAAACATGTGTAATTGCATGTTTGTGCAATACACAAAGCAGTTGTGTAGAGATCAGCTGTTGCACACCACACACCACACACACCACACACACACACACACCAACAAACTGTATGCAGCTTTTTCTCAGTGGTGGCAGGTGCATTTTGTGTGGTACGAGTCAGCTGGTTCCAACTGACTGAAAGGGCGAATGTCACACACACAAACACACACGCGCACGCACACGCACGCCAGGGGTTAGAACCAGCAGATGTTTAGATTTGGCCGATGACCAAAAAAACTCACTTCTTCTTTTTACCACTTTTTATTTGGTCCTCTTGATTACAGTAACCCGTCACAGTCTGACACACACACACACACACACACACACACACACACAACACACACACACACACACCACACACACACACACACACACACACACACACACACACACACACACTTTGAAGATTTCAGGATGAATCATTTAGGCTATGATCTGATAAAATAACAATGAATTTTAGCAAGTTACAAACTAGAAAATGTCAATGAATGGATTCACAGTCATAGTGACCTTTTCTCACATTTATAACACATTTAGGGAGGAAGAGGTCAGAGAGAGGATGTGATTCACTGAGGAGAACATGTGACATGTCATATTTCCTTTAAAATATTAGATTTCACCCGATTACATAAGATAAGGAGGAGCAGGTAGCCTCTCTCAGGGTCTTTGCTCATCTGACACTAACTTGGTCTGCAACATGAGAATAGAGTGATAACACTGTAAACATACTCCTTTAAATAAGCCTTTAATTAATAGCACCTGTGAGATTCAAACACGTTTCTGCTTAAAGATAAGATAAGATGTATTTTATTGATCCTCAATTTGGGAAATGTTTGTGTTGCAGCAGCATAAAAATACAAGGCATTGTACATTAGAGAAATTAAAAGACTAGACATACATGAACTCAGCTGTTCAAGGATAGTGAGGCGAGTAGTTTTTGTGAAATGGGATGTTTGTGAACGTGAAGTGAAGCCGGTGGGATCTCTGTGAATCTGGATCAGCACCACACTGACCTCACAGTGGGACAAGGGCCTCACAACACTCTGAAACCAGTATCAGTGTGTGGGAAAAGCAGCAGGTCCTCTTGTTATTGTGGGCAGCAGAGAGACTTCCAGTGGGTGAAGTTGTAAAGTGAAATTCTGCTACAGTATTTCACACTGTAAAAACTCAACAGTATATGTTTTAAAGGTCCCCTATTATACTGCTTTTCATCAATATATTATAGGTCTCAGATATATACAGAACCTGTCTCTGATTGGCTGAAACACCAAACAGATCATTGCAGCATCCCATAATCCCCTCTGTTTCAGCCCTGTTTCCAAAGTGCTGATTCTCTGTCTGTTACTTTAGATGAAAATAAGGAGCCCCTCCCCACGCCCCTCTGAGAGAGATTTGGTTAAAAATAACACAATGGTGCTCTAGGAGGAGATTCAGGTGATAAGGTGGGGGGGGGGGGGTTACCTTGGTTGCTGATTGGCTAATGGTTACACAAACCAAAACATCGTTATGACATCATAAAGTGGCCAAAATCTGATCAGCTCATTTTCAGTGAGGTTTTTATAGAAATGGATCGGGACAAAAAGAGAGAGAATCTTTGTTCCTGAAACTTTCAGAGTCTCTTTACACAGAGGGGACACATGTTGATGTAGAGGAGACATGAAGAAGAGGGGACACATGTTGATGTAGAAGAGACATGAAGAAGAGGGGACACATGTTGATGTAGAAGAGACATGAAGAAGAGGGGACACATGTTGATGTAGAAGAGACATGAAGAAGAGGGACACGTGTTGATGTAGAAGAGACATGATAAGTGGATTTAGCATAATAGGTGACCTTTAAACACACACTTGCATGCATTTGATCCTGGGTGTACTCGAAGTTGTACTCGATGACAGATTGACTCATAGCTTGTGCAGCGGTGATGCAACTCACTCAATCCTGGAAACAAACTAGGTTTATCGTCAGTGTCTTACAGCGGGAAATACACCCTGCTGAGAGGACGTGACGAAATACCATCATTAGACTAACATATTAAACAAAGAGGCACAATACAAATCAAGAATACGAAATAAGTTGCAGCATTATAAAAGGAAGTGAACATTTCCCAAGTGTTGCAGTAAATCATTGTCTGTAATGAAACTGTTAAGTATTAAAGGAGAAGTGCCACCTTTTTTCCACATTAAAGTTAGTTTATCGGTTTAAATGAACCTCAGGTTTGTCTGAGTATTTAATTTGAATTGCATCATGGGAGTTTAGTTGTCACTGTTTTTGATAAAAGTCTGTCTCAAATTGAATGTGCAAAAACCAATTTGATGTCGCTCTCTTTAATCGTATTAATCATTATTGTTGTTTTATGTGTTTTACAGAGAGCACTATATGATGATGGATGTTACCCAGGATGCTTTGCATATGAGGTGAGTGAGCTAATTATTTTGCCATTTTAAAATGATCATTATCAGATACATATACACAGGTTTGAATTTGCGTTTCAACACTTGAATTTAGTATGATATTAGTGAAGGGAGAGTTAGTTTTGAACTTGATGTTTCCAGAGTCGTATCAAAGGTCGAGAAACCTGACAGTTTGACAAGAAGAAAAGTGAAAGAGGAGAAGGATCTGTGTGAGAGAAAGGGGTGTGTGTGTGTGTGTGTGTGTGTGTGTGTGTGTGTGTGTGTTGCCTGTGAAGCCTGTGAAACACAGCTGCTTCTACCAGTGCTTACGACTTTTTGTCACACACACACACACACACACACACTCACACTCTCACACACACACACACACACACACACACACACACACACACACAGACACACACACACACACACACACACCACACACAACACACACTTTCACTTGTGTTTTCAGCTCTCACTGTGTGTGAAGCTCGTTATCAAACAGAGACGAGGCTTATTATGTAAAACAACTCCCTTTCTCACCCTCTCTGTGTTTCTCTGTCACTCTGTGGCGTCTGACAGACTTCCACATGCTCTTATTTTGAAAGTCGTGGTACTTTAAAAAACATTAGGCTTCAGTAAACGCGCTTTGTAGATATGTTATTCCCTTTGAACTTTATAAAATGTTACTATAGATTCGTGATATGTCGGCCAAAAGTCTGTAGACTTCCATTTGTCTTTGTCTTCCCTTATTTCCAGTGAACAGTAATACTATTATTATCTTTTTTTATTTGCATTTTTTTTTGTGTTGTATACTTCGCTAATTCTCTCATATATTGTCGAAGTTAGATCCTTCCATTTAAAGTGTATTAGCTCATCCTCTTTTGACCAATTGCCTGTCATTTGAAACCTCAATACTACATACTTTTAGACAACAGAGTGCTTTCTCTTATACGCAACAGTTTGGGAAAAACTCGCTCTTTTTTCAACGTGACAATAACCCGAACCCGTGCACAGAGCATTGTTCGTAAAGAAAACGCTTTGCCTTGTGAAAGAACTTGAGCTCTGACCTCAACACCTTTGGGGTGAACAGGAAGTGGAGTAAATGAAGGTTTTTGTGGAAAACCTCACAAAAAATGGAGGTTGTTGTTTCAGCAGATTAATGCTTCAATCACATGTGGGTATTATGGGTCAGGTCGGCAGGTGTAATTACGCTTATTCAGCTCATATAATGGTCAGGTGTCCACATACTTTTGACCATATAGTGTTTGATACTATCATCAAATAACTTTGCTTCTGGCAAGCTTCGATCTGCTTTTATTTTGAAGGTTTGGTGACTAAAAAAGCAGTGAAAAATGCTTTGTAGCTGTAGTCTTTTCCTATTTTTCCAAATGTATATGTAATAATTAGATGAATAATCAGCTGTCCACATGCTTCATATAGTGTATGTTACTATTATATCCCAGAGTTGTGGGACTCAAATGACTTCTAACAAACTTCCATCTGCTTTTATTTTGAAATGTTGGTGACTGAAAAAGCAATGGTTTTGATAATAGTGTTTGATATGTTGGCCACAAATCACTTGGCTTCTAACAAGCTTCGATCTGCTTTTATTTTGAAAGTTTGGTAACTGAAAAAGCTGTGTGTTTCTGAGAAAATGCTTAGTGACTGTAGTCTTTTCTTATTCTTCAAAATATATATGTTACAAACAGATGAATTAGGACTTAGTCGGCCACACATTTCTCTGTCAAATGACTCTAAAAAACTTCCATCGGCTTTTATTTTGAAAGGTTTGTGAGTGAAAAAGCAATGGTTTTCTGTGAAAGTGCTTTGTAGGTCTTTTGTTATTCTTCGAAATATATATGTAACAAAGAGATGAATTAGGACTTAGTCAGGTGTCCACATACTTTTGGCTATATAGTGTTTGTAACTACAAAATCAAAGAGTCGGCCACAGATTACTTGGCTTCTAGCAAGCTTTGATCTGCTTTTATTTTGAAAGTTTTGTAATCGAAAAAGCTGTGTGTTTCTGAGAAAATGCTTTGTGACTGTAGCCTTTTCTTATTCTTCAAAATATGTATGTAACACATAGATGAATTAGGACTTAGTCAGCCACAAATTCTCAAATGACTCGTTGGCTTCTGACAAACTTCTACCTGCTTTTATTTTGAAATTCTGGTGACTGAAAAAGCAAAGGGTTTCTGTGAAAGTGCTTAGTGGACTTTTTTCTTTGTATTCTTCAAACTATATCTTAGAGAAATGTCACAAAGGGATGAATTAGGACTCAATCAGGTGTCCGCATACTTTTTGCCCTATAGTGTATGTTACTATTATTATATATTATTATTATTATATCCCAGATTAGGCCAAAAGTTAGCATCCAATTATTCAATATCGAGGTATTTATTCCGTATGAACCACCAAGCCCTAACAATCTTTCACCCAACATTCAGAAATGTTTGTTTTTTAAACATGAATGTATATGAAAGAACAAGCGATTAAAAAAACATTAAATTATTACATTTTTAAAAACATTTAAGGTGTATTTAATCAGATTTGAGTCAAAAACGACATGAACAGTTGTGTCACAATGTGTAATGCGAGTCCAACATTTAAGAACAGCAGGTCATGTAAATCATTCAGTATCTGGAGGGAGGTTTTTTTCTGCACATTGGCTAATAGGAGGGAGGAGTGTGTGTGTGTTGTGGGAGGAGACAGGGAGGAGTGTGTGTCTCTTCATGGCAGGGGGAGGGGAGAGAGAGAGAGAGAGAGAGAGATTTGTGGCATGTACTTTGTCAGCTGTCATTAGGCGCAGATGACACACACGAAGGTAATCTGGCAGAGAAAAAGAGGGGAAATACAAAACGAGTGTGTGATTGAGTGCTGTGTGTGTGTGTGTGTGTGTGTGTGAACTGCTGTGTTGATTGTGTGTGTGAAAAACAGAGCGTCCGCCCGGCCGGCATGGGATGGATGGTCGGCCGGATCTGGACTGGTTATGGACTGGTTTAACCAAAGCAGAAGTAAGTGGCTTGATTTTATTTTGAAAAACAGATTTAAAGGGCCGGTACTATAAAATAGAGCTATGTGTTTACTCCTGAAGGAAGTCTTTAACTGAGTTTGTAGTTGATTGTGTATGCACCATACTGTTTACTAACAAAACTGATATGAAGCAACCTTTAACTATAAGAAAAAACATTATAAACTTTAAAAAATATAGTGTTGTATCCCTTTTGTTAAAACACCTGTAAGTCAATTTGGGAGTCATATAAGGATCCAACCATGTGAGATAGTGGGCTGATGTTTTGTTTACCTCTAACAAGACAACATGTTTTAGTATAAATTGTTCAAATATGTTCTGTTAAATGGACTATTACAATACATATCTCAATATTTTGAACGACATCTTATTATTTGTATTATATTTTTTGACTTCTCATTTAGTGACTTGTCCATACATGTTCAAATTTCAAACCCCCTCTTTTACATACAGTATAAATAACACGGGACAAAGATAGAAGCCTTAAATTCTGTTAATTTGTTTAGCATTTTAACTATGAATAACAAGTATTATATAATCATGTAGCAATTTATTACCAGTACGAGTTTGATGCTCACAGTATGCAAAACTCTCTTAGTCAGAGTTGGACTTTGAGCTGTCATGTATTATTGTGGTTTTGACTCAGTGCCTGTGCGTGTCTGTGTGTGTGCGTGTGAGTGTGTGTTGGGGAGGAGTGGTTATGAGTGACTGGACACACACACATACAAACACACACACACACACACACACAGTGCACAGTCAGCAGGCCTGTCGCTGCTCTGTCACCTGAGGTTTAGCAGCCAACTGTTTACTCATTTCTCCGTGGTTCAATAACAACTGTTGTTAGCACTCATTCAGAAAGAAACAGCTTCACGTCGTGTGCAGCGAACAATTCAGCAGAAAGCCAAAGTCAACCGGCAACGCTTTTACAAAGTCAGAGTTTCACAATGATGATGTTAACACTTATAGATAAATACGAAGTAGGAGAAGTCTTTTATGGACACACTTAGTAAGACGTTTGTTCTGTGTTATTCACTGTTTGCCTACAAGAGTATTTACACAGGACACAAGAATGAATGTGTTTATCCAGAATCTGGAAGCATGACTTATAGCCCTCAGAGGTGACCAAATTATTTGTCAGTATGCCTAAAAACAGACTATTTTGGAGCCATTTTTGTCTGAGCACACTGATATAAGATCCTTAATGTACACACTGCAGAAACAGGGTTTTTACGAAGTCTCTCAGCTGTGACTGTATGTTAATTTTCTCGCTGCAGATAAGTAGATCAGGGAGTTGAAGGTGGAGTTTGACCCGAGGCCAGTTAAACAATGTAACACTCAGCAGTATTCTTGCTTTCGTTTCTTGTTTTAAAAGCTATGTTACTCATATCAGTTAATTTAACTCCCATTAGTTTAGTCCCCCATGTGAGATACAAGATGTATTGGCATCTAACTTGTCAGTGTAGCCTATTACAGGATATCATTTATTAACACAAAGGAACTTTAATTTGTGGTATTGGTGTACAACATGTGGCATAAAGTAGTGTTATCATGGTTTCTGGTTTTGAGAAATACAACCTAGATGTTCATTTTGGGTCTCAATACCACAAATAACCGTTATCTATCTAAGTCAATGTTACGCCAAGTTTTTTTTTCTCAAAGTGTCGTAAGTAAACAGATTAGTTAGCTCACTGTACTGATAAATCCCCATTGTAAAAAAAGGTCTAACACGATTATTTTAATCGTATTGTCCTTAAACTGAGAAGCTTGATATGAAACTTGAGGGTAGAGCACATCGTTTGAAATCACTCTCATGAGTTGTGTCCCTAGTTGGCCGCTGTTGAATGTTGAATGTTGTAGCACATCACTTCAGCTGCTACACAGAGCATGATGAGATAGTGTCTCGACTATAAACAAAGCCCCCCCCCCACTTTTCAAATTCTTTCTCGGGCTGTACAAGCTTAACTGTGACTGCCTGACTGCCACACACAAGCATGTGGTTCAGTAGTTTTAGTTTTGTGCTGTTCTATAAAATACAGTAGCTCTGTGTTTTGTTGTTAAGTTCCTCGGACTGATGAACACATTTAAGTGTTTGTTTTACTGCTAGTTTGACTTCTGTTCAGTGTGTATTTGAAACATAAACATATAGTGGGTGTGTGTGTAACAATAACAAAACAATACAACCTACCTTTTTTGAATATTAGTGTAACTTGGAGTTACAGTAGGTAACAATGAACAGCAGACAAACTACTAACCTCATGAGTTACCTTACATTAGCCCCTGTTAGCTAGCTATGCAATTGTTGTTAGCAAACACATGTTAACTTAAACTGATGATTTAGCTTAGCATAGCCATTGTTAGCTAGCTAATGCTTTTAGTAAAGAAATGTTAACCTAAGTTTATAAGTGTGTGTGCTCATAACAATAACACTTATACAAACTTAATATTTTGATATAACTGTAACTGTAAAAATATTACAGGTGGTTACAGCAAACAACTCCTACTAACCTAATGAGTTAGCTTAAATAAGCCACTATTAGCTAGCTATGCTACTGTTGTTAGCAAACACATGTTAACTTAAACTGAGGATTAAGCTTGGAATAGCCATTGTTAGCTAGCTAATGTTGTTATCCAAGAAACGTTAACTTATGATTGAATGATTACATCAAACATTTAACTTGTTTTCTTTGTGCTTAAGTTAACATTTGTTTACTAATGTCATTAGCATAGCCAGCTAACATTAGCAAACCATACTGTAGGGTTAGTACAAGTTATTTGCTGCTTAGTAACTATCTAAGTGAGTTATATCATTATATTAACGTAATAATGTTTACCTTAGCATATAGGCTCATTGATTTATATATCCTCTCAGTAAGCTACTTTATTAATTGACGATTAGCATGATAAAAAACGTAATTGTGCAATATAATTTGATTGCATATGTAAACATTATTTATTGATAAGTAGAGCAATAAACATTCGTGATTTTTCATTTTAACACACGTGATAAAACACATGATTTTCCACGTTGGGTCCCGAGCCTGGAGCTCTTCTGCGGGACACTATTGAGTCTGACATGTGCTAATCAGTGTAGGGAAATTGGATTGGGTGTTTGTTTTTCACATGGAAGAGTATCGAGGATGTGTTTCTTTTCATGTGTGTGTGTGTGTGTGTGTGTGTGTGTACACAAATTGAGTTAGCATCTGGGCAGGCATGTTCAATGTTATTGATTCTGGTCTATAATGGATCTGGCTGTCACATTACAGTCATGAAGCTGCACATAAAGAGCATCCTGCAAACAAGCTTGTAAAGTTTACAATCTGTTTGTCTTTTGTTCAAGCCACTAATCTTTGGTGCTGAAGTCATTGCGCTGGATAATGATTTTTGGGGATTTTCTCTTGATCCAGTTATTTTAAGTGGTGCTTTCTTGTTGTTTTGCAACGTAATTCTGTACATGTTTTGGGTGATTTTAAACAAAAGTCCAATTAGAGTCGTCATCCACACCATATGGATAATTTCTACTGAATTAAATCATGAAAACATGTTTTTATTTTGCTGTAGCTTCAACTAATACTAGCAATTTTGATAAAAGCATTTAGAAGTAGAGAAAACTAGACATTTTTGCAATTAAACAATGCTCATGTGACACTAAATCATTACCACTTTTAATTTTGCTGTTATTCAAATACCAATTAGTCTTTATTTGTTGAGGCGAGGACGGATGGGGGTTTGCCAGTAAGTGGGTCAAATGTGTACAGCTTGAATTTTACGGCGACTCACTTCACAGCACACAGAAAGGCGTTTGCTTTCCATTCCAGCACGCCGGTGTCAGGAGTCTCTGGAAGCTTTGACAGCAATTCAATTTAAAAAAAGACCAACAGGCTGCCAGGTGGCGAGAAAGACGCCACTGCTTTGTTGTCATGATGGCAGAATTTGGGATTTTCGGCACAAATCGGCCGATCAACACTCCCTGTTTCTGAACATTACAGTGGCATTAGAAGTGTCTCTAGAGCAGGGCTCTCCAACACGTCGATCGCGAGCTACCGGTAGCTCGCGGGCAGCTTTTCAGTAGCTCGCCGCTCGATTATCGATTATAGCGTAGTAAGGTTGCTTATTGATTTTTCGGCCGCGGCTGGACAATAACGTTTTTTTATTTTAGATTTTTTTCTGTCACACGAATATCAAATTGGTCGGTGACGCAGAGATCAAGGAACAGACGTGACAGCGGCACAGCGACACCAGACACGGAGCAGTCTGCTTTCTCCACCAACACCAGTCCAGAACCAACAGCAGAATGACCCGCTCTGAATCAGGCCCTGTCGCTGCGGCTCAGAGACACACAGGGAGGGATTTGTGTTTTTTGAAAAACACTCGTTATCGTCATGTCAGGTTTTTGGTGGATTTAATCAAGTCTTGGATTGCAGAGTATGAATGTCCTCTTGCTATTTTCAGTTGATAAATACTTGTGTGAAGGCAGGAGGAACTCTCCGTTCCTCCAAACCCCGCCCCCTCCCTGAAAATAATGGCTGATAGTGACCCGATAGAAAGAAACTTTATTATTCACTTAATCACTGATTGAGATATGATGAAGCTAACTTAATCTCATACATTCATGGGATTTATGTAACAGTAAGACAGAGAATGTAAGTGTGCACCCACATGCAGTATTTTTGTTTTTATAATGCTGTTGTAAATACTCCTGTTGTCTGCTGTGTTCAGACTTAAGTCATGTGTGTGATGCCACATTCAGGACATTCAGTGTCCTTTTTTGAACAGAAGACCGTTGCTAGAAGCTGCAGCTAGACTACAGATGTATACGTTTTTTGTTTTTGAGGATGGAACAATTTCACACAGATATAGGGAGGCTAGACCTATACAATTGATTTATTATGGTTTATAATTTAATGTCAAGACGAAGAAGAAGAAGAAAAAGATGGCTGAACAACTGTTCAGTGTCAATCCTGTGGAGATCTCCAAAAATAATGTTCAGCTTAAGTCTCAGCAAAACTCACAACATTTCTCGAGCCTTGTAGACCCAGAAAACTATAAGAACATTCACCAAGCAGCACTGAAAATGTCTGCTTTATTTGGTTCTGTTCTACAAACCTTTGTAAATACAGAACAAGACTGAGTGATTAACATTTAAATGACTCTATTAGAGTGAACCTAAGTGGGTACACTCTAGCATACACCTCTATGGTGGACTCCATGCAGTGCCATTCATCTCACTGACTGTAAAAAAGAGTGAATGCACTTATTTTACACATGTGCCATAAGATGCTTGTAAGGTGGTGATTAAGGACATTTATGTGAATTGTCAGTGATGTACTTACTATGTGGGCCATAATAATATGTGAGACATTTTCGTTTTCTTGGACCTTGATGTGAAGTTAGGATTTTTGATAAGCTTTAGGTATTGCAATTTCACACGTGTACAAAAGTATAGCTTAATTCAACTGATGAGGGCTATGTGAATAAATGTAAGCGATGTGATGAAAGTAGCTCTTGGCCACTTTCATTTTTTCAAAGTAGCTCTCAGATGAAGAAAGGTTGGAGACCCCTGCTCTAGAGAGTATAACTTCCAACTCATTGGTGTCAGCCAAAAATATTAGGTATCAGGTTCTCTGTTGTGTTTTAAACTTAAAGGGGACCTATCATGCAAAATGCACTTTTTGATGTCTTTTATACATAAAGATGTGTCCTCGGTGTGTCGGGGAACTCACGCAGCGTCAGAAAATAAAACCCTCTCTCTTTTCCTCCGTACCCAAATCTCTAAAAACGGGGGAACAACGGAGCTGATCCAGATTTGCGTCCGATATGACGTAATATCTGAAATGTAGGCTGGCTTTACACCCACGGCCCTGTCAGAAACGTTGCTATCAGAAACAATGCCCGACTGTTTTGGACGTAATATGGTCGGTGTTTACATGAGCATCGCTAACACTCAGAGCTAACCTGTACTGGAGAGCATGTGTGTGAAGAAGCAGGAAATAAAAAGGAACTCACCTTGTGGTATAACCGGCAAGAAAGAAAGCCTTTGAGCTCCATACTGTTTCAGAAATAATCCTTGATAATCCATGATATGGCGTTTCATCACGGCAGTATTTAGTTTAGACAGTAGCTGCCGGGTCCCGCATGAGCTCAGACCCCTCCTTTTTTTTTGTATCAATTTTTTTTTTTTTAACCTTTATACCCAAATCAGCACTTTTGAAACAGGAAGTGAAATAGAGGATATGAGGCATGGCTAGAATGGGTGATCTGTTTGGTATTTTGAGCAAAACACTTCATAGACATGTTTTTTATATTTTTTTATATATCTGAGACCTATGCTATTGCCTAAAAATAGCATGATAGGTGCACTTTAAGTTGAGGGGATTTTAATGACATCTTATATACAGATAAAACTTCCATATATTGGAAATGTCTCTGTTTTGGGAGTAACTGCCAAATCATTATTGTAAGCTACGTTGGATTTAGACTTCAACTTTGCACAATTTTTTTTTATCTTAAGTTGAGGAGATTTGAAACACTTCAAACATCTTAAGAGTTTTTCGGGTTCCCAAAAAAGCAACATGCACATTATTCATTGAGTTGTACAACACTTAATGGCAAATACTTTTAATAATTGATTGTAAAACTGTGTCTGCTATCCAGTAATGACACCCCTTGTTGACACACTGTAACCAATACTAGATTTATTTACATGGGGTTTTGCTAGGGATGTTTTTTCGATGCATTTTGAAATGAATTGTATAGGACTGTAATTTACCTGGAAAGGGTTCAATTATACTGTGAAGAAGAGAAAATACTCGCATGTATTTTGCTCTAAACATCTCTTAAGCTTTTAAAGGGGTTGTAGTGTAACCAAACTCCTAAAGAACACATGGGAATATAACATAAAAGCAACACATTTTAGCTTTAAAAGAAGTGGGAAAAGAGAAATAATGAAAAAAGTCAATAATTAAATGATGCTAACGCTAATCAATTCAGTATTTTTTTTAACTGTCTGAAGCAGTAAGAAGCTGCAGGATGCAATTATTTTTATCTTTATGCTGGACTTTACTGTCTGTTGGATGTTGTAGTGATGACTGTAGGACATTACCAGGGAAATCATGTTATCTCATCTTTCGTGCCAATGAAACTCTATTTAAATGAGGGCAAGTAACCTGAACCGTACGTATAGAGAGCCTCAGGGTGTCAAACATAGTCATATTTCCATATATTTGTTCTGTGACGGTACACTTTGTTAAAATACACTTTTAAAGTTGTATTTACCTCAATGTAGAATAGATGTTTTTGTTTCTACCGGTGCAACCAAGAGATACCAATGCCGGCTAGAACAACAGATACTTGTTGTCCCTAGTAACCAGTGTTAAGCCACCCACCATAAATTCAGCGGCTCAGAGCTGCATCAGCGTGGCACCAAAACAGCAGAGATGTACATAAAGAGATTGGACATATTGATGTGAACACACACACACACACACACACACACACACACACACACACACACACACACACACACCCCATATGATGCAAGCCCCTCAGAGTGGGAGAAGCCAGGGGTCTTAATCCAGCTGCAGCAGGGTATTACATCTACTTTGTGTGTGTGTGGGTGTGTGTGTGTGTGTGTGTGTGTGTGTGATGGGAGGGTTTGCTGGCCTTGACAGAAGCTTAGACGCCAAAGGAAAAAGGGTCTTAATTATTGTTTCTCATAATCACCTCTTTCCAATAACCTCCCTGTCTCTCCCTTAAAATGATGATTCACTTTAAAGCCTTTATCACATGCAGACGCTACATATGACGCCTCTAAGAATGAAACAGAATAGAAACACACCTGTGAAACTACACCCTGTCACTATAGTGGTTTTTCAGGAAGCCTCAAAACAAAGAGACAGAGGAGCGTTGGTTTCTATCTGAGTCTGTCCTCTCAATATCGATCCTGCTCTGTGTAATTCTTTGATGGCCGCTGCGACCCTCCCTCCTCTCGGATCTAATTGTTTTCAAACGGCTTCACTTGGCTCCTCTCGTTGCATTAAAGCGAGCCAGGGCTTTTGTCTCCGGCTGCATTAGTGTTCATTCATCGTGTGTGTGAGCGAGGCCACATGTGGATCCACTTCAGACATTGATTGAAATATTAAATTGAGAAGAGAGAGAGAGAGAGAGAGACTTTCTGCCAGGCTTTCATCATGTTCTCGTTATTGTTATATTAGGATCTGTGGGTAACACATAATTAGCCTTAAACAAATATTGTGCTTCCTGCTATTTGAATATTGCCCTATTGCGATTTTCCTAGAGTGTCATCTAATTGTGCCACACTATTCAATTAAAGGTCCCATGTCAAGTTTTTCCGGTTATTCCCCGTCCCCTTGTGTTATGTAGATTTGTATGCATGTAAACGGTCTGCAGAGTCACAAACCCTCAAAGTACACCCTGTAACGAGTAAAACTCTAACACAGAGAAGACCTGTCTATGCTGCCCCAGAACGCCTCGTTGGACATTTCTCTTTTTCCATTTTTCTTTTTCCATTTTTTTCTTCCTGGTCATAGCGACGTAACGGCTCCGCACACACACACACTCACTCACTCAGCCTTATCTTTTCTCAGACACGGCTCCGCGGATTTCCGCACACACACACACTCAGAGCTCAGGCTGAGTTCTGCGGTGTCTCGCTGTCTCGCAGACCCCACGCAGCAACCAGGGAACGACACCAGTAATCCAGCTCACACTGTCTGCTCCTCGAGCCTCAAAGGGCAGAGCAGCGAGCCCCGCAATGTCCCGCCAACACGGCACCCAGACCCCACGCAGCATTCTCATCTGTTTGTCATTACTGGTGTCATTTTCTAGTTGCTAACAAACGCCATTGTAAAACATAAACACTGATGTTCAGCTGTAACGGTGGTGGACTCATCAGAACAGAGTAGGTGAGCTGACCAATCAGAGCACAGTGGGCTCATAGGGAGGAGGGGGGAGGGGAGGGGGGGTTGGGCAGGAGCTCCAACAAGGCGTGTAGGACAGAGAGTGAATACACATACTATACAGAGATGCTGTATGAGAAACCAATGTGAGTTTGGAACATTGAACAATATAAATCTATTCTAGTAGACCTCAACAATGGAATTATGATCAGTAGAAATGGCCATGGCATGGGACCTTTAAGATCTACATAGTATTTATCTTGTTTGCTTACTAAATACAAACTCATTGATTGTGCAGCCCGAAGGTGTGTTGAATGGTGACTTTGTTTTACTCTATCAGATGGAAACACAACCAACAGCATCTGATTAAATCTCTACAACGATGATGCAGGTCTAACCAACATTTTGGATGTTTATTTAGTTGGTAAATTCACTGTGAAAAAAGCAAAAATAGTATCAAACATGCCCATAGACTTTCTGTTTATATACATAATGCAAAGGGATGTAAAGTAACGTATCACATTGATCCAAATGACGTTAATACTTGTGAAAACAGTATCTGTTAGCCTGGAATGAAGCCTCTTTTCAACATGTCAACAAATATGTGTCTTAAACACTATCTTTACATTTTTCTTACATTGTACAGTAGGCAAAAAACACATTTTCAATACTTTAATCTCAAACAAATTGTCCACAATTCAAAGACTTGAAGGCGGCACGTTAACACAATATACCTTTTAATGTCTTAGAGTCCCTTTCACATATATTATTAAAATAACAAAATACTAATTCAAGTTACTCGACGAAGACAAACGAACACAGCTCTTTCAAATCACTCTGAAGATCAGTGATTGATTTTTACTGACTGGCTCCAAAGAATAACACTGAGCAATCACTTCGGCCCAATCCCAAACCGCCCCCTACACCCTACCCCGCCTACACACTACCCCTCTGTTTGCGCGTTCACGCGGAGGGTCCGCCACTGTTCCAAACTAACGAGTGTGGAGGGGGAGTGGGCTATCAAGCCCTCAAACAGCGAGTCTGCATCGGTGCTGACTGGAGACCGGTCTCTACCTGACCGGACTCTACCTGACCGGTCTCTACCTGACCGGTCTCTACCTGACCGGACTCTACCTGAACGGTCTCTACCTGACCGGACTCTACCTGACCGGTCTCTACCTGACCGGTCTCTACCTGACCGGACTCTACCTGACCGGACTCTACCTGACCGGACTCTACCTGACCGGTCTCTACCTGACCGGACTCTACCTGACCGGTCTCTACCTGACCGGTCTCTACCTGACCGGACTCTACCTGACCGGACTCTACGCTGTGTGTCCGTCAGGAAACACGCTGTTTACAAACAGTTCCAGCAAACATCCACTGATAAACTGCGATGTTAACGACCTCATGATAACCTCATATGTTTTTAACTTAGGATCATGCCTGTGTTTAGTCCTACAGTACCTATGCATTTTATTATAAAGTTGTGTATATTTACAGACTGTTAAAATAAAAATCAGATTTAAAACTAAAAGAGCTTTACAAAAAAGTAAAGTTTTATTTTAGTTATTAATTTACATTTTTTGTCCAAGAGATGCTGATTTGAAACCGTTGTTACATACAGTGACGGCATTTCCTGTTTCTGGTGGAGAGAGGGGAGTTTGTCCCAAAGCTTGCCGCTGTATTTACTGCCTCCATCTGACAGGAGGGAGCCTCGTTGAGCTGCGAGTGTCACTCCACGGAGTTCACTCCGCCACGGAGGGGTAGGGTGTAGGGCGTGGTTTGGAATTGGGCCTTCCTCAGTAAACACAACGAGCACTTTAACAAAGACTGATTCTCCGACCAATGGAAGAGCTCCCTGATCCTCTCTGATCTCCGCCTGAAGTACTGGAGGAGGGACTGTAGTGTGTGAACATAGTCAAAGTCAAAAGTCAAAGTCAACTTTACTGTCAATCTTTCAGTTTGTGTGTACAGACGGATCGAAATACCATTTCCTACAATCCCGAATACAAAAATACAAATATATATAAAAATATGTATATCCTATATATACACAATCAACAGACACATACATATACCCTTTTTTTACTTTATTATTTGCCCCTTTTGTTTGTTTGTTTGTTCACCATGTAAAGCGGCCTTGGGTCCCTTGAAAGCCGCTATACAAATGTCATCTATTATTATTATTATTATTATATGCACACATTAAGACAAAGATAAATAAAAGCACAACAATCAATATATACAAAATAACTTAAAAACACAGATAGAAAACTATTTGAAGAAACTATAATAACATTAAAAATATATATATTAAAATAGTATTTGCATTGAATATGATTGAAATTGTAGAAATAGAATTGGAATAAAATACAATATGTGCAGAATTGAAAAACTAAATAATATGTAATGCATAGGGTCTATGATGTGGCGTGTGAACATAGTGATCATAAAGAAGGGATGGACTGTAGAGAGCTTGTTTTTTATATCTGTTGGGCTGCATAGAGGACTTTCTGTGTGCATTATCCCTCCATGACGAGTCACATGTACTGTCATCTACTGAGGAATATATATATGTATGATGCACTGCACAATCAAACAGATGTGTACTTGTTGCTGTTGCACGTCATGGCAGTACTAGTGGTAAATGTGAATTGTGAATGTCATGGCTATAACTTTTTGCAAGTTTCTGTCTGCACAAAGGTTTCAAAGAAAGATACTGTAATGTTGCTGTAAGTAAAGGGTGAGGATAAATGTCACTTTGCAAAAACCCCTCCTTTTTAGATCCTTCCCACCGTCTCATCTTCTGGCAGACATATACATATCTGATCTTATTGCAATCAAACAGATGTGTACTTGTTGCTGTTGCACGTCATGGCAGCACTAGTGGTTGATGATATGGTTGATAGTGGCTATCAGTCGTTGCAAGTGTCCCTCTGCACAACGGTTTTTAAAGATACACTGACCAAGAGTCGACAGACATTGCTATCACAAGTAACTGGTGATGATAAATGTTCATAAAAAGGTTTGCAAAAACCCCTCCTTTTTCGATCCTTTATGACCTAAATGTCCATTTCTTTCTTCTTATCTTGCCTCCATCTCTCCTCGTGTAATTAGGCCATATCCTCCTCCTCCTTCAGGCATTATTATTCAGAGCAACAGATGCCTCTCATCCCACTTTCTTCTGTCGCCCCCCCATCCACACCCTTTTGTCTTATTTTGCATCATTTGTCGACTTCACGTCTGTACGTTTGCACCACATAACCCATTGTTTTCCTATCATTTTCTCCTTTCCCTTTCCCTTTTCCTCTCCATTATTCTACCTTTCCTCCCCTCTTTCATCTCCTTTCTCTCCTCTCTCCCTCCCTGTTGTTTCCCCTCTCCATTATCCCTCTTTCCTGCCTTCATCTGCTCAGTGTCAGCTGTTATGTAACAGTCAGGTGACGTGTTGGCCAGTGAAAGCTTTAAAGGCCTAGCGCCCTGCTAACACTGAGCTTCATTAGTGTTTGTGATTGTCTGCAAAAGTGAAGATTTGTCCCATTCTGCTTCAATTTGTAAATGTATTACAATATAATCTGCCTTTTTTTCAAAACCTCTATTCAATAAGGAGCTTAGTTGTAAAAATGATATTGTTTTACTCATATCAGAGATAAGATCAGTGTGTGTTTGTCTACAAAAGTGAAGATTTGTCTTAAATGTGTAATTTTTTAAGATATAAGAAAGTCTTGTTGCTCTTTTTCTTTCCTCAACCTTTATTTAGTGTCAAACTGAGTTGAGAAAGGAATCAAGTTAAAGTCATATCAGAAGAAAAATCTTACAAACGTTGAAAAACCTATTTAAAATCAGCACGATTTGAGTAAATACTTACTATATAAGAGTATAAGAGAATAGTATTGAGAGTGCACATATCTGCTTGTGTTGATTTCAGTCTAGTTTGAATACTTAACATAATTGAATTTACATTTAGTTTTTATATTTGTATCCAAGAAGATAAAGGAAATGGATAAGTCAGTGCAACACCATCATACAAAAATGGCATAAAAATCATCTTAAAGAGTTCAAAACAATGCATTTAATTCACAATCCAACATCGATTGGGAAAAACTCCACAATAGAGGGAAGTCATGCGTATATACACTTTACAGTTCACCAGATAATGGCAAAGAACTATGGCTAACATGAAGAACTGAGTCGTTACAGGTTCTTTCAATGCTTAACATGTAGACACGCTGAAAGTGATACAATACAACTACAGCGCTGATTGTTGTCGGGCCAAAAAGATGAGTTTATCACCAGTGTTTGGATGAAGGTCTAACAGCATGACCATATGGTGTAGCTTCTCCCTCCCAATGTTCCTCTTTTATTCCTAAATAACACTTTTAGAATAACATAATATAATATATACACATTATTCCTTCTCTCCTTAATTGGCACGAATGTTCATGTGAATGCTTACATGAATTAGCCTTTTTAGTGCAGTCATTATTGACACCTCCTGTATTCCCACTGGTCCTCCCACACGACATTACAATGCTGCTTTGTTTTCATGAGTCATGGTTTTTTAATGATGCCTCTTCACTCTGTTGTTTACATTTGCAGCACATTAATTATAGTCTGTTAATAAAGCGGAGAGAAGGGTATCAGGGGTGAGCTTTTTAATTTACAAAATGCTCAGATGCACTCGTTCTGCGTGGAATTAATGCATCCCATAATGGCGTAGGCTTTACTGTTTTGCACATCAAAGAAGAGGCAGATTCAGACGCTTTGTATGTTCAACAAAAGACACTTTGTGTATGTTTGACATCGTGGAAATTAAGCGTAAATTACCATCTAAATAACCAAGTATTGTGGAAGTAATTTAGCCTTTTACTGTTACTGTCTTTATATAACTGATTTTGCATGTGGTTTAAAATGTCTAAAAAGTCTTAATAACTTAAAAGGTTGTTGTTTCAACTTAGGCAACTATTAATTTCATTACTTACAGCATTAGTCATTTAAATGATGAATTCCTTACACTTATATATATTTTTTATAATTCTAAATAAATGTGGTTTAATATAGATACGTTTTGGCTAGACCTGTCATTATAGCAAGTTTTGTAGGACCTTATATTTGTCCCTTAAATAATTGGAAGAAATACTATAATTGTCATTTTAAGACCATAATGTATCACTGATATAATGATCAGATAAAATGTAAATGTATGATCGTACAAGTTTTAAAAGAGCAATACACTTTTAGGAAAATAAAACCATGCAACCAAAACAATAAATACAATTGTCTCAGTTAACAAAACATTGCAGGTCCCTGAGTCTGATAATGGCAGGGAAATAATTCTGTAAACAAACACACATGTAAACACAGTGGGTGATTATGGATGTCTGCAAAAGTGCTCGAGGCCCTGTCCACATGTACAGAAAGTAAATAGCGTTATTATTGTATCAGGTGTTGTTCTGACTGTCTTTCTCTCCTCTTGTCTTTCTCCAGGTGCTGATATTGTCTGAAGATGAGTAGTGGGGGGGGAAACACCCCGGAGCCCTCCTCAGGGGGCGAAACTCTGAAGAGGAAGGACTGTCCGTCAGACCTGGTGGGGCCCAGGTGAGAAACTAAAACACCACCAAACATCCACACATGGCGTATTGCAATTCAATCAGGAGAGACAGTTTTGATGTGACGATATATATTTATTACCGGGAATACACAGATGAATGTAATAGTGTTTGCGATTAGACCCTGTTGTGCTGGAATATCATTCGGGAGGGGAAAACCGAACCGATGAAACCCCCCCCCCCCCTGGGGTCTAGACACTGGTGGTGGAGGCATGAAGGGATTGATGGAGGTCGGTCTGAAGAGTAGTGGTTTAAGCTTGACCCTGGATTTGGAAGAAAGGAAGGTGGAAGGGGTGAGCTTCATTAGAATGAGTCCTAAAGCAGGAAATGAGTCAGCATTTTACACCTTTTGGGCATCCTTGTATCGAAGTCAACAGCTTTTTTAAACGTGTTTTTGGTTAAATGTCTGAAATAAGGTCTGTGGTTGAGTTCTACCAAATAAAATACATTAGTAAATATTCCATTGGTGAATAAAGACGTTTTTACTCCTCTTACGGTGGTTGCTACCAAGTGTCTAAATGAGACGACTAAACGTCATAACGCTGAACATTAGCCGCCTTTAGCTTAGCGGTGGTGACGTGAAGTCATGTGAGCAGGATGATACAATATGACATAAGCTTTATCTATCATGTATGACACTTGTTTAGAAAAGTTAAATAAATAAGAAGATACTTCTGTAATTGAAAGTAAAAAGAAGCAGAGAGAGAAAGGTTGGATGAAATTATTCTATGCCCACGCAGCTCGGTGGAGAAAAATGCAGCGGCAGCATTTTTTAGGACGAGACTTTATAAAAATACAATCAGAAGTCATTGAATGAGGATGTATGAAGGTTGTAGAGACGATGGACCGAGGCTTTAATGAGGACATGGGGAGGTTGTAGCTCAGGTTTTTTGAGGACGTTGACTTTAGGAAGTTAGAGTCAGGACGAAATAAACACTGAAGCAAAGTGGGAAGTTCAGGAAATATAAAAAAGCGTTTGGGATGTCCACAGATGTATTCAACATCAGGAAAACGTAATTTGTGTCACAACGAGGAAGACATCAATGGCAAAAAATATGTGATATCAACAAAAAATAATCATATAAAAGTGATATATCATATTAAATACAAATATTCTACTTTAACTTATTTCATTATAGTTTTAACTCCCTGTTGACATGCTTTTGGGACAAAACGGTCTCCTAATTTGGGATGAATAAAGTATATTTTATCTAATCTAATCTAAAAATGTGTCCATTAAACATAGCAGTGTTAGGGTCATATCATATCATACATTTAGCTAATGCTGGCAAATCCAACTCAATAAAAAAAAGGGTGCCAGCTTTTGCATGGCAGAAAAGAGGCTGGAGTTTCCTCATTTAACGACGGTGATCTACCAAGATAATCATCCTCCTTTTCTTCCTGTGTACGTACATTTTTGGTGTTAATGTAGGCGATGTCTTTGTGTCCCTGCAGCCCTAAGAGGAGCACTGAGAAGAGGAACCGGGAGCAGGAGAACAAGTACATCGAGGAGCTGGCCGAGCTGATCTTCGCCAACATCAACGACATGGACGACTTCAACGTGAAGCCGGACAAATGTGCCATCCTCAAAGAGACGGTGAAGCAGATCCGGCAGATCAAGGAGCAAGGTGAGGAAAAACACTCCTTCACACTCCACACTGTGTCCTCCTGATAATGCTAGACAGACCTTTTAGAGTCCTTTGCTCTACTAAACTGAGAGAAAATATAGGGAATGAGAACTGCTTATCGTTCTGGGACAGTGCAGCCATATTTGGAGGAAAGCATCTATAGAGTGATGAGGTCTTGCACCCTCGACTAAAAGCAATGGGATTTTTCCATAGGATTTTGGAATATTGCAAAAAATTAACTCTGTGGCAAACACACATTTATGATACTACACATATTGTTCAGCAGGATAAAAGCAACTGCCAGAAGTAAAAAAGCTAATGTTGGGCTATAAAGGAACTACAGCACGGTCACATGACTTCAGGTCACCACCGCTAAGCTAAAGGTGGCTAATGTTGGGCTATAAAGGAACTACAGCACGGTCACATGACTTCACGTCACCACCGCTAAGATAAAGGTGGCTAATGTTGGGCTATAAAGGAACTAGAGCACAGTCACATGACTTCACGTCACCACCGCTAAGCTAAAGGTGGCTAGTGTTGGGCTATAAAGGAACTAGAGCACGGTCACATGACTTCACGTCACCACCGCTAAGCTAAAGGTGGCTAATGTTGGGCTATAAAGGAACTACAGCATGGTCACATGACTTCACGTCACCACCGCTAAGCTAAAGGTGGCTAGTGTTGGGCTATAAAGGAACTACAGCACGGTCACATGACTTCACGTCACCACCGCTAAGCTAAAGGTGGTTAATGTTGGGCTATAAAGGAACTACAGCACGGTCACATGACTTCACGTCACCACCGCTAAGCTAAAGGAGGCTAATGTTGGCCGTGATGATGTATAGTCGTCTCATTTTTGTAAAGAAACGTTGTTATTTTGACACATCGCCGTAATGATTAGTCAACAGGTTGTATTTGTTAGTATATTTTTAAAGATGGCCGACTCGATGTGGATGTCGTCACATTCCCATTTGCTATATGGCTGTTTTTCAAGAAGCAGTCTGGTATGAATCTACTTTTACAGAGCGGATAAAAGTTCAAAATTCAAAAAAAAAGGAAAGTAACATCTAACATGGTTTTTTTTTTCTCCATTCTCACACTATTTCATGATGGAAGAAAGTCCCTATTCATGTTCTCACAACCACAAACATGGAATGGCCTGAGGAGAGAGTGTTGTTTCTATAATGTATTTATGAAGCTAAATGCTGCAATCCCATCAACTGAGATGATTAGATGATATGGGAATAACTTTTCTGGGCTGTTCACACGTTATTTTTGTGAATGCGTGTGAACACAGCCTGATTTTACAGTGTGAAACAAATCAAAAAATGCAGCAACTAAATGTGATGTCAGTCTCTCCCTGTCCTTCACTTTTCTTATCCTTTCTTTTACTCCCACAGACTTTTTCCATTGCTTTCATTTTCTACACTTTCCTGCTGATTTCCTTTCCTCACCTCTCCTCCATTTATGTCCTTTTTCCTCCTTCTCTTTTCCTTTTCTCCTTTGTCCTTCCTCAAACAAATCCTTAACTTTCCTGCCCACTCCTTTCCTTTCCTCCTTCTCCCCTTGACTCTTTTTACCCTCTTACCTTTTTCCTATCCATCTAAGATCCTTCCTTACACACATTAGTCCTTTCCTTTCCTCTTATCATTCAGTCTTTTTCTTTCTTCATATTAACATCCATCCTTTTCTCTAGTTTCCTTCAACATCCTTTGTCTTTCACATTCTCCTACTCCTACTTTTATTATCCCACTTTCACCCTCCTACAAACCATCACATTCTCTTCTGTCTCTTTCTTCTTCTCTCTTCCTCTTTTCATTTTCATCAAACATCCTTTCCTCTCCTTCCTCTCTGCCTTTTCTTATTACCTTTTTCTTATCCACCTTAAATCCTTCCTTGACTACCTGCTTATTTCCTCTCCTTTTAACTAACTTATTCAACTCTCTTTTCCTTTCTCCTCTTTCTTCTTCTTCTCTCCTTCCTCTCCTTCCTCCCCTCTCCTCTTTTTGTTCCTGTGGTCAGCCGGTTGGTGTCCGTGTGTTTGTGCCTGAAAACAACAGCTGAATACACACACACACACACACACACACACACACACACATACACACATACACACATACACACACACACAAATACACACATACACACATACACACATACACACACACACACACACACACACACACACACACACACACACACATACCATGTATACATCACTTCAGGGGACATTACATTGACTTACATGCATTTCCTGGAGACTTATCCCAACCTTAACCAACACATTCCTAACCCTTACCCTAAACCTAACCAAGTCTTCACCCTAAAATGAATGATTCCCCTCATGGGGACCTCCATTATGTCCCCATAAGGGAGGCGAGTCCCCACACGTGACTGTGTAAACAGATTTAGGTCCCCACAAGTATAGTAATGCTAGGACACACACACACACGTACACACACTCATAGAGAATACACAAGTCACACAGCTGTCCGCTCGACTTCAGAAAGCCGACAATTGCCTAGCAGCCTTAGTATTTGACAGATGAAGTTCTGTATTGTCGAACAAATATCATATAAAGGAAAAACAACATGTACAGTACATACAACATACAGAGAAATGTATAAATGGTCAAATCTAGGGTCATATTTCTGATGCGAGATGAGTGTGTTTTTGCCTCCATTTCTGCCAACTCAACGGCTGTTCCCATGCTTACAAACTGTAGTGTGAGTGTATGTGTGTGTCCGTAAAGCTTGTTTCAGAATGCAGCTAAATGTAAGGAGTGTGTGTTGTGCATATAGCATATTAAACTGTTACCTAAGCTTTGAAAGTAAAGGAACTAAATAAGTAGATTACAAAATAAAGCAGCGTACTCTTTGAGGGTTACACAACAGCAATAAAGGTTGACTGTTCTTCTTTCAACCCAACTTGTTGTGAAATTGTTGCAGCTGTGAACATATTGTACAGCGGCCTTATTGTGAGGAAAAAAGAGGGTCGACCAGGGGTGGAAGAAGTACTCATGTCTTTGAATTAAGTACAAGTATTAGTACCACAGTGTAGAAATACTCAGTTACAAGTAAAAGTCCTGCATTCTTTCAGTAAAGGCACAAACATACTACTTTATATACTTGTCATTCGGATTAATATATGTATTATATTGCTTGTATAATTAGCACTAACCCTTAGTGAACATCATTTATATTTTGCA
Organism: Dissostichus eleginoides; assembly: GCA_031216635.1. Lineage (NCBI taxonomy): Eukaryota > Metazoa > Chordata > Actinopteri > Perciformes > Nototheniidae > Dissostichus > Dissostichus eleginoides. Next base: position 5,686,956 of record CM062276.1, read on the forward strand.
TTAAAGGGGACCTATCATGCAAAATGTACTTTTTGATGTCTTTTATACATAAATTATGTATTGTCATGTCGGGGAACTCACGCAGCGTCAGAAAATACAACCCTTCTCTTTTCCTCCGTACCCACATCTTTTAAAAACGGGGGTACAACGAGCGGATACAGATTTGCTGCCGATATGACGTAATTTCAGATGGTGGACCCACAGAGAGTTGCTATCAGAAACAATGCCTGACGTGTTTTGGACGTAATCTCGTCTTTGTTTACATTAGCAAGCGTCGCTAACACTCAGAGCTAACCTGTACTGGAGAGCACATGTGTTTAAAAAGCAGGAAATAAAAAAAGGAACTCACCTTGTGATAAACCCGCAAGAGAAAAAGCATTTGAGCTCCATACTGTTTCAGAAATAATCCTTGATGTGGTTTAGAACAGGATGGCGTTTTATCACAGCAGAATTTAACTTTATCTCCGGTAGAATTCTGATCAGGCATTAGCTCCGCCTCCTCTTTTTTTTTTTTTTATGATAAGGACCCAAAATCCGCGTTTCTCTAACAGCTGAAACAGAGAGATATGAGGGATGTCTAAAATGCATGATCTGTTTTTATTTTGAGCAAAACACATCATAGACTTGTTTTTATATATTTGTATATATCTGAGACCCATCATATATGCCTTAAAATAGCGTGATAGGTGCACTTTAAGTTAAAGTACTTCAAAATTGTACTTAAGTAAAACGTTCTTCCAACACTGAGGTAAAAGATGATGTGTGACCTTTTCCCTCCTTTGTTTCAATGGGCTGGAAACAGTGTGATATTTATTGATTTTAAAAAGAAATAGCTTGTCTCCTCTAGAGAATTCAAGAGCTAAATATGAATATAATTGTAATTGTTGATTATATTTTCTCTTCCTACTATGTAAAGTAATGAGTAACACAGTGTATCAAATGCATTGGGTGAAATAAGTAATAATACATTTAATAATAATACATTTTATTTATGAAGGCGCCTTTCGAGGCTCTCGTACAAGGTACACAAAACAAAACCGCACAAAAACAAGACAATATAATCAATAAAAACAGAGGACGTGTCATGTGATCAGGTTGGATATGCCCGTGTGAAGAGATGTGTTTGGAAACGTGATTTTAAAATGGAGAGGGAGTATTCTCAGGGAAGTCTTGTACTTCCCTCTGAGATGTAGTAGTAGAAGTATAAAGTGGAGGAAAATAAAACTACTTAAGTTAAAGTACCTCAAAATTGTACTTAAGTAAATGTATTTTTCAACATTGGGGTAAAATATGATGTGAAACAGTGTGATATTTATTGATTTTAAAAAGAAATAGCTTGTCTCCTCTAGAGAATTTACGAGCTAAATATGAATATAATTGTAATTGTTTATCATATGTTCTCTTCCTACTATGTAAAGTAATACAATAATGATGTAGCAAATACATTTGGTGGAATAAGTAGTGTTCATCCCTCTGAGATGTAGAAGTATAAAGTATAGGAAAATAAAACGACTTAAGTTAAAGTACCTCAAAATTGTACTTAAGTAAAACGTTCTTCCAACACTGAGGTAGAAGATGATGTGTGACCTTTTCCCTCCTTTGTTTCAATGGGCTGGAAACAGTGTCATATTTATTGATTTAAAGAAATAAAAGCACACTGTGCCTTTAACGGCTGCAGTGACTCTGCACAGCTCGGTCCTGCAGGAATGTGAGCTATGTGTCCTAATGGGGCCATGGGAGGCTTAGAGGAGGAGAGGGGGTCTCTAATGTGGACATACAGCTCATATACTGGAACATACATTTGTATTTCAACATGTATATTTTCTACTTTCTTAAAGGTCTCCTATTATGCTATTTTAGGCATATATGATGGGTCTCAGATATATAAAAATATATAAAAAAACATGTCTATGATGTGTTTTGCTCAAAATACCAAACTGATCATGCATTTTAGAAATCCCTCATATCCCTCTTTTGCAGCCCTGTTAGAGAAACGCTGATTCGGGGTCCTTAGCGCAAAAATAGAAAAGAGGAGGCGGAGCTAATGCCTGCTCAGAATTCGACGAGATACAGCTAAATGCTGCCGTGATTAAATACCATCATGTTCCAAACACATCAAGGATTATTTCTGAAACAATATGGAGATCAAATGCTTCTTTTCTTGTGAGTTCCTTTTTTTATTTCCTGCTTTTTTACACATACTCTCTCCAGTACAGGTTAGCTCTGAGTGTTAGCGATGTTTGCTAATGTAAACAAAGACCATATTACATCCAAAACACGTTGCGCATTGTTCCTGATAGCGACGTTTCTGATAGTGCCGTGGGTCCGCATTTCCGATTTTATGTCATATCGGACGCAAATCTGGATCAGCTCCGTTTTTAGAGATTTGGGTACGGAGGAAAAGAGAGAGGGTTTTATTTTCTGACGCTGCGTGACACACCGACACACCGTGGACACATATTGATGTATAAAAGACATTAAAACGTGCATTTTGCATGATAGGTCCCCTTTATAAAATAATAAAGGCACGTCTTTATACAGCTTTATAGATTTTTCTAATCTTCACGGTCTACTGTATATGTTCTACTTTTTATTGCTGTTTTAATTCTATTTCTACGTACCTACTACCTACTACCTACCTACCTACCTACCTACCTACCTACCTACCTACCTACCTACCTACCTACCTACCTACCTACCTACCTACCTACCATGTTATTTGTAATTGACTATAGTTACTTTTTCGTTGTATCCTGATTACTTCGTCTTTTTACATGTACTCCGTTCACACTTCATCACCTTCCAGGTGCTCAACCCTCCACACAATGATGGAAGAGGTGAAGTTATAGGAGTGTGTGAGAGAAGGTGTGTGTTTGCCTGAGGGCGGCATTGTGACAAAAACATCCCTGTTGCTGGTTTCTGGGAAGAGAAAATACCCGTTAGGAGAGTTCTCAGAGTGAGTCTATCTCACTGAATGTGTTTCCAAGAAAACAATCACACTGTGTGGTAAACATACTGTCAGTCTCTCTGTTAGATACCAGCCCTTCTTATAGTGAAGTGCAACAATCAGTGTTCCTGTGATTTGACACACCTACACTTTCAAAGTGCCAAACACTTATACACTGCTCTTGTAAATATGCACAGCTTCATTTGTTATTATTGCATCGAATTGACAACTCAATAGTTCAAAAATGATATATATATTTTTCTCCATAAAGCTGCAGAAAGTCCTGAAACCTGGAAATGAGTCAGCATTTCAGCACTTCCTGTTCCCTCGTCTCAAAGTCAACGTTATTTAAATGTGTTTTCGGTTGTTAGCCTGAAATAAGGTCTGTGGTTAACACAAGCTGAAGAGATTTTTACATTTACATCTACAACATCAAATATGTCAGTAAATACCTCGCTGGTGAATTTAAAAACAGCAGTTGCTAACAGGTGCCTAAATGAGACGACTAAGCGTCATCACGCCCAACATTAGCCACCTTTAGCTTAGCGGTGGTGACGTGAAGTCATGTGACCGTGCTGTAGTTCCTTTATAGCCCAACATTAGCCACCTTTAGCTTAGCGGTGGTGACGTGAAGTCATGTGACCGTGCTGGAGTTCCTTTATAGCCCAAAATTAGCCTCCTTTAGCTTAGCGGTGGTGACGTGAAGTCATGTGACCGTGTTGTAGTTCCTTTATAGCCCAACATTAGCCACCTTTAGCTTAGCGGAGGTGACGTGAAGTCATGTGACCGTGCTGTAGTTCCTTTATAGCCCAACATTAGCCTCCTTTAGCTTAGCGGTGGTGACGTGAAGTCATGTGACCGTGCTGGAGTTCCTTTATAGCCCAAAATTAGCCACCTTTAGCTTAGCGGTGGTGACGTGAAGTCATGTGACCAAGCTGTAGTTCCTTTATAGCCCAACATTAGCCACCTTTAGCTTAGCGGTGGTGACGTGAAGTCATGTGACCGTGCTGTAGTTCCTTTATAGCCCAACATTAGCCGCCTTTAGCTTAGCGGTGGTGACGTGAAGTCATGTGACCGTGTTGTAGTTCCTTTATAGCCCAACTTTAACTTTTTTCTTCTGGAGATTGCATTTACGGTTCAACTATTATAAAAGTGGGGTTAATATGTGGAGATTATCCTGCTGAACAAAAGGCCTAAGTATCATAAACATGTGTTTGCCAAAGATCTATTTTCTGCAATATTCCAAAATCCTATGGAAAAATCCCATTGGCTTTTTGATAAGGGAACCCTTGCAATACGATACAAAAAACATGTCATTATTGCACCACTATATTTATCACATCATCAGTGCATGCATTTATTAAACTACAAACAAAACATGGTGGATTTGATGAATGTCATTTTACTTTCTATCTTATATCTCTTCATACAAAGACGTTTATTTCTATTTTCCTGAGACCTCTCTCTGTATCTGTTCTAAACCCATGTTTCTCGTTGTCTCCCACAGAGAAAGCTCCGGTGGAGGATGCTGAGGAGGTGCAGCAGGCGGACGTCTCCTCCACAGGACCGGGGGTCATCGATAAAGACGCTCTCGGGCCCATGATGCTGGAGGTAGGCTCACACAAACATTACCAAACCCCCCCCTGTCTCTGTTATCATGCTCTTAGGGAACAGAGTTTAAAGGTCAAAGCGATAGAGACACAAAACAGTGACACCAAGACAAGTTTCTACTCACATACCCGCCTGTAAGAGACCAATTAAGTAGAAATAAAAACATTTAGATTCAAAATGAAGTAAAAAAACTACACCTGCAGGTTTTTCCAATCTTTATTGGACATTCAGAAAAAGGCACTTCACATCAATCTTCATATAGTGATACATATCTGAACAGAAAATACATGGAACAATAAATAAAGTTAAAAAAAACCTTCAAATTGTTTGGTTTTTGTATAGTTTTATGTCATTAAGAAAACCGATAAATACGAGATTCATGTCGAGGAAGCGACATTTGTAAAATAAAAATATGTTGCATAAAAAGTGCATATATTTCAATCTTAATTCTAATTGCAGAAGTAAATCTCATTCATGACTTTGTAACTGGTTGTCATCTTAAATGTATAATTCTTTCTTTATTTTTAGGAGATAGATTTCCTTTTGAGTTGCAAAGGAAAGCAAACTGAGGTGAAGTTAATGCTGAGAGATAAAGAGCTGTCTGACTGTCTCTCTTACTTTAAATGGCGTTGCATTGTACAGTGACGCAGAGAGATAAGAGTTCCTCTGGCCAGCAGTAATGCCGTCATCAATGTGTGTGTGTGTGTGTGTGTGCATGTATGAAAGTGTGTGTGTGGTGACGTATAACATGGCACCCAATGAGGTAAAAATACCTCTCTGAAAAGCCAGATTAGAAAAGGGAGAGGTGGAGCTTGACCAAAGACACACACACACACACAAACACACTATATTTAGCTCCCACCAGTCGCAACATTGGCCGAGGTGTCGGCTCAGAGATAAATATCTCTCTGTCCGTTCCCCACAGAGTGAGATGTGAAGTGATAAGCAGCCGTTCAGCAGCACCGTGTGCAGACATGCGGCTAACGGACAAATCACACTCTGTTCATATAGTGGGAAACGCTGAGTTGACAGGAATGAAAGAATGGAAAAACACAACACACACACACACACACACACACACACACACACACAGAACTAGATACTGTAGACTTGCGTTAATTCCTCGGGTTATAAAAACGGCAGTGTAAGTTTGTTCTGGGTGTTTTTTGTGACATAATTAAGGGGCTTCTTTTTTCAATTTTGTTATCTTTGTTATCAATTTTCACGAAAAAGCCACCCGGACAATTAAAGAAAGAAAGAAAATATAATATTTTCATAAAGAGCAGACGATTTGAAGTACACTTTTGAGGTTCACACTGTTGCAAAACTGTTGAATTTGTTCCTAATAAATATCCTGTTTACTTCATTTACAGTAGATAGAAAAGAAAAATGTCAAACATCAAAAATGTGAATAACAGCATACGTCATGGATGATAATAATTATAAAAAATATAATCATTAAGTGTTTACATACAGTATATACAGATCTGGATATATGTTAAATATATATTTTAAAAAAAGAGGTTAAACTTAGATTGATGTACTTTTAGCAGGTAGGAGTCAAATCTAAAATGTCATATTTACTGCCATTTGATTTTAGTGGAGAGTTAAGATTGAACTTAGCTCTGTTTCCCCCCTTCTTTCCCACCTATTGGTCTTATTTGTTTACTTTCTCTTCCTTTCTCCTCGTTTCTCCTCCCCTCTCTTCCTCCTCCTCCTCCCCTCTCTTAATCTCATCTTTTGTCTCCTCTTCCTCGCTCCTCCAGGCTCTGGACGGCTTCTTCTTCGTGGTCAACATGGAGGGAAACATCGTGTTTGTGTCGGAGAACGTGAGCCAGTATTTGCGGTGCCAGCAGGAGGAGCTGATGAACACCAGCGTCTACAGCGTGCTGCACGTCGGAGACCACGCAGAGTTCGTCAAGAACCTCCTGCCCACCAGCCTGGGTAAGAACCGCAGGAAGTGTACTGGTCTGATGGAGGAGATACTGTGAGGTGTTTGAACCAATGTGGAGTTTTAGCCTGAGGTTAGTCACCTCAATAAACCTGAATACAGTGTTCAGACCAGTATTTAGCAGAGCAAATAATGCTAATATTATGTTGAAACAGACTGTTCCTCTGTCTGTACAAACTCACAGAGGTCTGGAGAAATGTACGTTAAAGATCACTTTGAAAGAACACAGATATGTAGCTGCAGGTAACTAAAAACATGTATACTATATCAGAGAAAAAACACATTTAAACAATACAAATCGCGAAGCAAATGGCTTCATAAATAAATCCATTTTCTACCGTGTCCTTAACAACATTTCTTGACATATCTTATTGATAAAGCTTTAGCTAATAGTTCAATCCTGTTGACAATGTGTGCAGCTTTTGGGTTGGATTAGCTCCACATTAAAACTATTTTTCTGACGACTTTTGACTTTGACTTCTTGCATGTTGAACCCAAATACCTGAACTTTCTACTTCTTCCATTTTTCCAAACAGGCTGGTTCCTTTAGTTTGAATGTGTGTTTGGTGGCGTGATCATTATTATTTAGAGTCATTGCGTGCCTATTGATTTGAACACGATCCGTGTATCCATCATTTCCTGGTCTTCTCTAAAGAAGAGGGACCAATGAAAACGTTGTCATGTTGCCGTTGTTCAGCATGGAAACATTCATTAGCTAACAATGACATTATTGTTCTATTAATATAAAGGGAGGTCAGGTACTCTTTAAAACAGCTGCTAGTTATGGGTACTTTTTACTTAAGTACATTTCAAAGCCCTCTTTACTTTGACTTGAGTAAAGAAGTTTAGTCAGTACTTCTACTTTCACCAGAGTATCTTTAAACACGAGTATCTGTACTTCTACTTGAGTAAAGGGTGTGTGTACTTCTGCCCTCTCTGGTGCTTGGTGATGCGCTTTATGTTGACCACCTTTCTGTTTTGCTGCCTCTCTTTATCTCGCAGTGAACAGCCGCAGCAGTGACTCTTCGAACAGGAACAGCCACACGTTTAACTGCCGTATGTTGGTCAACCCTCACGCTGACGCTGAAGCCGACCAGCAGGAGGCGCCGCAGCAGAAATACGAAACCATGCAGTGTTTCGCCGTCTCCGAACCCAAGTCTATCAAAGAAGAGGGGGAAGGTAATATCTCATATGTCATGTTGTGTATTGAACCTCTTTCCGTTTTGATTTATTTCTTTGTCAAGGTTAGGGTTAGGGTTAGGGTTAGGGTTAGGATGACCTTAGGAGAAACTCCCATTGGACGGAACTTTGGGAATTTTAGCCATTGCAGACCATTTACATGCACAAAAACCTATTTTATTTGTATTTACTTGCACTTTTAACTATTTTATCTGTTTTATTGTGTTGCACTGTTGGAGGAGCCTTTGACATAAGATTGTCATTGACATATCTACACTGTAGCTATGCACATAATAAAAGCCTTGAAACTTGAAACCTATACTTTATAACACACTACAGGAAAGGGAAAAACCCAAAAAGCATAATAGGGCTTTTTTAACCTTTGATTCAAATATACACTATTTGTTCCTCTCGTCTTCATAGTTTCGCCTATCAACTTCCACATTTCCTTTCTCGCTAGTATGTTCTCATTCTCTAGAGTTTTAACTCCTTTTGTTTCTATCTTACCACCCTTGTCTTCACTTTGTCATTTTCTCATCACTTTCTCCATCCCCCTCTTCACAGTCTCTGGTGTCCTGTCCTCTTTCCACCACCATCTCATCTACTGAGAGACACTAATTAGTGTGTGTCACTTTGTCATCTTCCCATCTTATCTCACACACACACACACACACACACACACACACACACACACACACACACACACACACACACACACACACACTTGGGAAAAGAATCTGTCTGGCACTCTAATTTGAGACGTCTGACAACCAGATTTTGGTGGTGTTGCTTGAGATTAGGGTGGAGGCTGATTTTAAAACTCAGTCTGAGTCTGTTGAGGCCGACTTAATGAGTTTTATTTCAATGCTAAAGTAATGTTAGGGTATTTCTGTGGTTGAAAATCAGGATGAGAAGGTCATAAATTCAGTATAAGGCATATTTATGGTCGATGCAAGGCATTAACTTGAGTCTCTTCATAGATACTTATTGTGTAGATTGGCATTCAAAGTCAAATTGGTTAGAAGTACCCTTAAAGCGTGACCTTGTTAAGGTTTTAACTCGAGTTACCATTTAAATAATAATGTTGTTTTAAAGGTCCCACTGTGCCTATGTTCTTCTACTGTATACATGTTATATTCCATTACTCAAGGTGTATGTGTAAGTGTTAGTTAAGGATTATTTAAACCAATATTTTGCAAACACACAGATTTCCAGTCTTGTCTGATCTGTGTGGCGAGAAGAGTCCCCGTCAAAGAGAGACCTGTGATGCCCACGTACGAGAGCTTCACCACGAGACAAGACCTCCAAGGTACAAAAGGACATTTTTAATAACACAGTTTTAGGTTAGGGTCTTGTAGGAAAATTTGGTTTTTTTTGTATGCCTTCACTGTGAAGTAAAATTGAGCAAAGACTTGATAAATTGAATTAAATGGGGTTGACAAAACATCCATTACAAACTCTCACACAGCTCGTACAAAATAATCTAGGTCTTATTAGAATCCAGTAGTATGCTCACTACTTCTCTAAATAAATACCTTTTTGCTCAAATCTTACACTATCAAACCCCCTGCAAAAACAGTGTCACACTTCCACAGATATGTTAGTAGTCCTTTAATATGAAGTATGATCAATCAGTATAGTGCATAATGCCAAATTAAAATGTACGATAAGTATGATTGAAAAAAACTTTTATAATCATTTTTTTATTTGTAGGTCAGGAACAAGTTTATAAAAGGTGCAGAGGTTTCTTCTAGAGTGGATGTTTGCACTTAAGGTTGTGAACTAAGGTCCACAGGTGAAGCAATTACCCTACTGCTCCATGACAAACAACATCAGCAACCATCTGAAACATGGCAGTAATCTGTTAAAAATCTTTTATTATTGGGGCTGCGTTTAACAAAATCAAAACTCAATCCATTTACAAAGTTCCACCTCTCATTTCTGGGATCCAGTTGTCTGCTCAAAACGTCTCAAACACACTCTCAGTCTTCAGTAAAAGGTTCATGTGTGAGAAAAGTTTTCAATCGTAACTTGGTTATACTTTAAGTAAGTAAGTTAAATGTATTTATAAAGCGCTTTTCACAGACATAGTCACAAGGTGCTTGACAAAGCATTAAAACATCCTACGAATAAAGTGCAAATATATAATCTTGTCTTGATCCAGTTTTTTCCCAAAGTATCTGCTGTATGGTGAATTCAAACTGACACAGGATCAAAGTCAACTTTATTGTCAATGTTTCAGTGTGTGTGTACAGACAGAGAGATGGAGATACCGTTTCCCACAATCCCGAATAGAAAAATACAAATATGTATATCCTATATATACACAATCAACAGACACATTTATACATATGCACACATTAAGATAACAACACAACATCAATACATACAAAATAACAGTCACTTCAATATCTTTGGGAATGTACATTAGTGCAAGATTGTCCATAGCAGCGTAAAAAGTGTCTGGTGCTGGAATTGAGAGAATAGAGATCTGAATCTTTTGGTCAGTTGTTCAGAAATGACCCTCCTGGTCTAACAACCATCTAAACATGGCAGTAACCTGTTAACATCTCTTATCTCCTCCCTCCCCAGGTAAGATCACGTCTCTGGACACCAGTCTGCTGCGGGCCTCCATGAAGCCGGGCTGGGAGGATTTGGTGCGGCGATGCATTCAGAGATTTCACCTGCAGAACGACGGGGAGATGTCCTTCGCTAAGAAACACCAGCAGGAGGGTGAGGAAGAACTGGAACTCAAAGTGTCTTAAATTCATGCTATGACTTTCTTCCTATTGGGTTGATTTATTGGTTTTTTTCCTATAGTTCTTTTTGAGTTTTTGCAAGTCTTGATGAATTCTTCCTAGGTTCAATTCGGACATGTTGAGCGTTCATTGATCTAGAAGTTAATTGAGGAATAAATTGTCGGACAATCTACCTTATATCTATGCTGGAAGAAACTGCAGCCTGTAACTCTGTAACTAAAGGAGGCGTTTGCAGCCTTAGCTTGCTAACTATAATCCTTTTTTCATTTTCTTTCTTTTGGTCTTAAAGTATTTTTTTGAGTTTTTCAAGTCTTGATGAATTGTTCCTAGGTTCAATGTGGATGTTGAGGGTTCGTTGAATTTTAAATTGAATTAAAGTGTATTCTTCTGTCTCTCTGCAGTGTTGAGGATCGGCCATGCTCTCAGCCCTCTGTACAGATTCTCTCTCGCTCAGTGTCTCTCTGTCAGTGTTATAATGTTGATATTAAAGTGTGTTTCTCTCTCTCTCTGCATTGTTGAGGATCGGCCATGCTCTCAGCCCTCTGTACAGATTCTCTCTCGCTCAGTGTCTCTCTGTCAGTGTTATAATGTTGATATTAAAGTGTGTTTCTCTCTCTCTGCAGTGTTGAGGATCGGCCATGCTCTCAGCCCTCTGTACAGATTCTCTCTCGCTCAGTGTCTCTCTGTCAGTGTTATAATGTTGATATTAAAGTGTGTTTCTCTCTCTCTGCAGTGTTGAGGATCGGCCATGCTCTCAGCCCTCTGTACAGATTCTCTCTCGCTGACGGCACCATCGTCTCGGCTCACACTAAGAGCAAACTGGTCCGATCGCAGGCCACCAACGAGCCTCAGCTCTACATGTCGCTGCACATCCTGCAGAGGTACACACACTCTTTCTCTTCCTCTGCCATGTTTCTGTCTTCCTGATCATTATGTTTAGTCTTTAGGAGACCCCACATGTGAGCTATTTTCCTCAATTTCCTTAAGAAGAGAGGCAACCGAAGGACATTTATGCATTGTCTGAGATTCCATCTTTAAAATGTTACACCAAAGTTTTCCCTTGTTTTTTGACACCTGAAAACAGGTTTTTGGGTAGAAGTTAAAATCTTGCCTAGGGCAGCAAATTGGTCAGCGCCGGCCCTGGATATCATAAAGCCTTAATGCAATCGAACGGAAAACAACAAGTTATGATTGATGAAAGTAGTAAATCGGTCAGATTTGACCCGAAGACAACAGGAGGGAAAGAAAAACATATTTTAAGAGCCTCCATTGACAGACACGAGGTTTAACTCCCAAGAGTTATCCTAAACCTATTAAACATTCTTGATACACTTTTAGTTTAGTAGTCTATCTTTTTGAGTGGTACAGAATATAGTAAGTGCATTTTTTCTTCGACAGTAGAAATATTACTTGGACTCTGTGGTCAATTGTTTTAAATCATCCTAATAAACCCTGAAAAGGGACATTTAAATAGACAAAGGATCAAAAACGTTTACAAAAACCTGTTAACTTTTAAAAACCAGTTAAACAGATATTTTGTTCTAATTGTCAGTAAATGCAGAGAACAGGTTTTTGGGGTCGAAGTTAGGTAAGTCTAAAACCTCTGGTTCTGAAACAGTGTACACAACTGAGGAAACAGAGCAGTAACGAGGCTAAATCTGTAACAGTGTGATAGCTTTAAACATGAATCAACCCGAGCCCCACACCAAACACACAAAGCTCTCATTGTGCCGAGCGCCACGGCGATAATTTCCAATGTGGAACTTGTGGAAGTAAAAAGGCCAAGTTCTGACCATTGATCCTCGAAAGCTCCGGGTAACAGTCCTGGCTTTGTTTCCTGACCGCCGTCCAACTCTGTGAACGGTCCTACTGGAGGAATACTGTACTGGCTGCTGGTGCTCCTGTCAGTTTTGTGCAATACATGCTGTATTGTGGCGTTTCTGAATAAGAGGCTCTTTGTTCTTAATACAGATTGATCTCTGTCCAAATCAACAGGAAACTAAAACACTCCGACATCCTGCAAACAAAATCTTATATTTTTATGATGTACTTTAAGTCATTAGATCTTGTCGACCCCTTCCTGAAACGCCTCCATCAGCAGGAGAGGACTCTTTAAAGTAGAGACACTACATACTGATATACACCTGAACATCAGCAGGAGAGCACTCTTTAAAGTAGAGACACTACATACTGATATACACCTGAACATCAGCAGGAGAGAACTCTTTAAAAGTAGAGACACTACATACTGATATACACCGGAACATCAGCAGGAGAGGACTCTTTAAAGTAGAGACACTACATACTGATATACACCTGAACATCAGCAGGAGAGAACTCTTTAAAGTAGAGACACTACATACTGATATACACCTGAACATCAGCAGGAGAGAACTCTTTAAAGTAGAGACACTACATACTGATATACACCTGAACATCAGCAGGAGAGCACTCTTTAAAGTAGAGACACTACATACTGATATACACCTGAACATCAGCAGGAGAGCACTCTTTAAAGTAGAGACACTACATACTGATATACACCTGAACATCAGCAGGAGAGCACTCTTTAAAGTAGAGACACTACATACTGATATACACCTGAACATCAGCAGGAGAGCACTCTTTAAAGTAGAGACACTACATACCAGAGGTGGGACCAAGTCATTGTTTTGCAAGTTCAAGTCAAGTCCAAGTCCTAAACTTTGACAAAACGAGTCTTAAACAAGTCATTATGTGCTTTTCACCAAATGTAATGACATCGATCAACAGAATAATACTTAATAATTAAACTGCTCTTTATTAGACACATTAATAATTTAATAATCAATTTTCTCTCTGCTGGTAAAGTAACATGTTTTCTTCTATTTTAAGAGGGATCAGTAAGGTAAGGCTACCGTGACGGTTTGATTCAGAAGGAGTTTCATGTATAAGATCCCTGATGTTGAGGTAACCAGAATGTTTATTTCCACTGTGTACAACATGTTATAAGGGACCCACAATCTATCTTTATGCAAGGGATAATGTGCAGCGAGGCGGTCTCTATGGGGAAAAGAACACCTGAATCTAGATCCCTCTGCAGGTGGTACTTTAAGTATATTTTGATGCTAATACTTTTGTACTTTTACTTGTAACATTTTGAATGCAGGACTTTTTATTGTAACCGAGTATTCCTACACTCTGGTACTTTTACTCAAGTACAAGATCTGAACTTCTCCCGCCTCTGACAATAAATCCTGAGTGGTTACCAAAAAAAAACCCTGCTCTGAAGGTTATTTTCATTTTACAAATCCTGCACTCAGCTCTGCTTTCTCCAATATCATTGAAATGCAGCCAGATGCTGCTTCTTTTTTCGGTTTTCGCTAATTTCTTGACTTTTTCCGACGCGCTTGCATTTAAATCCGGCTCCCCGTCTCCCCGTCGCTCTGTGTAGCTGGCCTGTACCACTACACCTGCTGTCTTTGGAGCGTCTGCCCCCACCCTTCTTTCACATAATGGTATGATCCTAGTGTGTCCTCGCATATGATTGGCCGCATGGTGGCCCAGCTAAATAAAGACCCGCCCCTGCCTGCAAGGATTCTCAGCAAGAGTAGGTGCGGCTGAAGATTCTGCTCTCCCCGACTGGAGTCTGCTCTTCTAGCGGCATCTCGCGATCGGCGTGTTGGAGACCTCTGAATTAAATGATCAAGTCACCTCAAGTCAGAAGGCTCAAGTCCAAGTCAAGTCCCGAGTCATTGGTGTTCAAGTCCAAGTCGAGTCGCAAGTGTTTTGTGATTTTGTCAAGTCGAGTCCAAAGTCATCAAATTGGTGACTCGAGTCTGACTCGAGTCCAAGTCATGTGACTCGAGTCCACACCTCTGCTACATACTGATATACACCGGAACATCAGCAGGAGAGAACTCTTTAAAGTAGAGACACTACATACTGATATACACCTGAACATCAGCAGGAGAGGACTCTTTAAAGTAGAGACACTACATACTGATATACACCTGAACATCAGCAGGAGAGGACTCTTTAAAGTAGAGACACTACATACTGATATACACCTGAACATCAGCAGGAGAGGACTCTTTAAAGTAGAGACACTACATACTGATATACACCGGAACATCAGCAGGAGAGAACTCTTTAAAGTAGAGACACTACATACTGATATACACCTGAACATCAGCAGGAGAGGACTCTTTAAAGTAGAGACACTTCATACTGATATACACCGGAACATCAGCAGGAGAGGACTCTTTAAAGTAGAGACACTTCATACTGATATACACCTGAACATCAGCAGGAGAGGACTCTTTAAAGTAGAGACACTTCATACTGATATGAACCTGAAGATGATCATAATATGTCCTCTTTATCTCACCACTTGTGCTGTACCTCATTCTTAAAATTCACCCGTCTACACCTATTCTGATTTTTCTTTCTTTTGACTTCCAGAGAGAATATGACTGTGGAGATACCAGGAGGGCAGGGCATATCCAAACCAATGACCCCCACCAGTGTGAGCGGCCCCTCCCCTTCCCCTGATGCCAGCGTCACCAGCAACACCCCAGTTCGTGGTTTGGGGGTCGTTTCGGGGCGGGGAAGCAGCCCTAAAGCAGTGAAACTGGGCAGCCCTTCACCCCAGGGAAGCCCTAACGTCTCCTCCGCCATTTTGTCCCCTCGTCATCTCCCAAACCCCTCTGGGTCTTTTTCTCCTGCAGCTGGACTCCATTCTCCAGTGTCTGTTTGCAGCAGCACCGGAAACAGCCAAGGGTTCAATTCCCTCAGTGCACTGCAGGCAGTCAGTCAGGGGCACAGGGTTTCCCAAGGACTCACCGAGGGGCAGTGTACAGACAGGTCACCTGACAGGAAGTCGATTGGCATCCAGAGCCCTCAAAACACTCAAAACACTCAAAACAGCAAGAATAATCAAAGCTTGGAGGCGGATTTATTGGGAACTTTTGGGGAGCAGCAGCAGGAGTTGTTGTTGTCCCCGAATCAGGAGGAGGAGAAGGATAGTGACCCCGATAGCTCCGAAAATAACGGGAGTTTAGGGGAGGGAAATCGCCCGATGAACACAAAAGGCCACACTAAGCTTCTTCAACTCCTCACCACCAAATCAGAGCCCCCAGATCCTTGCTCTTCTCCCCCTTCAGGCGACGACCAAAAGGACCAAATGGGAGGTTTGGGTGGATCCGGGAATAACAACCACTCCACCTCGCTGAAAGAGAAACACAAAATCCTCCATAGACTCCTCCAGAACAGCACTTCGCCCGTGGAGTTGGCCAAATTGACGGCGGAGGCGACGGGGAAAGACCCCCTGGGTGGGGAGGCAACTTCAGGGGACAATATGGCCGCCCTGGGGGACATCAAACAGGAACCTGGGAGCCCCAAAAAGAAGGACAATGCGTTGCTGCGCTACCTGTTGGACAGGGACGATAACGGCATCCTGGATAAAACCATCAAGATGGAACCAGGCGAGGAACCGCAGCTGGCCAACGTGAAGATAGAGAAACAGGAAGTGGGATTCAACATGGCCGACCAGGTGAGGGATGATGACAGTTTGGTTCATGATTAGTAACGAATAATCTGTGGGTGGATTGATGGATTATGATTTGCCAGCAATTTCGATTACAATTTAAGTACATTTTAACGGAAAATAGCAACTTCCGTTTCAGAGTCTCAGGTGAATGTGTTACTTCTCTCAGTTTAGCATGGTTACAAATGACAATTATTTCTAGTATCGGTTAATTTGGCAACTATTTTCTTTACTAATCTATGGGTAAATGGGGAGAAACAATCAGCAGCAGTTGCGAATATTATTTTAGTAAATTATAATAAAAAATGCCATTTGTTGGGTTTCAATTATTATTATTTTTTCAATTAGTGGTTAATCTCCCAATAATAGTCTGTCAATTAATCGATTGATTCACAAAATGTCAGAAATAGGGCCAATTCAGTTTCTCAAAGACCAAGATGATGTCTTTACATGTCCTATTTTGACTGAACCCAAAGACATTTAACTTTAAATTAACAAGAAAAGCTATAAAAGCAGGACATTTGACCGACTAAAACTCAATTTATGCATGAAAACTTACAATTAATAAAATATATTATATTAAAAATAGTTTATAAAACTAAAAATTGATTAGAAATAGTTGACTGTAATTTTTCTCAGTAATTGTTCCAGCCCTAATTTTTGGTACAATTGAAAATGCAATATCTTTATCAGTAGTACATGAACACATGGAGGAGGACCACAGTCATTCTTCCCTTACATATTAACCATGGTGTGTTTAACAGCTCCTGTAAACACGTTGGAGTGAGAAGCTGTGTGTGTGTGTGTGTGTGTGTGTGTGTGTGTGTGTGTGTGTGTGTGTGTGTGTGTGGTGTGTGTGTGTGTGTGTGTGTGTGTGTGTGTGTGTGTGTGTGTGTGTGTGTGTGTGTGTGTGTGTGTGTGTGTGTGTGTGTGTGTGTGTGTGTGTGTGTGTGTGTGTGTGTGTGTGTGTGTGTGTGTGTGTGTGTGTGTGGTGTGTGTGTGTGTGTGTGTGTGTGTGTGTGTGTGTGTGTGTGTGTGTGTGTGTGTGTGTACGACGTGTTGACTTCCTGCAGGCAGCTGATGGCTCGCTGTCAGGAGTCAGTTAGTCCCTGAAACACAAGATGTTCTGGCAACAGATACACTGGCTCACACACAGTTATGTGCGTGAGCCTGTGTGTGTGTGTGCAGGGATAAATAGGGAATGCAATGCTACATGTGCAGCTTTAATAGAGACATAAAGATGATGGGCGAGGGATGTCAGTGGAGTTCTGTGTGGTAAAGCATTTATTTGTCTTTACCTTGTGGAAATTTGGGATGAAATGAAAGAACAATATTGAAAATATACTCTAAAATAAAGATATTTATATAAATACAAATAAAATAAAGATAGTTATTTAAACGTAAGAAGTTAGAATCAAAACGTTTACATTGTACTACAATATATAGCATGTACAGTTTAACAATAATACAGTGCTGTTTTAGTATTAATACACTCTTCATGCTGATTTGCATATGTCTGAATGTACAGTTTTTCTATCACCAACATGTCTCAGAGTCGCTCTCCTTAGCGTTGAAAGTGTTGCTTATTGAAGCTGCAGGTGCACAGGCAGAGTTGTAGTTTCAGGAAGAGGCTGAAGGAGGAAGGTCTGACTTCCTTTCTTCAACAGCTGTTCCTCCGGAGGCTGCGTTCAGAGACTCTGATCCTGCAGGCTCGGTTTCTAGTTGGTAGAATAAAGTGACACTTTTTTCTGAGCCGGTCCTCAAGCAGCCAGGAACTCTTTCATCTCAGGTTAAAGGAAAATACTTTGTCCATCAATTACTCACCCCGTGTTACTTTGAACATGTTTGGTTTTCTTGAATGCCTTCCAGTGTACAAGAAAAGCTCAAAAGCTGTGAAAAGTCTTGATGAATTGAATAAATGGAGGCAGCAAAAACAACCGTATCAAAACAATTGTTAAAAACTCCACAAGTCTCACTTATGAAGGGATTAGCCCACTATGTTCTAAATACATGCATTTAAACCAATAACTAATATGTAAACACATTGGACTCACTCAGCCCCGAGGAGTGAGTCCAATGCACGTCTGTTTATGCAAAAAGATCTTAAATGGTAAGGGCTTTATTGAAAATGCATGTGTTTGTATAGTAGGAGTCGGACTATATACAATGAGACTTTGACTAAATGAAATGTCCTACCATATTCAAAACGTTTACATCCAAACCATTTGAAAGGAACCAGCAGTATGTTTTCCATTAGTACTGACCTCTAGTAGCAGCTTTGGAGAACTACAACAATATTTGCAAACTTGTGTCCCCCATTGCATCCCAAATGTCTGTTTGAAAACCAAATGATAGGGTTTTCTTTCTGGGAAATTCACAGCTGATACCTGAGCCTGCATATACGAATCAAATACTGTGTTTATCCCAGGAGAAATGTTTTAAAAACGTGACCGTAGCTCCATTTTAGAATTACACCTTCCTCGAGCTAGCAGTAAAAACCCAAAGTTAGTGTTCTAATATTTAAAATAAAATCTATAAACTTGATTTTATGCATTGGCTGAAAAACAGAATCATTACCAAACAATCCAAGAGTCATCGGATGATTGTGAAATACGTCGAGAAGTTAGCTCCACATTTCAAGGTTACCGTCACTGGTTTTTAAAAGTTTGGGGCGTGTCCTTCACATCCTCATTTAAAATGGTGTGTGTGTGTGTGTGTGTGTGTGTGTGTGTGTGTGTGTGTGTGTGTGTGTGTGTGTGTGTGTGTGTGTGTGTGTGGTGTGTTGTGTGGTGTGTGTGTGTGTGTTGTGTGTGTGTGTGTGTGTGTGGTGTGTGTGTGTGTGTGTGTGTGTGTGTTGTGTGTGTGTGTGTGTGTGTGGTGTGTGTGTGTGTGTGTGTGTGTGTGTGTGTGTGTGTGTGTGAACAGAGCAGTGACTGTGTGTCTCACTGTACATCACACATGACCTCATTAGTGCCGGCAGTTTTATTTTTAGCTCCTCCTCTATTCATCAGCCAAACAGCCGCAGGACACCATTCCTGTCAGCGTGTGTGTGTGCGCGTGGGGTGTTGGGTGGGTCACATTTCACTGTAATGAGGGGGGTTTCATTTAAAGTGAATATCAGATTTCTTCACATTGGTTTTTGTTGCACTCTTTATCCATGTAGTGACTCCCATACTGCATCCTTAATAAAGCAACAAAGGATTCCTTATTCTACTGTTAAAATCAATATCATATTCAAATACCATTCTTGACCGTGTTCTTCCCTCTGATCCCAGGCCACTGAGCTTGAGGAGCTGCTGGAGGATCTGCAGAGCGGCCAGCAGCAGCAGCTGTTCCCAGGTCAGCCTCCAGTCAGGAGAGCAGCCCCCTCCTCCTCTTCCTCCTCCTCCTCTTCCTCTCTACCTCCTGCTCCCCCTGTGGACAAACAGAGCATCATCAGTGACATCCTGCTGATGACGGAGGGCAGCAGCAGCCCCCCCCCCCAGGCCAGAGGCTTCCCGTCCCCCGGACCTGCAGGTACGATGATGAAGATGAAGTGATGATGAGTTCAGGGTCCTACAGATGTCATTTTTATCTTGTTTTAATTGTTTGATAATTTATATTTGTATTACTTTCTTTTGACGATCATACTTAATTTTACCTAAGTAACATTTTCAATGCAGGACTTTTACTTGTACTATCTGAGCATATAACAGTGTGGTAATAGCACTTTCACCTAAGTAAAGGACACTTCCTTATACTCTGATATTATAAATAAAACCGTCCTCCTCTCAGCAGGATTTAACGGCGTCAGACCGGTTCAGACGGGCCGCTGCGCTCCGGTCCGCAGCTCGTCTCTGGACAGCTCCGTCAGACCCTTCCCCCCCCAGCACAGAAACACCCCCCCCTACTCCTTACTGCAACAACAACAACAACAACAACAACAACAAGCAGCAGCAGCAGCAGCAGCAGCAGCAGCAGCAGCAGCAGCAGCAGCAGCAGCAGCAGCAGCAGCAGCAGCAGCAGCAGCAGCAGCAGCACAGCAGCAGCAGCAGCAGCAAGCTATGATGGGAAATCATGCAGGAATGGCCAACCAGGCTGCGATGGCCAATCCAGGTCAGGCAGGAAAATAAAAAGTCTTTATCTGTGTTTAAAAGGAGCTTAAGGCAGCAGCAGATATTCAAATATGTCAAAGCTCAAAAACAAGTTGCTTTAGTCTGAAGTGCATTTAATTTATACCATTATTTTCCCTTTTGACGTCTTTTTTTATTATATTTTTCCTATTTTAAACAAATATTTAGACAGATGAAAATAATATGTTGGGACCATTTAGTAGTTTAGATTAGATTTCTTTGGTTAGTGTTAGAAGTTGTTTAGCTTGTAAATGTTTCTCTCAACATGAGCTCTCTCTCAATTCTAGATTTGTTAGTAATATCTATTCTAAATACTTTCTGTTTAGCCTCTGTTCTCAAGCTCCAGAAGCTTATCAGGGGTGGGTGGGTGGGTTGACAGCAGCATAAAAAAAGGCAATTTTTTAACAGAAACTAAGACACTAGAAATAAACAGTCCTGAAATAGAACTAAAATAGCATTTAAAAAGTTAAAGAAATATATATATATACATGTGGAAAATATACATGATATATACAATTAGACATGTTGATTTGAATAGATACCCACCTTCTTCATCTAAGAAAACACATTTTAAGATGATGAATCGCATGAAATGACTCCATTAATCTCAAAATGTGATTTCTGTTCTCTCCACACCAGGCATGCTGGGTAACGGTGCGATGCGGGGCTCCATGCAGCAGGGCTGGGGTCCCCAGGGGCCGATAGGGGGCACTGCGGGGGGGGCGATGATGGGCCACGGGGTCGTACAAGGTCGCATGGTGCCCAACCACGGTGCACTGCCCAACAGAGGGCCGCCCGGATCCAGAACCATGGTCAACATGCAGATGATGGGCAACGGTGAGTGTGGGGAAAATAGTGAATGTACTCTTCCAATATCAGAGAACATGATAACAAAGGTATCCCAACTGTAGCTGTGTACATGACAGGATGTATGATTACCTAGAAGAGCATCAGGACTGTTTTAGGCATATGATAGCTATGTGATTAACATGATGATTCAGCCTCTATGGAGATAGACATATGACAAGCATGATCATTTCTGACGTGGAGTTAATCTGAACTAAACATTGAATACTGCTTTCTATTCCTCCATCTTGTGACTGTGTAACTCCCTCTCTTGGATATCAGCATGTGAAGGACACTGTTCAGGAACTAGTTGATGCTCTGTATGTGATGACTACTTCCATTCTTGAGAGGATCACAAATACATGGATCCTGAGATTGAAGCTCAAGCCGATGACGAGTGATATTTTTCTAACAGTGAGGGGAAAAGCAAGAAATTAGGAACGTCTATATATTAAATGTGAGGATTTTCTGACTTTTAATTTGCTTTTTTCTCCCCTGCAGAAATGGAAATGGCAGCCCCCGCATACCCTCATCAACAAGCGCCGCCCAATCAGACGGCACCGTGGCCAAACCGAATGATAGCCATGGATCACTATGGAAACCAAAGCAGGTATGGCATTTATTTTATAAAAAAAAGAAGAAGTCATCCAATAAAAATGTATTCATGAGCAGCAGCACCTTGAATGCCCCGAGACACTTTATTCAGCTTTTAATTAACAGTATCCCCTTATATTGTTATTTAATTTCTTTAGGATTTTTATTTAAACATTTTTTTAACTGAGTGAGTTATTTATTGTTAACTTGAGATGATCTCATTTGTTTATGTATCTCCTGTTTACCCTGTGTTATCAGACACATTGTTAAATCACTCCGAGCTGCATCCTGTATACTTAACAGTACTAATAAAGCTTTATTATAATAACACCAATTGTCCCTCCAGGCCACCGTACCAGGAGGACGGGCTGCGGTGCTGCGAGGCCCCCCCCGACGAGAGAGCGCTGCTGAACCAGCTGTGCTCGGTGCTGAAAGACTACGAGGGTCTGGAGGAGATCGACAAGATGCTGGGGATCCCAACGCTGGCTGGACAGGTGAGACCCTCCAAACCGTAGTTGGGTGCCTTGCTCAAGAAATATTTTGAGAAAGTAATAATTGTTAGATTTTGCGAAAAAGTCAGAATTTTTTGATTTTGCGAAAAAGTCAGAATTTTGCGAAAAACTCAGAATTGAGATTTTGAGAAAGTCAGAATTTGGAGATTTGGAGAAAAGGGGTTAAACCCTAACCCCTAACCCTAACCAGGAGGTGAACTAGCAGTACACACTCCATAATTTAGGTCTGTTCGAGGACTTGACCCTACGGCTCACAGTCCAAGCCCCTACTGACTGAGCCACTGCGGCATCAATCTAAATGCTGGGGGTCTACACTGCAAAAACCATACACTCGCATTCAACCTCTTAACGTGATATAATGAGCGTAAAGCTCCATTAATGGATGAATATTTAACAATTGGAAAGTTACCAACATTGCAGACCCTCTCTAACAAAATGATGCTTAAGAGAGATGCTGTACTTGGAACTTGAATTGCCTTGTGTTGAAAGGTGCGTGATAGGGGCGATAAAAGCGAAAGAACATCTGACACAAATATGTTGATACAAATAACATGTTCTCCCCCCCCCCCCTGCAGGGTCACATGTCAGAACAGTACCTGGTCTCCTCAGATCACAACATGAAGCCCCTCCATTACTCCCAGCACTACGGAGACCCCCCTGGTTACGGCTCCATGACTCATGATGTGGGGTACCACGGCCACATGGGGAGGATGCCCCCTGCTGGGTACCCCCCCATGATGAGGATGCCGGGGGGGCCCCGAGCGGGGGGGATGAGGCCGGTGGGGCCCAATCCTGGGGGGCCGCAACCCAACAACCTGAGGCTCCAGCTGCAGCACCGCCTGCAGGCTCAGCTGGTGGGTGGCAACAAACATCTTACATTCTTTTCTTTCTGTTTATTGACAGCAACTTGGAACCAAACACATTTAAGATAAGATAAGGTACAAATAAAGGCCCAGCTGGTTGGTGGCAACAAATATCTTACATACTTTCCCAAATACTCCCTTTACCCCACCCTTCATCTTCCCTCACCCTCCTCTCAAGGAAGTTGTGTTAAATCTCGTTGCTGCAGTATCCGCACAAAAACCACCGGACTCTGGGTCAGTTTGATCCCACAGGCCATAAGACCGAGAAACACCTGAACTCTGTGAAGTGCCCCGATAAACATTCCTGTTGTCATCTTGCAATCTTGCACTACTTTTTATTTTGTATATTTGTATTTTATTATATGTTGGATTGTTGTAAGAGCTCCTCCAACAGTGCAACACAATAAAACAGATAACATAGTTACATTACATTACATTTAGCTGACGCTTTTATCCAAATCGACTTACAATAAGTGCATTCGACCAAGAAGATACAAACTTGAAGAAAACAGAATCATATAAGTACATCAGGTTTCATAGAGCCAAAACATTTCAAGTGCTACTCAACTGGCTTTAGATAAGCCAGTCCTTTATTAGTATATAAGTGCTTTGTTAGTAATTCTATCGCTCGAAGTGGAGTCGAAAGAGATGAGTTTTCAGTCTGTGCCGGAAGATGTGTAAGCTTTCTGCTGTCCTGATGTCAATGGGGAGCTCATTCCACCATTTTGGAGCCAGGATAGCAAACCCACGTGTTTTGCTGATGGGAACTTGGGTCCCCCTCGCAGTGCGGGTGCAGCGAGTTGCAAGTAAATACAAATCAAATAGAAATAGTGACATCCCAGCGCTATAAATGTCATCAGTTATCCTCCATGTGTCCCTGCTTCAAACATTATTTTCTTTCTGATGTTTATTGACAGCAACGTGGCAAACACATTTAAGATTAGATAAGATGCAGCTTTATTGATCGCCTTGGGGAAATTGGGGCGTTTATAGCAGCAACAGGGTCAGAGTTAAAAACAGGATTCACACAAGGTAAGGTAAAGATAAAATAGAATACAAATTAAAATAATAATACAACAAAAGTCATAAAGTAACTATTGAAACAAGATATCACAGTAAAGTGTTGAGTATGAACATGTTAAATATGTGACGCTAACATAATACTTTGAATATATAATGCTTCAGATGGTAACATTGGATTAGATTAGATTCAATTTAAGAGTAGATTAAATGCAGTTATGTTCCCATATATGGGTTACAGGTTGTTGCATATAAGATATATGGTTGTGTAAATATGAGGTATATATTTACAGATAGGCGGCGAGGTTTAAAGAGGACAAATAATGCTCATTTTCAGGGTTCACATTAGTATTTTGTGTGTGGGAGACAGGGATTTTAGCCTCTGCAGACCATTTACATGCACTAAAACCTATCTAACACACTACAGGAGAGGTACAAACCCCAAAAAGCATAATATAATCTCTTTAAGTGCGTCATTTCTATAGAAAAAACCTTCTCATTCATACTGAGAACAATCAAACCGTCTGCTTTTGCTTGTTTTCTTCTAACTGTGCTGCCAGCAGGGTTCACTGAGTTTGAACAGCAGCAGCCAGAGAGAACACACAGCTTCAGCTTTCTGATTCATCAGCTGCTCCCTGCTGCTCGCACACTTAACAATGAACACACACACACACACACACACACACACACACACACACACACACACTCACTCACTCAGAACGTTGATTGCACCCTATGTTCCCATAATGTTCCTCTTGTGATTGCAGAGCCTTTTTGTTCTGTTATTGTCTGCAAGTGTTCTGAATTAATGCATTTTGTTTCGGAGTACTTTGTGTCTTGTTTGGTTGAGTTTTTATAGTCACAATGTCTAAGGACCCCCATACATACTACATATCAAAGGGGGTTATCACTCATTTGTTATTCACTCCATATTAACTGTACAGGTTTAAGTATAGACCGCCACCTGGTGGAGAGTTAAGGGAGAACGGCTTGTCTATATCAACACAAATAGCAACTAAACTAAGTGGTGATTGATGTGTTTTATAATGTCTTCTGTAATTTTGCTTTGAGATTAATAAAGTTTTCTGTATATCCTTCTGTAGAACCGTCAGCCAATGGGGAACCAGATGAGTGGCGTGTCCAACATGAATCTACCTCTAAGATCTAATGTACCAAACCAGGTCAGTGTGTGTGTATTAAATGTGTTCTGTTTTGATGTAAAAGCACTTTGTAACTCTGTTTAAATAGTTAGTGCAAAAGCTTCTGCAGATTAATTTAAGATTTAAGATTATTGTGATGTTTAGGTTGAATTACACATTAGGCCATACATTGTATTATTAGCATAAATAGTAATGGCTATCAATCAGTGCTAAACTCTTGCATTCACATGCTCCTCAGAAACACAGCTGAGTTGAAAACGACTTTCTTTCAACTTTGGAGTGTTCGTGAGCTTAAATACGTAATGTGGGAACAACATGGATGTTACAAATTTGTTTTGAATTGTAGTTCACATGAATGTACGGAGTTGGGTGCCCTATTTTGCAAGTTAACAACAGTAAAACATCATTAGTTTACAAATTTGCTCCAAAACGTTATGGATGTTCCTTGGCCCATGCCACATCCTTCCACCACAAGAAAAGAAAAATCAGGCTACTAGTTTTTTTGTCATCCTGCAGATAGACAAACAAATTACTGAGCCTAATAAAACCTCTTTGTACTTAATACCCCACTAAATTGATCAAATGCAAATCGGTGCAGACCTGACAGTTTTATAATTGGCTCAAGCACCTCCTTAGAGTCTTGTTTTGGGCCATTTTCATTTGATTGAAGTTTCACCTTACTCTGTTTCTTCCTGCAGGCAGAGGTGGGTACTTGAGTAAAGAAGTTTAGTCAGTACTTCTACTTTAACACGAGTATCTGTACTTCTACTTGAGTAAAGGATGTGTGTACTTTTGCCATCTCTGCCAAAAACTGACATGTCAAAGTGGTGATTGTTACTCAGTGTATTGTATAATGTCTGAATGGCTTAAGATCCCTCCTACGAGTCTTGTTTTTGGCCCGTTGATTATATTGAAGCTTCCCCTCACTCTGTGTCTGTCTGCAGGGAACCCTGAACGCCCAGATGTTGGCCCAGCGTCAGCGCGAGTACCTCAGTAACCACCTCCGGCAGCGGCAGCAGCAGCAGGTGGTCCAGCAGCAGAGAGCCATGATGATGAGGACTCAGGGTGTGCCCAGTGGGGGGTCCGCTCCCACGCCGATGCCCATGGGAGGCACCAACCCTCGGCTCCCCCAGGGAAACCCTCAGCAGTTCCCCTACCCGGCGTCCAGCTACGGTACCAACCTGCCCTCTCCTCCTCCTCCACCTCCTCATCCCGGTTCTTCCAGCCCCTTCTCCTCCTCCCCTCTCTCCCCCAGCCATCACTTGGCTAGCCAGGGCATGATGGGAAATGTAGGCGGACAGTACAGCGGGGTTATGAGTCCTCCGTCTCAGCACAGTGCCTACCAGTTCAGCAGCTCAGGTATTTCTTCAGAGCGCCGACTCAGCGTCACATCGCTTCTGTTTGTTGTGGTGGCGGCAGTCCAACATAATCATTTTTGTTTTAATCATTCGTCCTCTTTTAAGTTGATTGGGTGTTCAAGGTTGAATGATCAAACTCCTTTTTGTTTTTGTCTTTGTTCCATAACATTTTCTGCTCTTACACTCACATATTTCTTTGTTTAGGGTTTTGACCCGTATCAAAACCATTCACTCTGCATGTCAGGATGTTTGTGAAGGAGATATATATAGTGGTGACACTGCTGAACTAAAAATCTTGCCTATATTTGTGTTCATTTATGTGTCTTTAGTCCATGTTTAAGAGGGTTCTCTTAATCAAATTGAATCACAAACAAAAAAGGTTCTTCTGGAACTTTTAGATATCTGAAGTAAGGACAGGATCCTGAATATTTTCTACAAACGTTTGCATCAAAAGTTCAGTTTTCAAAGAGCCTTTTGACTTAGGCAATAGCTTTTGGGGTTATTGAGCTTTTTAAAATTAGTTTAGGTAAGCTATTAGGTAGATTGCTGGTCTTTTAATTGTAATATCAACTTAATTAAACCTGGATGTTAAGCAAAGATTCGAAACATGTTGAAATGCCAGCACTGATTTTTCTGGCTTATCATTTCCATTCGTCTTGTCTGTGTGTAGTTTTGTGTGCCTTTCAATACAATACAATACAAAAGGGCTTTATTGGCATGACCACATTTAAAATAGTATTTCTAAAGCATTCCGCACAAGGCGTTATTTCCTTCAATATGTCTGACTCCTTTCTAATGATATAAGAGGAGAATGGAGTAAGGTACCTTACTGACTACAGATGAAAGTCACCAGGTAGTTTGTAGATAATATGTCTCTGAAGCGTCTGATTATCTTACTTTCATTTTCTGACCCTTTTATAATAATAATAATAATAATAACTCATTCTATTTACCGTAGAGGCGCCTTTCAAAGCACCCAAGGACACCTTACAATTCATAAAATATTCTAAGGAAAGGTTTAAGACAGCACAAAAGGACCAGGGACAAGTAGCACTTCAGTGAGTAGGCTGATCTGAACAGGTGGGTTTTGAGGAGGGACTTGAATGTGTTTTATCTGCTCCGATCTGCAGGAATGAGTCAGCAGCAGCGTCAGGATCCAGTGTCTGGGTTCCCATGTGGGGCAGCGACCCCTCAGAGCCCCCTGCTGTCCCCCAGGATGCAGCAGGGGCAAAGTCCCATGATGCAACAGCAGAACCAGGGCCAGCCACAGAACCAGAACCAGGGTCCGAACCAGAGACTCCCCGGGTACCAGCCCAGCAGCGCGTGGACCCAGTCTGCCAACATCTCCACCAGCAACAGGTAACAACAGTTCATTTTGTATTTATTTTTTTAATTTATCTTTAAAATGTGTTATGCATGCTTCTTAGTTAACATTAAGTGTCTTTGAGTTTCAAGAAAAGCGCTCTATAAACCAAATGTATTATTATTATTACATGTATCAACTGGTTGTTCCAGCAGCATACATGACATACTCTACACACAATAACAAAACAACTTTTTATGGATATTCAACATATTTGACTGTGTCTCCCTCCTTGCAGTGTGTACCCGCAGCAGTCCCAGTCGCAGTACTCCACACAACCCACCGCAGGAATGTATAATAACCCCAACACCATGAACCTGGGAGTGATGGCAGGCAGCAGCGGGGGAAACATGAACCAGATGTCAGGACAGATGAGCTCCATGAACACAGAGCAGGTGAGGGAAAGCTTTCTATTGTAGCGGCCAAACTTATATAGACATGAAACAGATAATTAAGTTACAATAACACTGCCGCTGAGGAACTAGTTAGCGGAACTTGCGCAAGGCAATGATCCAAGTCCAGACAAGAATGTCAATGTCAAATATGATCCAATATCATTAACAATTAACAGGTTTCCTATGTTTTGTTCCTTAAGCCTTTCCTATGGCTTAACTTTCTTGTGGCTGGAAACACCCTGGTAAAAAACCATGTGCCTACTAGTGCTCTGTTCACACCACCACCTGTCTCCAATATATATACAATTACACCAGAGGCCTGTACGACGAAGCCGGATTTTCGCTTAGCGAGCTAACTTCAGGGAAAACTCTGGGTTTCCGGTCCTACGACGCTGGTTCACTTCTTCGCGGGCTAGATCTCCATGGTAACTTATGCTGAACGGCTAACCTGGTCCGGAACAGGTTAGGTTGCAGGCTAAGAGATCGACTCAGTGAAAGCACCGCCTGCTGACCAATCAGAGCTCCGTGTGCGGAGTTTAAAGCTATCAAGTCATATTACAGGATAGAGGAAATACAGAAAAACTGCCGTTGCAGGAAAGACGGCCGGCAAAAATCACCTGACTTAGTGAACGTGAAAATTAATAGAATATCACCTCCCATCTTCAGAGCAATCTGACTATTATAACATTAGCGTTAAGAAAGCTTACTTACTGCCACAACATAAGTAACCGGATCAAAGTAACATTACGTACAGTCCGCGGCACTGTGAGTGCAGACGTCGATGTGTCCCATTATCATTCATATCACATCATATCACATCATAATGTATCATATATTTCCTTATCTGAGTCAGCTGAGCCGTATCTGGCCGTGCAACACTCACAGTGTCACATACTGTATGCAGAAGTATTATTTTAAGCAACACATTAAGTTGACGAAACACTCGAGTCAAATGTAATTAAAGTCAGATGTGTCTTAGACGGGGCAGTGATATCATAAACCTGTTAATGTACGCATTCAAACACTTTTTATTTTACCAGCTGTATCCAGCTTTTATCCTGGATAAAGTGTTTAAGTCATGGATGTTTAAAGTTTAACGTCTTCATATTTGTCTAATATTATAATTCACTTTTCATTCAGGAAGTATGACGCTGCGCTGTCAGTATGCTTCTCCATGTTTGTGATTGGTCAAATGTTGCTAACCCCGCCCCTTTTATGTGAACACGCACATAACTAGATAGTGCAAAACTGGCTTGAGTTAACGAGTTGATAACCAGCGTCGTAGGACCGCTTAGCGAGAGCGCGTTTGTTTTGGATTAGGTAGACCGGGTAACTCAAACATATCCAGGTTATGTTGAACCGGCTTCGTCGTACAGGCCTCTGGTGCTCTAATCCCCCAGTGCCCAAAACTGCCTTCAAAATAAAACCATAGAAACTACTTTAATAACAACAATAACTAAGAATACATTTACTATAAACAGCAAGAAAATATATGTTTAAGTAGTAAATAATATAAAGCAATATATAGCTCCAACACCTATTAAACAATTGTTCTTGTTTTCGGTCTGCCAAAAGAAGACTATTGATCATGTCCAAATGATTCCTTTCTCAGTAGTTATAATATCCTGTTAGCAAGCGTGTTCATGTTTGTTGTCATCTTCCTGCTACAGGTGGAGGACGGCAGTCTGATCCTGGAGCAGCTGGCCGGGATGGAGATGTTGACGCAAGAGAGTGAAGCCAGTTCTGTAAGTAAAAGATTTGCACACATTAACTTATTGTCTCATTTAGTTTTAAGTCTGTAAATAAATATGCGGTTAACATACTATGAGTTCAGGTTGAGGACAAATGTCTACTGCTTTCATGTGTCAGAGCTTGTGTAGCTACCACTGAATGCACATGTTTTCTTCACAATCGTTTTCATTGATAATTAATGTGATTTTCTGTCTTTTTATAGAATTTCTGCTGACCCCGGCTGTGTTTAAGACAAGGTAACACAGGAGCAAATGCAAAAACGTAACTCTGCTCATGGAGAATTAACGAGAAGTTGAGGAAACATGATGTAAACAATGCTCACTCTGTCACACCAGCCAAATCTGAGGCAAAACGGGAAGATGACAATACTGTAAATGAGAGCGTACACATGTGTGAGAAACTGGAACAACAGTTTGAGAAGAGAGAGGTTGACGAGCATAAGTGAAACCTCTGGATTTGATCTTCTATGGTTCTATTTGAGAGCCTGACTGAAAAAACATTGAATAACAAGGTTTATGAAGAAATATTTTACAGGTATTTATAGTTTTGAAGAAGTTTTAGAGATTATTTGTATTTCATTAAAAAAAATCAAGGATATCTTTCTTTAAGAAAATCTCAGAATGGTACATTATGATGTCGATTTTAAATTTTAATATATTTCAACTGCTGTAGTTACAGGGGAGCTGTATCCCTATTTAATGACTTTTTGAATGAAGGTGAATGTGTATAGATAGTGTACATACTTAGATTTTAAATACCTCTTTTCCTCTATGTGGCATTGCTTAACAGCAGTTTGGAGTTTTAGTCCAATGAACATCTGTCAGGAGCAGAAATATTTATTTGGTTTAATGAAACCTCAGTGGGTAGAGCTCAAAAACACAAACGGAAAAATAGAAGGTCAATTAATCTGGCACAAGCTAATCAGTAACCTTGCCTGGGTATTATGCTAGTCTATCATAGCTAGAAATAAGCTATCAAATGCTATTTTAATTGACCTAATTTGAATATGAAAGTTCATCTAAACTCACTAGCTACCCTTAAGCTAGTTTGAGTTTAGCTTACGAGATTGCCCACTTGACCTTGTTTCAGGTAAGCTAAATAGATAGCCTTCTTAACATGGTTTCAGCTAAGCTAACTAGATAGCCTTCTTACCATGGTTTCAGCTAAGCTAACTAGATAGCCTTCTTAACATGGCTTCAGATAAGCTAACTAGATAGCCTTCTTAACATGGCTTCAGATAAGCTAACTAGATAGCCTTCTTACCATGGCTTCAGATAAGCTAACTAGATAGCCTTCTTAACATGGTTTCTGCTAAGCTAACTAGATAGCCTTCTGACCATGGTTTCAGCTAAGCTAACTAGATAGCCTTTTTGACATGGTTTCAGCTAAGTTAACTAGATAGCCTTCTTACCATGGTTTCAGCTAAGCTAACTAGATAGCCTTTTTGACATGGTTTCAGATAAGCTAACTAGATAGCCTACTTAACCTAGTTCTAGCTAAGCTAAATGATACCCTTCTTGACATGGTTTCAGATAAGCTAACTAGATAGCCTACTTAACCTAGTTTCAGCTAAGCTAACTAGATAGCCTACTTAACCTAGCCAACATTCCTTTGCCAATTGGTAAATACATTAAAATATCCCTACAGTAAATGAAAATGACTAATCAACTCCATCATCAGGTCAAAACAGTAATTTGTCCAAAAACCTGCATACATGGCATTTCCATTACTGTTTATTAGCAATAGCTAGCATGCTGACACACTTAACTCAATGGTGAGAGTCTTAGCATGCTAGCAATTGCATGATATTTACATTTATAGAATAACACGAGACTTGGTAAACATTAGATGTCTGTAGACACGTTATATTGACTTTCAGACATAAATTGTTTGTGTGCTCCACCTACTGAGGATTAACCAAATAAATAATTTCTTCCTCGAAAGCAGCTTTGCCTCTAAAAGAAATCTGTATACTAATAAAACTCCACGCTACTGTGATTCTTTTCAAAACTACCTGCAGGAGTTCACAGGCATTTATATGAAGCTCTCTGTCTGCTGAAGGATAATTCAGACGTTTGTAGTTCGTTGTTTTGGGACTTTTTGTGGGTGAAGACAGTCTCAATTTAAATCAATCAAATTAAAACCAATTCAGAGGGATGTTAAAGGCAGAATGAGTAAGATTGTGTTAAAAAACAACAACATAGCCTATAAATGTTTGAGGATGAAATACAGCTGTCGACAAAATCCTACTTCAAGGATGATCTGACCTCAGCCATAAACAGATTATTGGTCCTGAATCCAAATGTTATATTTAATGAAGAAGATTAAGGTGACCCAGCATCTTAAACACCCAAAGTGTATTACTCGGGACTATTTGGCAACAGGTGCTCTCTATATGTATAAGGTGCTGTCTTGTATAAGCTTTTAAATTAACAAAAATGTGGACGTCTACTTCACATGGTCCAAAAATCTGTTAAGCACATACTGTAACCATAGTATGACTTTTTTTCTGGAAAGAAGAAGGTGAAAATGAAACACTGAAATTGATTTTAAACCTTTTTTATTTTATTTTACAATGATTTTTCCTTCATGTCCATCTTGCATATTGTACTCCAGTGTGCTAGCATATTGTAAAAATCCCAAATATGTTATCAAAAACCTCGAAGAGTAAATGTAAGCCATGGAAATGTCCTGAATGTGAAACTCTCTGCAAAGGCAATCAAGAGCGAAACTCATGTACAGTACTAATAATATTTTACTGACTGATAGTATACATATATATATATATTGAAGATTTTTAGATGAATATTTTATCAATTGCAAAATACTGTATTTCCTGTAAGTACCTTACGATGAAGCATCATGCCTTAGATCTGTGAACTGTAACTTTAAGCTTGACAGGTGAGTTCATTCTGTCACATACTGCTGAGTGAGCGTTTCACCACTTCATACTTTAAGTGTAATAATTAGACCGCCAGGGTTTTTATATTTCTCCCCAAAAATCCTCACAAAACAACCTGTGTATCAACTCATGGAAATACAATAATACTGTTTGCTTTTTTTTTCTTGTAGTTAAACTGTATATGTGCACAATGCATCAGGTAGATTCTCCTTCACTAACACTGTTTATTTTGTATTTCTTTTAAAGGGCATTTATATAATATTTGACTTTTTGCTGATTTATGTTGGTCCCCTGTATACTGTAGTAGTATATACAGTATATACTTGTGATAGAATTTGAGCTACGGTGGCCTGTAATTGACAAAGTTATTTAACCGTAATGCAAGACGACTCCTGAAACATTAGGTTACCATTTCTGACATAAAATGCTTCAAAATATCTATATTTTACACAAAAATCTATGTAAAATCAATGCGGACAGCTGAGGAGATTTCATAAAGAAACCCGTTTTTGAATGTTTCAGTTTCTCCACATCTTTTTTTGCAAACCTCTAAAGAGAAACGTCAAAACTGCTCAATTTTGCAGACGTTATAAGAAGTTTTGACCCAAATAAAGCCGGCAAAAACTTTAATTATAGGTTAAACTAATTAAATGCACCTGAAAAAAAATCAATTATATTAAATTAAAGGTATGTAAAACAAACAGCTAATTCTTATTTGGGCGTTTAAGTTATATTTCAGTGAGATCTTTTTCAATATTTTTCAACATTTTGTAGTTTTTTAGTTAAAAGCCTCTACACTAGATGTCTTTAATGTGACAGTAGAGTCTTTAAAATACTCTTATGGCATTAGTTGTTAAATGGTGCTTGTTAAAGGACGTTTTTATTTTCTTTAATACAACTAGTCCAGTTAGATAGATGTAAAATGAAGGACATCTCAGAAACTGTTGAAATAATCATGAAGACATTATTCTGTTTGTGATATAAGTCAAACACACCCCTTTTAGAATATCTTTTAATCACACTTGTGAATTATGCCACTGTATAAAAGTTGTCTTTGTGATCAGCTGAAAGTGTTTTAGGGTAACATTTTAAATCAGTGCGATGTGTGATGAAGATGTTCAGATTTTCCAACACACACAGATCATTCAGAGTGTGTGTGAGGGTTTTATTATGCAAAAGTCCAGACGTTCACACCACTTTATGCAAGCTGTCGACTCTAATGTTGCTTTTGCCAATGCTGCTGTTAATTTATGATTCATGCCACTGTAAATAAATTATTTTTATTGAGCGGGACTGCCTCTGTCTTTTTGATTTCATCCACTATAGAGAGTAAATCAACTCTCAAGTTACACCAGTTTTTATATGTATATTTTATATGAGAAATAATGCACTGCAGAAGTAACACTTGCTGCCAATCACGTGAATCAAAAGACCATAATCCACCTACAAAATATTACTATACACAGAGGTGTAAAGGAACTCAGTTCATTTACTCAAGTACTGTACTTAAGTACAATTTTGAGGTACTTGTACTTTACTTGAGTATTCCAATGTTTCGCTACTGTGTACTTCTACTTCTCTACAGTTCAGAGGTCAATGGTGTACTTCTACTCCACTACATGTATTTAATCCCTTTAGTTACTTTACAGATGTGGATGAATGATGTGAAATATAATCAAGTGTTAAATCAGACTTTAGTTCCACCTGGAGTAAATCCACAAGCTACCCTGCAGTATACAAAGTCATTCAAACTAGCTGCACCTTTACCAGCTTTGAGAACACTTTAATGATCAATATATATATATATCAATATATTATAAAACATATCCTATTATTCTGAAATGGACCAATCTGCACAATGACTACTTTTACTGTCGCTACTTTAACTATATTTTGATGATAATACTTTTCTACTTTTACTTGAGGAACATTTTTGAATACATGACTTTTACTGTGACAGAGTATTCCTACACTCTGGTACTTCTACTTTTACTCAGGTACAAGATCTGAGTACTTCTACTTTTACTCAAGTACCAGACCTGAGTACTTCTACTTTTACTCAAGTACAAGATCTGAGTACTTCTACTTTTACTCAAGTACCAGACCTGAGTACTTCTACTTTTACTCAAGTACAAGAGCTGAGTACTTCTACTTTTACTCTAGTACAAGATCTGAGTACTTCTACTTTTACTCAAGTACAAGATCTGAGTACTTCTACTTTTATTCAAGTACCAGACCTGAGTACTTCTACTTTTACTCAAGTACAAGAGCTGAGTACTTCTACTTTTACTCAAGTACAAGATCTGAGTACTTCTACTTTTACTCAAGTACAAGATCTGAGTACTTTTACTCAAGCACAAGATCTGAGTACTTCTACTTTTACTCTAGTACAAGATCTGAGTACTTCTACTTTTACTCAAGTACCAGACCTGAGTACTTCTACTTTTACTCAAGTACAAGAGCTGAGTACTTCTACTTTTACTCAAGTACAAGATCTGAGTACTTTTACTCAAGCACAAGATCTGAGTACTTCTACTTTTACTCTAGTACAAGATCTGAGTACTTCTACTTTTACTCAAGTACAAGATCTGAGTAGTTCTACTTTTACTCAAGTACAAGACCTGAGTACTTCTACTTTTACTCAAGTACCAGACCTGAGTACTTCTACTTTTACTCAAGTACAAGAGCCGAGTACTTCTACTTTTACTCAAGTACAAGAGCCGAGTACTTCTACTTTTACTCAAGTACAAGATCTGAGTACTTCTACTTTTACTCTAGTACAAGATCTGAGTACTTCTACTTTTACTCTAGTACAAGATCTGAGTACTCTGCCCTCTCCCTGTCTGTGCGATTCTCTCTTTGAAGCAGCAGGGGGCGACATCTATCAAGCATTTGGGATATCACCCTGCAGCATTTGTTGCATGCATTTTTCCATCTGTTCCCTCCTGAATGTTCTTAAGATATTAATGTCATGTCACATTATCCATTCTTAAGGCAATTCAAGTTCCAAAAATATAAATATTCTTACTTTTACAGATAGAAATACCAAAATAAAATGTAAGGGACAAAAAATATTCCAATCCCTTTGGATGATTAGATTTGTAATTGTTTTTGAACAATGTATAATCAATTAGACGCCTGCAGCTAGTGCAGAACGCAGCTGCACGTCTTCTGACTGGCCATAAAAAGCGTGACCATATCACCCCAATTCTGGCCTCACTGCACTGGCTTCCAATTCGGTTCCGAGTTGATTTTAAAATCCTTTTATTTGTTTTCAAAGCCCTAAATGGGCTGGCTCCGGCCTATATAGCAGAACTCCTCCATCGCTACACCCCAGCCAGGGCATTAAGGTCGGCTGACCAGCTGCTGCTGATAGTGCCCAAGACCAGGCTCAAAACCCGAGGGCACCGAGCCTTCGCAGCAGCTGGCCCCAGGCTCTGGAACACTCTGCCCCTCCATGTGAGGTCGGCCCAGACCCTAGGGGTTTTTAAATCCTCACTAAAGACTCACTTCTTCTCCCTGGCCTTCTAGTCAGAGCGGAGCACGACTCCTGACATTTCCCTGTGTTTGATTTTATATTTGCTGTTGTAATTTATTGTCTTCTGTTTTGCGATTGTAGTAACGTGTTATTTATTATTTGCATGTACAGCACTTTGGCTCGACCAAAAATCGCTTTTAAATGTGCTTTATAAATAAACCTTGATTTGATTTGATTTGATTTGATTTGATTTGATAATAATCTGAATTAATCTTTTCTTTTTTGGCCTGTGTATGAATATGCTATAAATTGTGTGTTGGAGCATCTATATGCACATGTATTTACTTGGATACAATACACAGGAAAACAATAACACTTGTTTTTCTTGGCTTTTGCAACTTCTAGCCGGGCCCAATCTCCCTGTTTAACTAGATATATGCTGGAGTAAAGCCCTTAATATGTCCCCTTGATTTTAACTTTGACTAGCTTCAAAGTAGAAGATAAAATACCATATTACGCCACACACATATGTATTATACTTGCTTGTATACATATACAGGTGCATATTGGAGATAATAATCAAATCTAATACGCCACAGTTTTTACAATCAAAATATAGTTCAATCAGGAGAGACTTAGTTCGTAGTTGATAACATATTTATTGCCGTATGTATGCACAATAACGTTTTGGAGATTAGACCCCATCATACTGTGATGAATTAAGGGGGAGGAGAAGCCGACTAGAAAAGAGAAACCCCCCGGGGTCTAGACACTGGTGGTGGTGAAGTACTAAAGGGAAATACAAATCCGGAGTGATGAGGGTTCTTCTGGGCTTGGATCTGATGAAACTGGAGGTGGAGGAGGTGGAGGAGGGTTGCATCAATTCACCTGAAAGATGCTGGCAGGGGAGAGAAAGAGCAGATTTAAACGTTTGCCGGGTGTGCTGTGATTGGCTGTGGGGATGAGACGCAACCGATTGGTTTAGCTGGGGGTTGCACCCTTGCTTATTGAGAGAAAGGTCGAGTGAGTGAAAGAGAATTGTGAATGAGAGCGTGGGAACCAGTCTTCCTGAAAGAACTTGCGCTGAGCTTCATTTAAAGTACCAAAAGTAAAAGTAGTCATTGTGCAGATTGGTCCATTTCAGAATAATATATATGATATGTTTTATAATGATTGATTATAAAGTGTTCTCAAAGCTGGTAAAGGTGCAGCTAGTTTGAATGACTTTGTATACTGCAAGGTAGCTTGTGAATTTACTCCAGGTGGAACTAAAGTCTGATTTAAGACTTGGTTATATTTCACATCATTCATCCAAATCTGTAAAGTAACTAAAGGTATTAAATACATGTAGTGGAGTAGAAGTACACAGTAGCATACTTAAGAAAATGTCCTTAGTTACTTTACACTACTGCATTTGGAGAGCTGTGGTGCAGTCCTATGTCTAGGGAACTTACCATATGCACATCTACATATACAACAGCCAAAACAACAAGTAGGCACTCACTAGCTCTGTTACGTTCCCTCTTCTTTGTGGAGAGGAACTTGAAACGGTTCGAGCTCCGGATGTCCTCTGTGTGGTTCCTCCGATCTAATCACACAGCAGCAGGACTTACTCTCAAATAACCTTTTGTCAGTAATATAAAACTATGAAATATAACACAATCCGACAAGTATGAGATGCCATAATGTGTTTGGAAAGAAGCCGTCACATTGAATTAAAGCCTGCTGTGATTGCTGAAGGTCAATAACTTCTTGAAGGTCAGGAAGTATGTTTACTTATCAAGGGTAAAACAAATAATTTGTAACTATGATTACATAGAGATATCACAACATTGGAATATTGTTGGGATAGTACACTTTACAAAGTGACTGATTAGTGCTCAAATAAACAGTTTAATAAAAAATTGGGTTTTTATTTTTACATTCAAAGTCTTTGATGCTACCATTAGATAATTATCCTACGTATGTCCTTTGTGTTACAACATGTCAACTTTAATGCTGTTAAATGACTTTTTTGTGTTTTACTAACAGAGAAACTGTTACCGGAAGCGTATCATTTCCTGACTGCAGAAATATGTAGTCTGGGCTGCAAGTGGTTGGAGTTAGTTTCCGCAGTACGTGATCTGGACGCCCATTGGTTAATTCACCTGTCAGTCACGAATTCTCATCTCTCATTGGCTCTCCGAGTTTGGCTAAGAATCCCGGTTCTTGAGGAACAAAGAGGGCTAAAAACAGTGAAGACGTCTCACATGGCCTAGTTTTAAAACATTATATTCAGTATGTAATTATTCTCTTTAGGTCATTCAAATTGTAAGAAAAAAATGGCAAGCTAGCTATTTTATTGTATTTATTATTTGTATTATTATAATTATCAAAGCATGTAGTGAATCATTGCACATACACACCCCCTGACAAAGATTGTATAATAGAAAATATTTCTATTATACAATCTTTGTCAGGGGGTGTGTATGTGCAGTTAGAGGGCGGTAACCACTGCAGTCATACAGCATCTCGCCACACACACACCGTTTGTGTTTCTACTTTCTGCAGCAGGACAGGAGAGGGTGTTGAATTGTTCCCTTTTGTATTTATTCCTGGAGGAAAGCTACCCGGGGACAGGATGTCTGGAACGGCTCCGAAGCGGCAGGACACCCGGAAATTCTTCGAGAATTTATCCGGAGCTGGGAAATGCATCGCGGTGCTGACCAGCGGAGGAGATGCCCAGGGTAGGTTCCATTATCGGACAGATTGACTAAATTCATCACTAATACACCGCACCACATACACTCTACGTCATGTGGCTGTCAGGGGAATATGTGTTTCATTTCCTATGTTCACACGGTTTATTGGCTAAGTTTTTCCTTTAATAGTCGTCTATATTCAATGAGAGAAATGATAGAAGCAAACGAGTCAAACGAGTCAAACGACGTGTCCGATAATGGGTGGATAGCATCAAGCTTGTCCGATAAAGGAAGCGTTACATTACAGTTATACTCTCCTATGAAGTCAATGAAGGTGCGGTTTAAAAGAGTCTTTATTTTACAAGGAAACATTTCTAGTATTTTAATGTGCTGCCACTCCGGATTTTACCTTAGTATTTATAAGAGTTAATTGAATACACACGGTGGTTATGCAACAGCTGATCTCCCTTTCACACTCCTGTGTCACTTATTTATTACCATGATGCTATAATATTAATCACAATAATAACTGTTCATTGTTATATTATCTTATATTTTGATAATCCAGGACTGCTAACATTAGTCCAGGTTGTTTATAGGTGTTGTAATTATTTGGGAAGCAGCACAAGCAACAAGTGAACGTGGGAATGAAATAATTTAAAGACATCTCCCTTTGTTTACACACCGTCTCCACCCTCATCATGCGTCCTGCACCATTTCTTGGGTATGGGGTGTGTTGCCTGCATTAAAGGCGCATGTGTGTGTCCTTGTGCACAGGACATATAATTGAATCATTCGCCCAAATTAACCATTTAAATCCAGTAGTATTCCCATAATGAGTTCAGTATACAATGGCATTATCAGTGTATTTTCTTTATAGTTATGAACTGCCTGGGAGTTATAAATCCTGCTGCATTAAGAATCCCTATAATATAACATCCTAAAATAAAAAGTAAAGTTGTTCAAAGTTAGTTTAAGTAGTAATAGTGGACATCCCCATCAGAATAAGAGCTCATACATCATAGTAAATGTGTAGAAACACTTGTCTTGCATCACTGAGGATGAGTCGTGAGAGGACCAGTGTCAGGTTAGACAGAAAAAAACACTTATTTCCTTAATGTCCTTTCAAAATAAAACCCCGCATACAAATTGTGCTGCAGTGCTTTTAATTTGAAGGCAGTTGATGTCGACTTCCGGTCTGGTTGTGGGTTATGCATTGTGTCGCCTACGTGAGAAACAGCTTGTACACCGTGTTCTGCAATGTAGTGGAGAAAGGATAAACATCTAATAAATGCAAATTAAATTAAATATCAGCCGTATAAATAACGCTTAATATCCGTATTACTGTCTCATCATGTTCCTGAAACATCACCAGAACATGTATTTATACTTAAAACCAGCCATATGTCCTTATAAGGATAATCTAGATATATACAGTGCTGTATGTTACCCACAGCTATTGTTAGCTTTCAGGCAGTTATATAACAGTGTGTGTCCTCAGTGCAGTCATGCGTGTGAGTCTGACCTGTCACTGCAGAATATCATCAGATTACAGATTACAGATTACAGTGTATTTCCTCATGCAGCTGCTTTTATTTGGGTCTGTCTGCACCTGAGGACGAAAAGAGGCAGGCATGCGTTATGATGTCCTCATTTTCTTCCATTCATAACTACTGAGTGCTTGCTGTCCTCCTCGGCTCAGAGGATGTCTGAACACAGCTGTTTAAGTCTCTAATTATTGTCAGTGACTGTCTATAGTGTTTTAGTGTGAGAGTTTATAGATTTTTTTATCTTCACGGCCTACTGTATATTTTCTTTAATTCTATTTTGAGATGATTAAATTCTAGTATTGTTTATTCCTACTCTTTAATTTCTACTTATACTTACGCAAACATTTTCCAATTTGGGATCAATAAAGTACCGCTTATCTTATCTTATTATCTTATCTCATCCTTCGACTGAATGTGGTGAAACAAGCAAACAAGGAATATACATAGTACTTCCTCGAGATGTTAAAGGTCCCATGTCATGCTTTTCTGGTTATTACCTGTCCCCTTGTGTGTTATGAAGGTTTTTCTGCATGTGAACGGTCTGCAGAGTCACAAACCCTCAAAGTACACCCTGTAGGGAGTAAAACACTAACACAGAAAGGACCTGTCTGTGCTGCCCCAGAACGCCTCGTTGGACATTTCTCTTTTTCTTCCTGGTACTAAGTGACGTAACGACGACCCACATGGATCCATTGGTCCAAATGGACCAATCCGTGGAGCTCCTCACACACACACACACACACACTCTCAGCGGCGAAACTGTGACGCGCTTGGGGGCGGGTGCTAGTGGAGCCTCGCAGATGGTGATGCAGCCCCCTCAGCACCCCCCTTCCCGCGTCCATTCGCGATGTCTCGCAGCAACGAGGAAATGAGACCAGTAAGCCAGCTCACACTGTCCGCTCCTCGCAGCAGCGAGCCTCGCAACGTCCCTCCAACACGGCACCCAGACCCCACGCAGCATTCTCATCTGTTTGTCATTACTGGTGTCATTTTCTAGTTGCTAACAAACGCCATTGTAAAACATAATCACTGATGTTCCGCTGTAACGGTGGTGGACTCATCAGAACAGAGTGGGCGGGCTGACCAATCAGAGCACAGTGGGCTCATAGGGAGGGGGGGGGGCAGGAGCTCCAACAAGCCGTGTAGGACAGAGAGTGAATACTCATACTATACAGAGATGCTGTATGAGAAACCAATGTGAGTTTGGAACATTGAACAATGTAAATCTATTCTAGTAGACCTCAACAATGGAATTATGATCAGTAGAAATGGCCATGACATGGGACCTTTAAATAACAGATACATAAAACTTGTCAGGTTCAATATTCACCATCATCATCATCATCATCATCATCATCATCATCATCATCATCACACACACACACACAATGGAAAGGTTTAGTCATAGCATTGCATGATGTGTAAGAACAACTTGTTATATAAACTGGATCATGACACACACACACACACACACACACACACACACACGAAGCATTAGTCACGATTTCACATCATTCAGTGTTATTACCTCATTATTTTGCTGTTGTCCTTTTTGGTAAACTCATTAAAGTCATTGTCCAATTAAAACCCATTTCACACGTTAGCACAGAACCCCTTCGACCAATCAGAGCTGTCCGTGGTCTCTTAGCAACGCTCACTCTGCACAGCTTTCACACTTTGTGTTTCTTCAGTGAAGGAAACCTCTCTTTGTGCACTTATCCTGCACGTTAATCATGTATGAGTTAACACAGAGCAGGTTAAAGGTTATAAGAAACATACCTACACAAAGAAAGGTATACAGCTTATGTATAAGAAGAATGTGACACCATCTTATTTAAAAGAAACACCAAAAGATGTCTTACATTTTTTTAGTTCTGACAGAACATTTGAGACATTTTTACAAATAAATCTCATAAATCCCCTTGGTAGCATTTTCAACTTTTAAATAAGAATCCAGCCTTCTTTGGATCGATGTAAGTCAAGTTTGGACCTAAAACAATGAATAGTTTGACAGAAAACTCATCTGCAACTATTTCATTTATTAGATAAGTAATTTTCTCTCACAAAAATACAAAAGCTGGGAGGATTTACTGCATGTTTTCATATTATGTGACCGTAACATGAATATATTTTTGTTTATGTCTGGAAATAATGAGCATATTATTCAATTAAACATCACAAATAATTGTAAATAGCAGCTTTAGTTCAGTTCAGCCCTATAGACATCGGCTTTATCTGCATTTAGACATTTATTTTCTCACCTCT
The DNA here is from genome assembly GCA_031216635.1 of Dissostichus eleginoides. NCBI lineage: Eukaryota > Metazoa > Chordata > Actinopteri > Perciformes > Nototheniidae > Dissostichus > Dissostichus eleginoides. The sequence continues at coordinate 5,729,781 of CM062276.1, forward strand.
AGCGCTGTTTTATCTGAGTTTTCACACATAAAATATAGCTGTTCTATTAATGTTTTGTCAGATAATCCTTAGTTTCTTTATTGCAGAGCTCTTTTCACTAACCCTGTGCTCTTCTCAGTGAAATCAAGTGGCCATGCAGTGTTGTTTTCTGCCTAAACAGAGCCTAAATTATCATATTGTCATCCAGGAAGTAGACCCATCCCGTGCTCGTTCTGCAGACGGTGAATAGGACGTTGTTTACAGCCTGTGGTGGGAGGGGAGGAGATTTGGCAGAATCAGCTCTGGTGGCAGATTGAGACGCTGTGGGTTGGCTTAATGCTGCCAGAAAAAAATGTACCATAACTCTATAAATATCTGCATTTCATATTGGAGGAGACTGTCTAATAATCAGAATGGGTTCTGGTGTCTTAAGGCCCTTCAGGATGGGAAAGTCTTTGTTTGTTTTTTGACAAAACAAGCAATTTGGTAACTCTAGCTTCACCTTTGAGTACTAATAAGGACATTTTGTAGATTTAACAATTAGTTAATTAGTTGAAAGACAGTATTTATGTTGTTACAGATTACAAAAATAATCACAAGTGGTTATTCTGTTTTTATAGCCTTAGGCTATGTCTTTTGTAAATTATCTTAAAGGGGACCTATCATGCATGCACTTTTTGATGTCTTTTATACATCAATGTGTCCCCGGTGTGTCGGGGAACTCACGCAGCGTCAGAAAATAAAACCCTTTCTCTTTTCCTCCGTACCCAAATCCTTTAAAAACGGGGGTACAACGAGCGGATACAGATTTGCTGCAGATATGACGTAATTTCGGATGGCGGACCCACAGAAAGTTGCTATCAGAAACAATGCCTGACGTGTTTTGGACGTAATCTGGTCTTTGTTTACATTAGCAAGCCTCGCTAACACTCAGAGCTAACCTGTACTGGAGAGCACATGTGTTTAAAAAGCAGGAAAAAGGAACTCACCTTGTGATAAACCCGCAAGATAAAAAGCATTTGAGCTCCATACTGTTTCAGAAATAATCCTTGATGGGGTTTAGAACAGGATGGCGTTTTATCACAGCAGAATTTAACTTTATCTCCGGTAGAATTCTGAGCAGGCATTAGCTCCGCCTCCTCTTCCTTTTTTTTGTTTAAAGCTAAGGACCCAGGATCCGCGTTTCTCTAACAGCTGAAACAGAGGATATGAGGGATTTCTAAAATGCATGATCTGTTTGTATTTTGAGCAAAACACATCATAGACATGTTTTTATATATTTTATATATCTGAGACCATAATATATGCCTTAAAATAGCACTTTAAATCTTCCATTTCCAATTCTCTCAATAACTTTAGTCACAGCTCTCTGTCTGCATGAGGATCAACATTGAACCCAAACGACAACAAGACATCAACAACGTCTACTTTCTATTTAATCAAGCAGGGTTTCAGCCTCTGTGTGCTGACGGAAACTAAAACCAATCGATGTGTTGATCTCCGTCTCTCTGAGATTTACAGCCTGTCTTGTTTCTAATTTCACTAAGTGCTCCGACAGACACTTTGAAATGTAGCCCAATATCCTGAAGGACACTTAGCCCTCTGTGTGTGTTTTAAAGCTCTTTACCTCTCCTGAGGCCTGTACTACGAAGCCGGATTTTGGCTTAGCGAGCTAACTTCAGGGAAAACTCTGGGTTTCCGGTCCTACGACGCTGGTTCTCTTTTTAGCGGGCTGGATCTCCATGGTAACTTATGCTGAACGGCTGACCTGGTCCGGAGCAGGTTAGGTTGCAGGCTAAGAGATCAAGTCAGTGTCAGCACCGCCTGCTGACCAATCAGAGCTCAGTGTGCGGAGTTTAAAGCGATCAAGTCATATTACAGGATAGAGGAAATACAGTTTTAGACTGCCGTTGCAGGAAAGACGGCTGGCAAAAATCACCGACTGTGTGAACGTGAAAATTAATAGAATATCACCTCCCATCTTAGGCTCTTATATTTCATATTTATCTCAGAAACGACATGGAGTGACATTATTTAAGGGGGATTTATCCAAAGTTGAGTGGAAGAAGGAAGCTTTGGTTTTGCTAAGAGGAAAACTCAATAACGTATTACTATAACAACCTTCTTCCAATTCGGTATATATTAAACACTTTTGAATTGCCTTATATATATATAAACATAATCGTTTTGATGGTTATTTAATTGTTACAGATTAATTTTTATGCAGGAACGGCAGACACTTTATTTTTCAGCTTCTAACATTTGGAGATTTTCTGCCTTTTCTCTGTTTTACATCAAGTTAAAGTGAATTTCTTTGGGTTTTAGCCGGACCAAACATGTCATTTAATGTACAATCTTGGACTTTAATTAACTGAGATGAACAGATTAGTTGTAAAATATAAATAATTGTTGTTGTTGTTGTTGTTGTCTACAAAGGTCTTAAAAGCTTGTGAGTGAGCACCCAGAAGTCCGTTAAACACAACTTTTTTTCCGAATAGATTAAATTCAACTTTATTGTCATTGCACGAAATACAGTTTGCTTCCAACCAGAACGTGCAAAGAGTAATACAGCGCGTTAAATACTTTACATAACAGAACAAATATAAGGCATAGACATATATAGATGAATACAGATGTAATAAATAGTAAATAAAGACATTGTAAGTGAGACGCTGTGGGTTTGAGCCCCATGACATTCAAAGGAAAGTGTAACATCAAGACAACACTAAAATACCTGCAGGTCACACACACATCATGTTGGCCAAAGCCCTATATAAAGCAATACAGAAAAGCCCCTCCATACAAGAGTGCTTTTCACCAGGAGAAGTCACAAATAGACCCATTGGTTTCTCCTCTCCGTCTATTTCTGTAGCGTCATACATTCTTCCTGATCAATAGAGCACCTGTTGCCTCAAAGATTTACAACACATCCATCACAGTGACATTAGAACTAGCTTGCATCTCATAAGGTTTACACTGTGTTGAAGCTTTAAAACCAGTTTCCTTCCGAGTTCACTCGCCAATTGATCGTGGAAACATTTAAGTTATTTGTGACCTTGTAGAGATGCCTTTCTTGAGTTGTGTTGGGCCTAATTTGTAGGAAAACTAATAAGCATTGAGTTTAAGATAGGCAGTAAATGCATCAAGGTGACACATGCATTACATTCTGAAGTTTTCCACTTGTTTGTGCTCCTCCAAACTCTTCATCAACATGTTTCCATGAGTCTTCATCATATGCAGAGGTGGGAAGAAGTGGAGTACAAATACTTTGTTACTGTCCTTAAGTACATTTTTCTGGTATCAGTACTTTACTCCCTACTTATTTTTCTGACGACTTTTTACTTTGACTTCTTACATTTTGAACACAAATACCTGTACTTTCTACATCTACATTTCCAAACAGGCTGGTTCCTTTAGTTTGAATGTGTGTTTGGTGGCGTGATCATTATTATTTAGAGTCATTGCGTGCCTATTGATTTGAACACGATCCGTGTATCCATCATTTCCTGGTCTTCTCTAAAGAAGAGGGACCAATGAAACGTTGTCATGTTGCCGTTGTTCAGCATGGAAACATTCATTAGCTAACAATGACATTATTGTTCTATTAATATAAAGGGAAGTCAGGTACTCTTTAAAACAGCTGGTAGTTATGGGTACTTTTTACTGAAGTACATTTCAAAGAAGTTTAGTCAGTACTTCTACTTTTACCAGAGTATTTTTAAACACGGGTATCTGTACTTCTACTTGAGTAAAGGGTGTGAGTACTTTTGCCATCTCTGACCATATCAAACATCTCGAGAATGCGTATTGAGGAATGTTCTCCATGCTGACCTCTCACCCTCTGTCTGTTATCAGGGATGAATGCAGCCGTGCGGGCCGTGGTCAGGATGGGCATCTATGTCGGAGCGAAGGTCTACTTCATCCACGAGGTGAGGATCAGGTTTCAGACGTGTGTTCTTCACCGGGAGCGTGCGTGCGTGCGTGCGTGCGTGCGTGCGTGCGTGCGTGCGTGCGTGCGTGCGTGCGTGCGTGCGTGCGTGCGGAGGTCTCCCAGGGGCCATGGTGGTTATATATATATAGAAACTTGACGGAGAGTGGTGCATGAATGAGTCCTAAATCCAAAATGAGTCAGCATTTTAGCACTGCAGAGTTTCTCTTCTTAGGTCAAAGGTTTATTTTAATGGGTTTTTGGTGAAATGCCTGAAACAGGATTTGTTGTTAACACAAGCTGAAGAGATGTTTTGTTGCTATTGTTGCTCTTACTCTTGACTTTTCATTCATGCATTACACATCATCTGACTCTCTTTTTTCAAGATTCAACATTTTTCTTTTCAAGATTCAAAGGTTTTAATGTCATATACATAAGCTACAGTGGGCAATGAAAATCTTATGACCGAGCCCCTCCAACAATGCAACATATATATATATATATATAATAAAATACAAGGGTTAGGGTACACGTACATAGACTATGATATATACAACAGAATGTTAAATTAAATATTGTACAGTAAGTTGAAATTAAATACGGTTTATTACGGTGATGCAGTCCATGGATAAGTAAAAAGTATTCCCCTACGCTTTTTTCCTCATTGGTATCACACTGGACACTTTGAATTAAACCAAATATGTAGTATAAGATAAACAACTGCTTGACACATTAAGATAAGATAAGAAGTACTTTATTGATCCCAATTTGGGAAATGTTTGCATTGCAGCAGCATAAAAGACAAGGCATTGAATACCAGCAAGAGGAGCAAATATAAATCCCTGTTTCAGTCTTATCTTTAAGAGTTGTTTGATATGGAATGTCTGATAATATGAGCAGTAATGGACGTAATGCTTCAGATGGCAGATTGAGATGCCACTCAGTGTAGTGGTGTGGTTATAATTGGAATACCAGGGGCAGCATTCATCCTCCACTGGCTGCACTCGTCTTCATCAGCCTCGAATCACCGCAGGGCTGAGAGACATGATGGCTTTATTTATCAGCTGGTGATTCAGATCAGTGTTCACAACATCAACAGTGACTCTAAAATAAAGCCAGGCTCTGATGTCGGCACCGAGGGCGATAAGTGATAAATGCAGGTGTTCATGCATGATTGAAAACAAAAACAAAAAGCCATTTCTCTGCTGTCCACAGTTTGGAAAACGCAACACTCAACGTAAACCGTTTGTGATTTCCCCCCTGAAAGTCACCAAGGGCAACCAGTTGTTAACTCTGTGGGTCATAGGCTCAATAACCGGTTATAATATTAGTTAGTATTGTTGTGTTCAAAATTCCAGGAAAGACAGACGACTTCTAAGTTGAACTATTTATTATGAGAGAGCAAAATACATATATTCACTTGGCCAAGGACTCCGTCACGTCATAGAAATCACAGACAGCAAATCTCTAATCTGTCAGTCTATTTCCGGACAAGAGCCTCGAACCTCGTGCGTGCATACATTTTTATTACACAGGGCGTTGCCCGTACATTTATGATTGGTCAAGACTAGCTGAAGTCTCTTGGCAACACGATCCTCCAATCAGCATTCGGCCGGCCTGTGGAAGTCCCTCCCTACTCTGGCACCATCATACGTAATTGTTTTGATGAAGCTTCTACAGAAAGTGGAATCTTGGTTATACTGATTCCCAGCTATGCGTGGGCGCGGAGCTAACCCAGGCGGCCCAGGCCATAGCCTCAATAACTCATTGTTTCTACAGTGCCTGCATCTGGCTTCTATTGCAAGCTGAAAACGTTCTTCTGACTATTCCCTTCGTTGGTATCTAACCCATCAGAACCTGGGATTAGTGATTGTGTCTATTTATTTTATAGTCATAGCAATCTCATGAGCACAATAAGCATATCATGTAATAATAAGAATCAGTCTTGTAATGTTATATACAAATAGACTCCACAGTATATATAATAATATTTGAGATTATTGCCTTCAATCTAAGGGTTTGCTGCTTTGCATTATCTTGTCTAATAGTTCACTGTTTTGGATTGTGGTTAGACAAAACAAGTAGTTTAAATATATCATATTTGTCTCTGGTAAATTGTGATTATGTGGGATTTCTTTTTGATTTATCGACATTTTATAGACATTATATTTAATTCAATAATTGAAATTCAATGTGTGTTCCCATGGATGTCAGTGAACATGTATGATTTGTTGTTTTCCTCTCAGGGTTACCAGGGCATGGTGGACGGAGGAGAGAACATCAAAGAGGCGACGTGGGAGAGCGTCTCCAGCATGCTGCAAGTGGTGAGACACACTCCTGATATCACATCTGTCCCACTTCGTTTTTGCTCCTTTCGGTCCTTTGGTTTTGCGCCCGGCCGACGCGCTCACACATCACACAGACAGATATTGTTTGTTTGTTTCGGTACATTTATTTCCATGTTAACATGTCTTTTGTTCACTGATCTCTTCTTTTAACACAAATAAAAGTGTCTTACCAGACGATGATGGAGACAGTTACGTCACATAAAATAAACAACTTAAACTCATAATATCTCTGCAGTGCAGCGGTCCAAAAACCGTATGGATTCACAACCAAAATGAACGCAGAGTATCATCAGCTGGACTCTTTTGTACCAGCTGAGGCAATCACAGCGTCAATCAGCTGTTTCGTTTAACTTTCGTTTAATTGACATTAATTAGCAACCTATTCCATTCCATAACCAATATTCAATATGTTACGCATAATTAAACAATTAAATAATCAAAGTAGTAAATCAACATTTTGGCTATTTTTTTTGGCATTTTTGGAGGAAAGCAGAGTTTGTGCTGAAGGCAACACACTCTGTAATATCCTCTGATGATCGTTGGAAGTGACTCTGCAACGAGGCTGTATAGCTGAGAGCCAAATGAGTCTGAGATGAAATTAGATCTTCGCCCCGTTTGTCAGAGTCAGCCTTTTATTGTGTAAAGTGGATTCTATGTAATGCAACAGTGGAAAAAGACTGTAGATTAGCGATATTAGAAATAAGATGTATAGGTAGGTAGACAACTACAAAGCAGAGGCAGTAAAAGAGCATTTATTGAGAATATATGCAGGCCCTTCATTAGTTGCTTTCGGATTTCTTATCTTATTTAACTGAAGATCTAATGGCAACTCATTGCAAAAAATCGAATAAAGAGGCAGTTTCCGAGCATGTAGACTTGTATTTTTGTATTGATTTTATAAAAAATGTCTGGCCCTTTTTTAACCATTGTGTTTTATTGTAGTATTATTATTATTATTATTATTATTATTATTATTATTATTATTATTATCATTATTATTATTATTATCCATTTATTTATTACATTTTAATTTAATATATATATGTTTTGGTTGTTTGTCTTTTTCCATTCTTGTGTGTATATATGTATAATATACGATTGTAAAGGCTGCATTTAATGTATTTAAAAACATATATATATATATATACAAATTCTGGGAAGCAAATGTAAGGAGGTAATACTGTGATGTTGTCATGTGTTGTTCCTCAGGGGGGCACGGTGATCGGCAGCGCTCGCTGTAAAGACTTCCGGACCCACGAGGGGCGCCTGAAGGCGGCTCAGAACCTGGTGCAGCGCGGCATCACCAACCTGTGTGTGATCGGGGGGGACGGCAGCCTCACGGGGGCCAACCTGTTCAGAGAGGAGTGGAGCGGGCTGCTGGAGGAGCTGCAGACGCAGGGTGAGGGGAGGGGCTTCAGACCCCCTTAAACACACCATAACTTAACCTAAGAGCAGTGTTTTCTATTGGACGTTATTTACCAGACTTAATCTGTTGGCGTCTGACACTTTGAAATCTCTAACCTGGAGGGCTATTTGTTTCTTATGAGCCATGCTTTCTACCCTCCTGTTTTTCTTTTAGCCGGTATTGAATAAGTCTTTTTGGGAAACACATTCCCCTTAAACACAATTTGAAGTGTTTTCAAAATAGGATGAATAATTAGGAAGCACCAGGCCTTCTCCTTGATGCCAAAAGCAACAATGCCATTGCTTGAATTTCTTAGTGGTCTGCTGAGTCCTCATCAATGTTTTCAGCTAAATCTGTCCCAAGTTAGCCAAACTGGTCCAGGTAGTCTGTGTGAGCGCGATCTATCTGCAGAATTTAATTAAAATATTAGGAGCCGGACAGATTTATTATGGTTTCTTAACAAAACTTGAGGGAAATTCTTTAAGAGTAACATCGTAGGCTCGCATAATATGTATCTATTTGTTTGTGTTATGCTCGAGTCTATTGAATGGATTTGTTTGATTTGAAATAGCTTTTTTCTCAATCAAAGATAAATCTACATCAAGTAATAAACACAGATTATATTTGATCTTCTTCCCTCTGTCCCTCTCAGGTCTGATCGATAACGAGGCGGTGCTCGCTAACTCTGTACTGCACATCGTGGGGATGGTCGGCTCCATCGATAACGACTTCTGCGGCACGGACATGACCATCGGCACCGACTCGGCTCTGCACCGCATCATCGAGGTGATCGACGCCATCATGACCACTGCTCAGAGGTGAAGAGAGAGAGAGAGAGGGAGACAGGAAGTGACGAGACAATAACATGTGATGAGATTAGATTAGATTCCTTTTATTCTCACTACACAGTTTCAGCGAAATTCCAAGCATTCCCGAAGGTGCAATCACACATAACAGACAGTATGAGTATAACATGTGATGAGATGAAGCCAGACAAGACATAAGAAGACTGTTTAACATCATGTAAAAACAAGATAATGCAACTTGTTTTTTCCTCTTGTTTTTCAGCCACCAGAGGACATTCGTGCTGGAGGTCATGGGCAGGCACTGCGGGTAAACTCCTCATCTTATATAAGAGTACAAAACAGAAATATAAATACACCAGACATATAAGAATTAACCCTATATGTTCACAACAATGTGTATTATGTTTAAGTTAAATATGCTGCTGCACACACTTACAGTAAGTCTTAATTACTTAGTTTCTTCAGGCTGTGTAGATTAAATATATTCACAAAAAATATATGTTACAGGGAAGTAAATATTGTGTGTGTGTGTGTGTGTGTGTGTGTGTGTGTGTGTGTGGGGGTGTGTGTGTGTGGGTGGGTGTGTGTGTGGGTGTGGGTGTGTGTGGGGGTGTGTGTGTGTGTGTGTGTGTGTGTAGGTACCTGGCTCTGGTCAGTGCTTTGGCCTGTGGAGCAGACTGGGTGTTTATCCCTGAGATGCCCCCTGAGGACGACTGGGAGGACAACATGTGTCAGAAACTGTCCGAGGTAACACACACTCCATATTTCACCGTCTCTTAAAGGTCACCTATTATGCAAAATCCACTTGTTCATGTCTCTTCTACATCACCATGTGTCCCCTTCGTGTAAAGAGACTCTGAAAGTTTCAGGAACAAAGATTCTCTCTTTTTGTCCTGATCCATTTATATAAAAACCTGTCTGAAAATGAGCTGATCAGATTTTGGCCACTTAGTGATGTCATAACGATGTTTTGGCTTGTGTAACCATTAGCCAATCACCAACCAAGGTAACCCCCCCCCCCACCTTATCACCTGAATCTCCTCCTAGAGCACCATTGAGTTCTTTTTAACCAAATCTCTCTCAGAGGGGCGTGGGGAGGGGCTCCTTATTTTCATCTAAAGTAACAGACAGAGAATCAGCACTTTGGAAACAGGGCTGAAACAGAGGGGATTAGCGGATGCTGCAATGATCTGTTTGGTGTTTCAGCCAATCAGAGACAGGCTCTGGATATATCTGAGACCTATAATATATTGATGAAAAATAGTATACTAGGGGACCTTTAAGAAATACAATTATGATACACTAACACTGTATTCTGACATTTAGCAAACTCCTGAATATTTGTGGTGCATTTCAGTCCCGATTTGGCAACATATAACTAATTAAAATGTATTTTATTGATGAAATGCTTCTTTTAAAAACATAAGCAGTCATCATAACTGTGCCGCTTTTCTTTTTAGACCCAATGAAATACTGTTGTGTTGGGTACGATCCATGTGTTGAACAGCGACTCTGGTGGGACCCACAACCTTTGAATTACATCTCTAATGTCCATTGCCTCGCACACTGGCATTTATTATGACTACTCAACCCACTTCAAACATCGACCACCAATAACATGTCCAGTATCACATACAGGCTGTGGAGTTGAGATTAAGACACACACATTTGTGTCTTAATCTCAACTCCACAGCCTGTATGTGATAAGGATTCATGCAGAGTACATTTAAAAAAAATATGACTCACACTGTAAAACACGACTCAGTCCGGAGGACTCGAACCCACAACCTTTGAATAACATCTCCAATGTCTGACTAGAAGTCCAATGCACATTCACACATTCTTTAAATACACTTTATTTACCACATCATACTGTACCCTGACCTGTCTACCTGAAATCCCCCAGTTTGATGCAGTTCCACTGACTGACATAGGGGGCAGTAATGTGTTTATTAGGCATCTGTGAGTTTGTTTTAAAAAGGAAAAGAAGAAGAAGATTGCTAGCTAGCAAACAGGAAACATTTTTGTTAAACAGTGGAGGTTTAAAAGTGTTCAGAGCATTTATTTCCAATACTTTATGAAGTCGAAACACTGAACTCTGGATTTGTTTTAATGTTTGAGGTGCAATAAATAACACAGCAGCTTGTTGGCATGTTAAAACTATTATTTCCCGCCTCGCTCATGAGAGTAACAGCCGGCGAAATTAAGGCCTCGCCTACTGATTTTAATTTAACCATATATCGAGCCCGATCGTCGGTTTCAAATGATTTAATGTAATTGTTTGCGTGACTGGCCATCGTAACCGGGCTCTTTGAAGATCCAGTGTATTGACCGCCATTCAAATGACAGCGTTGTTTTCCCCCAAAAGTGGGCGGGGACGTAATTTTCGCCCGGAAGTGACGTAGGTGTTACTCTCATCTATAGCATGATCTAGCTTTCCGCAATACAAGATGTTCTCCATCATGATTTTTAACTCTTGTGTTTCTTCATCTCCCTCCAGAACCGAGCTGATAAGAAAAGGCTGAACATTATCATCGTAGCTGAGGGAGCCATCGACAGCCACAACAAGGCCATCACTCCAGATTATATCAAAGATGTGAGTCTATGGTTATTTTCTGAATGGAAACACACTAGTTTTACTTTAGACTGTATGTGTACGTGTAAATGTATCCGCTCACCTATGTTTTTAATACAATATTTATCCTTTTTATATTTGAAATAGCATCCAATGTCACTTTGCATCCTTATATTAATAGGACAACGTCACGTTTTCTTGCAAATTATTTGACATTTTGAAATGTTTTGTGCTTGACACTGCCTTTTCAATTCTGCATTTTCTATTAATGTCAAGATGCTATAAATGGTGACAAACATGTGTTCACTATTAGATGCATGAGTAGCATTTATTTTTTAAAACTCCAGCAAGAACACAACTTTTGTATCTGTCATTTTGGTAGAGATGCCCTGTTAATCTTATGTTTAATCTGAAATGTGATACGATGCTACCATGCCTCTCTCCCTCTCTCTCCAGCTGGTGGTCCGCTGCCTGGGATTTGACACCAGGGTCACCATCCTGGGCCACGTGCAGAGAGGCGGGACCCCCTCGGCCTTTGACAGGATCCTGGTAATGCCTTCAAATACCTCTTGGAAAGAACGTAATAATAATAATGCATTTTATTTATAGAGCGCTTTTCTAGAAACTCAAAGACACTGTACAGAGTAAAAATGTATAAAAACATAATTAAAACAACTGACTTAAAATATATAAAACACAACATTAATTACAGTTTAAAAGCATTTGTGATTTCCACATGGTGAGATCGGTTGTGTTCGTCACGGTCACGGATGTGTTTTGGGAGTGGGTTCCAGAGGGAGCGGGCAGCTGTCCCCCCCCTTAATGTGAGATTTTTGTCCGCAAGTCAGAATAACATTCTTTTAGTCCAAGTTTCCAGCCTCAAACCGTACGTTGTTATCCCCATGGAGAAGCAGCGTTCAGTTATTATGCTCCAAATGTCTGGAACAAACTCCCAGAAACCTGCCGGTCCGCTGCAACTCTGACTACTTTTAAATCCAGGCTGAAGACTTTTCTTTTTGCTGCTGATTTTAATTGAACTTTTTATATCTTAAACTGCACTGTAACTTTTATTCATGTATTTTTTCTTTTTAATGTTTATTTTATTATCTTTGCTTTTTAAATGCTATTTTCTTAAAGTCTTTCATTTTGTGTAAAGCACTTTTCATTGCCTTGTGTTGAAAGGTGCTATATAAATAAACTTGCCTTGCCCTGCAGGCCAGTCGGATGGGGGTGGAGGCGGTGCTGGCGCTGCTGGAGGCCTCGGCCACCACCCCCGCCTGCGTGGTGTCTCTGGTGGGGAACCAGGCCGTCAGACTGCCACTGATGGAGTGTGTGCAGATGGTAAGTGTGTGTGTGTGTGTGTGTGTGTGTGTGTGTGTGTGTGTGTGTGTGTGTGTGTGTGGTGTGTGTGTGTGTGTTGTGTGTGTTGTGTGTGTGTGTGTGTGTGTGTGTGTGTGTGTGTGTGTGTGTGTGTGTGTGTGTGTGGTGTGTGTGTGTGTGTGTGTGTGTGTGTGTGTGTGTGTGTGGTGTGTGTGTGTGTGTGTGTGTTGTGTGTGTGTGTGTGTGGTGTGTGTGTGTGTGTGTGTGTGTGTGTGTGTTATTAAGACATGAATGCTGAATTGCACAGTTTAAAAGGGTTTGGCTGCTGATAGTGAAGTTAGTCCTGGTGCCAGACATACTCAGAGTATTAATCACTTCAATGAATTAGAATATTGTTTTTTAACTTATTTTGGGTGACAGCTGTATGTGTGAGTGAATAAAACATTTACCCGCAAGACAGATAGGAGAACGGACAGATCCAGAAACTTGTCTCAACAGAAACAGCAGATGTTGTAGATAAAGCAGATTGAGACGTGTGTGATGAAGACACTCCTTTATGTTTTCAGACCCAGGAGGTGCAGAAGGCCATGGACGAGAAGAAGTTTGAAGAGGCTGTGAGACTGCGTGGACGGTGTGTTTTCAACTTTGATAAGATCATATATATGAGATTCATTTACCTACAAACAAGTCACAAAGTTAGACGATACACAAATAAGGCTTAAGTAGAGCTAATGGAGCGCTAGCATCATTTAATCTGACAACGTGTCTCTTTAAGCTACGGCTTTCATCCTGTATGTTACTCACTTTGCACAGATTCCTGATTCTGTAAAGCATTCATTTCTAATTGTCTCTAAAGGCTTTGACATCATCAATAACAGAGCTCACATGTATTGTGGATTCTGCACATTGGCTAACTTTGTTTATTTCCCATCTGTTTCCTGCAGGAGCTTTGAGAACAACCTGTCCACCTACAGACTCCTCTCCTACCGGACACCAGATTCTGAACTTCCAATTGTAAGCACCCTCACAACCAAATAACAACAACATTTGTTTATTCAAACCACAAGATTACCCCAGTTTTATTTATTCTAATGTATCTTTCCACCAGCGCCTCTGAGAGTTGAACCATAGCTTACGGTACTTCCTGGTCAGGTGCATTGTGGTTGCTGTAGTTCTTTTTTGTATAGGGGTTGAAAGTTGATGTGCAGCCATTTTGAATGATGTCCTAAAATGTGTCATACTCCACTACTAGCTGGATGGTTGGAGTTTGACTAGCAGGAGAACGTTTGGATAGTGAGTAAAATGTTGCATTTGGCCGTCGATATGTATTTTTAGCCTCAGCTGCTGCTTCTCTGCGTCTTCAGCAGCATGTGGCTTCCTGCATGAGAGCTGATCTTTGCCTGCTGCTCTGAGGCAAAGTCTGATTGGCTCCTCAGCAAATCATGAGACATGGGGTGCATCTCACTTCGGTTAAATGGATTCCTTGCGTCCCTCACTTGCGTCGTTTCCCTGCGACTAGTCCCTCCCACCAGGGAAGCATGGAGAGACGCAAGGAAACCACGAGAAGCAGGGAAATGAGTTTTAAGAGCAATGGGACATCGTTTCCTCCGGAGCGTCACGTGAAGTGACGTCCGTTTGTGATGACGCCGCACAGCTGATCGTCTGACAGCATCCAGATCAGTGCATGCGCTGCATCGTCCAATCAGTGAGCGATACACAGTAAGGGGGCGGGGCGAGTGTCTGAGGATTTCACCGGAGGATGGTCTGTTAGTTCCTCGATTATCGCTCCTCGATCCTCGCTCCTCGCTCCTCGGTCCTCCGGCACAAATAAGGCCACTGGGACGCTACTCAAGATGGCGCAGACTAATCAACTTCCGGTGATACCGAGCCCGAGGAGCGAGGAAATGAAAAATAAGAGACGTGAGATGCACCCATTGACTATGAGGCAGTGGAGACGGAGAACAGTCATGTGTTAATTGCATAAGTAGCCTTCATATGTCTGCAGACCTCAATGCTTGTTTTCAATGCCTGAAAATGACAGATAATGCAGAGGTGGGGGAAATAATCGATACAGCATAGTATCGCAATACTTTTCGTGGCGATATTGTATCGATACACGGACGCCAATTATCGATATTTTATGATATATAAAATATTCATATTGCAAATCCAAATGATCTTGGCAAAGCTACCTTCAAAATCTGAGCCAGTTAAGAAAATAACTCAATCAATCACCTACTTCCTGTGCAAAGACCTGCGTCCATACAGCGCTGAGGAAAACAAAGGCTTTTGTCACGTGTTAAAGACACTGGAACCCAATATATCATGCAATCATGATATATTTAAGCAATAGCTCACGACAGGCCGTGGTATATGCTCATTATATCACAGCTAAGGGGCGTGGTTCGGCCCGACAACCCCCCTTTTCAGCCCAACTGTATACAGTTAAATCGACCGGACTTCTTTCAGCAGATGTGAGCATCCTTAACAACGGTCAATAAGTCCTTGCTGCACATTATCCCTTACATGTTTCCATCTTAAGCTTTGTTAGTTAGTTAGTTTCGTTACTACAATTCTACCCTTGGTATACGCTCATTATATCACGGCTAAGAACCAATCAGATTGCTTGATTTGACTTGTCCGTTTTATAACAATATATATGCGCAATATATCGTATCGCAATACTTAGCATATCGTAGAATCGCGATAGTATCGTATCGTGGGGAGCCTGGTGATTCCCACCCCTAATATAATGCCTCTAACAGCTGCTCATATACCATCTTCTTCAGATAGCATCATAGTGTACATGCTGGATGTACAATGGATGAAAAGCTCACACCTGAGGAAGGAAGATGTGACAAGCTTGAATGTTATAACCTATAGTCGTACTGTCTAAATGTGCCAGGTTTGGCTTTTTCCTTTATGTGTTTTATGTATTTATGTGTGTGTGTGTGTGTGTGTGTGACTGCGTCCCTCTGTCCTCCGCAGAATCCTGTGGTGAAGAAAGTAAAAAAAAAGAAAAGAAGAAATTGTCAAATTTGTCCTCATATGTCTGCAGACCTCAATGCTTGTCTTCATGCCTGGAAATTACATATTATGCCTCTAACAGCTGCTGATACACCATCTTCCACAGCACTACCATCATACTGTACATGCTGGATGTACAATTAATGAAAAGCTCACACCACAGGAAGGAAGATGGGGGAAAACTTGAATGTTTTAAAGGTCTCCTATCACGCAAAGTGCACTTTTTAATTAAAAGAATTCTGAGCAGGCACAAGCTAAGGACCCAGAACCTGCAGTTCTCTAACAGGGCTGAAACAGAGGGATGTGAGGGATGTCTAAAATGCATGATCTGTTTGATATCTTGAGCAAAACACATCATGTTTTTTATATATTTGTATATATCTGATACCCATAATATATGCCTACAAATAGCCTGATAGGAGATCTTTAATATATTGCCATGCCGAAAGAAAAACAAAAGCGTTTTTGCGTTTTCCTTTATGTGTTTTACGTATTTCTGAGTGTGTGTGTGTAGTGTGTGTGTAGTGTGTGTGTGACTGCGTCCTCCGAAGTGTGTTTTATGTTTTGTATGTGTTTTCGCAGAGCTCCTTTAACGTGGCGGTGCTGAACGTCGGCGCTCCGGCTGCAGGGATGAACGCCGCCGTTCGCTCTGCCGTCAGAGTGGGAATCACCGAAGGACACAAAATGTTCGCCATCAACGACGGCTTCGAGGGATTCTACAAGGGACAGGTACGAGTGACACTGAGATATACAACTACGTGGTGTTCATTACAGTACGGTGAGGAAAATAGTCAAAAATGTAGTCTTCTCAAAACACAAAGATGGCGTCTTGAAATGACATGTTTTATTTGACCAAACAGTCCAAAGACATCAAATTTACAATTATGTAAAACAGAGAAATATCACAATTAAACCTACATTTAAAAGCTGTAAAAGACACCATTTTCTTTGCTTCACAAATTATTAAACAACTGATTAATCAGATTTTTCATTATTATTAACCATCAGATTATACTTTACGCCCTACATTTCGTCCAAGATTAATATAATGTGCTCCCAATTTTCACACACGTTTTACTCCTAATAATATATAAGGTGTATTTATTTTGTTATCTCCCATTAAAACAATCACTAGATTGTCTCTGAATAACTGGGCAACATACGGAAGGTTCTGAACAGAAAGAAAAAGTCTTACCCAGGATGTACCCACTTAATCTAAAAAGTAAAAACATACGTCCTTTTAAGTACAGATTACACGGGTGCTAGTGGAGCCTCGCAGATGGGGGTGCTGCAGCCCCCTCAGCACCACCCCCTTCCCGCGGCCATTCACGCTGTCTCGCAGACCCCACGCAGCAAGCAGGAAATGAACCCAGCTCACACTGTCCGCTCCTCGCAACGTCCCGCCAACACGGCACCCAGACCCCACGCAGCAAGCAGGAAATGAACCCAGCTCACACTGTCCGCTCCTCGCAACGTCCGCCAACACGGCACCCAGACCCCACGCAGCATTCTCATCTGTTTGTCATTACTGGTGTCATTTTCTAGTTGCTAACAAACGCCATTGTAAAACATAAACACTGAGGTTCCGCTGTAACGGTGGTGGACTCATCAGAACAGAGTGGGCGAGCTGACCAATCAGAGCACAGTGGGCTCATAGGGAGGGGGGGGGGGCAGGAGCTCCAACAAGCCGTTTAGGACAGAGAGTGAATACACAGAGATGCTGTATGAGAAACCAATGTGAGTTTGGAACATTGAACAATGTGCATCTATTCTAGTAGACCTCAACAATGGAATTATGATCAGTAGAAATGGCCATGTCATGGGACCTTTAAGATAACAACGTCTGCTAATCTGATCTTGCGCAGTAATGATGTCAGTGTTTTCAGGACTCAGGATCAAGATGTTTATTCACACCGCTGACGAGAAAACATCTCAAGACAAGATCAGTCCGGCCTCTCCTCCTTTTCTCTGAGGCTATTATTACTTCACCCTGCACCTCTATCCTAATGTGTTTACATCTGATGTCTTTGGCTCCTTCAAAGTCCACTTTATTCTCAATCTTTCAGTTTGTGTGTACAGACAGAGAGATCGAAATACCGTTTCCCACAATCCCGAATACAAATATGTATACAAATATGTATATCCTATACACAATCAACAGATTAGTGAGCCACTTAAGGGTTGCACAATTAGTCAAACATGTAAACAAGATTGGACAAGTGCAATATTGAAATCACAGGAAGTGCTTTATTTGGGAAAGGAAAAATACGTGTTAAAATACATTTTTCAGTGTATGAAAGTATGGAAGTATTTAACAGCTGCAGAGATATACAAAGTGTATTTCACAGACTTTAAAAATCATATTTGTTTGGGACAGATTTCTTAAAAAAAATGACACCCTTTCAATCGTAATATGTGTTTCAAGCATAATGAGATAATGATGCAGCTTTAATCCACGACACTCAGCCTATGAATACAACTATACTGTACAAATAAGTTTACTAACTAACGTTTATTAAGAGTAAACAATATGGGGTAAGCGTGATTCTAGAAAAAGTCATAGTGACGTTACTCGGAGCATGGCAGGAGAAAAGTGGCGTTGCAGTCGCTGTGATAAGATTGAAATGTGCCCAGATAAACAGGGCTACTAACTGTAAGCCAATTACTCTGTTTCCACAACACACACACACACACACACACACACACACACACACACACACACACACACACCACACACACACACACACCAGGAATGCATGCAGCACAGCAGGAATGGATGTAGTTGTGTAGTGGCGTCATCCCAGAGGCCAATTTGGAAAGATTGGGGGACTTAAGAGAGCTTTTCACTTTCAAGACACACACACACACACACACACACACACACACACACACACACACACACACACACACACACACACACACACACACACACACACACACACACACAGAGAGAGGGGCTGAGACTGTCTGGAGGATTACACTTGATTGAAAAGTAAAGCCGTGATCCTCGGCTAAAACCCGACTAAGCGAGACGCTGATTGTGTTTCAGAGCCGCTGGTTAGAGGAAGATACTCTGACACATTAACAGAGCAATATATTCATTTCATATAAAGAAGACAGGGCACTAACATGTTCATTACAGCCTGATAAAGGTGTTTTAAATCCCTATCCTACTGGGAATCTTCCATGTTTAAATGCTATCCAGAGATATGGCTCTTTCAGATGCCTCAACCACAATACCATTGATTTGAATGACATGTTCTCTGTGTTGCTCCAGGCATTAAATACATTTAGCAGCACCATCTCTATCAGACACCAGCGTCCCTGTTTGTCCAGGCAATCCACGTCCACATCACTTAAGCATTGACAACAATGTACTTGAAAATAAAGTAGTCTAAGCATAAATGAATGACAGTGTGATTCATTCTGACCTCTCTCGGTTTCATCCTCAGATAAAGGAGATCAAATGGGGAGATGTCGGAGGCTGGACCGGCCAAGGAGGCTCGCTGCTGGGGACAAAACGGTGAGTGTGGATGTGTCATTCTGGTTCTGAATTTCACATATTTAGAATGAAACTGCACCGTTACTGTGTGTGTGTGTGTGTGTGTGTGTGTGTGTGTGTGTGTGTGTGTGTGTGTGTGTGTGTGTGTGTGTGTGTGTGTGTGTGTGTGTGTGTGTGTGTGTGTGTGTGTGTGTGTGTGTGTGTGTGTGTGTGTGTGTGTGTGTGTGTGTGTGTGGTGTGTGTGTGTGTGTGTGTGTGTGTGTGTGTGTGTGTGTGTGTGTGTGTGTGTGTGTGTGTGTGTGTGTGTGTGTGTGTGTGTGTGTACATGTTGTGTGGGTGTGCACTGTGGAGTACAGAACATAAGATTGTGTTGCACAAAGACACAACAGCATGACTGCAGTGGTGGTCAAGGTGGGATTGAACCGGTGTTCCCTCAGCGTATTATCCCACTGCGCCACAGCCGAAAACAACATCGTAACTCTTTCGTTTCTACTAGAACTCTCCCTGGAAAACATCTGGATAAGATCGCTGAGCAGATTAAGATCCACAACATCAACGCCCTGCTGGTCATCGGAGGATTTGAGGTACGTACCTTTACCTGATCCTTCAGCATAATGTTTTATCTTAATATCACTATAGTTACCTCTTTGCCAATATTCATATTTCCTTTATATTTAAGTTTCATCTAACTGTGTATAGTCAAAAAAAGCTACTAGTAATTGTTTAAAAGAACATTTGAATAATTTTCTTTGCTCATTCTTATTATATCTGCTATATTGCATTATTAGGTTAAGTACTATGTATCGTATTGTGTTGTTTAACATCCCTAATGTCACTGATTTGCCCTCTAAGATATCTCAATCTTCAACACATGTCTTTGGCTTCCTGTATAACCATATTCTCCAAATACATTTAAAACACATCTACATGTTGTAGGCTCTCTCCTCGTCTGTCCACATGCTTATCACTTCATGGCCAAGCTGCACAGCCAAAGCTTTGGGATGATTTCTATATAAAATATCAATATCTAAGTATTAAATCAAAATATAGGGACATATGATTTGTTTCCATGTCTCACAGCGCTTGTTTGAACCCTTATTTTAAGAGTGCAAGTTCCATTTTCGGCTGGGAAAATGTAACCCGTTTCAAAATTCTGTATGAAATGTAAATAAATTAGGATTAAAACTGTGTAAATATTGCACAAAAAGCTGATTTAGGCGGCTTGGCCATTGAACGAACACTATCTTTTTCCGTGTCTCTGTATGTCCAACTACAGTAGGCCTACGTCTACTTCCTGTTTGTGTCTCATTGTGATTGGCCTGGCTCTCTCCTCTTGGCTCCTCCCACCACAGTCCCTCAGAACTTTTATCTGTCCCACACCATTACTGTCTCTGATTTTTCTAATGCATCACTCTTAATATCTATCGCCCACCAACAAGCCCCACCCCCTTAAATCCGCTGCTCTATACGCCCCGCCCACCACAAGTCTGCTTCTTCCCTACATGTCAACACACACGAAGAATATTCACCTTTTTATCTACATACAGTTACTTCTGCAGAGTTCTCAGAGGATTTGGGGTCTTTTTTTGTACTCATAGATGGGAATATGTTTCGAAATCACTTTATGGACTAGTGCAATATCCAAATTGCAGTAAGCACAATATTTGATAAATGCAGAATATGTGAGCATATCTGTATGATGTATTGCAGAGCTGCAGATAAGTCCTGGCCTACAAACAGTTCTCTACAGACTTAATGATAAACTTTGATTGTTACAGATCCATTTAATACAATTCAACCCATTCTGCAGCTTCAGTCAAAAAGAATCCAAATGAGTTATTTGGATCCAAATTGAGCAGCCCTATGATAAACAGTGTTATTCTCCAATGCTCTGCACAACATGGGAAGTGAAGGAGCTACTAATTGCTACTTCAATGTAAAACAAATACAGAAACAACTTGATGAAAATTAAGAAAACTATAAAATTGCAATTTAATCTCTAGACTAACATCTTGATTTGTTTTGATATTGAATTGCCAATAATCCAACATTTACCAAATTGATAAACATTGGTGCACTTTTAGCATATTCTTGACTTTTTTAAGACAAAATGGTGAAAGCTGCACTCATGCATTACCACCAAGGTGGAAAATAGCATTATATATTTGTAAATGCTACAAATTCAAGGCTCCTCGCACCATGACTTTGTTAAAAACTCTCCTACAGTACGTCATCACATCCATTGCACCCTGGCTTTAGTCCTCTTCCCTCTCCTCCCCCTCCTCACCCCTCTGTGTGCACATCATAAACACTAAGCTCTTGCTGTCCAGGCCTACGTGGGATTACTGGAACTTTCTGAGGCACGCAGCAAATATAGCGATCTGTGTATCCCCATGGTCATGGTCCCCGCCACTGTCTCCAACAATATCCCCGGGTCTGACCTCAGCATCGGCTCAGACACGGCTCTGAACGCCATTACTGATGTAAGTGTGGCTGGAGCACAGTCAACGTGTGTGTGTGTGTGTGTGTGTGTGTGTGTGTGTTGTGTGTGTGTGTGTGTGTGTAATTAGATTTCAAACACACACCATCCAGCCTGTGAGAGTTGGGGCTTCGCTGATCGTCAGCTCACATCCTCCGAAAACAATCGGAAGGTTTATGATAAGTTAGGACAGTCAGGACACTTCAGTGAAGGGGCAACATGATTATTTTCTGTAAACACAAGCAGCCTCACACTCAAACCTGCCAGTGAAAGACTTCACATAAACAAAACCCTCATAATCATAGTATAAAAAAGTGTCAATTACACCGTTTAACTTTCTCAAGAATTGAAACCCTCAAGAATTGGGAGGGATGAACCCCTGGTCACACATGCAGAGCACACAGTGACATTTGTTCTCTGCATCTAACCCATCCTAGTACTAGGAGCAGTGGGCAGCTATTGTACAGCGCCCGGGGAGAAATGGGAGTGGGGGGGGAAGGGGGATGTCCGGTGCCTTGCTCAAGGGCACCACGGCAGGGCAGGAGGTGAACTGGGACCTCTCCAAGTAGAAGTCCACACTCCATATTTAGGTCTGGTCAGGGACTTGAACCGGCAACCCTACGGCTCACAGTCCAAGCCCCTACTGACTGAGCCACTGCCGGACTTACTTATTTCTTATGTTTTAAAGGGCCCATGTCATGCTTTTCCGGTTATTCCCCGTCCCCTTGTGTGTTATGTAGCTTTTTCTGCGTGTAAACGGTCTGCAGAGTCACAAACCCTCAAAGTACACCCTGTAGCAAGTAAAACTCTAACACAGAGAAGACCTGTCTATGCTGCCCCAGAACGCCTCGTTGGAGATTTCTCTTTTTCCATTTTTCCTATTGACGTAACAAAGTCCAAATGGACCAAATGGACCAATCCGCGGAGCTCCGTACACACACACACTCGGAGCTCAGGCTGTGAGTGTGTGTGTGCTCAGGCTGAGCTCCGCGGTGTCTCGCTGTCTCGCAGACCCCACGCAGCAACCACGGAACGACACCAGTAATACAACTCACACTGTCCGCTCCTCGAGCCTCAAAGGGCGGAGGAGCGAGCCCCGCAACGTCCCTCCAACACGGCACCCAGACCCCACGCAGCATTCTCATCTGTTTGTCATTACTGGTGTCATTTTCTGGTTGCTAACAAACGCCGTTGTAACACATCATCACTGATGTTCCGCTGTAACAGTGGTGGACTCATCAGAACAGAGTGGGCGAGCTGACCAATCAGAGCACAGTGGGCTCATAGGGAGGGGGGGGCAGGAGCTCCAACAAGGCGTGTAGGACAGAGAGTGAATACACATACTATACAGAGATGCTGTATGAGAAACCAATGAGTTTGGAACACTGAACAATGTAAATCTATTCTCGTAGACCTCAACAATGGAATTATGATCAGTAGAAATGGCCATGACATGGGACCTTTAGATATACAGTACGTTGACAGGGCCTGGGACTTTAGATTTCCATTGCCAACAACTAGGCCGTGGCTATCTATCTTGGCCCTATATCTTGAATTTCTAACACAAACTCAAACACAATTCATCCTGGTGACACAACCTCCGAAGAAAGGTGTACAGAAAAGAAAAATGTTTTAGTAACAAAACATTGACACTCAATGACAGCATATTTGAGTTAGTTATTACGCTTCTCTGAGAAGGAAACAGTCATATGAATAATTAGAAACACGAATAAGAAAACTGAAGAAACAGTAAGAAGTCCCTCACAGTCAGTACCATCATACAGATAAACCATCTTATTGCTGATTGGAGCAGGATGTGAGCGGGTCAGCTGACCTCAGGTAAGTGCATGTAGTCCCGTGTTGTGGCATGTTTTCCCGCTTGGCCCTAGCGTGTTTGTTGTGGAAACAGCAGACGATGGAAGGTGATCTGCTGCAGTGCAACAGGGACGCTGAGGAGGCGTCAAACTGGCCCAGGGTCAGAGCCTTTAGAGAGTGTGTGTGTGTGTGTGCACGCTCTGTAGAATAAGAGTGTGTGTGCATACTCTTAAGACACGCTCTGTAATAATAATAATAATAATAACTTCAATTTACATAGCGCCTTTGAGGGGACCCAAGGTCGTTGAGGGGACCCAAGGTCGCTGTGTTCTCTTCAGTCTGGATGTTCTTTGGAGCCCGGCCCTCAGTTAGTTCTTGTTCATAAAAGGATAGATCGCCCGTACCCTCCGGAGAGCCGCCCCTATCGTTATCTTGTTGTCTCGTCTTTATGTAGGCCAGGGTGCAAATCCCCCCCCCCCCCCCCCACACACACACACACACACACACACACACACACACTGCCCCCATCCCATCTCCTCTAAGCCAATGGGAAGCCAAAGCCCCCGTCCAATGGTCCAATGGAGAGAGCCAGCAGCATACACACACACACACACACACACACACACACACACATCGTCACACACACACACACACACACTTTACAGAGCTGCATATTCAGACACCTTGGGATATACATTACGATACGATGATACTTTAATGGTCGGATCAAGTCTGACATGTGACTTGCATCACAGCAGCTCCATGTTTAGCATCAACAGACATATCAAGACACAATACATGAACAACAAACAACAAACATGTAACATCACGATCAGTGAGAGAAAACCTGCTCAAAGAGCCGTCAGCGTGCATTAGATCTGGATTCAGCTCTGTGTTTACTGTGAGGATTGAAGGATGCTTCAGTCTTTATGGTAGTGTGCCCCCTGGTGGTCTAACCCTGTATCGCGGCCTCCAGGCCTTTGAGTCCCTGCTGAAGCTGTTCGAGGCCCGGCTCCACCACGAGGAGTTTTGCATCCCGATGTGCATGCTGCCTGCGACCATTAGTAACAACGTGCCCGGCACCGACCTCAGTATCGGAGCCGACACGGCGCTCAACGCCATCGTGGAGGTAAGGGCCAGAAAAGAGATCAGAACCAAATCACAGTTACCTCTCTTATTATTTACAAATTGCTATTTGAACCTATGGAGAAGCCTTGATAGCAGTAAGGACATCTACAATCTGTGAGTACAAATATTCCTGATGAACCAGACAAGAGAACTCTAATTCCCAGAATGCACCTGCATGTCAGTGACTGTTGTTTTGATGATGTTTACCTGTGTGTTCCTGCCAGTGTGTGTGTGATGCTGTGTGTTTGGAGGAGTGCACCGTGACATGTTTTCATTCTGGATTGTAAAATGTTTGCCTTGCTTCTGTTTGACCTTCTGGTCTGTTGATACCAGATGTTTAAAGTTAAGGTTTGCAAACAACATACAAATATGACTGGAATTATAAAACAGGCCCAGTATGCACAGGGTAACTCTGACGCATTCACAAACTATCAGAATTTCCAATTACAAATGATTGATTATTTAAAATATGGGATTCTGACCCACCATTTGTCTGCATCTTTCTAAGGCCGTGAGCTACCGAACATTCAATTATTTTAGCACCACACAAAAAATATTTGATGGTGAGCAAAGTCAATCATTTTGAAGAGAGCATACCTGTACAGTTGAAAAGGAAACATGTATAAAGCTGCCTCAAGTTTCAATTGTTGAACCCTATGACACTTGTTTTTAAGTTTTCCAACATAATTTGTAGCTTTCCTGTCATTGAGTAGATTTGCAGGTGAATAGGACAATGACTCACATTCAAATGTATACCAAAGAGTCATAATCAGGGTTCTTACGGTCATTAGAACCTGGAAAAGTCTTTGAAATTCAAAATGCTAATTCCAGGCCCTGGAAAAGTTATGGAAAACAATATTTTTCCCAAAGTTTTGGAAAAGTCATGGAAATGTAACTAAAGTTGCATCAAATTATTATATTTTATCTAATCGCCGAAATAGTAATACTATAATGATAATACATATTGTATCGTATAGTAAAGAAACGTAAAATGGCATTTAACTGTCGAGGTGTTTCGCTGGTGAGAGATTTGAGTTGCTTTAGCGTGTAGAAGCTAGTAAGCCTACTATTGGATTTAGATAGGCACAACATGTTTCATAATGCAGACCTTATTTTCCTGTTCCATGTTAAAATAAACCATTTTCAGTGGTACCGCTGAGAAAGAGTCATGTTTTTGGTCATGGAAAATTAGGTAAAGGTCCTGGAGAAGTCATTGAAAATCATTGGTGAAAAAGTGTATGAACCCTGCATAATAGTAGAGGCTAAATGATGTCATATAGACGAGTATCATTGTTAGTAAATGCTCCCACTGGCCTTATGTTATTGTCTTTAATCATCAATAAGGAGTTAACCTGTGCATCACTGAGAATGATTGATCTGACTCTTTATCGGCATGAACTGCTAAAGCTGCATGTGTACTCGGTTTACTTTACTACATACATTGCTAAAGTAGAGCTGCAGCTGATCGTTACCAACTATTATTATTCAGATGATTAATTGTGTAGTTTAAAGACAAACGTCTAAATTCCTATCAGTTTTCTTCAGCCCAAAATTCTGATTTACTTCGACTGGCCAAAACCAAAAAAAGCTATAAGTATTGAATTTGAACCCTCAACATTTTGACTTCATATGAAACTATAAATCCTTTGTTATGAACGAATCATCTCAGCTCTCCTTTAGTGAACAGATCCTCCATGTTGTTGTTGTTATTGACTCTTTGATCTGCGTGTGATTCAGACCTGTGATCGCATCAAGCAGTCGGCCAGCGGCACCAAGCGCAGGGTCTTCATCATCGAGACGATGGGGGGGTACTGCGGGTACCTGGCCACCGTGGGGGGGCTGGCTTCCGGAGCCGACACCGTCTACATCTACGAGGAACCGTTCGACATCCGGGACCTGCAGGTCAGAGACAGTCTGCAAAGAGCTAAGACCACGGAGTATTTAGTTTGTAGTTATTAAAGGGGACCTATTATGAAAAATCCACTTCCTCAGAGGGGATTATGGGATGCTGCAATGATCTGTTTGGTGTTTCAGCCAATCAGAGACAGGCTCTGTATATATCTGAGACCTATGGGACCTTTAAAACAACGTAGGGACCACCATGTCTCTCTTTTGCATGATTTTAGTTCTTCTTCATAACATCAACAGATATAGAAGTGCTATTTCAGAGCCTTCATTTAAGTTGTTGGCGTACAACATTTGATATCTTTTGAGACTCTCCTCCTGACTCCGTTACTTTGCCTCGTCCCGCATGTGACCCAGATGATGGCATTGCGTCGTGTGAGGAAACGTATGAATAACTCTGCACTGCATCGCTCATTACATGACAGACGGATCAGGTCATGTGATCGGAGGCTTCAGGACGGTCACTGTGTCAAACCTGAACTCTTTAAATAGCATACAGTAGCTCTTCGCCTAACACACACACATCTACACTGGGTTTCGTTCACTTTAATCTAGGGTTTGATATACTTTCAGAACGGTTGTCTTTTGTTCATGATATCAAGGGCATCAGAAATGTCTCTTCTACACAAGCATTCATATATTTGGTGAAGGTCAAAGGATTTGACTCCTAATTCACTTTTATGAATTTCAGAAAAGATAAGAAACAAAAAGTGGTAATAAAGAATAAATTGCATACAGTAGCTCTTCACCTAACACACACACACACACACACACACACACACACACATACACACACACACACACTCCTACTGGTTTGAAATAAATCAACTTTTTGGTTTTGTTTGTATGATTTACGGATAATCCAGTGAATGCTGGGAAAATGAGGAGAAGGCGCATTATTGTGTGTGTGTGTGTGTGTGTGTGTGTGTGTGTGTGTGTGTGTGTGTGTGTGTGTGTGTGTGTGTGTGTGTGTTGTGTGTGTGTGTGTGGTGTGTGTGTGTGTGTGTGTGTGTGTGTGTGTGTGTGTGTGTGTGTGTGTGTGTGTGTGTGTGTGTGTGTGTGTGTGTGTGTGTGATGAAACGAAACAGTCGTCTCCTGTGCGCTCCTCTTCCTACTTGGCGCACCGGTAACTTTCTCGTGCGCACGAGAGGCTGAGAGCTTCAGGGCTGAAACCTTCAGGCTGAGACCTTCAGGGCTGAGACCTTCAGGCTGAGACCTTCAGGGCTGAGACCTTCAAGGCTGAGCCGCCGAATCCCTCGGAACACCATAAAAGCCCTTTTCGACTGTTTTCTGGTGAAATTTGAACTGGGCTACTGGATGAGATAATATGGCGCGTATAGGTGCGGAAATTAAACACTTTTTGAAAAAAACATTATGATAAAATATTTGTATATATTTATAATTCTGCAAATATTACGATAAACTCACAGCTATTTCGCGGCCCGGCAGTAACACCTCGGTCCGCGGCCCGGCAGTAACACCTCGGTCCGCGGCCCGGGGGTTGGGAACCCCTGGTATAGAGGAACGGAGCTATAACTGCAAAACAAACCTTTAATTTGCATTAAATCCGCTCTAAACCAGTGGAGTAGAAAGAGCCGATCTGCTGCCCCCTGGTGGTGTAAATGTCCTCCTGCACCCTCTCCTCTGAAGGGAATAAGGATCTGAGGGGGGGGGGGGGTTAAGGATCTCATGCTTGTGATTTGTCACTTTTTTTGCTGCTCGTGCAGGTTGCAGCGCTCCGGTTTAACGCGGGACTTTTTCCTGTGTTTTCAGGCCAACGTGGAGCATCTGACGCAGAAGATGAAGACGACCATCCAGAGGGGACTGGTGCTCAGGTGAGGCTTCCTTCTTATTATCACCTCACACACACTCTTTAGCCTTTTGGATGTTGCATGAGAGAGTGTGTGTGTAAAACTGAGGGAGAGAACAGGCTCTAAAAAAATATTTCGGACTGTTTTTAATGGTAAATAACCTTTATCTCGTGATGCATTTCTGTAAATAAACATCAGTTTTAATGTCATTACACAACTGATGTGTTTTGAAGGTCTCTGACAGCTAAGTGTCCTCACACACTTTACTTCCCGTCATCTTTCGGGTCTATTTCGGTCCTCTGCACCATCAGGCTGTGTAAAATGCTCCCAGCAGGACGGAGCTGTGAGGAAATAGGACGGATGATATATTTCGGACGGTGTGTCGGTGACATTGCATATCTGTGCTGAGGTTGCACCTGCAAAGCACATATGTCCTATATAGTAATGGAGCAGTAAAGATAATGCCCTGGCTCAAGGGTACATGTGCACTTTGTTAGACTGCTTAGAGGGATGATCACTGCACTGGCTTCCAATTCGGTTCCGAATTGATTTTAAAATCCTTTTATTTGTTTTCAAAGCACTAAATGGGCTGGCTCCGGCCTATATAGCAGAACTCCTCCATCGCTATTCCCCAGCCAGAGCATTAAGGTCGGCTGACCAGCTGTTGCTGATGGTGCCCAAGACCAGGCTCAAAACCCGAGGGCACCGAGCCTTCGCAGCAGCTGGCCCCAGGCTCTGGAACAGTCTGCCCCTCCATGTGAGGTCGGCCCAGACCCTAGGGGTTTTTAAATCAACACTAAAAACTCACTTCTTCTCCCTGGCCTTCTAGTCAGAGCGGAGCACGACTCCTGACATTTCCCTGTGTTTGATTTTATATTTGCTGTTGTAATTTATTGTCTTCTGTTTTGCGATTGTAGTAACGTGTTATTTATTATTTGCATGTACAGCACTTTGGCTCGACCAAAAATCGCTTTTAAATGTGCTTTATAAATAAACCTTGATTTGATTTGATTTGATTTGATGATTCCTTTTTACGATGGATAGTTTACATCTCAGGGAATTAGTTTTTTGGTAGAAAGTAGTTCCAAAGAAGTGTCTTCTCCAGTAGTTTCTTTATTCTTATTTCAGTGTAATGTTTGTGTTTTTTAG
The DNA here is from genome assembly GCA_031216635.1 of Dissostichus eleginoides. Lineage (NCBI taxonomy): Eukaryota > Metazoa > Chordata > Actinopteri > Perciformes > Nototheniidae > Dissostichus > Dissostichus eleginoides. The sequence goes on from CM062276.1 coordinate 5,758,958, forward strand.
GAATGAGAACTCCAATGAGAACTACACCACTGACTTCATCTACCAGCTGTACACGGAGGAGGGGAAGGGGGTGTTCGACTGCAGGAAGAACATCCTGGGTCACATGCAGCAGGTGAGACGCACGCACGCACGCACGCACGCACGCACGCACGCACGCACGCACTCACTCACTCACTCACTCACTCACTCACTCACTCACTCACTCACTCACTCACTCACTCACTCACTCACTCACTCACTCACTCACTCACTCACTCACTCACTCACACACACATAAATAACGTATACAAAAACGTATTATGCTTTTTCTTGAATAATAATTATTTGTGTAGTGTAATTTATTTAAATCACTGCTCTTTCCCGTTAGCCAGCTACAACGTTTTTTCAAGTCTCTCCTGAGGCACATTTATGCTGCTTTAGTCAAGATCATCGTACATTTTTTGATACAAATATCCCTATTTTTGAACTTGTGGTGTTATATTGTCCGTCCTTTTCCCAGGGAGGAGCTCCGTCTCCCTTTGACAGAAACTTTGGCACTAAAGTAGCCGCTAAAGCCGTTCAGTGGATCTCACGGACGCTCAAGGACTCTTACAAAGGAGGTAAGACGAAACATGATGAGACATTTAGTTCCTTTTATTTCTGGTCTGTGTGTGAGTGTGTCTTGCCTTAAAGGTCACCTATTGTGCAAAATCCACTTGTTCATGTCTCTTCTACATCAACATGTGTCCCCTCTTCTTCATGTCTTTTCTACATCAACATGTGTCCCCTCTTCTTCATGTCTCTTCTACATCACATGTGTCCCCTCTTCTTCATGTCTCTTCTACATCAACATGTGTCCCCTCTTCTTCATGTCTCTTCTACATCAACATGTGTCCCCTCTTCTTCATGTCTCTTCTACATCAGCATGTGTCCCCTCTTCTTCATGTCTCTTCTACATCAACATGTGTCCCCTCTTCTTCATGTCTCTTCTACATCAACATGTGTCCCCTCTTCTTCATGTCTTTTCTACATCAACATGTGTCCCCTCTTCTTCATGTCTCTTCTACATCAACATGTGTCCCCTCTGTGTAAAGAGACTCTGAAAGTTTCAGGAACAAAGATTCTCTCTCTTTTTGTCCTGATCCATTTCTATAAAAACCTGTCTGAAAATGAGCTGATCAGATTTTGGCCACTTTATGATGTCATAACGATGTTTTGGCTTGTGTACCATTAGCCAATCAGCAACCAAGGTAACCCCCCCCCCCCCCCCCCACCACCTTATCACCTGAATCTCCTCCTCGAGCTCCATTGTGTTCTTTTTAACCAAATATCTCTCAGAGGGGCGTGGGGAGGGGCTCCTTATTTTCATTTAAAGGGGCCTACACACCAAAACACGTCCCGACGGACCCCGACTGTTGTGTCCCCTCGCGTCTCTGCGTCTTGGCCATGTGTCGCACTGGAACACACCGCAAAGACTTCAGCCGACGGCCAAGAAGCACGTACAAACTGCGCATGCGTGAGTGGCAATAACTCTCCTTACCAGCAGGCGGCGGTAGTGTGCATTCGTCATTCAAAAGAGGCAACAACCGGAAGACAGACTGCGAGATACACCGAGAGAAGAAGAACAGACTGCGTGATATAAACAAACAACAAATAGCGTGTGCGTTCCATTTTCACTCTACAGCGAGAAGCTCATGGGGCTTTCCCGAACCTGTGTCGAGAGCTGGAGTTAAATGAAATCTCAGATTTGCCTTCTTAATAGTTTGTTTGGGTCCCTCACTTCCGTTTCGCTTCTCATGCACTGATTCGCTAGCTGAACAGCCAATCAGAGTGATTTCTTTGGCCGACGGCCTTTAGCCGACAGCCAACATGTTGAATCGGCGGCGGAAGGTGTCGGCACGGCCGAAAAGACACGACGGGGCGAGACACACCAATCTGAGTAGGGCGACAGGACGCTCATCGACGGCCAGACATCTATCGACGTCTATCGAAATCGGCTTGGTGTGTAAGGACCTTAAAGTAACAGACAGAGAATCAGCACTTTTGAAACAGGGCTGAAACAGAGGGGATTATGGGATGCTGCAATGATCTGTTTGGTGTTTGGAGCCAATCAGAGACATGTACTGTATATATCTGAGACCTGTAATATATTGATGAGAAACAGTATAATAGGGGACCTTTAACCTCCGGCTCTCTCTCCCTCAGGGCGGGTGTTTACTAACTCGGAGGACACGGCCTGTCTGCTGGGGATGCGCCGCAGAGCCATGGTGTTCCAGCCCGTCTCTCAGCTCAAAGACGAGACTGACTTTGTGTAAGAAACACTTTCACTTTGTAGCAATGCAGCTCCTGTAATTAATTGTACGACAAAGTGACTTGTGAAAATGCAGTATGTGAAAAGTGCAGTATTTCTAAACATTTTAAAAAGATTATGTCGAAATATCATGAAAAAGTCCTTAAATGTTAAGAAAATAGTATGTTGAAAATATTATACAAATGCGTAGTATAGTTAAAGTATGTCGAATAATTTTAAACAGTTCATAGTAGAGTCTGTCCAAAATATGAAAACAAAGTAAAAGCAGAGAATTGTACGTCATACAAAGTATAGTTGTCAAAAACAGATATCACAATATATATCATCACAGGTAGAGTGAATGTACAGTGAGTCAACAGGAGTGTATATTATAATATAATATTAAAATCCTCTTGTCTCCTCAGCCACAGGATCCCTAAGGAGCAGTGGTGGCTGAAGCTCCGCCCCCTGATGAAGATATTGGCTAAATACAAGACGAGCTTCGACGTGTCGGACTCGGGTCAGCTGGAGCCCGTGACCCGCGTCCGACCCAAAGAGAGCAAACCCTCCGAGAACATCTGAAGATCAGCTGACGGAGGAGACGTCCAATCAGAGAGCAGCTTCACTGGAGCTCCTCCCCATGACTGATCGACCGCTGACCGACTGCAAATTAATTACAGATAATTGGTGATTTTAAAAAGTCCGGGCACTATTCAGAAAGGAGCTTGTATGTTTGAGATGAGGGAAATTTAGCTGATTAAATTTAAAGATTAAACAGATTTGGAAAGGAGCTCTTTTTTCGTAGCTAGCGCTAACGTTGTACTTTGATCCACAATCAAAGTTATTATAGACTTTAATATAACCCCTCCTTGTTATGTACTGTAAGAGTTTTAGTCGTGAAACTGTCACTATGTCTCACAGCTGAGCGTAAACCATGTGGCGAGAACGCTGAGGTCATGCTTTTTAAGTCCAGATTTTGTCACTTTTATTATTTTCTTCAGCACTTTAAGCCTCATATTTAATTTAATGTCCTGAAGCTGCTTTTAAAGATATAAGATATGCCACGAGGATCACATGCTGTCAATATAACGCCTGCTAAATGTGTCTACCATCATGAAAATCTGAAGTTTAGTGCGCCTAGCTGACATTACATTACATTACATGTCACTTGTTAGATGCTTTTATCCAAAGCGACTTACATACTCAATACTGTGGACAATCCCCACAGGAGCAACCTGGGGTGAAGTGTCTCAGGGACACAACGACATGCTGACTGCAGTGGGGTTTGAACCTGTACTCCCCTGATCCGAACACCAATGCACAACCCACTGCACCACACGCTGACAGTGTGTGTGTGTCCTATCACCTGCTAAGTGTGTGTGTGTGTCCTATCACCTGCTAAGTGTGTGTGTGTGTTGTGGTGTTACTCAATCCATTGTTCCACTCTGGGCTTTGTATGTTTCTCCTGTTGTGTAAAGCCTGCTGTTGATGTAGTTTGGAGAATGTCTGAAACTTGTATGCAACATTTTATCTGTGTGTCCTGTCACCGAGTAATAAAACATGTTTTGTGTGGAAAGTGTTTCAGTGAGATCTATCTGTAACTTTTTGGTTATGGGGTCGTCACATTTCCAAAAACTTACCTTGAAGGTTATTTGCAATGCTTAGTTTGTGGTGCAAATAACACACATATTGTTAAAGGGAGGAAAAAAGACATGATGGGCTATTGTAGTCATTGTTGACTAATGTAGGCAGTACTGGTGATTTGTGTTATTTAAAGGTCACCTATCATGCTATTTTAGGCAATAGCATAGGTCTCAGATATATACAAATATATAAAAAACATGTCTATGAAGTGTTTTGCTCAAAATACCACAAATCACCCATTCTAGCCATGCCTCATATCCCTCTATTTCACTTCCTGTTTCAAAAGGGCTGATTTGGGGTATAAAGCTTTAAAAAAATAAAAAAGGAGGGGCTGAGCTCATGCGGGACCTGGCAGCTACTGTCTAAACTAAATACTGCTGTGATGAAACGCCATATCATGGATTATCAAGGATTCTTTCTGAAACAGTATGGAGCTCAAAGGCTTTCTCTCTTGCCGGTTATACCACAAGGTGAGTTCCTTTTTATTTCCTGCTTCTTCACACACATGCTCTCCAGTACAGGTTAGCTCTGAGTGTTAGCGATGCTAATGTAAACACCGACCATATTACGTCCAAAACAGTCGGGCATTGTTTCAGATAGCAACTTTCTGATAGGGCCGTGGGTCCACATTTCAGATATTACGTCATATCGGACGCAAATCTGGATCAGCTCCGTTGTTCCCCCGTTTTTAGAGATTTGGGTACGGAGGAAAAGAGAGAGGGTTTTATTTTCTGACGCTGCGTGAGTTCCCCGACACACCGGGGACACATATTTATGTATTAAAGACATCAAAAAGTGCATTTTGCATGATTGGTCCCCTTTAAAGCATATTATTATCCCCGTTTGATTTAAATGAGTTTTACATAAAAGAAGTTTCTTATATTATTGCAGAAGAATATGAAATCATTGTATGGTACGTAAAAAATTGGAGGACAAAAGTATTCTTATAGTACGTCAAAAATATTAAAAAAATAATACCGTGTTGAAAAATGTGATATAGGGTGTTTCTCAATGTCGAGGAAGGCTGCTCCAGAGCCACTATTTCAAGGATGCTGCATCATCGAGTGCCGCCGAATTCTACCGAGGCCGGCGTCCTGCGTAGCGGAAAATATGCACGTGTAGCCTCCGCGGTCTTAAAATCCCCACAATGCTTTGCGCACGGACCAATTTCCAAAATCTTTGGCGGAAATCGCGCTCCATTTAAGGCGGGGCCTCGCATATGACGCACACCTGCTAGCCTGTTCCACCACTCTTCGTTTTCCGAGGCTAGGAAGGATTCTTTGCCTCTCTTCAGAAGGACCTGACTCGGAGGGACATGTCCTACCAGGGAAGCGTCCTCAACATTGAGAAACACCCATAGTGTAGTACGTTGAAAGTATCATGAAAAATGTAAAGTATAGTATGTCGAAAAATATTGTATACGTGTTAAAAAATAAAACAAAAGTCATAGTATAGTGTGTCGAAAATGTGTATAATATAAAGTCAAAGTCCTACTTATGTTCCAAAAACAAGTCATATTGTATTATATTCAAAGTCATAGCATTACAGTAATAGAAACATCTGTTTAAGGTCATTAAATCTAATTGTGACAGATTGTAGGAGTGTGTGCACTAGTGACACCCATGTAAAATATGTTATGATCACAAAACAACAACGAGGAGACTCAGATTTGATTTTCCCAATATTATACTGTTATTTAATAATCAGATTTTCATAAATATGTACATAACAGAATATATCAAAGAAGGAAAAGTCATAATATGCAGAGTCAGATTCACTAAAACACTCGTCTGTCCTCCTTCTGGTTTTGTGCGCTTCAGCTTTTTTGCCACCATTTAAAAAATAATCCAAACAGGTTTTAATAATACATTATTTTACAATCCATGAGGGATCTTTTTTAATCGCCTCGTTCTCTGGGCCCAGGATGGCGACACCACACGTCCTCTGACCGACACCCAGATATCTGTGGGGGGAAAGCACCAAAGACAATGATTAATCTTAATTTGAACTCACAGATGCAGAATTGTTAGTTTTTAATGTACTTTCTATCTGGGTTTCTTTTTTACCTCTCGGCGACCTCCACCAGACTTCTGTGAGAGACAGCGAAGAGCCTCTCTCTGTGAGCCTGCAGCATCTCGTCTGTGACTCCACTCAGGAACCGACCCATTCCTGCCACACACACACACACACACACACACACACACACACACACACACACACACACACACACACACACACACACACACACACACACACACACACACACACACACACACACACACACACACACACACACACACACACACACACACACACACACACACACACACACACACACACACACACACACACACACACACACACACACACACACACGTTATATTCATATTTTCCTGATCAAGTCATTGTGTTTCTAAGTGGTTTCTTTAAAATGTCCAACCAACAACCCTGTAATATTGATTTTAGAATGAAATAAAGCACAATAGCTAGGTAGATGAATATCCCTTTGGCTAACCAGACCACAACAAATAAGTGATTTTATTTTACTGTCAAAATAGTTCCTAATTGTTTCTTGGCACAGTTTAACTGACAGAGAAACCCCAACATTGAAAGTTTAGTAACAAAGATGAAGACAAAACTGGAGTTGAAATCTCTTTTTAAAAGGTCTAAAGATCTAAAGTTGTATTACAGCTCTCTATAATGGATCTAATCATTATAAAACGCTTTAAAAGTTAATGTTTTTTAACTTTTGAAGATTAGATGTTGAAAAGGTATCTGGTTCGTCATGTTATTTAAACACAGTGGGGGTCTCTCACACAGACACATGTGTAAAAAAACAAGTATCTGGTTACCAAAAACCCCAAGATATTCATTTAAAAAAAACATCAAACATAGATACCACGTTGCCTAACCAAAGTAAAACTGTTTTTAGTTTACTGTTGAATAGTTTCTCAGTTTTTCTTGGCACAGTTTGACTGACAGTTGCTGTGAGGAAACATCACAACACTGTAAGCTTAATAACACAAATGTGTATGAAACTAATGGTTTGAATGAAATGTCTAAAGATCTAAACTCATAATACATCACTCTATTATTAATCTAATCACTCTAAAAACCCAACTGCAGATGATCATAAGATTTGAAAAGGTATCTGGTCCGTCACGTTATCCAGTTGTTTCCACACAGTGGGGGTCTCACCTTTGCTGGCGGGGGCCACAGGTGAGTCCACGGCGGAGAAGACGGACAGTTTGGCCTCGTCGATGTCCTGCTGGGAGAAATCCCCCGACTTGGCCCAATCCACGCCTCTACGAAACGCTGAGAGGGTCTGCATGGAGTTCGGGTCCCTGAGGAGAGAGGAGAGAGGAGAGAGAGAGAGGAGAGAGAGAGAGGAGGAGAGAGGAGATTTAACGTGAGGTCAACACTCTGAGAAACTCTGATAAACACACTTTGTTATAACCAAAATGTTAATCATAATTTAACAAAGCCTAAGGTGTTCAACTGTCCAAAATCCTAAGATATGTGTCCAACAAAACAAAGACGGAGGCATTCACATTTAAAAAGAACAAAACCAGAACATTAAATCTGAGTCTCCATGTTGTTGTTTTGTGATCATACATTTTAATTGGGTGTTTATTACAACGTATAATGCTTTGCCTTTTCATATTTGTTTTAATCCATAATACACTATGACTTGTTTTTGGGAAATAAGTAGGACATTGACTTTATATTCTACAATTCTACACATTTTCAATTCTAAGTAGAAGATCTGAGTACTTGTCCCACCTCTGCAAGAGACTAATTGTTGCAGATGTAAAAGCGTCCTCTTCTACCTCACCCCTTCATAACTGAGGTTAGCTATTTGTATGCCATTATATCAACTGGTTACAGCAAGTAAAGAACTTTATTACATGGCTTAGTTGAATACTCGATTCTGATTGGTCAATTCAGAACACGTGACACGTTGTTAATCCAGAACAGACAGACCGCTGTCAAGGACTTATTGACCGTTGTTAAGGACGCTCACATCTGCAGAAAGAAGTCCGGTCGATTGAACTGTATACAGTTTGGGACAAGAAAAACAGCGGAGAAGTAACGGGGCAGAAACCCTCCTTTTTACGCAGCGGTCCAGACATAGACATCAAACGGCGACACATATTCAGTTGCCAGTTCCTTTGGCATCAGGGCAGGGATATCTAGAAACTTCCCAAGCTTTGACATCATGAATTGTGCTACTTTTAAAGCAAGCAGCGATGTTTTCAAATCTGTAATCAAAAAGCTCCTCAAAAACGCTATCGAAGCAGTTCCTGCCGCGTTGCTACGGAGTTCAAACGGTAACAACGGACTATTTTTCTTAGCGGATGCATGTCATTTTAAACCAACTATTTTTTTAAATCAATAAAAAACATTTTCTAAATCTATAAAAGCATTTTAATTAATATTGGGAGTCATGTCGTTACTTTGTTGAGAATGTGGCCGTGTGATAAGCGGGATAATGTGACTTGGTCATTATGGGGAAAAGAACACCCGACAGGCTTCGCGTCGGGCTCCTGAACAGCCTGTCGGGTGTTCTTTTCCCCATAATGACCGCCTCGCTGCACATTATCCCTTACATAGCTAGCTGTGGACATTTGATATACTGTTATCTGTCACTAATCATATAGTTGTTTCAGTCTAAAATGGCCAAAACCCAAATGTTCACTCAATCAAAACAACGATAACACTGTCTACTGGTAGTGCATTGATCTGCTCCCACCTGTATGAGTAAAAGGAGAAGAGTCCGCCTCCCATCCTGGCTCCGCCCCCATAAGCCCCGCCCTTCTCCCGGATCTCTCCGTGGAGAAACTTCGACGTCATCATCCTCGCCAAGATGCACAGACTAGAGAAAGAAGAGAGAGAGAGAAGGTTTTTACAGAAAGGAATGAGTGAAACCAGCGGATCCCAAATGCAAAACATTAGGATTTGTGTGGAAACATTTCATTAAGATTTTAATTTTTTTATTTGAACCTCCTTTCCTTTCTCTTTCTCGATCCTCCTTAGCAACGGTCATTAGAGTCCTTGACAGCGGTCTGTTCTACTGGATTAACAACGTGTCACATGTGCTGAATTGACCAATCAGAATCGAGTATTCAACTAAACCTCCGTATTGTTTATGGTTGAATGTGGGCTGCGATTTTTTATAATAATAATACATTTCATTTATATAGCACACTTTAAAAACAACGTCATCTCAAGGTGCTATAAGGAGAAAATAATAAAACAATTAAAATAATAGTTATCTAAGGAGCATATTGAATAAAATATGTTAATATAGCATAAAAGGTTAGAATACAAAAGAAATAAAGTGAGATTCTTAAGTGGGCCCTGAGTTGAAAAAGGTGGGCGACCGCTGAGTTACACTAACTGCAGAAATAATCATTCAACTCTAATCTTCCTTCCTCTGGATATGTTGTGTTTGTTTACCTGGCGTAGTCCTCGTGGGCGAACGGCACCGTGCGGATGCTCTCGCTGATGAAGTTGATGGGGAACGGCATCTGGAAGAACGTCTTCATCTGACACGGCTGGAAGTTCACCTCCTGGAGAGAGAAGAGTTGAAACACACACTGATTCATCCGGATTCAAAATGTATTTATCAAGTAGGATTGCCATGTAAACGGGACTTTGTGTAGCATCATTTAAAACAATACGCTGAAGGCATTAATATGTTTCATCATATCACAATAGTGTTATCTAAAATAATAGTAAGAATACAAATCAATAGTATGGTTTCAATAAAATCTTGTTGCTTCCTTAAGCAAATACGATTTTTTTCAATATTTTAGATTTGATATTAAGATTTAAGATCTAGATTTATTTTAAGATTTTTTAAGATTTAAAGGTCCCATGTCATGCTTTTCCGGTTATTACCCGTCCCCTTGTGTGTTATGAAGCTTCTTCTGCATGTAAACGGTCTGCAGTCACAAACCCTCAAATACACCCTGTAGCGAGTAAAACTCTAACACAGAAAAGACCTGTCTATGCTGCCCCAGAACGCCTCGTTGGGTCCTTTTGAAGTAACGAAGTCCAAATGGACCAATTGGCGGTGTCTCGCTGTCTCGCAGACCCCACGCAGCAACCAGGGAACGACACCAGTAATCCAGCTCACACTGTCCGCTCCTCGCAGCAGCGAGCCCCGCAACGTCCCGCCAACACGGCACCCAGACCCCACGCAGCATTCTCATCTGTTTGTCATTACTGGTGTCATTTTCTGGTTGCTAACAAACGCCATTGTAAAACATAAACACTGATGTTCAGCTGTAAAGGTGGAGGACTCATCAGAACAGAGTGGGCGAGCTGACCAATCAGAGCACACTGGGCTCACAGGGAGGGGGGTGGGGCAGGAGCTCCAACAAGGCGTGTAGGACAGAGAGTGAATACACATACTATACAGAGATGCTGTATGAGAAACCAATGTGAGTTTGGAACATTGAACAATGTAAATCTATTCTAGTAGACCTCAACAATGGAATTATGATCAGTAGAAATGGCCATGACATGGGACCTTTAAGATGTATATATACATAATAAATAAAGTGTAGTTATCAGGTGTTTAATAGTCTTATGGCCTGTGGGATAAAACCGTCTCTGACCGTCTTTAATTCAAACTGTTTTAAATGTTCCTTAATCATCAGAAACTCCCGTTGTTTAGTTATTAAAGTAAAACATAAAGGCATTCATATAAAGATGAAACATAAATGCTTAAAGCTGTTTATAATTAATCAAACTCACAGAGATGAGTTTCCTGCTCAGCCCGGATCCCCCCTGCGGATCCAGAGGCCTCTTTAGGGAAGGAATACAAAAACATTTCAGTAAGCAAAACAATAATATCATTTTATCAACAGCAGCAACGTAACAAATACTCTGACTTGAGTTGTCCAGTTTTCCTCTCAAAGCCTCACCTCGATAATATGACTTCTGACAGGTTTGCGTGTCTTTCTGTTTCCAGAGACGTCCTTCATAAAACTCTCCAGCTGAGCCGCTGAGTCGGACATTTTCTGTGCAGTCGTGTTGATTGCACACCTTAAAAGATAAGGAAAAAACATTTTTATTCACGTAAAACAAGCATACACACACACACGCATCATATCACACACACACACCATATCTCACACACACACACACACGCATCATATCACACACACACACCATATCTCACACACACACACCATATCACACACACACACACACACACACACACACACACACACACACACGCAAATCATATCACACACACACACACCATATCTCACACACACACACCATATCTCACACACACACACCATATCTCACACACACACGCATCATATCTCACACATCATATCACACACACCATATCTCACACACACACACCATATCTCACACACACACACCATATCTCACACACACACACACGCATCATATCTCACACACACCATATCTCACACACACACACACACACCATATCTCACACACACGCATCATATCTCACACATCATACACACACGCATCATATCTCACACACACACACCATATCTCACACACACACCATATCTCACACACACACGCATCATATCACACACCATATCACACACAAGCATCATCATATCACACACACAAGCATCATCATATCACACACACAAGCATCATATCATCACACACACAAGCATCATCATATCACACACACACATCATATCAACACACACACAAGCATCATATCATCACACACACAAGCATCATCATATCACACACACAAGCATCATCATATCACACACACAAGCATCATATCAACACACACACAAGCATCATATCAACACACACACAAGCATCATATCATCACACACACACGCATCATATCACACACACACGCATCATATCTCACACACCATATCACACACACAAGCATCATACCATCACACACACAAGCATCATATCATCACACACACAAGCATCATATCAACACACACACGCATCATATCATATCCACACACACGCGCCATATATCATATCATATCCACACACACGCACATATCCGCACCATATCATATCCACACACACGCACATATCCGCACCATATCATATCCACACACACGCACATATCATATCTCCACACACACACACACACACACACACACACACACACACACACACACACACACACACACACACACACACACACACACACACACACACACACACACACACACACACACACACACACACACACACACCACACACACACCACACACACACACACACACACCACACACCACAAACACACACACCACACCACACACACACACACACACACACACACACACACACACACACACACACACACACACACACACACACACACACACACACACACACCTCATGTTGTCGGGGTTCAGAAGATGTTTTTTGATCCTCGGTAGAATCCGGATGACTTGACTAAGGTCTGACATCTCAGCTATCCTCTTCATAAACTTCACCTGACGACCAAACACAAACCAGCTGTTTCACAAACTGCTGGCACGGGAAACAAACACAACTGTCTTGCATAAATAAAATGACGAAGCCCAATTCCTTAACGAGGTAAATATCATCTCAGGTTAAAAGGACCAATCATTACATCACATTGAGGTGACGCTTTCATCGGGTAAACCTTGATTACCTTCAGGTGTCCGAGCAGCAACAGCAATATATCAAAGCGACTAACAAAGCAATATATATACAATCAAAGAATCCTGCAGCTCCATGAGCTTCGGGTCAAACCGTTCCAAGAGCTAAAGACAGAAGTGAGATATATCTTTTTTTATATACCTGCTCCATCCCTCCGAACGTCTCCTGCAGATCTCCAGACGGAGTCAGGTGTCTGCATGCTCGAGTCATGGCGTACATGTGACCGGAGTAAGCGATCCCATTGGCCAACTCCTGCGCTGACATCATCACCAGCACTCTCAGGCGCTCCTCATCGTCAAAGTGGGGGCTGGAAGGGAAATATTGACTTATTTTAATAAGATGAGATGTACTTGTACGAGGATCTTAGAACAGCAAACTCCCTTTAAATGTTTAAAAGCAAATTAAAAACCTATATTTTTTTATTATGGCTTTTAATTTGGGTTAACTTTCAATTCTCACTGGTATCATTGTCCATGTTTTACTGTATTTTATTTTGCTTAAACAACATATGAAGCAGGATATTATATATACAAAATAAACACTAATAGAGAGGCGAAGTCCCTCCCTTTCCGGTGGACCTCCATGGGACCTTATTTCTGAAAAAGTATGTATTGAAGTCAATGGGGAGAGAAAGACTATCTCTCGATCCCGTTTGAATTGTGCCACGAATTACACATATGATGTTTGTCAATTTAAAAGATCATTTTGCAAGTCAAAAAAATAAAAATGTGTCGTAAAACTGTGTAACACTTTTTTTTGTGTGAAACCGCTCAATGAACTACATCTCCCGTCTCGCACCACACACCAAGACGGCCGTCACGTTGGCACATTTCACTTCTTTCTTTCAGAATGAGGCGAAAAGTATTAAAAGAGGTGAAAATCACTCCAAGTCTGGGCATGTTGAGAGCTGTACATACACACAAGGGGAGTTAGTCGGTTCCGTAAGAGCCAGCATGCGGGACCGGGATTCTGGGATTTGTAGTCTTTCTAGTTCAGGGTATATGCAGGAATCCTGAAGTCAAATTTAATACCTTTTAAGACCTTTTTTAAGACCCTTTCCATACATTTTAAGACCTCATCGCCACTTGGAGTTTTAACCGGTTACCTTGGCGACACACTTCACCTCACATTGACTATACACAGTATTGATTGTCCTTCCTCCTTGTCTTCCAACCATTTGGACGCAAACTTGCATTTCCCCATAACGATGTTGTTTAACAACCGGCGTAAACGGACCTTCGCGCGCTATCAAGCAGTGAGCGTGCGATGTCCTGTTCAGATGACGTCCAATCCAACGGGATGCCATAAATAAACTACACAGAATCACACTACACACCTACGCAATGATTACATTCAGGCAGACTGTAGAATACAACCTCTTTTGGACAATTTATATACTTATTGAAAACAAGCTACAAAATGTAATACCTTGGAAAATGCCCTTTAATACTTTTTAATAGCCTTCATTTTCGATAAATTGATTTATCAACATTTAATACTTTTTAAGACCCCGCGGACCCCCTGTAGTTGCGTATTTTTTGTAGTCTTATATTTCAACAGTTTTACGACAAAACTGTGAGTTTTTTGACGTAGAAATGATTTTTTAAGATTGACAAACATCATATGTGTAATTCGTGGCACAATTCAAACGGGATCGAAAGATAATCTTTCTCTCTCCATTGACTTCAATACATACTTTTTCCGAAATAAGGTCCCATGGATGGTGGTCACCGGAAAGGGAAGGACTTCGCCTCTCTATAGCATATTAATCTGCCGGTGATATGACGAGTTGGAGGACGTACCTGTTGAATGTGTCGCTCCACAGCTGAAACATGTGAGGGAGGTTCCTCTCCAGGCAGGAGGAGAACAGGAGGACTCCCTGAAACAGAGACAATCAGAGACTTTCTTCACTGAGCTAAAGGCGGCTAATGTTGGGCTTGATGACGTTTAGTCGTCTCTTTTAGACACTTCACCAGTGGGGTATTTACTGATGTTACTGATTTTAAGTCGTAGGACAAAACGTTAAGATGTCTTCAGCTTGTTTTAACCACGGACCTTATGTCAGGCTCACAACTAAAAACACATGCAGAAAAACATTGAGAAAGTGCTTGATTATGACTCAGTTCCGGGGTTTAGGACTCATTCCTGCACCACTCTATAGCCTGGGAACAGGAAGTCTGTCCATAGCAGTGGGTTTCTTGTAATACTTTATAGGATTTAGTATTTTGTTACAGTAGCAGAAGCACCTAATGAAAGAAAATATTCAAAAACTCATTGACGAGGGAACAGAAGGTGCTAAAGTGCTAACTCATTTCCAGGTTTAGGACTCATTCCTGCACCTCTCCATAGGTTGAGACCTTAATGGTTGTCACACTTAATCGATATATACTTATTTTCAAATGTGTTTGGTTTTTTAGCAAGACACATATATAAAATCAGCAACATTGACACATTGTCCCTAATTGGCTTTCCTGTGTTTTTAAGTAACAGATAAGGTGAACCCTGACCTGCTCGTACATGTCCAGCTGGGCGGAGTCAGAGGAGACGTGAGGAGAGACGGACATCCCCCCCGTCCTCAGCTCCTTCTGCTGAGACTGCTGCCTGTAGTCCAGACCTCCACAGCCCATCCTACACACACACAAACACACACACACACACATACACTATTACAAGTGCAAAAGACACAAACAACGACAGTCTATCATCTGTGGTGTACGCACTGAGAGATGGACTCACTTTGTGACGACGCTGCAGAACAGCGGCACGTAGAGCCTGAGTTCCTCTGGCAGCGTGTTGAGGCTGCACATCGCTCTGAAGTACACCAGGCCGTTGGTCGGCTGCTCACAGAGCTGCAAAGGGACGCCTCCTGAAGGGGGGGGGGGCATGGAGATGTTATTATACACTCCTTACGGGTGATAATAAGATTAAAAGGTTTTATTATCAAATGCACAATAGCTACAGTGTAGTGTCAGATCAAAATCTGAAGTCCAGTATGCTCAAATGACTATTACTGAGGATAAAATGAAAAAAGGGCAAGAAATGTAAATTAAAATAATGTTAAATCAAAATTAAGCCAATATAAAAGCAAAATATTTCAAATTGAAATAATATTTAGTAAAAATGAAGCCAAAACACTGCAAGAAAAAGCAGAAATAAGTCATATTGATATAGTCTGTGATGCAGGGGACAGTGTACCTGCGGTGCTGATCTGAACGGACGTGATGGGGATGGTCGGCTCGATGTCCGACACTTTGAGCGCCGGCAGACACGAAGCATCCTGAGTTTTACTCTGAGCGGCCAGCAGCTCCAGACCTGAGAAATAAAAGTAAAAACAACACTGTGATATCTCTCAAATGATAAGAGTTTACATTACATTCTGGTTTAGTCACACACTTTCAGGGAATAAGAAATATTTCAGCGGTAATACTGTTATATTCCCAGAGGCTGACCATATAAATATATTTATCACACCAAGAAACTCAATCTTACAGACAAAAAAACATATTCACACACAGAAACATTGAGCTTTCCGAAAACTAATTCCCTAAAGAAATGTCTAAAATATTTAAGATAACTTTTTTCCCCAACCTGACTGATGACACTCAACATGTTTAGATCCAATTGCCTTAATCACTGTTTTTAGATGTATTTCAATGTCATTTTTACATGTTTCTTTACCATTTGTTGATGCTTTAAATGTTTTTTGTAAAGTAATTTGAAGTGCATTGTTGTTGAACAGTGCTAAATAAATACTGACTACTTTCTAAAGTCAATTGACATGATAGCAGTCTCTGTAAATTATTGTATCTGTGTCTAGGCCTTTTTAAAGATCAAGGAGTATAAACGTATATGTAAACTAATCAAAACACCTCATAAAATCATGGTTTGGGTGAAAGGGGAAAAGTTTAATTACTAAAACTTGTAAATGTACGGAGATAACTTGACCAAGTCACCAATACAGTTCTTATTTCCTCTACCCATTCGTATGTAATTTAAAAGGGTAAAGGTCAGTGTTCTTACAATAGTGATAAAGTATTGTTGTCCATTGACTAGGTCAGTTAAGAGAAAACTCCCAACACACATCGAGCAGTGAAATGGTTGGTTACCTTTCTCATAGATCTCCTTCCTGTCGCTGTCAGACAGAGCCTGGATCTTCTTCTGCAGTTTCTCCTCTTCTGCCTTCGCCTGTTTCTCCACGTACGTTTCATCTGGACTCATAGAGAGGGTCAGTCTGTGTGTGTTCTCCTGCATTTAAAGAAAAGCAACATGCATTGGCTTTCAATCCTAAAATCATCTGGAGATAAAGATTTCATCACAGTAACAGCCGGTACATATTCATCTAGATAGATAGATAGAGATAGATATGAGACTGCTGCATGCTCCATTTATTCCTCCGCATCATCTTGCAACTATACGATTCATTCAAACACGATGTATTCACCTTGAAGTAGTGTTTGACTTTGTCCTGCAGGAAGCGAGGGTTTTCCTTTAGAGCCTTTCTGAACTGTGTGACGCTGTCGCTGATCTGCAGCAGCTCCACAGGGTTACCGTCATGGTTCCACGACGACGCTATGTACTAGAAACACACAAGTATAATGTCAAGAGGGAGGAAAAAACATGTAACAACAGCAGCACTGAAAAAAATGTATTGGAAAAACAATTAAGATTCAGATTCAACTTTATTGTCATAACGAAACGGAGTTTGGCATCTGAGCAGAAGTGCAAAATAGCAGTGCAAGTGTCTATATCAGGGGTGTCAAACTCAAGCCGTGACTTCATGTTATGTGGCCCCAAGAGCTTGCAAAGAATATAGTAATAATTCCTTACATTTATTATAGAGCTTTTCCAGATGCTCAAAGCGCTTTACAAATACACATTACACATATCACACATGTAACGGTCATGTACTGTGGACATACCCACAGGAGCTAATTCAGGTGAAGTGTCTTGCCCAAGGACACAACGGCCTGACGCAGAGGCGGCGGGTTTCTGGAGTTCCCCAACGCCACCTTTGATATATAGTATGTTTATTATACGGTTACAGGCCGATTCACAGAAGCACGTTGCCCATAAACTACATGTCCCACAATGCATCTCAAATTTGACATTTTTCTCAGAATTTGACTTTTTTTCTTCAAAATATTCATTTTTTCTCAGAATTTGACTTTTTTTTCAAAATGTTACTTATTTTTTTTGATTCAAACTTTTCTTTCCAGAATTTGGCTTTTCTTTTAAAATCATTTTGTGACATTCTCACTGAAGAGACTTGCAATTATTTTCCCTAGACTTCTGCTTTCAGACGTAGTTAATTATGAAGTTATTACCCTATCTGATAATAATCCAATGCAGAGGCAGTAATGTTATATAATACATTATTTTATATATATTCAATATTTATAAATGTATTTTTATATAGTCTTAAAGTTACAACCGGCCCTTTGAGTGCAACCATAATGCTAATGTGGCCCGAGATGAAAATTAGTTTGACACCCCTGGTCTATATGAATAAATGAATGAATAATTATAAATAGGCTATAAACAGATGAAGTATGTACAGAATAATTAGTATAGTTATAGTATAGACAGTATAAAGATATGAACAGATGTATACAGTGGTTATATTACTTATGTACATATATATATGTAATTACAAATAAACAAATTGTAAGATTAAATATTACACCTAAATCTCGATTCACAAACGAAAAGTTGATTCACAAATGCCTGATTGAAGGTTGTGAATATTAGACAGATGTTAAAGAATCCTTTACATTTCCTGTAAATCAATAAAAATGTATTTAATTTTTTTTTTTAGAAGGTGTTTTACATTTCGGATTACACATGAATAAACAGATTGTCGATCTGTTCATACAAACAATATTGAGACATATTCATATTTGTTAGGGAATAATTTGTTAGGTATTCAACCTTTTCATCGTGTTCTCTCTTTAATGTCTCTTTCCCACGGCATAGGTCTACGGCCTCGGGTATTGCTGCTATCTCTCTTAAGGAGGAGCAGCTTGGGCGCATTGTTGTTGCCAGTCTATGACAGAGCACAAGCCGCCATGAGGTAGTTTACTGTTCAGGGACGTAGGTTCCCTGACGCACATTCTTTCCTATGGACGACAGCTCTAGTTAGATTCAGGGTCCATAATTGTTTAGTCTCACTGATAAAGAATGTTGATTATTATACTCCGAACTAGTTAAAACCTTGAGCTGCAGAAAGAGTTCTTCAGAATTGATTGTGGCAACTCCCGTGTAGTCAGACCTCTGGCTCTTGGACTTGTTTTGTGAATTCTCCGGCCGATACTCCAAATAAACCATCAGTGTTTGACGTCAAAGCTCCAGCTCTCCTCGTGTCTCCTTTGAGTCCTGACTCCTCCATTGCTACAGAAGTTTCCCCCACAATATTGAGACAGGTTCGAGTCCCACAGCAGTCAGCATGTCATGTAATGTAATCTACCTTCACATTTAAACATTGCACTGATGAAGGTCTCTGAATTTAAAATGTACCGATCTAAAAGGAAGAAATCCGATAATTAACTGACTTCTGCGTAAGATATTCTCCCAGGACAATAACTATTAACGAGTATACATTCTTGATATGCATAGAAAAATAGCAGAAACAATATCGGAAAGCTAGATTTAATGTACACAAAACAAAGCAACATCTTTATTGTTGCTAACATATTGCTCACATGGAGGCCCAAACCACGACCTACACACTACCCCTACACACTACCCCTACCCTTACACACTACCCCTCCGTTCACGCGGAGGGTCCGCCACATTAAGTGCTGTTCCAAACCAACGAGTGTGGAGGGGGAGTGGGCTATCAAGGCCTCAACCAGCGAGTCTGCATCGGTGCTGACTGGAGACCGGTCTCTACCTGACCGGACTCTACCTGACCGGTCTCTACCTCACCGGTCTCTACCTGACCGGACTCTACCTGACCGGACTCTACCTGACCGGTCTCTACCTGACCGGACTCTACCTGACCGGTCTCTACCTGACCGGACTCTACCTGACCGGTCTCTACCTGACCGGACTCTACCTGACCGGACTCTACCTGACCGGTCTCTACCTGACCGGACTCTACCTGACCGGTCTCTACCTGACCGGACTCTACCTGACCGGACTCTACCTGACCGGTCTCTACCTGACCGGACTCTACCTGACCGGACTCTACCTGACCGGACTCTACCTGACGCGACTCCTTGACCGGACTCTACCTGACCGGACTCTACGCTGTGTGTCCGTCAGGAAACATGCTGTTTACAAACAGTTCCAGCAAACATCCACTGATAAACTGCGATGTTAACGACCTCATGATAACCTCATATGTTTTTAACTTAGGATCGTGCCTGTGTTTAGTCTAGAAAAAGGTAAGTGTGTGCATTTTATTATAAAGTTGTGTATATTTACAGACTGTTGCAAAAACTAAGGAGCTTATAAACATCAGGTTTCAAACTAAAAGAGCTTTACAAAAAAGTAAAGTTTTATTTTAGTTATTAATTTACATTTTTTGTCTAAGAGATGCTGATTTGAAATCGTTGTTTCATACAGTTACGGCATTTCCTGTTTCTGGTGGAGAGAGGGGAGTTTGTCCCAAAGCTTGCCGCTGTATTTACTCCCTCCATCTGACAGGAGGGAGCCTCGTTGAGCTGCGAGTGTCACTCCACGGAGTTCACTCCGTCACAGAGGGGGAGTGTGTAGGGTGTAGGGCGTGGTTTGGGATTGGGCCGAAGTGTCCTTTCGGTTATGAAAACAAAATGGAGGTCACAGAGAAAGTGAACTCACCGAGGCCAGAGAGAGGCCGAAGTTTGTGGACTGGTGTTTCATCTGGATCTCGATCTTATGGAGCAGAGCCTCGATCCGTTCCTCCTCAAAGCCTTTCCTGTGATGGATTAGATACGAGGAGAGGGTCAATTTGTTCTCTTAAATATATCTTAAACCCTTTCCTGTGATGGATTAGATACGAGGAGAGGGTCAAGTTGTTCTCTTAAATATATCTTAAACCCTTTCCTGTGATGGATTAGATATGAGGAGTGGGTCTATGGAATGCCATTCAAGCCAAAAATAAATATTTAAATATATAATTAAATATGGTTATGAAATCAATTCTGAAATTCCATATGGGTCAAATTGTTCTATTATATATATACATTTTTAAAAGGTCTGCTCTTAAAGCCTTTTAGCCTATAAAAATAACTTAAGACCACTTCAAACTACTACTACATATTAAATCTCAGACACAGAGCAGCATGGCACATACTTCTTAATGTTACACATCAAACAAAGCAGTGCACATTGAATATCAAGCTATGAAATCAAGCTATAGTCTCGATCCGTTCCTCCTCAAAGCCTTTCCTGTGATGGATTAGAAATGAGGAGTGGGTCAAGATGTTCTATTAAATACATGTATTAAAAGGACTGCTCTTAAAGCCTTTTAGCCTGCTTTACAACTACCTTTAATAACTGCTCAAGACCACTTCTAACTATTTAATTTGCAAATCTCAGACACAGAGCTGCCAGGAACATACTTGTTAATATCACCCGTCAAACAAAGCAGTACAGAGTATCAAACAGAAAGTCAAAAGTCACTATTGTATGCTTAAGTGATTAGTAGAAATACTGAAAGGACCTTAAGTGGTGACTTTTTGACTACAGATGGGGTCCAAAACTAGCAAGCCACATGAATGTCTGGGAGCAATTAATTTTATATGCTACACAAATACGGCCAGGATCCGTTGAATTTTCTGAATATTGGGTTGCAGAGTAGAATGTTCCAAAGGGGGTCGTTTAGCATGAAACACTTGAAATAACTAGTGTTGCCTTGCCTTACACATTGAATGTAAAGCCATGAAACAAAACCATAGCCCCCGATGTGACTGGTACTCACTCTATAATGTCATCGATGGTTTCACGGATGATCTGTTTCACCCTCTCCGTGTCTTCCTCAGCCATCCCCTGCAGACCGATGCTGAACGACGCCTCTTTGGTGCTGCCATCATATCTGCACACATCAAAACACACTTCAAAACGCTTGTAGAGGCTAAGACAGAAAGGATTTCCCAAATTGGGATTAATAAAGTATAGATTAAATTAGATTCCTTTTATTCTCACTACACAGAGTACAGTGACATTCCAAGCATTCCTGATACATAACAGACAGTATAAGTATCATTTTGACAATACAAGCTAAAACTTTTAATATATAAATTGGACCTATGATACATTGAACAGTACGCTTCCAAAACAATATAACATTATCATACAAATACAACAACAATACGGTCAAGGCAGTAACAAATGATGAATACATCTATCCATCTCAGCTTCAAGGTGCCGCCTTGTGAACATAACTGATGAATAAATAGTCTGATAAACAAGTTTTCAATTGAACACCCTGTCCGTTTATTCCCTGTAATTAAGCTATTGAACTTGAATCAGCTTTTAAAATCGGCATACAAAATAGGACATTCAAAAACATAACAACCAAGCCTCAGCAGCCAGATGTTGTGTAAGCGTGTGCGTGTGTGTGGTCAAAAATGATTGACCTATCAGAACCTCTGAATGAAGAAACATTGGTTCTTACTGAAATCACAAGCACTCATTTTGAATATGTTTAACAGCACTGCGTGAAATTCAAGCGGTGAAATACATCAGATGAGTTGTTGTCAATTAGTTAGCTTTCAAGTCAACCAGTGAAATCAAACTGTAACTGATCCAATTTAAGTAGAAAGCCGTTTTGCTGTTGTTATGTTAGTAGAATAGAATATAACTTTATTGTCATCATACAAAGTACAACGACATGTCTTTGGCAACTCTCACTGCAGTAAAAAATAGACACAATAAATAAGTGGTAAAAGCAGAGGTAGTAGCGATGACAGTGCAACGAGATACAATTCAATGTGCATATTTACACTTGTGTATATTATTAAAATAGCATAAGTATGTCTAAATAGTAGTGCTAGTTGTACTCACCCTGCGACGGAGGAGAAGTCGGTCCCGATGTTGGGTTCGATGAGAGCTTTGTAGAACGGAGAGTTTGGTCCAGACATCATGAGAGAGGACAGCAGGCTGAGAGTGAACCCTTCAAACGTGTCCGTGATGCTGCAGAGGAACCAGGACGTTAAAAAGAAAACTCAAAGAATCACTTTTTTAAGAGGAGAAGTGGCATAAGAGGTATTTTGATTGAGGAAGAACCCCTAGAAAAGCCGTCAAAAGACTGGCGTATAGTCAATTTCAAAATAAACAAGCCACTGCTCTTCGTTAGTTTTGTGGTTTCTGACTCGCTTCAATTCGTTTCTTAACAAATGCGGGGATCTATTCATTTT
Organism: Dissostichus eleginoides; assembly: GCA_031216635.1. Lineage (NCBI taxonomy): Eukaryota > Metazoa > Chordata > Actinopteri > Perciformes > Nototheniidae > Dissostichus > Dissostichus eleginoides. The sequence goes on from CM062276.1 coordinate 5,781,887, forward strand.
TTGCATTGATCAATATATATTTGCTATCCATGCAGGCATCAAACAAACTGACATAAACCTGATCTATCCAAAGAAATTACAAAAACAACTTGCATAATAATTCTAGGCGAGTATTAAAAAGAGCTCACGGTCAAAAGACTTTACTTCTTCCTCATCTAACCTACAGTAATCACCTGTGTCTCCATTGTCCTGCTCTATATGGATATCATTGTCATATCTTGCATAATCACAGCCTCAGAGCATATCTAAGGACAGGTTCATATTTGGCAAATATAATCTAAAACATCAGAGAAATTATCAAACAATAATAATCTGGTTAAAGTAAAAATGGCTCCAGCACTATTTTAGCCACTGTAAACAAGGATTAAACAAGAACATGAGAAACAGAGGATGCAGTGGCTTCAGATTCTAATCAATGCCATCTTATCAAAGAAAGTTTGAGTACCACAGCAGGAAAAGTTTTTAAAAGTTGCAATAGAATTAGAATTAGAATTGGGAGGGATGAACCCTCTTTAATGGTCTCACATGCAGAGCACACAGCACACACAGTGACATGTGTTCTCTGCTTTTAACCCATCCTAGTACCAGGAGCCTAGTACTAGGAGCAGTGGGCAGCTATTGTACAGCGCCCGGGAAGCAATGGGAGTGAGGGGGGAAGGGGGGTGTCCGGTGCCTTGCTCAAGGGCACCACGGCAGGGCAGGAGGTGAACTGGGACCTCTCCAAGTAGCAGTCCACACTCCATATTTAGGTCTGGTTGGGGACTTGAACCGGCGACCCTACGGCTCACAGTCCAAGCCCCTACTGACTGAGCCACTGCCGGAAATTATATGCAATCCATCTTTTACTTCTTCCTCCTCATCCAACCATCTTCACCTGTGATCCCAATGTTCTGCTCAACAAAGACATACATGTCATATCCAGTTTAACACAGCCTGATTGCATGATATGAAGACAGCAGGGGGAGACTATAGTTGCCTTTTTAACTCAGGTTAATATACAAGACTAATCCTGTTAAAGTAAAAATGTCTCCAAGACTATACAAACCACTGATAACAAGTCTCAAACAAACAGATCAGGAGAAACAGAGGATGCAGTATCTGTGGAATATCATAAATGCCGTCCTACCAATGTCTCTGTGAAAGACAGGAGGAACTCTAAAGAGACAAAGCGTCCTTACTCTCCCAGCAGGAAGCTCACACACAGCGTGTCCTGCCTCTTTGGATCTGGAGCCATGGCATCAGGGCCGCAGGTCACATGGTCTTCTCTCTGGGAGGAAAACATGGAGATTCACAGGAAAATCACACCGACTATTGAACGTATTTCCACTTATAAATTATAAAACAATGGAACTATGCATGCAAGTGAGAATTTAATACATGATGGGTTTAAATGATTCAATTCTTAGTATCTTAACACTCTAATACAGGGGTGTTCAATCTACGGCCCGGGGGCCAAATGCGGCCCGCGGACCGTTTTGAATCGGCCCAAATTCAAAAAGTATAATGGAGAATGGCCCACAAATGAAACTTGTGCTCGTCTTATATTGTACTTCTTAAATATAAAAATATATTACACAGTAGTATTCATGTGTATTAAGACCACTTTCTAATGAATTCAGTCAATTAAAGTTGGAAACATTTTCTAAAAAGCCCAATGACTTATTTACAACAAGCTTGAAATACACCCTTCCTATTTCTCCTTATTATAATCAATCTGAGGCTTCTGTTTTAAGGGATGAGCTGCCAACACTCACAAGCATAGTTTACCTTACATTTGATTAATTTAGCTTACTTATAACTGAACTTATGAGGCAATATACCTCTAGTGAGTGGCCCAGCCCTTCGTATATTTTTATGTATGTGGCCCTCGGTGAAAAGGTTTGGACACCCCTGGTTTAAATGATTACATTCTTAGTATCATAACACTGTAATATGTGTGGGTTGTGAGCTTACAGGGCTGCTCCAGTGGGGCTGTGACGGGACCTCCGTGTTCGGGTTGATGCGCTCAAACCTGGACAGAGCTTCCTCTTCGATCTGCTTCAGATGCTGCTCTAGAGGCAGATCTCCATATGTGAAGAACCTGAAAGACGTATTTAAGACTCTCTCAGTGTGTGTTCTCATTTCTGTATGTGTCACTTAATGGTTTAGCTTGATTTAGGCCCCATTTACACGGGAACGCAAACGAACCGAATTCGATATCAAAAAAGTATTCCGTTCACACGGATACGGCTCAATAAACGTGTCCCTTCACACGAGACCGCTCGACCCGCTGGAGACGCTGTAGTACATATGCCGGGCCTGTAAGTGGCGCTGTACTTCCGCCACAAAATATACCAAAAGCAGCAAGCATGGTTGCCATGTTTGCCTGGTTGCCCTTCCGTTTATTCTCTGCGGTGGATTTAGCAACATGTAGTTCATGTAATTCTCCATGTCCACTTGTTGCAGATGGTTGTGGTAGAGGAGCTGTAGATTTTGCACTAACATCTGTAGCATGGTCAGTAGCTACTGACCATGCTACAGCAGTGAGCAGCAGAGGTGGGGAGAGGCGGGGCTATGGCTTCATCGTTATCAGGAAAATGATCGTATAGGAGGTACACACAGAGCCGTTTGGCCCCCCAGAGTGTTCCGTCCGCAGATCTATCCACCTTGGGACCCGTTATCGTTTTAGGTGTCCGTGTCCGCGGTTCCGTTACGGCCTCGTGTGATCGAACGGGCTATACGAAAGAGAAAAGTAGCGGATACAACCCGTTTCGTTCCCTGTAAGCAGCACCTTAAGATAATGGACATGCAGGAGTTTTGCTGTAAGAGTTTGCATCTTCATGGTTGATTGCATTAATTGTAATAATAATAATAATACATTTAATTTTATAGCACTTTTCCTAGTGCTCAAAGATGCTTTACATAAAATCAGAAACGGAAAACAGTACAAAGACAACATAACATAAACATTAGTCCTAATCTAATGTGATGCATGTGTTTGTTTTATTGTATTATTATTCATTATAGTTAATAGGATTGTGTTATAACATGCATGTAACATTTTGAAAGCAGCATGGATACTGTCCTGTAATGACAACACATGAGTTTATTTATAAGAAAGATAATACATATTAGTTTTCCTTTATATGATGGATGGTTAGGGGAATGGTCTGACACTGTTTCAAAGGTTTTTCTGACACCATAACATGGGATTATGCTGTGTGTTCGTGTTTCCCTGTGTGTGTGTGTGTTTCCCTGTGTGTGTGTGTGTGTGTGTGTGTGTGTGTGTGTGTGTGTGTGTGTGTGTGTGTGTGTGTGTGTGTGTGTGTACCTGGCGTTGCTGGGGTGGTAGTGTGTGGCGTGGAACTGTTTGAGTTGCTCCCAGGTGAGGTCGGGGATGTCGAGCGGCTCTCCTCCCGACACCACAGAGTACGTGTGGTCCGGAAACAGCTTGTTCTGGAGCTGCTGCGCGTACACACGCTCGTTTTCTGACTGTAGAACACACAACAAATACACTCTTAAATACACTATTTCATATTCTCACACAGGCCAGGCGTTACTAGCTCCGAGAGAGATAACGTAAACACTTTGTCTTGTATTTAACATATTAAACTTCATATTTCCAACAACATAGTTCAAGGGTTTATTCTATCCTCTGTCCTTCTACTTGTTTCACTTTAAGATCATCTACAAATAGTGTCTGTTCTTGCTTTCCTTGTGTAGCCTTGCTTTTTTGAGGTCATTTTGTTCAAGGAGAGCACAATATTATTGTTTTTAATAGAGGTTAGAGAGTGATTCATTAAATGAAAGTAGGACATGTTTTAGTTAAAGCACCTTACTTACCTCTGTGTGTAAAAACAATGAGATCATTATATAGAAGGGATCATTTCTATGCATATAAAATGTGAATAACAGTGATTGTTGACTTACAAAAGCGCCCTTCATCTCATTGAACACGACTCCTTTAAACACCAGAGGGGTGCTGAGATCTTTGGGGTCTTCATGCTCCAGCCTCCAGCCCTCCTGCCTGCAAAATAATCAGATCAGTTTGAAGGTTACAGACCAGCAAAGTGATATTTGCTAGCTGTAAGTAACCTGGCTGTTATTGAAGTTAACTTTACCTACCTGTTTTATAGAATAAAACTGATCAGTTGGAGCATTGTGACATGTATAACTGCAAAGCTATAGTCAAAACTCACCAGAAGTCCTGCTCTCGTAAACAAGGGAAGAAAACGGCATCCAGATACACCGAAAGAAGATTCTGGAAGTCTTTCCCATTTTGTGTTGAGAACGGATACATGGTGTAGTCACTGGCTGCAAAACAACAAACAAATAAACAGTCAGGCATTTAAGAAACAACCAACCCTAACATTTTTTTTCTTCTCATATTTGTAGTAAAAAAGAAGGTACCTTTTAATTTAAATAATCAAAACTATACATCGATTCTACAAGAAGTCACGAGCAATAGAAGACAAAGTGACATAATGTAAACAATAGCAACAAGTGTAGCATATGTGTAAACAACAGACACGTTTACTGTACTTTTACATGTAACTATTCTCATTTGTAATACTTAAATCACCATATTAAAACGTAAGGAAGTCCAAACACGATACATAGGACGAATAAACCTCTGGTAAACTCAAAACTTCGGATACGTGAGCTTCGCTAACTCCTTTGCTCACAGACTCAGAGGTCAGTGTGTATTTCTCCGTACCTGTGAAGGCGTTCATGAAGGTGGACAGGGAGCGTGTGAGCATCTTGAAGAAAGGGTCTCTGCACGGATACTTCTCAGATCCACACAGCACCGTGTGCTCCAGGATGTGAGGGACCCCGGTGCTGTCCATGGGGGTCGTTCTGAGCTGGACACTGAAGAACAAAACAAGAACAAGAAGCATCACTTTTCAGAGACGTACAACACTCGGGAGAAGACAGCATACAAACAACAAGCATTCATACTTCAATATGCAGAAGTTAAAGTGCAGGAATATATCGGTTTAAGTAAAATATATATCTTTGTACACGGTTTAAGACACAGCTATGATATAATAACGTATTTCAAAGTCATGCTGTGACTGTAGTGGGAGTGTTACATTTCTCCCATTTGACCATGATCTGTTGTCATGTATGAATATTATTATTTGGAGCTGCTGAAACACATTTAAACAACCCTGAATCTAGAAACTACATTTCCCATGATGCACCTGGTGTGCTGCTCATCCTCCCTGACCTCAGAATCATTCTTTTGGCTGTGCGTCATTATAGTATTTCTCATTGGAAGTGTTGCCGGGTAAATCACTGTTTCAGAGGGTCACATGATCTTTAGCCAGTTTTATCTTAGTGCGTAACTCCATCATATACAATGTTGTTGTTTGTTTTTATTCTGCAAAGCCCACTGAGACAAACCTGTTTTGTGATATTGGGCTATACAAATAAAGTTTGAAGTTGTACACGGTTTAAGATGCAGCTGTAGTACAATAACTTATATCAAAGTCATGCTGTGACTGTAGAGGGAGTGTCACATTTTACCATGTTAAAGATCTGTTGTCATATAGAAGTATTAGTATTTGGAGCGGATGAAACACATTCAAACAAACCTGAAGAGGTTATTGGCGTCATCTCTGGCCGCATGCAGGTACTGAGCCCCAGTTTTATCATGAGTCAACTTCACTGCTGTGAGAAACAAGTCAGGGACCACCACAACCTGGGAAAACAGGATTAGAAAGTGAAATGACATTTTGTTTTAAAGCAGACGACACTTTTACGAAGGTTCAAGGTCCCGTCTCCGAATCAAGCTTTTTACTAAGTGGTGTTACTAGAAGGTCAATCAAATCATAATGAGACAGTCAACCACAAAACAAATTCACAGTACATCCTTTCGTGTCTGGCCAAGTGTCTGATTAACTTATTATTCCCCAGATACGACATACTTTATTGTCCCTGTAAGGATATTTGTTCTGGACAGTTCCGCATACATGTACATATACAAACATAGTAAACATTAAAATACATACACATATCATCACTCATACACCGTTTGAACAAACACAATACACAGACGCAACATGGCGACCTATTGCACAACCCTCATGGCCAACATTTAGATGCATTTAGCCATCCAGTGTTCATACAACTTGACTTTATAACCCCTAAATTATACAACTTGTAGTGAAGCATAAGATGAGATGATATAAGTAACTGTTAAAATAAGAAATGAATTAAATAAGCGTACTTCTCTGACTGTAAAGCCGTGGATTTTCTGTCCTGCTTGGTACTGACAGGCCCTCTCTTGTGCTTTGGTGCTCTTCAGCCTCCATGTGTGCTGCTGTCCATTGAAACTGCAAATAAAAAAAGGTAATTGTACAATGAATAATTCACCAATCTTTGTACAAACTTATGCAGATATCTCGATATTGTATAGCATTGAATATCGTGTGTATTGCATGACATTTCCACACAGAAGGATATGTTTTATCTTACATTGCAAACAATGCATTTCCAGATTGTGCATTGATTTCAGAGCATATGCAAAAAGACATTACTTCGTTGAATATCTGGTTTATTATTAACTAACACATTCCCACAGCAGGAGAACACTTTATAATGATGGTTAAGTTTAATTAATTAAGTTTCCTAAATATTGCAAACGTCCATGTGGACCTTTAGGTTTAAAGCCCTAAAGATAAGAGATAAATAAATGGGGAATGAACAAGAACTGTGTGGATATTATTTCATCTCTTATTGCAGAAAGTGCATTCACAGAGTGTCCATTTCAGACCATATGCTAATATATAATTCATTATTAAACACTACATTTCTACATGTGATAAAAAAGGAAGGTCATATAAACAAACCGGCGTGCAACACCAATAAAGGCTCGGGTGAAACTGTTTGCAATATTTATTTCAAACTACAGTAACTAAAAACGTTTCGTCTGAATGTTTAAAACATATTTATAAACAGTAAGGGTAGTTAGATAACCCCAAAGTGATGCGTTTAGTTGCATCAGCTGTTTCATCAGTTTAAATGCTAACCCATGTCCCATTTCTACAAAGTCAGAGCCCCTTTTTATCTTAAATATCACACAATATCCAGTCACGTTGTCACGGACAGTTAATGTTGGCTTGACACTACCAAGTCAACAACCTACACAATGAGCATTTCATTTATTAAAAATAACCCATGTGTGTGTAAGCTAACTTGCTAACTTACCTCAGATATCTAAGTTTCTGGAGCACTCCCTTCGTTTGCCGAAACATGGCTTTGTCAGTGGCGAAAATATTACTATCCAAGTGTATTCGGCTATTAATATAACACTTTTGTACTTAAATATTGTCAATAATTCCACATTATTTCGTTTCGCATCTCAGGTCATGCTGTGTGTTGGACGGTTAACACATTGGTTAGTTGCACACATAAAACATGGCCGCCACAGCTGCGCAGATCGTAGATCTAACAGCTACTTTGTGCGCAGTTACCATGGCAGTTACACCCATCCGTATGTAATGTAACTCTAAACTGAGCAATTTTCGACACCCGTTAGCGGATCTTTCCACCTACAAACATGCTTGTTTCTGATTGGTCGAGATGAATGAAAAGCAGATATGATTGGCTGAACGAAATATTACCAAACCATGACCGGTGTGTGGAGTTTTTGAAGGGCAGCAATATTTGTTTACGTATTAAACACCAGTATAAAACGTTAACTTCGTCCATCTTCAAACGTAACGTTATTAATTTAAAAAGGATCCAAGGATTTGATCTTCCGTTATTTTTCTTAAATTGTAATTGTATTTCTTATCCAGCAGATAGCGCTAAAAGATCATATTTGGCCAATAAATCACATTAGTATGTTGGTGAGTAACTTTGTTGGGGATGCTTTTTCCTATTTATTCCACACTCAGATCCCAAAATACGAGAAAAGTGGGAAATACATATGTTAAAGTGCAACTGAATCATTTTCACTGTGCATTGGTCCCCCACATTTATTTCTAACTCATATTTTCCATCACATTCAAATACATAATTATTACGAAGACTGTTCAGTGTTGCTAAGCAACTTTTCTATTTGCCATTACATTGCATCTTCTGAAAGGGTAGACCTTGAAAACTGAATAAAGAATCTATTTTTCAAATTATTAGCATCATTTGTTGGTGCATTTCATAGTTATTATGATTGGTTTGGTATGCTAAGAGTTTTGGCTCTTTATTATGAACAAAGTATGTGCTGTCTGTTTGCTTAGGCATCTTTCTTTAGCTGGTATCACCTTTGTGAGATATGTAACATCAATTCAATTAGGTGGTTGTTTTCTGTGTATAAACGTTATCCTTTTGTAAGGTGGCTCGTCTTTTGCATTCTGTATTTCCAGACCAGTATTGTCATGTGAAGTGAGTCTTCTCCATCATATCCCAGTATCAGTCTCTGGTTTCTGTGAAGCAAGGAGCAGGTGGGAGGTGAACCCTCTGCTGAAGAAGGGATGCACAATGTGTCAGCCTTTCATTCTTCCAATTTGCGTTACTATAGGAAGCATATCACTCAATAAAATCTACAACAACAATAACATATTTTTAAAAGGTTATGCATATTTATTTATACAACTGTCCATACTAGTTGTATCTTCTATGGTGTACTCATATTGATTCGTACTATACGTTTGTTTATTGTATTTCTATTGTTTTATTATTAAGTGTCTACAGTGTCTTTAATATACTGCCTATATTTCCACTATCTATACACTGCACTGAAACACTTTTCTTGCACTTCTGGTTGAATGCTAAATGCACGTAACTCTTCCAGTATACTGCATAGATAGATAGATAGATAGATAGATAGATAGATAGATAGATAGATAGATAGATAGATAGATAGATAGATAGATAGATAGATAGATAGATAGATAGATAGATAGATAGATAGATAGATAGATAGATAGATAGATAGATAGATAGATAGATAGATAGATAGATAGATAGATAGATAGATGGACAGATAGATATAGGGACATGTTTTTGTTACAGGACCAGTGTGTTCAACATTAAAATACAAATACTTAAAAAGTAGAATAGACTTCCTCCTCCTCCTTCTTCCATGCAGAAACCACTCGTTTTGTATCAACTTCAACAGCAGACTGCCTTTTCTGTTCAGTTACTTATTTGATTGTTTATTTCTAAATATCTTTTGAGGCACCCACGGTCATCCCTTATGTTTCCCCTGACAGCATGTGGGAGATTTTCCAGCAGCATGAATAGGAAACCTTGGTGAGGAGGAATTAGGGCTTTTTTCAGAGCCAGCGTCCTCCAACATGTGAGCTCCAGTCTGCATGGTCATTATCTGCAGAGACCTTGAAGACACAAAGCAGAGAAACAGGCAGTGAAATATTCACCTTTAAATCCTGATTACATGCAGAGCAAAACGTGGCGATGATGTGATAATATTTCAGTGGAATTTAAGTTGTAAAAGGATTATTTTTGAGGCAAAATGGAATACTTGGTTTCAGTGATTACATTATTATATTATGTTATTGTATTTGAATCAGTATCAGAAATACTTTTAAAATCCCAGGGGGAAATAGTTTTGTGTGACAGTTGATCCATTTAAGAATGAATAAAATTGAATAAAAGAAAATAAGAAAAAACGACACAATTAAAATTAAATACAACAATAAAATAGTATGTGAACATATATTCATTTCACATCAAATTAATACTCATCTTAATTGCAAAACTGTTTTGTCACAGCTGAAGAGAGTACAGAGGTTTTACACAAGTTAAAATAAATAATCAAATTGAATACAAATCAAATAAAAGAGAAACAGTTAGGTGCAAACCACATATCTTTAATCTACAGGAGGTGAAGAGCACTTCAGCAGCGTGCATCATGCCTCGTTAAATTAATGAAGATGCAGCAGGACGTAATGCAAGGATTAACGGATCAATCAAAAGTTTTTACGAGAGTTCGAAGAGTTTTATTTCGACACGTTCTGTAAAGCATACACTTCCTGCTGTTTTACAGTAACGTAAAAATCTTCTTGTTTTATGGATACAACAATTTTTTTACTGTTATTGTCAAAATTAGCAAAACAACTTGAAAAAGTCATTTCATGGTGACTTTAAGGGCAACTGAAGGATCACATAAGCCTCTATGGAGGTTGCTCCTAAAGCCCTTATTTGAATAAAGCAATACATACATATAGCCAGGGGTGCACATAACTGGTACGCAGGTACGCATGCGCGGCACAAATCTGAATTGCGTAACGGCTCTTGTGTCACTACGTGCCTTTGCGTACCTCAAAACATCAAAAACAAAACACATATTTCATCTACACGTGTTTCTTGTCAACACTCAATGGAGTAAACTACTAGACATGTCAAACAAACTAAATACATTAAGCAGCTACGTTGCCGTTTCGCTCCCTGCAAAAATCTTCGGACTTTCTATGACTGATTGAACTGGAGCTGGGCGAGCTGCGCAGGACATAACCGACGGACCTGTGAAGCTTTACAGGAGGCAGAGGCTTAGATCACTGGACGACAGAGTTGTTCACCGTGTGCACAGACAGGGTTAACGTCGGTATGAACAACAGAATTGTTCCAAAACTCCACCAACTGGCTGCAGTGGGAGACTCCCTGTGCACATTCTGTGCCCCGCGCACACACTGGAGAACTGCGCAAAATCAGCTGATCACAACGTTCACGCTCTGTGGTCAAGCTGCTGCAGTTTTATTTACAACAAAGTGGAGTGAAACACAGCTGCAAACTTACTCAGGGTGTTAATGGAAGAGTTTGAAATCAGACTGAGGTGGAAGAAGTAGCTACTCAGATCTTGTGTAGGAATACTCTGTTACGGTAAAAGTCCTGCATTCAAATGTTACGTTAGTAAAATTAGAAAAGTATTATCAAAATATAGTTAAAGTACCAAAAGTAAAAGTAGATTGGTCCATTTCAGAATAATATATATGATATGTTTTATAATGATTGATCATTAAAGTGTTCTCAAAGCTGGTAAAGGTGCAGCTAGTTTGAATCACTTTGTATACTGCAGGGTAGCTTGTGAATTTACTCCAGGTGGAACTAAAGTCTGATTTAACACTTAATTATATTTCACATCATTAATCCAGATCTGTAAAGTAACTAAAGGTATTAAATACATGTAATGGACTAAAAGTACACCATTTACCTCTGAACTGTAGTGGAGTAGAAGTACAAAGTAGCATCAAAGTCAAGTAAAGTACAAATATCTCAAAATTGTACTTAAGTAGGCTATACTTGAATAAGTGTACTTAGTAACTTCCCACATCTGAAATCAGATATGACTTCAAGTCATGTGATAATTTCTTAGTATTTGATCCTTCAACTTGGCCTCAGGAAATGCAAGGACTTCACAGTTTTGGCAACAAGTTTTGGAGAAAGCAAATCGGAGGCTTAAAAAGAGACAGGGAGGTGCATCTTCATCATCTTCATCATCTAGCATGCAAGAAGTGTAAATAGAGGACAGTGAAGGAGACACTGAGGAGGACCACACTTCGTGTGGGGTGAGTACCAAACCCTGTCTCCTGGTACTCATCTGAGTAACTCACAAAAAAAGTTATGTGCACCCCTGTATATAGCGGTCAAGCTGTAAACAAGGCTGTGTAACATGACACACAAACAGCACATCCTCAACTGTGTAATGCAAAAATAATGTCCGAAACACACTTTAATACGAGGGGAAATGAGTTACTCTACGACGTACAGTATGGTGTTGTCAGGGATGTGAGTTACTTGGTGTTGATGTGCTCCTTCCTCCGGGTAATCCTCAGGTCTGTACTGTCCAGACGCTGCTTCATCCAGGCTTAAGCTATCCATCAGTGTCAGATGGAAAACAAAACCCTGGCTTCTCACTTCTGTCTCTCACAGCTCTGTTATCCAGCGCTGGCAGCACATTCACCTGTTATGGATGTCTGGGTTTAAGGCATGGCTGTACAGAGAGTTCTGTCGGATATATGATATACTCGATGATATACTCACCTGCAGCTGGACAGTAGTGCCTTGCAAGTGAGTTAACACCATTTTTAGGGGAACTTTAATTGTCTAAAAGCTGAATCTGCATCATTGCATCTCTTAGATTACATGCATGTGTATTTATTTGGTCACGTCTGCTACTCATGGATGTTTATATGCAGAATTTTGTACAAGATGTCACCTGATTTTTCACAAAGGAGAAAACAGCGCACACTCAGCGTTACCTTTTTTCAACTTTTTTTTCACCCCTGGACAAATTTATACCAAATCTCAGTTCCAGTGACTTTAATTAACCCTTAAATTATGTCTGTATCCAGTCATTTGACAGGCGTGGGTAGTGTTATACAGGTCTTATAATGGTGTAAAATGGGTGTAATAGGGGCAGGGGCGGACTGGGACTACAAATCAGACTCTCGACCGGCCCACTTCGGTATATACCGCTAGTAAATTGTCGACGGGGGGGGGGGGGGGGGGGGGGGCTGCTAGTGACTTATCCGACCGGCCCACATCGTCCGACCGGCCCACTTCGGTACCGGCCCATCGGGATTCGTCCCGAACGTCCCGATGGCCAGTCCGCCCCCGAATAGTGGTGTATGTATGAAGTGGGTGTGTTCGGGTGTATTAACAGCGTAATACAGGTGTAAAATGTGTGTAATAGGGTGTAATAGGGGTCTAATAATGGTGTAAAATGGGTGTAGGGGTGTACTGTATGTATGAAGTTGGTGTGTTCGGGTGTATTAACAGTGTAATACAGGTGTAAAATGTGTGTAATAGGGTGTAATATGGGTCAAATAATGGTGTAAAATGGGTGTAATAGGGGTGTATGTATGAAGTGGGTGTGTCCGGGTGTATTAACAGTCTAATATAGGTGTAATACAGGTGTAATACAGGTGTAATAGGGTGTAAAATGTGTGTAATAGGGGTTGTATTAATGTGTAATTTGGGTGTTATGTAGATAATAGCATTACATTAGGTTTTCAAAATATGTATATGTGATTACCAGTTTAAGTGAAATGCCATTAGGGTGTGGATGAAAGGCCAAACTACTCCTGTACTAGGCTTACAACTACATCTAGATCCACATAGCCACTTATAAAGCTATGCCTGATGGGAAATGTAGTTATTTGTACAGGTATGTTGTCTGAAATAAAGATATCGACAAAATTAACCGACCAATAGCTCGCTGATAAAGTAAATATCAGTGTGTTATTGTGAAAATAATTCAACAATCATTACATTTCTATCTTTGTTTGACATTATGAGTTCTGCAGTAAACGAAGGTGATGCAACCACCATCTTGCACGGTGGCATTTTTGTCTTGCTCTGGTCAGCCCGGTGCTAAAGTTTATCACATCACACCGTCCCCGTGTCTTTATCAGTCCCCAGACACAAAGGGCAAATAAAGGTTGGGCGTTTGATAACATAAATTATCATGCGTAGTAATCTCGGGGGAAAGCAGAGCATTCTCCATCAATTCAGCAAAATAACACAAAACCTTTGCATATGAAATCTTGTATTTCACTGAAGGGAAAACACTGTAATTTTGAGATGATGAAGAATATCTAGCAACAATTGTGTCTCGCTGAAATTGGATTGATTTGGGAAATGTGTTTTTAGGATGAATCGTTCCAGACTGTGTGACAAAATGTATTAAAGTATGAAGCAATTTGATTTAAGACGTATGTGCCGTAGCTGCTTTTGTAAAAATAAATATTACATTGAGGCAGGAAACAGCAACTAAAGCTCTGCGATATATAAGTATTATAGAGAAATGATGATATGAGAATAGATTTTGTGTTATTTTTGATGTTGTAATATCAGATAAGTTTCTTTTCCTGGTTTTGTGACAACATTTCCAGAATTTACCAAACTGTTTTAACTATTCTATTATTGTCTTTTAACTGCTGAGTCATTATGTCCACACTACTGATGATTATTTATCATGATTAGAACTTAACATCAGCAGAAGAGGACTCTTTAAAGTAGAGACACTACATACTGATATACACCTGAACATCAGCAGGAGAGGAGTCTTTAAAGTAGAGATACTACATACTGATATACACCTGAACATCAGCAGGAGAGGAGTCTTTAAAGTAGAGACACTACATACTGATATACACCTGAACATCAGCAGGAGAGGACTCTTTAAAGTAGAGACACTACATACTGATATACACCTGAACATCAGCAGGAGATTACTCTTTAAAGTAGAGACACTACATACTGATATACACCTGAACATCATCAGGAGAGACTCTTTAAAGTAGAGACTACATACTGATATACACCTGAACATCAGCAGGAGAGGACTCTTTAAAGTATAGACACTACATACTGATATACACCTGAACATCAGCAGGAGAGGACTCTTTAAAGTAGAGACACTACATACTGATATACACCTGAACATCAGCAGGAGAGGACTCTTTAAAGTAGAGACACTACATACTGATATACACCTGAACATCAGCAGGAGAGGACTCTTTAAAGTAGAGACACTACATACTGGTATACACCTGAACATCAGCAGGAGAGGACTCTTTAAAGTAGAGACACTACATACTGATATACACCTGAACATCAGCAGGAGAGGACTCTTTAAAGTAGAGACACTACATACTGATATACACCTGAACATCAGCAGGAGAGGACTCTTTAAAGTAGAGACACTACATACTGATATACACCTGAACATCAGCAGGAGAGGACTCTTTAAAGTAGAGACACTACATACTGATACACCTGAACATCAGCAGGAGAGGACTCTTTAAAGTAGAGACACTACATACTGATATACACCTGAACATCAGCAGGAGAGGACTCTTTAAAGTAGAGACACTACATACTGATATACACCTGAACATCAGCAGGAGAGGACTCTTTAAAGTAGAGACACTACATACTGATATACACCTGAACATCAGCAGGAGAGGACTCTTTAAAGTAGAGACACTACATACTGATATACACCTGAACATCAGCAGGAGAGGACTCTTTAAAGTAGAGACACTACATACTGATATACACCTGAACATCAGCAGGAGAGGACTCTTTAAAGTAGAGACACTACATACTGATATACACCTGAACATCATCAGGAGAGAACTCTTTAAAGTAGAGACACTACATACTGATATACACCTGAACATCAGCAGGAGAGGACTCTTTAAAGTATAGACACTACATACTGATATACACCTGAACATCAGCAGGAGAGGACTCTTTAAAGTAGAGACACTACATACTGATATACACCTGAACATCAGCAGGAGAGGACTCTTTAAAGTAGAGACACTACATACTGATATACACCTGAACATCAGCAGGAGAGGACTCTTTAAAGTAGAGACACTACATACTGATATACACCTGAACATCAGCAGGAGAGGACTCTTTAAAGTAGAGACACTACATACTGATATACACCTGAACATCAGCAGGAGAGGACTCTTTAAAGTAGAGACACTACATACTGATATACACCTGAACATCAGCAGGAGAGGACTCTTTAAAGTAGAGACACTACATACTGATATACACCTGAACATCAGCAGGAGAGGACTCTTTAAAGTAGAGACACTACATACTGATATACACCTGAACATCAGCAGGAGAGGACTCTTTAAAGTAGAGACACTACATACTGATATACACCTGAACATCAGCAGGAGAGGACTCTTTAAAGTAGAGACACTACATACTGATATACACCTGAACATCAGCAGGAGGGACTCTTTAAAGTAGAGACACTACATACTGATATACACCTGCACATCAGCAGGAGGACTCTTTAAAGTAGAGACACTACATACTGATATACACCTGAACATCAGCAGGAGAGGACTCTTTAAAGTAGAGACACTACATACTGATATACACCTGAACATCAGCAGGAGAGGACTCTTTAAAATAGAGACACTACATACTGATATACACCTGAACATCAGCAGGAGAGGACTCTTTAAAGTAGAGGCACTACATACTGATATACACCTGAACATCAGCAGGAGAGGACTCTTTAAAGTAGAGAAACTACATACTGATATACACCTGAACATCAGCAGGAGAGAACTCTTTAAAGTGGAGACACTACATACTGATATACACCTGAACATCAGCAGGAGAGGACTCTTTAAAGTAGAGGCACTACATACTGATATGAACCTGGAAATGAGCAGAATATGTCCTCTTTAAGACGTGTCCTCATCACATCTCATGAATGTGCTTAAGACAGAATGAACCAGGATGCAACAGAGGTCAAATTCTGGACATATTTTGAGATTGAAGGTGTGCATCTGTTATCCAGAGTCTCATTATTACCTACATGATGTGAAATAGTGAGTAGCTTCCAGAGTGTGAGTCCCTAAGGGCTCTTTGCTCGGCCACTAGCCCATCTGACACGGCTTTGCTCTTTTTGCACAGAAATGTCAATTCCTCCCCAGACCGTTTCATTAGCGCACATTTCAGATGGATAGTTGGTCTACGGCCCCCTCCCCTCCACTTTCCTTCTCACCTCTGGGGCCAATTAGGGCGCTGGAGCTGAAAATAAATGAAACGCGGTGGCAAAACAGCGTTTACTTCAAAACCTCGCACTTAATTTGAAGATCTCTCTCTGATCTGAAGTCGAATTAGCCGGGTGATATTCTCTTTGATCTCGCAGGTTTTTGCATTTGTTGCCAACTTATTGAGTAGAGACTCCAGAGGAACAGGCGCTGACTCTGGATGTGTTGATACGCAGGGTGCACACACACAATTAGAGTGCATGCACAGTGCAGACAGTCTAACAGAAACAGAGAAAGAAAGGCTGTCTTCTCATCTCCCTTTACTTAGAGACGAAAGCATAACAATGCACCAAGTAAACAATATGATACAGAATAAAACGAGAAACACAAACACACACGTTAATACTTCTGCCTTGGACCTGCCTCCAACCTTTTTCTGATGTCCAATACTATAAAAATAAGTTGATTTATTCTTCAATGGAAAGCATTTTGTTACCCTCCTGCAGCATTTGACAAGTTTGTCCTTCTGCTTCTCCCTTATGGAGCAAACCAGCTATAGTCAACTCATCCATAACAGTTACAATAAATACCAATGGTGACCAAAAAACGTGTTATAATATAAATAAACCAAAATGGACATAGAAACTTCACGAAGCAAAACTGTGTTTTTGCCTCTTTATCTAATATCTTCGTCTACTCCACTTTTGCCTTTGCTGCAGCACAGAAAGTTTCCCTGCTGTGATGCGAATAAATTATTCCTGATTTCTGAACTCTCAAAGTAAAAACCAGGCAAAAATGTCCAATAACGTCCTCACTCTCAAGGTCTGAAACTCAAATCTGTCCTTGCTGAGAAATAATTAGATTAGCACAGACATGGACACAGAAATAACAGTTTCCGAGTAAAATAAACAAGCTTGCTGCTCCATTATACTGTTTTTCATCAATATATTATAGGTCTCAGATATATACAGAGCCTGTCTCTGATTGGCTGAAACACCAAACAGATCATTGCAGCATCCCATAATCCCCTCTGTTTCAGCCCTGTTTCCAAAGTGCTGATTCTCTGTCTGTTACTTTAGATGAAAATAAGGAGCCCCTCCCCACGCCCCTCTGAGAGAGATTTGGTTAAAAAGAACACAATGGTGCTCTAGGAGGAGATTCAGGTGATAAGGGGGGGGGGGTTACCTTGGTTGGTGATTGGTTAATGGTTACACAAGACAAAACATCGTTATGACATCATAAAGTGGCCAAAATCTGATCAGCTCATTTTCAGACAGGTTTTTATATAAATGGATCAGGACAAAAAGAGAGAGAATCTTTGTTCCTGAAACTTTCAGAGTCTCTTTACACAGAGGGGACACATGTTGATGTAGAAGAGACATGAAGAAGAGGGGACACATGTTGATGTAGAAGAGACATGAAGAAGAGGGGACACATGTTGATGTAGAAAAGACATGAAGAAGAGGGGACACATGTTCATGTAGAAGAGACATGAAAATGTGGATTTAGCATAATAGGTGACCTTTAAGTTTGCATGCATTTCTTATACAAACACACCACAGACAGACAGAGAGACAGACAGACAGACAGACAGACGGACGGACGGACAGACAGACGGACGGACGGACGGACGGACGGACGGACAGACGGACAGGCAGACGAACGGACGGACGGACGGACGGACGGACAGGCAGACAGGCGGACGGACAGGCAGACGAACGGACGGACGGACGGACGGACGGACGGACAGACAGACGGACGGACAGGCAGACGAACGGACGGACGGACGGACGGACAGGCAGACAGGCGGACGGACGGACGGACGGACGGACGGACGGACGGACAGACAGACAGACAGACAGACAGACAGAAAGACAGACAGACGGGCGGACGGACGGACGGACGGACGGACGGACGGACGGACGGACGGACGGACGACGGACGGACGGACGGACGGACTGACGCGGACGGGCGGACGGACGGACGGACGGACGGACGGACGGACGGACGGACGGACGGACGGACGGACGGACGGACGGACGGACGGGCGGGCGGACGGGCGGACTGACGGACGAACGGGCGGACGGACGGACGGACGACGGACGGATGGACAGACAGACAGACAGACAGAGACAGACAGACAGACAGACAGACAGACAGACAGAAAGACAGACAGACAGACAGACAGACAGTCACCTGTGTCGCCCCGTTAAATCCGGAGCGTGGATCGGTGTTTGACACTGATCCGGACAGATCGTCTGGACGGACGTTGGCCCTGGTTCTCGGCTGACACTCAGGCTCAGGCTCTGATGCTTTTCTTCTGCACTCTGGTAAGGTAAAAATAAAATAATAAACAACATTGAGGCATACGCAAGGCCTCAATCTGAGCTCCACACATGGCTCTGTTGTTCAGGTGTTGTGGTTCAGTATTGAGCTGCGAAAAGACCATCATCAAACTTTGAATGGGATTGATTCATGCTAGAGTAACAAGAAAAAAACCTTAAAGTAATGTTAAATTATAAGAAATAGCCATCTGAAGAGTAAACTCTGTATATGTACTTAAAAGAAAATATAGTATTCAAGTCATACTGCAGTTTGTTTCACTCTCCCAGGAACCAGATTCTGTTGTTGTTTTAAATAATACAATAAAAGCACGACAATAAATGATACAATAAAACAGCTCTGATTTGTGCCTCAGTCAATGTAATAATGTCATATAACCAGGGATGCACATCACTTTCTCAGTGAGGTACTCAGATGAGTACCTGGAGTCAGTGTTTGGTACTCCAACTTCTGGCTCCACTCAAAGTTATTTGATGAAGCCCTCTGTATCGCGAAAGTCGACGGGGAGGGGCTAGTGGAGTACTTCAGGAAAGTCGACGGGGGGAGGGGGGGGGGGGCTAGTGGAGTACTTCAGGAAAGTCGACGGGGGGGGGGGGGGGGGGGGGCTAGTGGAGTACTTCGTGACCACAGAGCGTGAACGTTGTGATCAGCTGTTTTAGCGCAGTTCTCCAGTGAAGGGGGGGAGTCTCCCTCCGCAGCCGGTTGGCGTAGTTTTGGCACAATTCCGTTGTACAGACCGACGTTAACAGCAGCCCTGTCTCTGCACACGGAGACCGACTCTGTCGTCCGGTGATCTAACCGCCTTCTGGAAAAGCTTCACAAGTACGTCGGTACGCAAATGCGCTTTGTGACACAAGTGACGGTACGCATTTCAGATTGTTGCCGCGCATGCGTACCTGCGTACCAGTTATGTCTCCCCTGCATATAACTGTGTCCTGTACTGTTTCTGGAAAGCCAATATAAAACCCTGAGATTTAAACAGGCTATTCTTTCACTAGTGAAGAACTTATGGAGCATACAATTATGAAACCTAAAGATGGGCATCGTAGGACCCCTTAAGCAACTATTTAAACATTGTCCTGCCTGTTTGATTGTCTGATCGACAGTGTTCCTTTTTTTGGGATGTCAGAAAATCTTTTTGAGTGGACAATGTTATCATATGTGATAAAATCAAGAGCCAGGGCAAAAAAACAACCCACAAATAAACCAGAAAATACTTTAAATCAATAATAAATAACAATATAACATGACATTTAGGTTGCAATGAATTTGGCGCTTAAATTGAGTTTAAAATACCGCACACATCTCTCTGTCTATATCCAGCCATCTCTCGATCTAGAGGACGTTTTCTCCGAGGTCTGGGGAATAAGTGAAGGCTCATATTGTGCTCTGTGAGTTCAGTTTGTGGGAGTTTCTCCTGTTTGAGAAGCCTTCCCAGCAGCCTCGGCGGTGGCCTCCACAGAAGACGGATAATAACTTCACTGCAATGAATGTTCAAAGTTAGTTTGTCCTCCACCCACAGCTATATCTCCAATTTCTGCATTTGCTTTCAAGCTTGCACTCTACCGCTCGCCCAGACTCTCTCCCTCACACACAGACACACACACAGACACACACACAGTCTCTAAATGTGTGTGTGTGTGCATTCTCTCTGTCTCATTCTCCATATCTGTGTGTATAACATTCAGACTGTTCCTGCAGGAGTGTGTACATCTTTTTTTCTGAATCTGCTGTCAGAGTAATGTCATATTTGGGAAGTCATTTTCTAATGCATTTCTCCGTTTTATTATCTCGCTAGTTCCCTGAATAAGTCAGACTGTATTAATGAGTATAGTTTTTAAAGTATTACACACATTATGCACGTACTATGCATAATGTAAAATGAGTTGTTCGCAGTGCCAACATCAAGGATAGTGAAAACCTGTAGTGTTTTTAGCCTCTTTTGTTTTGTTTTTGTTGTAACATTTCCTGTATTGTACACAAACATTTCACTCCTCAAAAGTCACAAAATGCTGCATATTGTTCGTTTGCTTTCCAACGTCCGCTCTTTGGAACAAGGAGCATGATTGACATCTTCTTTTATGGTTTATGCTACCTGAAAAGATAGGAAAAGATTGACATTTTGGTCAGTATTTCAAAACAGCAGCTCAATATTGAAACTTAAAGGTCACCTATCATGCTATTTTTAGGCAATAGCATAGGTCTCAGATATATAAAAATATATAAAAAAACATGTCTATGAAGTGTTTTGCTCAAAATACCAAACAGATCACCCATTCTAGCCATGCCTCATATCCCTCTATTTCACTTCCTGTTTCAAAAGTGCTGATTTGGGTATAAAGCTTTACAAAAAAAAAATATTGATAAAATAAAAAAGGAGGGGGCTGAGCTCATGCGGGACCCGGCAGCTACTGTCTAAACTAAATACTGCCGTGATGAAACGCCATATCATGGATTATCAAGGATTATTTCTGAAACAGTATGGAGCTCAAAGGCTTTCTCTCTTGCCGGTTATACCACAAGGTGAGTTCCTTTTTATTTCCTGCTTCTTCACACACATGCTCTCCAGTACAGGTTAGCTCTGAGTGTTAGCGATGCTAATGTAAACACCGACCATATTACGTCCAAAACAGTCGGGCATTGTTTCTGATAGCAACTTTCTGATAGGGCCGTGGGTCCATATTTCCGATATTACGTCATATCGGACGCAAATCTGGATCAGCTCCGTTGTTCCCCCGTTTTTAGAGATTTGGGTACGGAGGAAAAAAGAGAGGGTTTTATTTTCTGACGCTGCGTGAGTTCCCCGACACACCTTTATTTATAAAAGACATCAAAAAGTGCATTTTGCATGATAGGTCCCCTTTAATACAAATGTTTTTGTTGCCTTTACATAACCAAACATGTATCATCCCTAGTTTCGGTCACACTAAAATCTAAAATACCTTATTCCCCTCGTACCTGTACTGTTTATCGATCTAGATGTTTTGGTGTTGTTAGAGCCAGTATTTATATTTTATAAGAAAGGCCACCTAATTGTGACGTCTGTAGTCAACACACTATAAAAGACTACAATTCCCACGGCGCCTCCTCGAAAGTGACAGTGATGGGCAACCTGCTGGAAAGATGCCGTCGAGGAACAGTTTTAACCGTTAAACTAACCTTTAAGTTATTAAGTTATATAAGCCTTATCAAGAAAGAAAGAATACCTACGTTGTTTGTTATTTTATTTGAGTTTTGCTTATTTGTTTTGAATTAAAGGCCTCTTTTATTTGTTGCACATGTAAAAGTTTGTTATTTTATTTTTGAGCAAACACATCGGTTAATACCATCCAAACCATCGGAGGCCAAGCAACTCTTCAAGCTGTAAGTAACACAAATATAAAGGAAGAAAACAATGTCTGTTTAAGGCACATGTGTCAAACTCAAGGCCCGGGGGCTAAATCAGGCCCGTGGTGGATTTAATTTCGGCCCACAGGATAATTTTTAATATCTATTAGATCTGGCCCGCCGGTATATTGCACGCACACCTTCACTCAATCCTGAGGGTCTCCTCAGCTCAGAGCCTGACCCCAAACATTGATGAACTTGCACCCAAGATGAGATGCCAAGTATCTGAATTAGCATCACAGAGCAGCAAACTGAGTTTCAATGGATGTTTCCTTCTGCACTTTGTTTCTTGAGACAACAGGGCATGTTTGGTTTTCTCTTTGAGGGAAATAGTTTTGTTGAAGCTGTTGTTGGCCTGTGGAAAAATGTACTCATAAGAAATGACTCTGGAAAAGCTGCAGATAGAGCCATAAGAAATGAATGCAACTGATTATTTAATGTTTCATGTTGTTTTTATAGGCAATCATTTAAGCTTTGTTAGTTCCAGGTTTAATATGTGCAATAAGTTCATTTCAATACGTTTTGCAATAAACATTGAACCAGTCCGGCCCTCGACTAGTACCCATTTTTTTATTTTGGCCCACTGTGTATTTGAGTTTGACACCCCTGGTTTAAGGCGTCTTGTGGCTTGATAGATAAACAAGGAAGGAAGTCACGACAGGTGTGATTTGCTTGGAATTGGAGATATCTGCTGTTGATGTGTCTGCCTTTTCTCACAACACATTTGTGAATCATCTTGAATAACCAGGTCAAAGAAGACTTTGCTGTTGAATCCTTTTTTGCATTTTGACCACGGCAACCGAGTGTGTCACCTATTTCCATTATATTTGGTTGACGCCAGACCAACACTGATAAAAAAAAGCCCCATAGGTAAGTGTCAAAATCTATATTTAAACTGTTGGTTTTAGGTAATCTAGCCAGCTCCGTGGAAACAATCTAGTACTTTGTGGTGTTAAAAAAGAGGTAGCCAGTAAACTCAATCCATATGGGAATTTATTTCGTCCACTGAAAAGCAGCAAAATGTTAACTAAAAACAATGACAACTAATCAAACAGATCTATTATGTTTTGACATTTTTTAAGGTTCTCTATTCCCCCATTTTTCTTTCCATCAAATCCCAATAAGTATCCATCATTCTTTACATCTCCAAAATGTTTTTTCTCCTGGTGCCGGTGAAGTTTTCCGACAAGACGAACACGTGAGGACACTTTCAATTTCATGTTTGAGCAACATCATTATCCCGGCTGTCACTGTCAAACTGCACGTTCACAGCGGGTGTTTGGTTTGAACCTGGGGATTGTTTTCCTGTTTGTTAAAATGCAGCCTACATTGTGCACTTGGCAGGATTTGTTCCCGAACAAATGTCATGGCGATAAAGTCATTGACTGGAATGAAACTGTATGAAACAAACCTGAGATTGAAAGCTGTTTGTTTCCACCTCAATGTAACCTTGCTGAATATTTAATATCTGCCGATGTGTTTCTGTGTCACACTTTTGAAGTCGTGGCGTCGGATTTCACAGGGGTGACTTTATTTTTCCCGCAGATTGTTTTTTCTTTTATTGTTTTGCTCCGACTTTTTTCCCCCCCCCCCCCCCCCCCACCTCAACAGTGTCAATTTAGCATGCATCGCTCATCAAAAGCAACCTTGTGTGCCAGCTGCTGAACACAAACCTCCTCTTTCAGAGCCTGGCTGTTGTCATACGTTTAAATTATTCATCCGAATTTTAATAGACAGGAATATGATTATATAGTTTGACAATGAAGAGGAGGGGGCACGAGAGTGTGTGTATGGGGGGTGGGTTGGGGGGGGAAATCCTCCAAAATCCATTTCAAACATTCATGCATATTTAATAGGCTGGGTGCCAAGACTTCACACAGCTGTATAATCCCAATATGCGGCGAGTCGTTATCGCTGTCATAGGCAATGTGCAATAATTCTGCCTCTGTGCACCTCTTTGGAAGACCAAGCAGCGTGGAGCTGGTGTTCAACAACCAAAAAAAAAAAATGGCTTCCAGAGTCAAAACCCACACTTTCCCCTCAAACACACACACTCCTCTCAGATTGCTTCACTTTGTACTCTAGTCCTCACTGTTTCTAAAGGGGGTAAATGGGTGAAGCGTGAGTGAAAAAAGTCCCTATATCTAAATACACCTCGTTTTTTTTCTACCCCTAACTCCAACCTCTAGACAACCCCAGCGCTTCGTAGAGAGGCGACAAACAAAGTACAATTGAGTTTTTTTGTACTACTTTTCCCCCAAACTCTTGAGACACTCATCAAAAAGGCCCCCAATGTTTAAACGCATTGTGGAAATATGTAATTGCAGACGTCCCCAGATTGTGGAAGTGATCAGAAAATATGTCAGGGAAAGCGTTCAATAATGTAGTGGTGTCGGGAGAGCTGTTAAAATACAAACATTTGAAGATAGGGAGGGAGAGGAGGGGGTTTGTGGGATGATGTAAACCCTCATGGGCTTTACCCAACGGGGCCACAAAACAAAAAACCTGTCATAAAAACAGAGTGGTGAGAAAAACAAAAAAAACAGAGGCTTCATTTGCATTTGCACCTTAAAGAGGAGCATCTCTCTCAATATGGTGTGTGTGTGTGTGTGTGTGTGTGTGTGTGCAGGTGGTCCTGTTGCCGCTGAGCTCATAGATGATTCATTAGCTTGCTTCAGTCAACAGGTAACACACAGGTTACTGAGTGTGGAGAGATGTATGGCTCACACCGCGTCACACCTGCATACATCATGTACTACAGGGACAAAGATAATACACAGCACGACTGACAATAAGTCCGTTTTTCCACTGTCATCGGTTGATTTAATGACATTTTCTAAACATGGGAAAAGTCCCTTGTATGAATTGCAACCCCATAAGAGTCAGACTGACAACTAGAATGTTTTGTTCCTTGCTGTGTTACACCTGAACATCAGCAGGAGAGGACTCTTTAAAGTAGAGACACTACATACTGATATACACCTGAACATCAGCAGGAGAGGACTCTTTAAAGTAGAGACACTACATACTGATATACACCTGGACATCAGCAGGAGAGGACTCTTTAAAGTAGAGACACTACATACTGATATACACCTGAACTTCAGCAGGAGAGGACTCTTTAAAGTAGAGACACTACATACTGATATACACCTGAACATCAGCAGGAGAGGACTCTTTAAAGTAGAGACACTACATACTTATACACCTGAACATCAGCAGTAGAGGACTTTTTAAAGTAGAGACACTACATACTGACCTGAACATCAGCAGGAGAGGACTCTTTAAAGTAGAGACACTACATACTGATATACACCTGAACATCAGCAGGAGAGGACTCTTTAAAGTAGAGACACTACATACTGATATACCTGAACATCAGCAGGAGAGGACTCTTTAAAGTAGAGACACTACATACTGATGTACACCTGAACATCAGCAGTAGAGGACTCTTTAAAGTAGAGACACTACATACTGATATACACCTGAACATCAGCAGGAGAGGACTCTTTAAAGTAGAGACACTACATACTGATATACACCTGAACATCAGCAGAAGAGGACTCTTTAAAGTAGAGACACTACATACTGATATACACCTGAACATCAGCAGGAGAGGACTCTTTAAAGTAGAGACACTACATACTGATATACACCTGAACATCAGCAGGAGAGGACTCTTTAAAGTAGAGACACTACATACTGATATACACTGAACATCAGCAGGAGAGGACTCTTTAAAGTAGAGACACTACATACTGATATACACCTGAACATCAGCAGGAGAGGACTCTTTAAAGTAGAGACGGTACATACTGATATACACCTGAACATCAGCAGGAGAGGACTCTTTAAAGTAGAGACACTACACACTGATATACACCTGAACATCAGCAGGAGAGGACTCTTTCAAGTAGAGACACTATATACTGATATACACCTGAACATCAGCAGGAGAGGACTCTTTAAAGTAGAGACACTACATATGATATACACCTGAACATCAGCAGGAGAGGACTCTTTAAAGTAGAGACACTACATACTGATATACACCTGAACATCAGCAGGAGAGGACTCTTTAAAGTAGAGACACTACATACTGATATACACCTGAACATCAGCAGGAGAGGACTCTTTAAATTAGAGACACTACATACTGATATACACCTGAGCATCAGCAGGAGAGGACTCTTTAAAGTAGAGACACTACATACTGATATACACCTGAACATCAGCAGGAGAGGACTCTTTAAAGTAGAGACGGTACATAATGATATACACCTGAAAATGAACATCATATTTCCTCTTTAAGTAACCACTGGTGACTAATGCCCCTCAGCGTCACTGCTAAAGAACATTTTGCAAATACACTTCCCATATGCTACAATAAAAAATATGCTGCTGGTTTTCAAGTTGACTCCAATTAGCATTAACATTTAGCGCTCTGACATCGCTGATTTTTCTCCCCTTTATAGATTCTGTTGGGAGCAGATCACACACACCACTTTTTAAATAACAAGGCAGAAAATTACCTTTTTCATACTTCACTGAACAAAGTAATGGTGAAAGGATAACAAGTGGTTACCATCCAAAGTGGTTCACTCAGAGCTTGTACTGTGCCAGCTGTCATATGAGAAAACTGCAAATTCATCACGAACAAAGTCAGAAAATACGAATGATTTAAAAACTCTGGGACACTTTACTTGCTTTGCTGTCCAAAAAGATGATGTTTCCCTCTTTTTCAGCATTCAATTCATTGATCCACAAACAGTTCTAAGACGTAATGGAGATGTGTGAATTGGGGTACCCTAATAAGTTATCCGAAGCTTTAGATATGTTCATACCTGTCTCATTTAGACCTCTGTTAACCACACTAAATGTAGTTTTCATCCTTTATAAGATGATATTCTCAGTCGTATATGTTTGCACGGGGAAATAAATAAGGATAATGTCATAAGTACATAGAGTGTAATTTGGATAATAAGTCAGTTTTTCTATTGTCTGTGTCTGTCATTGGTTGATTTAATGCCATTTTTCTACAAAAGACACTTTTGTGGTTCAAACCCAATAACTCACAACAGGATTTTCTTTTCTTGCAGTGTTTAAATGTTCTTTATACTATGACTAAATGTTGACAACATATTTCTTCCCATGACTAGAAGAGAAACTGAGGAAATGTCATTGACAGAAAGCTGTGACTTTGTTAATATGCCAAGAGAAAAGACCATTTTATAGACCCTATTTTTGCAGCATAAAAAAAGCGGTTGGATTAACGTGAATCTGTTGCACTCAAAACTATTCCATTGTGTTAAATACACACATTATTTCCTGTCAAACAAACATGACTTTTTAAAGTAAATGTGATTATTTAATGTTAAGAAATACCCTGAAAGCATACTGTGAGCACAATCAGAAGAACTACGCAGTGCAACAGACTATTTTTATCCTAGTGGATGCAAAACAATCATTTTTAAAATCAATAAAATCATTTTCAAATCAATATTTTGAGTCAGGTCATTCCTTAATTTAGTATGTAGGCGTGTAATAAGCCGGATAATATCAAGATGCTTCCTTATACCCAACCTGTCGCTCTTCTTTAATCAATAATGACCAGCTCGCCCTTACATTACGTATAGGGTCACCGTATTTAATGTTGTCTTAATTTACACTATTTAATTTCATATTCTGTTCTTGTACATATCATATTCTATTGACATGTATATAGACTTTTTGCTCTACCCCTTATTTTCTATTTTGTATTTTTGTATTTTTATATATGTTGCATTGTTGGAGGAGCTCAGGTCCGAAGAATTTCATTGCCATTTCTACACTGTGGCTTTCTGCATATGCCAATAAAACCTTTGAAACTTGAATCTTGAATATAGAAAGTGTCATATGGAGATTAAACTCCTGGTCGTGTAGTACCTGACCATTCTCAAAAATGAGAACAGGCCCCCTGTCACCTGTGGAGGGTCAGCGTCCAGCAGCCACCTGCTTCCCATGAGCCTCTAGTGGGCTGTTGGCCTCCGTTCATAAACGTCGGGGAAATTACACATGTCGGCTCTGACCTGCGCGGCCATCTAATGAGCCGCACGCATAATTAACCCGCAGAACATTTATTAGCCCCGACGGCGCTGTGCACATGGTGTGGAGGGCTGTGGGGAATGATGTGTGTGTGTGTGTGTGTGTGAGAGTAACAATGAAAGGTTAGTGTGTGCATGCGTGGGAAGGGAGACATTTGAAGTGTGCAGGTGTGCTTCAATGTACAAGAAAAGCAGGGTCATGTGTGTGCTGCCTTCCCCTTTCACAATTATATGAGCGTGCATCCTGTCTTTTAAAAAAAGGAAACTTGCATAAAATATGTGATATAGACTCCTTTCCCACTATGTCTTTCCGTTTTGTGTTTCTACCGACAGACAACACGGTAGGTAAAGCGTAAAAAGCAGCATTGGTCAATTCTTTTTAGATCTGTTGCCTATTCAGTCTTTCTTCCAAATCATCATGAGATCATAAAGAGTCATAGCATCACAGTGTAAAAGGGATGAATATTAGCATGTCCACCCGAGTGTCATGTTGGTGTCCATATTTGTTCCGGGAATAAATGCCAGTTTTAACCTTACCTCTACTTAGGCAAACGTCCGATGTTAGTGGAGGTATAAGTGGGTTTTTTGGTCAAATTGTGAAAGCGATTAAGTGAGAGTTTTTGACCTGGAAAGTGAGAACATATTTGTTAGTTTGGACTTTAAAGAAAAAGATGAATGTTTATCAAAGGCCAAAACCTTTTTGATTGAATGCCGACAATCTCCTAAAGCAAGGACACCTTCAAGAAGTGAGGACATTTTGGAGGGAGGACTTCGTTTTGAAATGTGGGGACATTTATTTCAAAATAAAACCTTTTGTAAAGTTGGGATGTTTTTGAAATAGTGAGTAAATCAAGAAAACTAATTATGACCAGCCCAATTTGATCTGTATATTAATGTACATGCTGTTCTGTTTTCAATGGCTGTAAAATAAGGATTATTTCAAAGGTTGTGCATATCTTTTGGTATGTCAACATTTCTTTCAATACTTGTAAAACAAAAAGCCATTAAATGTTGAAATTAAAACATAATCTCTGTCTTGAATAAATGTATTGAACATCACATAATAAAATGTTGCCCATTGATCTAAATTGTCTTCCAGGGCAATAACGTACGCTGGCCCTAAAGTGCAAGTCAAAACAACATTTCACAAAACAATACAGCATTTCAAAAATTACTGAAAGGGTATTCCTTTAAGCCCGCGTCACACTGTACCGAAATTGAGACCAGATGGACACACGATAAAGGAAATGTTCAAATTCGGCTCTGATCGTAACAACATCGGGCCGTTCGTGAGGGCATCTTAAGCCATCGTATGACCGCCGGTGGAGTTTCTCAGGCTCCGGCAGCAACTTCGTGAGCGGTGGCAAAATCTTTGGCATGCCAAAGAATTGCCGAAAGACCTTGCGAAGGTTCATTTTCGTGTTGAATTCGTGTGTCCATTTTGCCCTTCGTAAGGCCATCGTGAGGGCATCTTGTCAAATCGTGTCATCTTCGTCTTTACTTCGTGTGATCATCGGTGCCATCGGGCATTTTTCGCCTCACAAAGACAATATGAAGGAAACAAGAAGCTGCCCAATTGTCTTAGGAAGGCAACACGACTACGTGAAGCCCTCGCAATGCCGTCGTGTAGCCATCGTATTATAGTACGATTTGTGTTCTGTGAAACTGAAAAGGATATTACATTGTTTTTGTTCCTTTCGTTGCAGGTGTATGTCTTAAATGTAATTTAGGTTAACTTCCTGTTTTATTTAGATGCTTTTATTTTGAAGGCGAGTTTACGCTGTTGACAGGAAGTTGTTGTTGCTATGGAAACAACATGACGGAGTGTGTGGTTCGGGTGCCATCGTGTGGCCTTCTGTAGGCATCATACTTGCTTCGGCTGTTGCTTGGCTGTTGACCAAGTTCGGGCCATCTTCGTGCAAAATTCACAATTCCATATTCGTGTCCCTCTGGTGTCAATTTCGGGACAGTGTGACGCCAGCCTTAGAGAGAACACTTCTTGTTTGTGATTGGACAGAGCCAGCCGGTGAAGCACTGCTGTGATTGGTTGTTTCGCTGCCAGTCAAGAAATAACTCTTCGTGATTGGTCACCACCCGACAGCGTCACGTATTTCCTGTTTGGTACTATTCAGCCATTTCTGCACTAATTTGAAACTGAGTTGGAAAGAAGATGTGTTTTGTGAAATGCTGTAGTGTTTTCTGAAATGTTGTTTTGACTTGCACCGTGCCACTGTAATAAGGAACAAAATACCTTTAATATGTTTCTGGATAAGGTCTCTTCTTTATCATGTATCAGCCGGTGTGAGTTTGCTGAAGAGATACAGGTTGTGTACAGTGTTTGACAAACACAACACAACACTGAAACTGTTCAGCCTCCATTCTGTGCTGAAGCCTCTCATTCAAATTCACCATCGCTCACGTCTCCGTTCCATCAATCATGAGCTCTTTTTCCCTCTCTGCTCTGACACCAAAGTGAATCTCGTTTGGAAGAAAAACAATTACTCGGGCTGTGTCACAGATAGGTCTGCCTGGAGCCTGAGTTCCTGTGAAAGTATGCCAGGTTTTTGATGCGTCCTCCCCCTCTTTCCTCCCCCTCCTCACCCGTCTCATGGAGATGTTGGCGGGCTATCGCTGTTGGCCAGTCTTCCCGCTGTTTGAGATGTGCTCCCCGTGCTTCAGTCTGCAGGGAAGCGGTGACAGGCTTATCTCCCCCGACGCTCACTCACCTGGATAAAAAAGGCAGAGAAAAGAAAGAGAGGCTGAAGAGGCTGCAGAGCACTTCACAGCCGAAACACACCGGTCCATTTCAAGACTCTATTTCATCTGGAATTCAGTCTGTAGAGTCAGACGTGTCGGGTGTGAGAAACGGCAGACGTGAGATGTATCGAAGAATATCACAAATACCTTTTTATTTTTGAGGAATTGCCCTTAAGGGAAAGACGTTCAGGGACATTTTGGCAGCTAAGACGTAACATTTTAGTCCTTCCACTCAAGACACATCAGTTTACTTTCTTATTTTGTGACATGGTTACTGCAGAGTTGAACCATACAGGAATATAAGAGGTCAAACAGGATCCATCTCAGGCCGTCTGTGGGGATCATCATTGATTTAAAACAGTATGACCTGATCTTATTCTTACAACTCTTATTGCAAGTAAAAAGGACTGTGGAGGATCATTTCTCTCTGCATTTTATCTCTACATCAACAGTGTAATAAAACAGTCATATAAACTTGCCTAAGATCAGCAGCTGTCCTAAAGAGAGTAACTGTATTTGTTATTATCTACTGATGTGCACAGAACTGATATATAACAGATGCTGATATCCTGTTTGTATTCCTACTTGTTATCTACTCCACATATAACTTTGTATTTTGCATGTGATTGATACAGCATGTCTTCAGACCGTGCAGCTGCAGGTACAGGTGAACATTTGGAGGCTCTTTCACAATCACAAAGTCTTTCATTAACACCTTGCCCCGCACGTTTCCATGGAAACAAGCTTGGCGACTGCACACATGTGAACGTGTGTGAAGGGGGAATGTCTGAATGCATGTGTGTGAGAGCCAGATAGCATATGGCGGCGGCATGTGCATGACTGTGTCACTGAGTGTGTGTGTGTGTGTGTGTGTCTGTGTGTGGGACTGCATTCTGTACATGGCTGCATGTGCATGTCTATGCTGTCATGCATGTGCTGCACATGTTCACTTCATATGTGTGTGTCTGTGTGTGTGTGTGTGTGTGGCGGTGTATGGGTGACTTGCTCGATCAGTTGCATGTGTGAATGCGATTGCATATTAAGTTCTGTTTATGCGAGTAAGCAAATGTACAAACTACGGGAGTGTGTTTGTGTTTGTCTTTCCACACTTGTTTATATAAGTATGCATACATGTGGCTGTTTGCTGACGCATCAATTGTGTGTGTGTGTATGTGTGTGTGTGTGTGTGTGTGCATGTGTGTGTGTGTGTTTGTGGATAGAAAGTGAAACAAAGAGTGCAATTGTAAAGTTTATTTTGGATATTTTTGAGTGTTTGGGTGCATGTGTATATTTTTATGTGTCGCTATGAGTGTGACCTGACTGTGAATGATGGCATTATAAATGAGCAATTAAACTGAAATTCTCCAAGATTGAAGTCAGAGAAATTATTGTAAAAAAGTTCAGAAAAAAAGCGAAAAGAAGTGTACATTTTCCAGATTACATTTGTTAATTCACAAGGACAGCACTCCTTTATTCCCCGAGATAAAACACATCTCTTTTTAGATCAAAGTTGTAAAATTACTAGAAAAACATTTGTATATTCCCTCGGATTAAAGAGTTACTTTAATAAGAAAGAAAATCAGATTCAAAGTCTCACATTTATTGGAAAAAAGCTCAGAAATTATAGTGTTTTTTTCGGCAAAGAACCATATTTTGCTTCACTTTGCAAGGTTGGATCAACCTCATCACACATCAGACAGTAAACACCCGTTGCACATGTTAATGAGGACAGATATTCCTCAGCTCTGCTTTGTAGTTCCTGATGCACTAAAGCTATCACCTCACTATCGTGTTCTCTTCCCAGATCATAGCAGGGGCTCTTTGACATTTTGGGACTTCTACTAATATGGTGATTCTGGGATAAAGACATTCCTTATTGGCTAATTAGATTGTAAAGTCATCCATCATTGATTGGGTCATCCAGTGCAGACATGATACGCAGCATCTGTTTTGAGATGAGGTTGATCCAACCTTGCAAAGTGAAGTAAAGCAGTTCCTTTAGTTCTCGTAAATGTGTGATTTTAATCATAAGGCGCTTTCACACCGGAGTACTTTTCCCACAAATAGTTCCGATAGTTCCTGGGATGTTGCGTTCACACCAAACATATCTTTTTTTTCGGGAACCTTTTCACCCCTTTTTAGTCCCTGCTAGAGAGCAGGGACTTTCCTGGGGAGAAAAAGGTTCCAATTTCTGATTGGCTGGGCGAATTGCAAACCACGCCCCGTAAAACTCTGAAAAGTTTTTGTGAAGCCGCCATTTTATTTCCTCGCATTAGCAATATTAGCATTAGCATTAGCCCAGCGCACCAACGGAGAGAGACTAACTTATGGCAACACAAAATAAAACGTGGGATCGGTGGAGTGATGAGGAGGTGTCGGCGCTTCTGGCGATTTACCCGGGGCTTCGGGTGGCAGTATACGCCGTGAAGTTGTTTGCGGCCTGCCAGTAAACCCAAAGCAGAAGAAGAAGAAGTGACGCCAGCGGCTTCATTTGCGTAATCTTCCCTCAGGGACTTATTCCGGTGTGAACGCGATCTACTAGATAGTTCCGGGGAAATAAAAGTTCCGGGGAAAAGTTGCGGGGAACTATTCCTGGGAAAAGTACTTGGTGTGAAAGCGCCTATAGAGTTAACTCTCTTAATATTTCCCCTCCCCTTTCCCATTTTTTGTTTTACTTACATTGGCCCTAATAAGCTGTTTCCATTAGTAAATGTATTGACATAAGTAAGTTTCAGCAATATGAAGATATCCTTTGCACAGCAGTGCTTCTCTTTTTCTGTAGTAAAAGTGAATCTGTAAAAAAGTAAAAGTATGTATTTATGTAAACATGCCAAGAAGAAGAGTTTGAGCATGAACGGAGATGTCCGTCTGATGTCTTCCTTCTGTTCTCACACATGCACATTTAGACACACACGTGCGCACACACAAACACACACACACACACACACACACACACACCTGTCTTTTTTGTGTCGTCACCACGTCAGTAACTGGTACCCTGCACTATCTCATCCAACAGACACAAATTAGCCTCCTGTGACATTTCAGTGCTTAACAAGAAAGATGTAATTTCACCAGATTGACTCGAACACACACACACACACACACACACACAAACACACACACACACACACACACACACACACACACACACCCCTAACAACTCCGTCGAGCGTTGCCTTGAGGGAAAGAAAAAAACAAAAAGCAGAGGCTAATGGGAACCTGAGGCGAGTCTAAAGGAATTCTACATACATGTCCATTTGTGGCAGCTTTGATCTCAGTGCTATTATTTATTTAAGTCCACTCCACCTTCACACACACACACACACACACACACACACACACACACACACACACGCACCTTCTGTTCGCTATTATCCGTCTCAAATTCCTTCCTTCATTAAGGATTTCTCTTTTATTTTTCCGTTTGTTTAGTCTTCACTTTCTTTCTTTCTCTCTTCCTGTTTAATCCTCTGACTTTTTGTCCCATGAGATCAGTTCTCTCTATCTATATTTTCTAGTATGTCTACATCTCTGCTTTCAGTCCAATTCTTATTTTGATCATGTTCTGGATATGACCGGGTCATTCATCTCCCTGTTTACATCATTCTAACATCATCCTGTTTGTCGTACCGCAGACATGTCTCGGATCCTCAAAATATATATTAATGTGTCATTTTGTCAAAACCAGGAGAAGGTCTTGAAGGAATAAAAGAAAAATGTTGGATATGAATTACTCCGGTTGCTTGAACTCTTTAAAAAAGAATCAGATGAAAGGTAGAGGACAGGAAAGGAAGTTTTTAAAGTTGTAAAACACATTTAAACTAAAGCTTAAATGTGAGACAGCTGTAGAGCAAGACGTGCTGGGAGGAAGTGAAATGACCTGGAGGAGGATGATGGGTTTCTGAAAGTGTCTGAAGAAGGAAATGAGAAGCAGCCGTGGAAACATGAGGACAGAGTAACCATCGTCTGTCTTTTCATCCTCAGCTGAATGAGGCTCCTTCTTTAAAGAGGTCTATCTATGGTATTAATACAGTAATATTCAGTATGGCAAGCTTTGGTACACACTCCCCTCTCTCGTGCAGAAACAGAAACTTTCTTAACCGTGATTTAGAATCAGCATATCGTTGACAAAAAATTATAATTGTAGTAAATATCAAAAACCTTTTAGTGTTTTTTGTAGTTTCTTTATAAATGTCTTATTTGTTTTTGCAACCGTTACTGTAAACATACAAACCTTCACAATTAAATGCACACGTCTACTATTTTTCTAGACTAGACACGAGTATACTTATATCAATCTAAGTAACATTGAAATGTAAATACCATGAAACCTTTACTTTGTAAATGTTTGCACGGAACAATTTGTACGTATTGGTTTCATGAGAGACACAGAGAGTGTTGCAGATGGTCAGGAGCGATTCAGACTTCCTGTTGTAGTGTTTACTAACTTCCTGTTTTTAGATGGTTTCCTCAAAGTGTCTGACCAGGGTATATGCAGGAATCCTGAAGTCAAATGTAATGCCTTTTAAGACCTTTTTTAAGACCCTTTCCATACATTTTAAGACCTCATCGCCACTTTGAATTCCAATCGGTTACATTGGCGTCACACTTTACCTCACATTGACTATATACAGTATTGATTTTAAGATAGCACAACTTAACAGCTTGTGATAACTCCTTATCATAATTCAGATAGAACAAAGCACAAGAGAATTAATTGTGTGACCAACCCAATGCAAGGTTTATTAGAAAAAGAAACCATTAGAAAGTAGTATTTGATTTAGGCATTGTTCACAAGGGATGCAAACTTGCATTTCCCCATAACGATGTTGTTTAACAACCGGCGTAAACGGACCTTCGCGCGCTATCAAGCAGTGAGCGTGCGATGTCCTGTTCAGATGACATCAGATCCAACGGGATGCCAGAAATAAACTACACAGAATCACACTACACACCTACGCAATGATTACATTCAGGCAGACTGTAGAATACAACCTCTTTGGACAATTGATATACTTATTGAAAACAAGCTACAAAATGTAATACCTTGGAAAATGCCGTTTAATACTTTTGAATAGCGCCATTAATGCGCCTCAGAGCAACTTCTATAGTAGTGAACGGGGTCCTGCCTCCAACACTGCATCCAGTTCTCTTTATATATCTATGCTCCGACTCCAATATGGAGGAAGACGCTGATATTAACAGTAGAAGTCTTCTTCTCCACTTGGTTTCTGTTTCTGATTGCCTGTCCATCAAGTTTCTCTTGTCTTTCTTTTTACTTGATTCCCTTTTTACTCTCTTTCCCTTGTAATCGTCTTCCTCAGTTCGTCTTCCTCTTATATCAGACTCAATCTGATCTTTTTCTCTTACATTGAAACCCCTTTTTTAATGCTCTTACTGTATGTCCCTAGACACAGTCATTTCCATTCAGTGTCCATCTCTTTCATTTTCTCCTTTTACTATGATGGTCTCTCTTTTCCTCTGATTGCTTGTTTCTCCTCTCTCTCTCTATCACAGTCTTTGTGTCACTTTCTTATTTCTCTCTCCCACTTTCTTCCTCTCCATATGCTTCACTTTTCCTCTCCCGTCTTTATCTTTGTGACTCAGACTTTCCCTCTGTCTCTCTTTCCACGTCTGACTCACTCACTCTCTATTTTAATCTCCGTCTGCTCTCCCAGTCTTTCTTTTTCTGTCTCGATGTCCAATTTCCTTTTTCCTCTGCTTATTTCTTTCTTTCTCTTGCCTCTTATCCTCTCTGAACATCTTTCTACCCTTTCAATAAATGTCTCTCTCTTTCTCTCTGTACTCAGTATTCACCCCAAATATGGGCGCAATCCTCTCAAGCCGATTCTGTCTATCATCCTTCTCCTCTGTGTACAGGCAGATTGACTTGTACCCCCCGCCCCCACAAACGCTCCTCCGAAAGCCTCGCTCCACGCATATGTATCCGAATTAGCCCGGTTGCCCGCGGCGACTTCCATCTTAATAAGTACGTTGTTTATGGGCCTATAAGCAAAATGTTGCCTGCACAGCTCATTACTGCTGAGTGGGGAGGGAAACTCCCAGGAGGCACACACACACACACACACACACACACACACACACACACACACACACACACACACACACACACACACACACACACACACACACACACACACACACACACTGTATCCTTCATTTACTCTGCATCAGTCCTGTCCTGTGTGTAGTTCATTGCAAACTAGAAGAGATTTTGACGTTCTGCTACCACTTTCTTTTAATAAGGCACCATTTAAAGTTTATTGGTGGTTACTAAAGTCTTAGCTTCATACATAACTTAAAAGCAATGTAATGGCGACAACTTTTAGTTTCCCAGTTCCTTGTTGGAGGAAAAGTCCACCAATTAACCTTTAAACTTTTACCATCTGCGGAACATCTGGACCAAACTACATGCTGACGGTTAAAGGGGCCTATTTTCTGCTTTTAGGGTGTACCGGCTCCTGTAGTGTGTTCTATATTTTTTTGTGCATATAAATGGTCTGCAGAGGCTAAAATCCCCTCCATTGGAGTCCTTTGTTTACTTCTAGAACAAAGTGACATCACGCTGTAACAATCGCACTTGTATTGGATAGCGCTCCAACACATTGTACGTGATAGGCTAAGGGGCCGGACATCTCTAAGTGGTTGACTAATCACAACAGAGCCGGCCAGCTAACCAATCAGAGCAGACTGGGCTCTGGTTTCAGACAGAGGGTGAAAAGTATTAGTATTAACATGATGAGATGGTCAATAATAATCAGGAAAGTGTCAATATAACACATCAACAAAACTGCCAAATAATAATATTATTATATCTAAAAGGTCAGACCATATTTAGCCCCTATCATTATCGAGGTAATGTCTATATATTGCCAAGCCCTGTTCTTTTATGTTTATCCTTTTCACGTAGGGAAAGGGAGCCAGTGACGGCACAAATGGGAAACTCAGTATTTTTTGAGGAAACAATCTCACTACTGGTTTGAAACTGAAAGAACCAGTTGTCT
The DNA here is from genome assembly GCA_031216635.1 of Dissostichus eleginoides. Taxonomy (NCBI): domain Eukaryota; kingdom Metazoa; phylum Chordata; class Actinopteri; order Perciformes; family Nototheniidae; genus Dissostichus; species Dissostichus eleginoides. The sequence goes on from CM062276.1 coordinate 5,819,969, forward strand.
CCAAAATATCACAGTTCATTTCTTGTTTAAATGACAAAAAAAACATGCCTCATTGAAACAAATGATAATGTATATGGTTTGATTCTAAAAATAGAGAATCCACTTAACTGAGATGAAACCAATGACTCAAACCAGTGTCATATCTTTACAGAAACATCTCAGAATAACTCATCCAGTTCATAACCAGAGCTTATTGTCACATCTTCCCTGCACAGACGGGGGAGTCGGGAGATGTTGTGACTTGCGGGAGCGACACTTTGTGACATTTGAACACATGTCGACACTGGGAGCGAGTCGGGGAACAGATGGCGGTGCAGTGCAGCAGGAAAAATACTTAATGCCCGAACTGTGTGTGACACAAAACGTGAGATCAGGCATGCAGCGAGAAACGTACAAATGAATGAGAACACACAAACACGCGCACAGATAGAGAGCGACAGCTGCGACATCACACTGGTTATTACCGTCTTTAGTCCCTGTGGAGCTGGAAAGTAGTAAATACTTTGTTACTGTACTTAAGTAAATTTTTCTGGCATCATACTTTACTCCACTACTTATTTTTCTGACGACTTTTTACTTTGACTTCTTACATTTTGAACCCAAATACCTGTACTTTCTACTTCTTCCATTTTCCAAACAGGCTGGTTCCTTTAGTTTGAATGTGTGTTTGGTGGCGTGATCATTATTATTTAGAGTCATTGCGTGCCTATTGATTTGAACACGATCCGTGTATCCATCATTTCCTGGTCTTCTCTAAAGAAGAGGGACCAATGAAAACGTTGTCATTTTGCCGTTGTTCAGCATGGAAACATTCATTAGCTAACAATGACATTATTGTTCTATTAATATAAAGGGAGGTCAGGTACTCTTTAAAACAGCTGCTAGTTATGGGTACTTTTTACTTAAGTACATTTCAGAGCCCTCTTTACTTTGACTTGAGTAAAGAAGTTTAGTCAGTACTTCTACTTTCACCAGAGTATTTTTAAACACGAGTATCTGTACTTCTACTTGAGTAAAGGATGTGTGTACTTTTGCCCTCTCTGCCGAACTGTGTGTGACAGAAAAAGGCATTCAGCGACAAACGTACAAATTAATGACAACAAGGCAAGGCAAGTTTATTTATTTTGCACCTTTCAACACAAGGCAATTCAAAGAGCTTTACAAAAATGAAAGACATTGAGAAAATGGCATTTAAAAAAAGTCTTACAGATAATAAAAGAAACATTAAAAGAAAAAATACATGAATAACAGTTACATTGCAGTTTAAGATATGAATAGTTCAATTAAAAGCAGCGGCAAAAAGAAAAGTCTTCAGCCTGGATTTAAAAGTGGTCCGGAGCTGCAGGTTTCTGGTATATTTGTTCCAGATATTTGGAGCATAATATTTTTTGGTGAGACCTGTAAAGACACTATTACAGTAGTCGAGTCTACTGAAGGTCTGTAGCACACTACAAAAACTCGAAATCTTGCCAAGTAGAATATATTTGTCTAATATCTAGTCAGAATATGTCTTTACACTTGCTATAAGACATAATAACTTCAGAAGTAACACTGCAGTGAGATATCGGGTCTTGTTTTTAGACAATGCATCATCTTGTTAAGTCAAAACATCTTATTTTGATTTGTATCTCAGATATGTTTTCACATATTCATTGGAAAATCACCAACATCAGAAAACAGAACACTTTTGAGCATTTGCGGCTTATATTGTAACACAGCATTTCCTGATTCTGGTCAAATATAGTTCAAAATACATTTTCCCAGCTAATTACAAGATCTGATTTATCTAAATATCCCATCTTATTTCAAGAAATCTTACCAAGCTAATTTTCATTTGTTCTTATTCTGTACTTATTTCAAGTGAAAACACCTTATTTTCATTATTTATGTCAACTTGTTTTTGGAGCAGCATTTTGTCCAATGCATGGACACGTTTTTCCAAATCCTGCTGTGACATTAGTCTTTTAATCCTAGATATATTATAAGACACAAACACACACACAGATAGAGAGCGACAGCTGCGACATCACACTGGTTATTACCGTCTTTAGTCCCTGTGGAGCAGCGCTGATGGAGCCGTGGTGTCGAGAGACGCAGGTCAAATGAGTCGAGAGATACAATCCAGGAAACTCACAAACACGATAATCTGTCCCTTTTCTCTAACTCTAACATCGTGAAGTAGTGATTATCTCCAAATCAAGGATACGAGACATTGTTTGTCAAATCTTAATTGAAGTCAAACTTTTAGAAACCCTGCAGGTTGTTAGAAAACACTCTAAGCAAGATGTAAAGTCCTTAAAAACCCTCTTTCTTGCGTCAACAAGATATTTTCAATGTACAGTTACATCAATTGTGTATCCACATTTAGAGTTAGGGTTAGGGTTTGTAAAATGCAACTCCACATCTCAAAACAGTGAAAATGAAGCCTCTTCTTGCTGAACATATATCAGAATCAGAATCAGAAATTAGGAATTTGACTTGATGTCGTGGTGCATAAAAACAAGAATTAAAAACACAGGTAGAGAACTAGAAAAATATTAAAAATAATACAAAATATATAGTAAAATATAACAATATTTACATTGCAATGGAATGGAATAGAGGAATAAAATAAGAGGCAAAAATGTCCCTAATATGGTTTATTTACTGTATTTGTACTCTGCGTTCTCTGCCTACACCTCATACATCTTTTGAAAATTGTACAAAAAAGTGAGGAGATATGCCATATTTTTGTTTTGCTTAAGACATGTGTTTGCAGTATGGGACATACGTTCAAAATGTCCTTTAGTGTTGACCTGACCAAATATAATCCAGTTGATTTGGACCTCAGTAAATCAAAGAAGCTTTAAAACTACCTGAAAGCCAAACCACTGATACATTATTTACGTTTAAAGGTGTTATAGCTAACATTTATACAATTGGTCCAATATTCATGCTTTTTTTACTCTGTGACTCCTATGAAAAGTATCTGGCTCTTTAGCTGTTATATGTTTGCTAGTTGCGAAATGTGTCTTCTGTTTGGTTTTAGTCAGGCACAATTAAGTAGATTCATGTGACCTTGTTGCTACAGAAAGCTGTCGAAAATGGAATATAAAATGTTTTGATAAAGTGACAGACGATTTTGGAAAATGGAAAATGTTGCGACTGATCTTAAAATTCCCTAAAACCAAAAAATGATCTTAAAGAGTCTAAAAAAGGTATATAAAGTTGGATGGGACATGGACTTTGTCACCAGGATGCTTGTCATGAGACTAAGTGAATTCAAAAGATTAAAAAAAATGCTAATTTCCATTTACAGGGCTTATAACCAGTCTTTCAAATTAGTTGTAGGTGTTGACTATACTTGTACAAAATATAAAACAGAGTAAAACAGTTTCTGATACTGACTCTTGCAGGTAAAAAACTTAACATAAGAATCTACACAAATGTCTCAAAAGTAACAAAAACAATAATTACATGACAGGCACTTGGGTAATTCACTGTCAACAACATTTTCAACCCCATTTCCAATCCCTCCAGGCACACAGAGAAAGCAACAGTGTAAGAAACGATGTTAAGGAATCTGTTCTTTGTGTACACTCCCAGGAGAGGAAAATAATTACTTTTCCATGAATTCCACACATTGTGAATTTTGTTTTCTTCTGTAATTTTGTAGATAATTGAATTCAATCCCCCAAAGGTATTACATTGCCTGGGAAAGGAACACACACACACACACACACACACACTGGGAGGAATGTAAAAATGTGTCTCAGTGTTGACTTATTATATCTGTGCCATTAGACGACTTATCTGAATGCGTTTCGTGTCAGAGCGGATAATGTCGGAGTGACTGACGTGGCTTAAAACCAAAATAATTGCCTTAAAAATAACACAAGCAATCACGGCAGACACACACACATTCACACACACACACACACACACACCACCAACACATAACAGACAGTCAAACACATATACTCTTGCAGGCGAAGGGACTACAAAGCTCTTCTGTATTTGCTTGTTGAGCGTTCATTAAGTGTGATGGAGGTGTGAAGGTTTCGTTTGATCACTGTCTCATCCACACACCAATTACTCCAGCCTGTTAGCTGCCAACGGGAGTGAACGAGGAAGTAGAGAAAGCCTTGAAGTCCGTCTGCCTCCCCCCCCCCCTACACTTTTCCCCTTCAAATTAGGGTTTCTTTACACTTTTATAATTCCAGTCCAATAAATATTTGGCTTTTGGCTGCAGGGGGGAAACACGTCTTTACTGAGCTCCAGATGAAAGAAAGGGACATCTCCACTGATCTGATCTCGTGTCAAATTTAAATCAGTCAGCAGCTACAGAAAATGTAAACAACAATCAATCAATCAATCAATGTTTATTTATATAGCCCAATATCACAAATGTTACATTTGTCTCAGTGGACTTCACAGTTTGTACAGAATATCAGTAGACAATACGACACCCTCTGTCCTTAGACCATCACATCGTACAAGGAAAAACTTCCAGAAAAAGGAAAAACCCCACAGTTTAAAGGCGAAAAAAATGGGAGAAACCTCAGGGAGAGCAACAGAGGAGGGATCCCTCTCCCAGGACGGACAGACGTGCAATAGATGCCGTGTGTACATTGAGAAGATAATACATTTACAACATAGGTAGTCTAAATGTTTGGAAATGCATGTGTCCAATGAGCAACATTGGTGTTACGATTATACTGCAGTTCAGTATACAAAAGGTACAGATCCGAGCAACAACAACAACAACAAGATGTCGCCGTCGTAAGATAAAATGGAAACAACCAATGAGCATCATTAAGTAAGTAAGTAAAGTAAGTAACATTTATTGATAAAGCGCTTTTCCCAGACAAAGTCACAAAGTGCTTGACAAAGGATTAAAACCTCATACGAATGATAAAAGATTAAATGACCACACGTTAAGTGACGGTTTAGGACATAACTTACAGCAGGTGAAAATGCTGCAGGGTTTGAGTCATTACATACAGGGCCGTTTCTAGCTTTTTGGGGGCCCTATGCAAGATGCTGTTTAGGGGCCCTAGTTTTCACAGTTTTTTAACTACAATGGGGGGGATTCCGAAGCCTTTAAGATGATCTGTGGAGAAGCATCAATCTGTTACACTTTAAGAGGAAAACAGGCTAATTTCACGAAAACCAAGCAATTCAAACTTACAAAAAATTATATTAAAAAGGTAAACAATAAGGCTCCTCTACGTCAATAAATGCAAGAGATGCAGCATTTTCTCAACAATGTTTAATTTAAATGTTTCATCTTCCTCAGACGTCACTCATTGGGTGACAGCCCAGCGATGATTTGGACTATATTGATCCCCACAAACACAAGCCACAGCTTTGCTATCACTGCAGTTTAGTTGTGTTTATATCCTACATTTGATTTGTAAGCATTTAATGCTTCACCGAACACAAGACGGCTAATGGCTGCGGGGGCCCTATGCATCCCCATAGTCCGCCTATAGGAAGAAACGGCCCTCATATAATTTAGCTGACACTTTTATCGGAAGCGACTTACAATAAGTGCAAGATATGCTGATATGTTAATGATGTCCTGATGTCAATGGGGAGCCACATGTATTTGTTTTATATTGAATCCAAAGTTTGAAGCTATTTAAAGATGGAAATTAATTTAACTTGTGAGAAACATTTTGGGGTTTTTGACCTATCACTACTGGTGTTCAGTCTTAAACCTTTAAGGTACTCTCTGGGAGGAAAGTATAGGATATTCTGATGTCTGATTTCCTGTGATTAACAATATTTTGCAGTATTTCCTTATTGAAACATCAGAATGTACGAGACGGATTGGTTTCTGATACTCGATTAAAGGCTGTTGTTTAAACTAGCCTAGAGTTTAGGAACAGATTGCATTTAGGATGATCATAACATGCAATGACAATAACAATAAGTGCAATTGCTTTAAAATAATAATCATTCTAGACTACACACACTAATCTAAAGACAGAAGGAGGATCATAACTCATAATGACATTAATGACAACTAATTGCAATCGCCTATAGCTTAAAAAACAACAACTATAATACAAAATATTTAAAAAAATACCCACATTATAATAAAAAACAATTGAACAGCATAACTTCATGTTGTACACAATACTACCAATTGGAAACATACTTTACTGTGGCCATTGTTGCTGAAGTTGACCCTTTAAACTACATCTCTTTCAACACCTCTCCTCTGCTGGGTCTTTGCTTTTTCCATGGATATACTTTAGTTTTTTCTGTACTTTCATATTTTCTCTCCTTAACAATACCCTGTTTCTGATGATTACCTGGTCAAATTGCCCTCGGTACGAACATACATCAAGAAGAAAAATAAGAAAAAGGTCCAATATGTCCCTGGTGGACTGGTTTAATAACTGCAGTAAGTCATTCTACATTATATAACAACACGGGGAACCATGATAGTGTACAAGGCTCAGCTGTAGGGAGTTCAGGTGTGCAATGCTATTGACCTCATTTACTATTCTGATCGCGCACGCACGCACGCACGCACGCACGCACGCACGCACGCACGCACGCACGCACGCACGCACGCACGCACGCACGCACGCACGCACGCACGCACGCACACACAGTCTCCAGCCCGAGGCCATGTGGGTGTAAAGAGACAAGTGTTGGGTGGAGAAGTGACAGGATGTTGGACACCGGGAGGAACAGCAGTTACGTTAATAATACTCTATCTGTACATTTCCCATGATGCACTCCTGCAATGCATGGCTGGACCCTCAATGACCCCCTTTTCTCTCATGCATCTACCATCAAACTGTGCATCACACTGCCTGAATAATGAATAAAATGTGAAATGTTTAAGTGAAAATAACATTTAAAATGGAAATTAGCTGTTAATTTTACATTTTTGGCCTCTTTTAAATCGGATTTTCAGAGGCATTTTGGTCCAAATGAATTGGGTTATAAAGGAATTAATTAAATGGACATGTTCCTAACTTATTTTACATGACTATTTTTAAATGCCATTTTTTAATAGGTTTCTTAATGCTCTTAATGTCTTTCATTTGTTGTAAAGCACTTTGAATTGCCTTGTGTTGAAAGGTGCTATATAATAAACTTGCCTTGCCTATTATCTTCAAGAACTGACTCTTTCTCCTCCAAATTGAGCTTCTGTCCTCTTATTTGTATTTCTGTTTCAATACAACACATACTTGTAGAAGTCAGGGTAACAGTCTACTTGCACTGTACTGATGTTATCAATGTTGTCTATTTTTTAATATGTATTTAAGTATTAAAGTTTTCTTTCAATGTAATCCTAATGGCTTTTATGGCTCATGCAAAGCACTTTAAATTGCCTCGTTGAAAGATGTTGCGCAAATAAACTTGCCCTGCTTTGACTTGCCTTCTGGCTGTTTCTCTTATCCCTTTTGTTAAATATTTGCTCTCATCGAGCCATGCTCTTCATCTACAAGCATCAAGGAATCATATAATGTAAAAGATATACGGCAGCTTCACCACTGTATTTTTACCCTATTTTATGGGCTGTAAAATATGTTCAATGTACATTTTTTTTATCTATGACTTCATGTGTTTTGCACTTGGTTCTGTTTTCCTTTTATAGCAGTCCTGAATGTATGTAATCTGCATGAAACGTGGGAAATTAATTTCTCCATTATGACATCATCACCCAGTTGACATGCAACACAAAGACCACTGAAATAGTGCAGTGCAAAAAGATGGATAAATAGAGACCCTTTAACATGATGAAATGGTTATATCCAACTCGCCTTTTTACTGTAAAAACCAAAACCAAGTAATTATAGAAACACCGTTTTCATAATCCTCATGGAAAAACAAGAATTCTGGGTTTTGAATGGAGTTTTTAATTTTAGAAGAGCACGTGCAAAAGAAGATTCTGACACATGGCAGCGCCTCTTGTATCCCAAAATAATAACATTTAAAGTTGGACTAGGAAACAGTACAAATTAAACATTGAAGCTGGTTTAAACAATTAAAGTTAGCACACTGCCAGTAAAGGTTTTAAATTGAATTATGTTCTAAAACGTTGATTTATTTACACTATGACTATTGGTTGAATGTAACTCAATAGTCTATAATGGTTTGATTTAGTAGGGAATGAGTCCTTACCCCAAGTGAAGGAGTTCAAGTATCTCGGGGTCTTGTTCTCGAGTGAGGGAACAATGGAGCGTGAGATGGGCCGGAGAATCGGAGCGGCGGGAGCGGTACTGCAGTCGCTTTACCGCACCGTCAGAAGGCAAAGTTCTCTGTCTTCCGGGCCATTCTCGTTCCTACCCTCACCTATGGTCATGAAGGATGGGTCATGACCGAAAGAACGAGATCGCGGATACAAGCGGCCGAGATGGGTTTTCTCCGCAGGGTGGCTGGCGTCTCCCTTAGGGATAAGGTGAGAAGTTCAGTCATCCGGGAGGGACTCGGAGTTGAACCGCTCCTCCTTCGCGTCGAAAGGAGCCAGTTGAGGTGGTTCGGGCACCTAGTAAGGATGCCACCTGGGCGCCTCCCTAGGGAGGTGTTCCAGGCACGTCCAGCTGGGAAGAGACCGAGGGGTAGACCTAGGACCAGGTGGAGGGATTATATCTCTTCGCTGGCCTGGGAGCGCCTTGGGATCCCCCAGTCAGAGCTGGTTGATGTGGCCAGGGAAAGGAACGTTTGGGGCTCTCTGCTGGAACTGCTACCTCCACGACCCGACCACGGATAAGCGGGAGAAGATGGATGGATGGATGGATGGATGGATGGATGGATGGATGGATGGATGGATGGTTTGATTTAATAATAAGATGCCTCAAACATTCGTGCAGTTTATTAATTAACAATTTCTAGAAAATGATGATCCAATACAACCCTTCAATATCATTTTGAAGGAAACGCAACAATACAACTTGTTTTTGTATGCAGCAAATACTTGGTTAGGTTTAGAAAAAGGATCATGGTTTGTCTTAGAAAAAGTATTTCTACATTCTTCAAGTTGCTGAGAGGAAATGTATAAATAAGTAGAGGTTTTTTCTTGTGTTTCTTTATCCACCCATCCACCCCAGCCTCCTTCCTACATGGATTTCATGGACTATTATTACAAATGAACTTGTGATACGTCACCAAGATAATCAAAAATCAAAACATGTTTTCCTCTAAAAAGTTATGCAGTTTTGTTGGAAGGGACATTTATTTATAGATTCCTGATAAAAGACAGGAACACAGAGTTTTTTGTACCCGTCATTATTCAGTTATTTGTTCAGTACATCTTTTGGCAATTACTTAAATGCGGTAAGTCAGCCATAACATGTTCTCTTTAATCTCTCTAGGTTTTGATAACCTTCACATCTGTTCCCAGTTTACCTTTTAATCAGTTGCATAAAATATTTTTTAAGACCGTGGAAAGACCTTGATCCACTGTACAAATGAAAACCACACTTTTCATGTCCATTGATCACCTTCCCACACATATGAGTGCATCTAATTCAAAGTAGATGAAAGGCTGATGCAACGCTTCGTTTTCTCTGTATTTCACTCGTTTTCTTTAGGATTGAACGTTGAAGAGTCTCGTGTTTATGTGTTGATGTGAGCCAGCTTCAACTGTTCACAGGAATGACAGAAGAAGGTTTTGAGAAACGTCTTTGATTATTTTTTTAACACAAGCACAGGAGAAAAAATCTCTTCTCACAATAACGCTTGCAAACAAAGACTTTGGTTTAATTGAAGCCTCAGTCATGAAAACGCCAGCTCACGAAAGTGAAATGAGATTTCTGTGTATACTTCCTGGCTTTGCTGTCGTCACAAAAGCAACATTGTGAAGATTCGGAGTCTCATAACATTGTTTTAAAGCAATGAAATCAAACTTTTCTGTGGTTTGAAACAGCAAAGCAACCTCTGAAGTTGGGTTTCTTGATTGCTGGGTCTTCAGAAGTGTTCAATCTTACTTTCATCATACCTAATTATGTTGTGCAAAATCAATAAAATCATGCAATTATGTCTTTCCTGTCTTGAAAAAAGTTTCTATTTGAAAAAGTTTGCCTTCCTCCTCTCATCAGCAGCATTGAAACACACACCTTCCCTTTGAAACTGTGTATTTTCATCATTAGATCATAACACAAAGATAAAATTATCAAACTATTTGCTCCTACACCAAGTTTACTTTCTCTACAGACCAATCATCTCGTTTTCTACACTGACTGTGCAGTTATTGAAGGTACTGGGAGAGCTACAGGGGGTGGACAAAATACAAGAAACACCTTCCTGCAACCTTGGAAAAAGAAGAAAAAGCCTTGTAATAATCCTCCAAATTGGATGATTCTTAGCATTGTTGCGTGTCTGTTGGCTGGAGGCTGTTTTCATCGACTGTATCGCTATATCTGCAATGTTTTCTGTAAGTCAGTAACTGTGTCAAGTAAAGAAATCAGAGCTCTGGAAATCTGCCTCGATTGGTAAAGGGTTGAAAGAAACCAATAGGTAATGTGGGAAAAGTTCAAGACTTTTCGACCTACACAACCACTCTGATCTCCTTCCTCTGCAGACCATGACAACATCCCTTATTTTATCCTTTGAGCCCGATGGTAAAGTTATATCTAAAGCCACTCCAGGTTTTACAGTTAACCTTGAATGTAAACATGTTGTTTTTAGCATATGCCAAAATGCCAAATGTGTTTTTGTTACATTTGAAGTCTTTGTAGGAATGTAGTACCATATCGTTACTAGATTGCAGCAGAAAACATAATGAGAATTGGACAAAAAGACGAAAATAAACTATTTTTAAAAACACTGGTACTATCCTTCATCCTATGCTTTTACTTCCTTGCTTTATCTGTTTTTACCAGACTGTCCCCTGTCTTTATACTGTAGATCACATGTGTCAAACTCAAGGCCCGGGGGCCAAATCCGGCCCGTGGTGGATTTAATTTCGGCCCGCAGGATAATTTCTAATTACTATTAGATCTGGTCCGCCGGTATATTGCACACACACCTTGACTCCATCCTGAGGGTTTCCTCCGCTCAGAGCCTGACCCCAAACATTGATGAACTTGCACCCAAGATGAGATGCCAAGTATCTGGCTTGAACTAGCATCACAGAGCAGCAACTGAGTTTCAATGGATGTTTCCTTCTGCACTTTCTTTCTTGAGACAACAGGGCATGTTTGGTTTTCTCTTTGAGGGAAATAGTTTTGTTGAAGCTGTTGTTGGTCTGTGGAAAAATGTAATCATAAGAAATGACTCCGGAAAAGCTGCAGATAGAGCCATAAGAAATGAATGCAACTGATTATTTCATGTTTAATGTTGTTTTTATAGGCAATCATTTAAGCTTTGTTAGTTCCAGGTTTAATATGTGCAATAAGTTCATTTCAATAAGTTTTGCAATAAACATTTAACCAGTCCGGCCCTCGACTAGTACCCATTGTTTTATTTTGGCCCACTGTGTATTTGAGTTTGACACCCCTGATGTAGATCGTCTGTTCAAAAAGCTTTGTACGAACCGTGTTTATGTCAATATTATGCGACGACCTCTAGTGGCCATAGTAATTATGACAGGAGCAAAGGAGCGATTCAGGGGATGCAGTATAGAAAAAGAAAAGTCCATATAAGGACCAAGTTGGGGTGGATGGATGGGTCTTTTGTGAAACAAAAAGTAATCATTAACTTGTTTTATCTTTTGCCTCGTACTTAACATACTAACGTTTGACAAATGGACAAATTTAACTCAAACCATCATCTTTTCCCCGATCCTGGCCACATATTTTAGTTTCAACTCCCAACGTTAACCATTAAAACTGCAAGCGTTCTGTCCTTTTAGTATGAGACTGAGTTGTTTATCAGTAGAACTGCAAGACACATATTTATTTAAAGCATTAAATACGATTTATTCACAATGATTTTCCCAGCATGTCGGTGCATTGTGTAAAAGCAACAATAATCTCTTCCCTCTCAGTCCGCTGCATCACAATGAACACATTTTATACCTTTTCTGTCACTGTATTTTATTCATCGCTAATAATTTGCTGTCACAAAAATGGAATTATTAATCCCTAAAGTTTGAAATAACCACATTTCCCCCCCACCTTTCACGCTGTGAGGCCCAGTGCTATACTGTATAACTCACACACACTTTTCTTCTTTGACTGTACGCCGCGTTGCTCCCAGTGACAGAGGACTTTTTGATGTTGGCAACAGTGCCGGATCAAAGTCAAACACAAAAGCTCAGTGTGGGGGGGCTGAGCTGCAGAGGGAGAGACAAGAGAGAGGGCAACCCCCCCATCTCCTTCAAATCCACCCCTCCCCCAACTCCCTGACACAAACACACACACACACTCTCCACGGATACACACCGATGAGATCATCCCTGATGAGATCATCTTCTGTAGCGCACTGTATCTTCATCTTTTTCACATAGCGTGCAGACATTTTAGAACAAAGGCACCATACTGGTTAGGATGTCACAAGCAACAAATAAATACATCAATTTAATAAATACTAAACAAACAAAAAAACTAAACTACCACCATCATATCCATAATCTCAAAGTTCCTCTTTGTCTGTTTCTTTCACTTTATCTTTGGCACAACAGACAGCATTTTAAGATATAGCAAAAGTTATAGCAGTTCCATTAAACATTCATGATTAAATAACTAAATAAAACACACATAAAAGACATGTTCGTGTCGCTTCAGTTCAAACAGATCTTTAAATTTTAAGATTTTTTCATACTTTTCAAGAGACTGTACATCAACATCACTGATGAAAGGAACAGTCTTACATTTCTGTGCAGTTATTTATTAATATTTGTGTAAGTCTCTGACAGACCAAACCAGCATCAAAGAACTTGTTGCCGACTGTTGTGTTGCCTCACGTTGACGGAGTCTCGTCCAAAAACTTGCATTTGAACACACGGCAAAGACTACAGCCTAGAACCAAAGAATGTTCTACGCAAGGAAATAACTCTCCGTAAAGGCAAGTGGAATAAGTCTAAAATCGTCATTAAAGAAGGGAAAGTGGAAAAAGTAGAGATGTAGATATACAAGCCATTGTTGTAATAAGAACGTACAAACAAAGCAGTGTTAGCCGAACATTTCAAAACCACTCTCACTCAGAATTTAGCTTCATTCCAGATGGCCATGGCTAATGTAGTTCTGAACATATCTGTGCATTACAATGCCCAGATGTAATAACAAATGCACTGATTCACATAAGCTGAACAGCCAATCATAGTGGTCTTTTTTCACCGCCAAATTGGAGACTCTCGGCAGGACTAAAAAGTGCTGATGGTTCGGAAGACATCGCAAAAACGTAGCCGGAAGACGCTCCCTCCAAATTGACCAACGGCTGATAATCGACTTGGTTTGTCGGTGTATTTTTCCCCAGAAACTGTACATTTAAGTCAGATTATTCAGATGTGTATTTATGAGATTGTCAGGTTGTAGGAACAGGTACATTCAGTATGTTTTACTCTTTCTAAACCTGCATTATTCAATATTTATTTTACACAAAATGTGTATGTCAAATTAGTTTGTGAAAGGAGTCGTTGAACATTTAAAAATGACAAACAAATTAAGAATTATTGCCAAGCTGTTTGGTTTTATGGCTGTTTTAGCAAAAAACAGTACCTGCACCAAACTGCAGATAAATACAGTAAACATCTGTTTGTGCTCAAACCAGATCAAACCAGATCAAACCAGAGCTAAGAGAAGTATAAATATGAGACTTTCATTCATCACGAGACAAACATGACTTTAAATAAACGCCAGCATGAATGCTATTCGTCTGCAGGATGTGTAAAAAGTATAAACATTGTTCGCTAACATGCTAGCTAGTATCTTGACATGTCAGAGTTGTGTGTTTCCAAATTATTAAGATCGTCATGAATGATATAAAAGCAGATTAACACTGGAATTTAACCAACATGTTGTACTTTTGTTAGAAAAATAAAATGTTATGGCTAAAAGCTGATTCATTGCCTTGCTAAATAGGGAGAAACTAGCACATACGTATGTGTCAATATTGCAAGATTATGACTTTAATTTGATGTTTTAGCATCTTAATCTTTTAGAGTTTCTATCATTATTGCACATTTATTTCTTTAATCTGTTTGTCTGTGACTTTCATACCTATATTTTTTATCCCTCTTCTCATATTCGTGTTTTATCTTTCTTGTCTTTATGTTTATTTCTTATTTTTCATATCTGTTTCCCTGCCTGCTTGGTCTCATTTCCCACTTTATTAAGCTCTATTGGAATCAACAACTCAACATTTACAACGCAGTTTACAACAGTTGTCGTTCTCCATCTTCCATTTCCTTCTTCCTAAAAAACAACAACACCCAAGACCACAATGAATACACTCGTTCCCACCACACACACAAGTATTACAACTCCCTGGCTCCTGGGGTGACTCGAATGGAGTAAAATCCCTCCAAGGCCACGCAACTTTCTTAATTAAAAGGCATAAATTTCTCCTCCCGCTTTTTCTTTCCATGACGGAACTACGGGGCGTTTGTTTCGTTCGCCTCAGCTGAGCCTATGAAGTCAACAGTGGGAAAAAAAGAGAAATAAATAAGCAGTGAAACCCTCAGCGACTCAGATGTGCTACTGCAGAAAGTCCTCAAGGAACCCTATCCTGAGAGTGCCGTCATTTACATATTGCTTTGATGAAAGAATGCATTTATTTGGTTTTTTATTTGCGTCAGTGTCACAAGAGCATCTTCATTCCTCCTCTACCCCCTCCCCAAAAACACTGAGAAATGTATGTTTTGTTTTCAGGTTACATTGAAATGCAGGAGTTAATTTAAAGGTGTGTTTGAAGCTGGTGTGTGTGTGTGTGTGTGTGTGTGTGTGTGTGTGTGTGTGTGTGTGTGTGTGTGTGTGTGTGTGTGTGTGTGTGTGTGTGTGGAGGCTCCCATTGCTAAAGGTGTGTTGTTTTGTTGTTGCTCTGTTCAAACCGCAGCTTCTATTTCTATATCAGCTCAGTTTCAATTTTAGGCCGACCTCAGCTGATTCTGTCGCTTTGTTGTTCTTTGTCAGCCTTAGCGCTATTTCTGTCACATTCTCAATATGATCTTGTCAGATTTGTAGTGACTGAATGTAAATGTCTTTATGTTGAGGGATGGACCTGCCTTTATTTGTAAGCTCTTATTATTTTACAGCTACAGGAATGTAGAGAGTTGACAGGAGTTTGCATTAAAGGTCCCCTATTATACTGTTTTTCATCAATATATTATAGGTCTCAGATATATACCAAATCTGTCTCTGAAGTGTTTGGCTGAAACACCAAACAGATCATTGCAGCGTCCCATAATCCCCTCTGTTTCAGCCCTGTTTCCAAAGTGCTGATTCTCTGTCTGTTACTTTAGATGAAAATAAGGAGCCCCTCCCCACGCCCCTCTGAGAGAGATTTGGTTAAAAAGAACACAAAGGTGCTCTAGGAGGAGATTCAGGTGATAAGGTGGGGGGGGGGGTTACCTTGGTTGGTGATTGGCTAATGGTCACACAAGCCAAAAAATCGTTATGACATCATAAAGTGGCCAAAATCTGATCAGCTCATTTTCAGACAGGTTTTTATAGAAATGGATCAGGACAAAAAGAGAGAGAATCTTTGTTCCTGAGACTTTCAGAGTCTCTTTACACAGAGGGGACACATGTTGATGTAGAGAGCATGGAAGAGGGGACACATGTTGATGTAGAAGAGACATGAAGAAGAGGGGACACATGTTGATGTAGAAAAGACATGAAGAAGAGGGGACACATGTTGATGTAGGAGAGACATGAAGAAGAGGGGACACATGTTGATGTAGAAGAGACATGAAGAAGAGGGACACATGTTGATGTAGAAGAGACATGAAGAAGAGGGGACACATGTTGATGTAGAAGAGACGTGAAGAAGAGGATTTTGCATAATAGGTGACCTTTAAAATCGCTTTACATACATGTCATCATTCACCCTTTCACACCTCATTCATAGCAGTGCCACTTGCTCTAGGGAAGCTAACACTCACACACACTCACACACACTCACATACACACACTCTGTCACGGGTGTACAAGTAGTGGAACCAAAAGCACGGAGGCAGACACAGGATTCAAGTACAAAAAGAGTCTTTACTTAAAAAGTAGATACAGTACAAAAATACATACAATAAATAATCTACACTAATGCTTACCTAACAAATAACTAGAAAAATACTACTACCTGATCTTACCGTACTATAACTATATATACGGACAATGACTTTAACGATAACTAGATGCAAATAGGATAACGCTGGAGCGTTTGGCATGAGACACAAGACAATCTGGCAACAGACAAAGGGAGGCAGGACACTAAATACAAGAGGTAAGTGGGCACAGGTGGAAACAATCAGGGGCGGGGCAGACACTGACGATGGCGGGAAAACAACCAAGGCAGGAAGTAAAGGAACCAGGAACGAGACAAGATAAATAAAACAGGAAGTGGAACATAAATAACTAAACTAACAAAAAACATTTAACAAAGTTGCTGACACACTCACACACCGGCCATTGGGAGCAACTCAGGGTTCAGTATCTTGCCTACCAAAACCAAGGGTATCATAGGGAGAACATGCAAGCTCTGGAGAGAAGTTTTATTATACTCTCTTGATTTAAATTGGAGAGATTAAGCAAAATATATTGCCAGATATTCATTTGTTTGTTCATGCAGTGGGCATTTATAAAGATTGAGGATATATGGAAACACTTCAAGAAATGTGACTCATTTAGATATTAATGACCATTCACTACTTCTGCTTACAAGTGTATGTAAATAGTCCCTATCACACACGCACACACACACGCACGCGCACGCACGCACGCACACGCACGCACACACACACACACACACACACACCACACACCATCTTTTTAAGAGTCAGTCATTGTCCTTTGTGCCTTTCAACTGTGTAAACATGAACTGCAGTTGTAAACGGTTTGTACGAGGAGCTTCGCCTTGAGACCAAAACTTCCATTGTCATTTATTTTACACACCGTTTCACCGACCTTCACTTGGGCAACATTCTTACAGCTCAACTTTAACTGGAGTTGGCTCGATAAAACATGTTGAATCACTTTACTGGCTGTGAGGTTCAGGCCTGCTTCTGAAAACTGTTTTTAAATCGGCCACTTCACACAAAGAAATCCCTACCATAAAAGGGAGCTTTGTACTCAATATGATATGGATGGTTTTAAATATTTACATTCATTTCTTTGCAAACAAGGTTCATTTCTCAACCTATACCAACAGGTAGAACATAAAGAAAGTATTCCTAGAAGTCAACAATTACATTAATTGTTGAAATCTTACCATGATGTTGTTCTTTTCAGAGCAATTGAAAGTACAATTGTGCCAAATGTTGTCGTATCCACAGAATACAAAAACCAAGCAGAACAACATCATTCTTTAAATGACAGAAACAGCAGATTGAATGACTTCCTGGTTAAAACCACCTTGATGGTAGAAAGGGTGAGACAGAACAAGATCTCATGTAAACTAGCGACAAGCGACAACAATACACTTTTTATTTAGGGTTGAAAGTTACTTTTTTCTTCCTCATTCATATTAATATTATTCGTGTTGAACAAGAGATACAAGAGAAAAAGTATCGGGTGAGAACACATTACTTTCTTCCCCCCCTCCAATTTAACTTGGTACAGTCCATGTTGCCCATACCTGGTGGGGCGTTCAAGTCAAGCCCCCAGGAAGTGCGCCGGACCCAAAATGAATTGTGTCCAACCGGCGGTACTACAATTTCCGTATCAGTCCGTGACGTCCCTGGGCCCAGAAAGACTTTTTCCCCTTGACTAACATTGGGAAAGAGACGTCTGTAAATCGGTGGATACATTTTTTTTTAACTAAATAAACTACCCAGTAACAACTATTTTATAGCCCTTATTGGAATCATTCGGACACTTTTTTTTATATTCCATGGAATGCTCCAAGCCGTGGCGCTGTAAAAAGCACGACCAATCATCTGAGCCGGCCCGGCTAAAATAACTGGATGGCCCACCTGCCTGTCAGCCTTCCATCTGTGCACAAACTTATCTCGTGCCCTCATTGGTCATGTGCGCGTTCGTGTGTGTTGGAGGAGGGGCTCTGTAAGGAAGTCTGAAGGAAGAGGCAGATTTTTCCCGGTTGTGTACTTTCAAATTCTAGCGCACTCGAGCTGGTTTCTCCAAAATTACATACCCCACCTTTAAGCCCTGAGCCTGTTTTTCAGGTCTCAGGCTCGAAAATGACATGCCCAGAACAAATATATATCTTCAAAACTATATCTTCACTTCTAAAAGGGAAAAAATAATCTTTTTTCTCAAAGCAATGATAAACCTGTGAGTTGGATGTAGAAAAGTCAGAATCAATATAGATGTTTTTATTTTAAAGTAAATTCAGATTGAACATAGTAAAAAAATTGTAAATTATAGTGTCCGTCGAAAAATAAAACATTACTTATAGTGAAAACCACCCTTGAATGATGGGATAGTAGACTAAAAGCTTTAGGAATCCAAACTATAACATATAATAAGTACCCTGTATCAAGTTTGATGCCAAACAAGTGACTTTTGACCTTTTTAGAGAGGTTAGAGATCTATCTATCTATCTATCTATCTATCTATCTATCTATCTATCTATCTATCTATCTATCTATCTATCTATCTATCTATCTATCTATCTATCTATCTATCTATCTATCCATCCATCCATCTATCTATCTATCTATCTATCTATCTATCTATCTATCTATCTATCTATCTATCTATCTGTCTATCTGTCTATCTATCTATCTATCTATCTATCTATCTATCTATCTATCTGTCTATCTGTCTATCTATCTATCTATCCATCTATCTATCTATCTATCTATCTATCTATCTATCTATCTATCTATCTATCTATCTATCTATCTATCTGTCTATCTATCCGTCTATCTATCTATCTATCTATCTATCTATCTATCCATCCATCCATCTATCTATCTATCTATCTATCTATCTATCTATCTATCTATCTATCTATCTATCTATCTATCTATCTATCTATCCATCCATCCATCCATCCATCCATCCATCTATCTATCTATCTATCTATCTATCTATCTATCTATCTATCTATCTATCTATCTATCTATCTATCTATCTATCTATCTATCTATCTATCTATCCATCCATCCATCCATCCATCCATCCATCCATCTATCTATCTATCTATCTATCTATCTATCTATCTATCTATCTATCTATCTATCTATCTATCTATCTATCTATCTATCTATCTATCTATCTATCTATCTATGCTACTGCTCTTTGATGAATTTGTATTGTGAAATATTGATATTTGCACGAAGAAATGTCTCAATATACAACACAAATAACACTATATTTTTGTTTTCCTTCATGTTATGAATGCAGACACACTGACATCCAGCATTATCTGCAGCTACAGAGCCGAGGAACTGTAAGGAAGTATTTTACTGAAAGAAGAACTTCTCCTTCTGTCATCTCCTTGTCACATTTCCACGGAACTGAGCTCTTGCTTTTACTTTTCCTCTCTGCGTCTCCAGCAGCCATCAGCACTCTGTAGTATTTTTGTCTCCGCCTGTGCTGAATGAAAAGAGACGTTCCTATTCAGGTTTTCTTAAATGTTCAGCGCTGCAGAAACCCACCACAGAGCTGCACTGCAAAATGAGATGTGCCAGAGCATAACAAAAACATTTAGCAATGAATTCAACATACAAATATATAATAAAATACACAGCGATTCAGAAAAATATCTCCAAAACAGATACAGTTTGGCTTCAAGGCATTCACATTTTTTATTCACGCTGCGAAGTTATACAAAAACTCCCAACACTTCCCCACAATTAGATTTCCCCCTAATGAGTAAACATTTATTTGCATACTTGACACTAACGACCGATCGGTTATTCCTTAATGGCCTCATATTTCTCTAATTGTATGAGTGAGCAAAGCTAATTAATTAGCAATTACCTGCTAATGGTTGCCTGAGCCTAAAGCCTATTAGCTTCCAATAAATACTTATTAAGAGGCCCTGATTGCTAAGTAGCTTATCATCAACATGTTCAGCGTCTGATAATTGCAGCGTGTTCACTTTATTTTGTGGTGATGAGAATACAGCGATGGGACTGGGGGATGAATTGGTGCGATTTCCAACAACTCCTAGGATAATTGCTTGGCAGTAACATCAAATAAAGTAGAGAAAGAGTAGAAAGTTACGTTTAACTGAGGAAAGTTGCACAAAGAAGCGTTTTTTTGTCCATTTGCAGACATTAACATCTGGGATTTTCTACTCTTGGACTCTTGGATTTTCTACTCTTGGCAGCTCCTCTCATGTCTCCTCTCAAGGCTCAATTACTAGTCTTTTTTCATTTTTTATGCTGCTGCAACACAAACATTTCCCAAATTGGGATCACTAAAGTACTTCTTATCTTATCTTATTTTACAAGGGCACATTGACAGATTGCAGGGATAATGTCTTTCCTTTTTTATATTTTTTATATATAACTATTTAAAGTGGACCTATCATGCTATATTGGAAAAATATATTGTAGGGCCATACCTATACAAAACATGTCTGTGAAATTTTTTGCTTCAAATCCCAAACAGATCCCCCGTTGTAGCCATGCCTCATACTGCTCAAACCCCTCTATTCCAGCCCTGTTAGAGAAACGCGGATTTTGGGTCCTTAGCTTGAAAAAAAAAAAATAGGAGGCGGAGCTAATGCCTGATCAGAATTCTACCGGAGATAAAGTTAAATTCTGCTGTGATAAAACACCATCCTGTTCCAAACCACATCAAAGATTATTTCTGAAACAGTATGGAGCTCAAATGCTTTTTCTCTTGCGGGTTTATCACAAGGTGAGTTCCTTTTTTTATTTCCTGCTTTTTAAACACGTGCTCTCCAGTACAGGTTAGCTCTGAGTGTTAGCGCGGCTTGCTAATGTAAACAAAGACGGAGATTACGTCCAAAACACGTCAGGCATTATTTCTGATAGCAACTTTCTGTGGGTCCGCCGCCGATTTGACGTCAGATCGGCAGCAAATCTGTATCCGCTCGTTGTACCCCCGTTTTTAAAAGGTTTGGGTACAGAGGAAAAGAGAGAGGGTTTTATTTTCTGACGCCGCGTGAGTTCCCCGACGCACCGGGGACACATATTGTTGTGTCTCGTCAAATGTGTTAGTTTTGTTTATGTAAGTTGTCTGTCATTTCCTGTTTTATTTTGTACTTACCTCTTGTCTTTCATTTCAGGCCCTGTTCCTTCGTCCCCTTGTGTGTTTTTCCCGCCATCATCAGTTTCTGCCCCGCCCCTGATTGTTTCCACCTGTTCCCACTCACCTCATGTTTAAATAGTCCTGTCTCTCCCCTGTCCTGTGTCAGTTGGTCTTGTTTGTTTCTCCGAATGGTCGTGCCAAGCCTCAGCTCAGAAAGGATCGCTTTCACTCATGTCAGGTTTTGTTTCTTTTGTTAATTTTGTAGGCTTAAGTTTTTCTTAAGTTCTCCTTTTGTAATGCCTAGTTTTTTCCTCCTTGTGAGCGCCTTTTGTTTTTTCCAGTGCCTACTCTGTTAAGAGGGATTACCTGATCTGTGAAATTAAAATGACATTTTTTTACCTTGAAAACTTTGTCTCTGGGTCGTGCATTTGGGTCCATCAGTTTGTGTCGAGATCCTGACACATATTTATGTATAAAAGACATCAAAAAGTGCATTTTGCATGATAGGTCCCCTTTAAATTCCATTTTATTATGTATTTGACATTTTACTCTTTGTGTTAATATAATATAAATATCTTTATTTGACTTATTGTATGCTTTTATTACATGTTCTCACTTAAACTTGTTATGTTTATAAAACAAATGTATTTATTTTTATCTGACCATTTAACTTTTCATGTAAATATAAATATCTTTATTTTTAATTATTCTAACTTAAAACTTATATGTTAAGATATTTAATAATATGTTTTGTTTGATCTTTAAATGGAAAAGTATCCTTAACTTCTTAATGTATATTTATTTTACCTTTTGTTTTTTTATTTCATATTCTCACTTAAACTTTTTACGAATATATAAATATTTAAATGTAGATATTTTGCTGCACATTCTTCCTTTACCTTCTTATGTTCATGTAAATATTTTATTTCTATTTATGAATATTTTATCTATATTTTTATTTCATTTCCTTCTAAAATAGAGCAACTAAACCACACTTTTCCCTCGATAAATAAAGTATAGTGATTCTGATTCTTCTCTTGTTTTGACCAGAAAACTTCCAATTAAACCGGCTTTTCATTCAGACTTAACGATCAATCATGAAGTCACCAATCAAACCAAACAGGAAACTTATGACCTCCATTTTACTTCTTCCATGAACCATATTTTGTGTTTCTGAAACCCTGAATGATGACTTCTATATGCAATGTTTTCCCCAGAGTGAATTTAAAGCATTTTGGAGCCATCAAATACAGATTCCTATGAAATACAGCGCTGCGATGACGCACCTGTGAACAGCCTGACACCGTTCTGATCAAAAGAGCCAACTTTTTGAAAGTGCATAATCAAATAAAAGGAATTATTCATACAAAATGACACCCGGGCTCGACATCTCCCCGATCTGAATGCAGCTTTTTGAATTTCCAAATGAAGTGTTGTCATTTTTCCTGTGCTGCCTGTCCGTGTGTGTGTGTGTGTGTGTGTGTTCTCGGCTTTATTTTTTTAATCACCACATTGCTCTTTCTCTGTGTAAACACAACATATATCCTCCTGCTCGGCACCCAGAGACGCCTGTGGATTATGAGGTTGCCATGGAAACGGCGGGATGCACTCAGGCTTGCTTCCTCCATGCAGCTGGGACCCATGCGGCACTGCGACCTCAGGGGGAATGCTGGGAGAAAGTGAAGTGCAGGGTCAGGGGGTGGGGGGTGCAAAACTGGGAATTAATTGTGTTGAATCAACTCTCAAGACACAGGGAGAAGATGCATGTTCGAAAATGAGTTTTGTTTATTCGTTTTTTAACAGTATTCAATTCAAATATTCACAAACAGTTACTGTAGCACAATCATGAGACAGAATGCAGATATATGAAAAGCTACAACCCTGGGGTAATGACAAATAAAGGACTAGACACAAAACAGAAGTATTTACAATATATGTTCTTATTACACGGTTTAGGACAGGAAGTACACACTTAAGGGAACAGCAGAAGAAGACAGACATGATATAAAAACACTAAAGGGAACAGCAGAAGAAGACAGACATGATATAAAAACACTAAAGAGAACAGCAGAAGAAGACAGACTGGAAGTAAACAATAAAGGGAACAGCAGAAGAAGACAGACATGATATAAAAACACTAAAGGGAACAGCAGAAGAAGACAGACTGGAAGTAAACAATAAAGGGAACAGCAGAAGAAGACATACAGGAAGTTAATAATAAAGGGAAAAGCAGAAGAAGGCAGACAGGAAGTAAACATTAAAGGGAACACGGTATGGGCTCTGGTTAAAGACCTAACTCAATACTCTAAAAACTAAACTAAGGTCGCATTCACACCAGCCTTGTATAGTCCGGTTGAATCGAACCCTGGTGCATTTACCCGCTTGATGCGGTTCGTTTGGGTTGGTTTGAACGCAGTCCGAGACCTCTGAAGTGAACTAAACAACCGGACTCTAGTCCGCTAAAAACAGGTGGTCTCGGACCGCTTGCTAGTGAACTCTGGAGCGGTTCATCACTGGTGTGAACGCAGTCCGCACCAACACATAGGAAGCATAGTATTTACGAGTCACAATAAAGTGGATGTCTTCAAAATCTTTAGCGAAAGAGTGAAGCAGAATGAAGTGTTGAAGTAAAAATGCTCCGTCGACTATACATAAAAGTCAGAGCCACCTGTCGTCTGTGAAACCTCCTCATTACTGCAGAACGTCTCTCATTATATGTGTTATAATGTTTTGTATCGCACGTTGTCTGATTATATAATCATATGCGCCGTTGCTAGAGTCTGTTGATCTCCAGATTAACAGTAGCATGAAAATAACCTGCCGATGCTCCATGGTGGAGGCTACGGTAGAAATTGCCGGGATTTGTGTTTTTACCCCCTTAATGTCTGACCAATGGTTGAACAGCATTTCCGTGCACATGACTTGTGTTTAAAGTTTATAGTCCGTTTGAGTTTTGCCCGGGTGAACGCAAACCGAACCTTCTGAAAAACGAAACAATGTAACCTGTAAACTGTCGTCTGGTGCGCACCAGAGAAGCGGACTATTAGGTGTGAATGTGACCTAATACAACCTCACATGGTCCCTAAACTTTAAAGGTCCCATGTCATGCTTTTCCGGTTATTACCCGTCCCCTTGTGTGTTATGTAGCTTTTTCTGCATGTGAACGGTCTGCAGAGTCACAAACCCTCAAAGTACACCCTGTAGGGAGTAAAACTCTAACACAGAGAAGACCTGTCTATGCTGCCCCAGAACGCCTCGTTGGACATTTCTCTTTTTCCATTGTTTTCTTCCTGGAACCAAAATGGACCAATCCGCGGAGCACCTCACACACCAGGATCCCTTGGCTAACTAACAGGGAGTCCCATTGACTTGCATAGAGCTCCGTGGTTGGTAATAGACGAGTTGGGATGGCGGAGAAATGCTCTCCGCAGACCCATTCTCACAGCGTTATAAACCTTTTTCTTACTCAATATCAAGCCACACTTATTGTTTTACTTCGGCTGTGAGTGTTTGTGTGCTCAGGATGAGTTTCGCTGTGTCTCTCTGTATCGCCGACCCGGAAACCTGTCCGCTCCTCGCAGCAGCGAGCCTCGCAACGTCCCGACCAATCAGAGCACACTGGGCTCACATGGAGGGGGGGGGGCAGAAGCTCCAACAAGCCGTTTAGGACAGAGAGTGAATACACATACTATACAGAGACGCTGTATGAGAAACCAATGTGAGTTTGGAACATTGCACAATTTAAATCTATTCTAGTAGACCTCAACAATGGAAATATGATCAGTAGAAATGACATCGGACCTTTAAAATCGTCAGTGAAACATGACAGGGGGCAAAAATGATGGTTCAAATGAAATGCATTTCAGAGAGGAATATTGCAATGATGGAAAATCACAGTTGTGATCGAAACATAAACCCACATTATTCATAAAACAATCTACTGGAAATGAAGTAAATTGAAGTGTCAATGGAGAAAATGAGTTCGGGAAAGTGTGTGGAAGCAAGTGGGAGGATGTGTGTGTTTGTGTGTGTTCAAAGACATATAAGGATGGAAGGAGAGAGAATTTATGGGTCAAGCGACTGAGGAAGAGCTTCTAAAACCCGTCAAGAAAACAGGAAATCAAAAATACTTTTCCTGCAACGTTCAGGGAACAGTTTGCATGTTTTTTATTTATCTTTTCCTGCAGTTTTATCACCAAACTCAGCTCAGTAAACCACACTTTGCACATCAGTGGCTGAAATATTCCTCCAATATGAGGAGTCTCATATTAGAATATTTCCTCTACTAAAAAACTGTTTTATGAGGATATGCAAATTGTTTATATGAACCTCGGAAAATAAACTCGAATCTAAATATGAAGAGTGTAAATGGACCTGGCAGCATTTTAATGTCTTATGATCTGTGACGGATATGAACATTTCTAATCAAACACATAAAACTTTAAAGGGTTTTATTTGTTCTCAGTGACCAATTAGGTACCTAGCTGGAACTAATGTGTTGTAATTAAAAAAACAGCGTTGCAATAAATGCTTCTTTTACGAGGTTTATATTATGTGTTTGTTGAAAATATGATGTAGGGTTGAAGTGCATGCTGTGAGGCAGTCTTTAGATTGGTAACACTTCCATCCCTCAAAAATATTGCTGTGTATTGTTAAACATTCAAATTGTTGTATATAATATAAGTTATACTTTTAATTGTTTACTTTTATAAATACATATTTTTCTGTAGTTTCCCTTTTGTACCAAGAGGAAATTATGTATTGTATTTTAAACCTTCTTACCCCTCGATTCCACCGGGTCCGTCTGCGTCGCGTCACGGCTGCGCCGCGGTTTTGGTCCGGCCTCCTCCGGAGTCATACCCTACCGGGCGCATTTCAGAAGCATTTCAGAAGCATTTCAGAAGCGGAGCGTCTTGCCTGCCGGCTCGCAGTTTTTGTTGATTTGGGCACATTTCCTGGACAGGCTACTTTGTACAGACAAAGTTAACAATAATTGTAATAGTCCAGTTATAAACGACATGAATCAAAGATGTGTTGCTGTATTTTAGTGGTAAAAAAATGCATTCATCATCATAATTATTCTATATATATAATTTACACAGTGCCTGTAAACCGGAGGAGAACGCTGGCATTTCTCCTCCTACTTGAAAGACTACGGAGGGATAGGGTCTGCAAAATTAGTCCTGCCCGGCGCCTCTGCAACGCCTCGCGTCGAAAATAGACTTGCATCCTATTTTGAGCGGAGCCCAGCGCCGAGACGCTTCTGGGACGCTTCTGGGACGCTTCTGAGCCGTAACGTGGCGCTTCTGGTGGAATAGCACCTATAGATTAGAGTGGCCGCGATCTTTGCGAACGCCACGGCGCAGCGCAGCCATAACGCGGCCGTAACGCGGCCGTAACGCGGCCGTAACGTGCCGCAGACGGACCCGGTGGAATCTAGGGGTTAGAATTGCTATCAAAGATTGAAATGGACACAGTTACACACTTTTCTAGCTATTTACCACTGAATACAGGAAATGATGTGTGTTACATATCCTGAAAATAAATAAAAGAGCCTTTAAAGGACACCTCTAACAGAAAACCTGAAGAAATGCACGTATGCTGTTACATCTGCTTTTTATGCTTTTGTAGTACTTTCTAACATTTTTTGTTTTGCTTAACAACAGGAAAACAACTCCATACACCTTAAAATAAATATTAATTCTGGACCAAAAGGTTCACTTCTCGTCTCCTAACAGTCAACTATGTTTTATTAAACTATATATAATACTTCCCTTGACCTTACCCATGTTTCTTCTGAATTCACTAATTAGGACCACAGCTATGCAGCGGATGAAGACGATTAAAGAGCGGCTAAAAGTTAAAGACAGCGGCTTGTGTTTGAAGTTTTTATGGAAAACAAATGTGAAACTGTGAAAACAATATTGAGCACATTCAAAAAAAGGGCACAGCAAGTCATGATTTGATCAAGATCAAACCAAAAGGTATTGTAAAAGTGAGGTAGCACATAAACAAGGACATGAGATTCACTAAAGTCGTAATAGTCGCAATGTTCTTCATGTTAGGAAGAAACCAAGTGTCAAGTTAATCTCCGTCAGAAGTGAAACACAATAAGTACAAACGAGTAAAAGTAAAAACTGTTAGCCCAAGTTTACTTTGAACACATAACAGAGGATGTATAACGATATGTTAGCCCCAGAAAACTATCGTTAGCATAATGGCTTCAGTTATTAGTAAGCTGATAGCAGAACAAAACCGAATTGTCCAATCAATAAACATTCAAAGAGTATTGCACGTAGATTTCTGATGGAAGAAAGCTTATGTTTTGACCCAGCTGACGTTACATTTACTCGACTACTTTCTGTTGCACACACGGACACAAAATGGATTTCCAGGCGTAAGTTAAAAACAAAACTCTCTTTACTTCGGTTCTCCAACACACATGAGCACTTTACATCACAAGACTGCACACACTCTTTTCGTCCAATCAGCGCTTCCCTCACCATCGCGCGCTTCACCTGATGGACCCCCCGAGCTGCCCCCCCCCCGTGCCTGTGTAAGCTTCACTAATTTTCGCATTTAAATGTACCTACTTAACCCTCAAATTCGCATTGCACAATAATACATTGAATAAACATAGGTTAATTAAATACAAGAACATACAACATAAATAAAGTGCTTTACAGTGATATACAGTTTCACGTGTCATCACCAAGCCCACTATGGGTCCCACATTTCAATGGATCGATAAGACTTTACATAGTCCCTTAATCAGAGAGTCGTCCTTTGAAGATGATGAGACACGATCTTTTTGTTGTTGTTATTTTAATCCAA
The DNA here is from genome assembly GCA_031216635.1 of Dissostichus eleginoides. NCBI lineage: Eukaryota > Metazoa > Chordata > Actinopteri > Perciformes > Nototheniidae > Dissostichus > Dissostichus eleginoides. The sequence goes on from CM062276.1 coordinate 5,848,036, forward strand.
TAAGGAGGCTGCATCTCACTTCGGTTAAATTAAATCCTTGCGTCCCTCACTTGCGTCGTTTCCCTGCGACTAGTCCCTCCCACCAGGGAAGCATGGAGAGACGCAAGGAAACCACGAGAAGCAGGGAAATTAGTTTTAAGAGCAATGGGACGTCCTTTCCTCCGGAGCGTCACGTGAAGCGACGTCCGTTTGTGATGATGCGGCACAGCTGATCGTCTGACAGCAGCCAGCTCTGTTATTTTCACAAACACCCCCGCCACACATTTACTGACATAAACATTCATCTGTTGTAGACCCAAATAAATAAAATAAGAACTCATTCTCAAAAAAGATAAACGCCATTCTTAAAATGTATAAACGAACAATAGCTTGATTAATATTGATTAGAGTGCACAATAGAAATACAATAATTCAGAGAAGAAAAAGAGATGTGTTAACTATCAAAACCCAGTTAGATTAACATTCATTGGACTGCACACTTTGTTTGTTTGTGTGGATATGTAGCAAATTAACCTTTTAAATAGTACTTAATGACTACCTGAATGGAAATGACAATAAATGAAAATGTAATACGAAAAAAGCGATCATGAATAATGTTTCCAATAAATGAATAAAATGATTTTTGACCACTCTGTTGTTCAGATATATCACATATTAGTCACTAAATGATACATTAATTGAAACAAAACACCGTATAAACTGAGGAGTGACTCCCGTGAGTTTCATGTGTTTTCTTCACTCCGCTGGGAAACTGCTCTCATGTCAAGAAGCATCAGATCAGTGCATGCACTGCATCGTCCAATCAGTGAGCGATACACAGTAAGGGGGCGGGGCGAGTGTCTGAGGATTTCACCGGAGGATGGTCTGGTAGTTTCTCGATTATCGCTCCTCCGTTATCGCTCCTCGATCCTCGGTCCTCCGGCACAAATAGGGCCACTGGGACGCTACTCAAGATGGCGCAGACAAATCAACTTCCGGTGATACTGAGGAGCGAGGAAATGAAAAATAACCGAAGTGAGACGCAGCCATAGGCAGAACTTTAAGCCACCTGAAAATAAATCAAAGAGGATAAATAAATTATTTTAACTCACAGGAAAAAGCCAATTTTAAATATAATTGCTGGTGGTGCCATATGGAGTGATATGTTTTTAGCTTGAGCTTCATGGCAATCCTTTACTGCTGCAGAAATCCCTTCCTTTACTCTAATGTATTCCGTCAAAAGTAACTTTCCAACGTTCTTCTTTAACAGCATGTGCTGCAACTTCAACTGTGTTCTTACGAACAAAAAGAAAACCTTGTCATGAAGTACATTTTAATGAGTAAAAGGATGGATATTTGCTTACTGACGCAGAGGCTGATCATAGCTATTGTGGGCAAAATTAGACTCTTTTAATTAAGAGAGAAATAACACTGGCAGCAAAGTCACTCCTCCACAGCCCGTATGACATGAATCTTACAGTTACTACTATTAAAATCAACTTCTCAGCTTGAGGAGTGTATCGTTAGTCCCAGAGTTTCATACACTTGTCAGTCATCTTGATGAGCTGTCATCCTGCCCGAGGCTGAGGTATCTGCGGAGCCTCCAGAGGAAGCAGAAACCCAACCCTGACGATCTGCCATAACAGAAGAAAACACTGATGTTTACCGTTTCTGAACATTTAACATAACTGGCCTTTTATCTGCTGCTTCCACATACCCAACCCGCTGTCTGCAGGTCACAGGAAGTGGTAAACAAAACATCTCTGCTATCACCGAGGTGCCAATAAATGGGGAGAAAATGGATTTAGGCATCAACAGAAAAAAGGCTGAGTGATGATTTATAGTATTGTCCGTTCATTTAATAGCCTTTTATATGGAAAACTTTCATAATGGAGCTTGAGCTCTACAAAATCTATAATGTCATTTTGGAAAATGTCACCAACATATATGAAAGCAGCGCGTCCGTTAACGGCGGAGGAGCGGGTATCGATCCTAACAGGTAACTAAATCTACCTGTCAAAATACCGCCTTGAGCTCAGCGCTAATATATCTTAGCGAGCAGATATATAGCAACCGCTACGAGCTAGCGAAGGCGGGGGTTGCCGGGGGTAACAAGCCCGTTGTTTAGCCGACGTGTCACATGAATCAGGCCAATTGTATGATGGCCTTTTCGGCAGCGGCGGCCTCGTAAACACAAGGTCAGCCGCAACAGTGGATGGAGACATAAATGGGTCATATATATTGTAACGAGGCCTCGGGGGTCAAAGCAAACATGACCTTGAGCGCCACCTCGTTGCACCCCCCCCCCCCCCAAACCCCAGAGGACTCATTCTCCCAGACTTCTTTATTGCTGGTTCCTATGGCAACAGTCTGCTCGGCGGCGCATTGGTAACTCTTAATAGTTAATAGCCAGCTTGCTCATATGGAAATATTGCTCGTATTTCCACATGTATATTTTCCACATGTATATACATTTTCTACTTTTTAATGCTATATTATTTCTATTTCTATTTCTGAAATATATTGGACTGTTTATTTCTGTGTCTTAGTTTCTCGTATGTATTGCCCCAAATTGGGATCAATAAAGTACTAATCTATCTCTCTCTCTCTCTCTCTCTCTCTCTCTCTCTCTCTCTCTCTCTCTCTCTCTCTCTCTCTCTCTCTATCTATCTATCTATCTATCTATCTATCTATCTATCTATCTATCTATCTACTTTATCTATCTATCTATCTATCTATCTACTGTATCTATCTATCTATCTATCTATCTATCTATCTATCTATCTATCTATCTATCTATCTATCTATCTATCTATATCTATCTATCTATCTATCTATCTATCTATGAAAAAAGCTGCTTTTGTACAATTATTCTAATCAAGCATAATTTGTTGTTATTAATAAATTTTATGATCACTCTAGTGTCTGATTGCTAATCTTACACCTTTGATTTTTAGATTTTTGATTTGATTAGATGTATTTTGAATAATAAATAATCGATTTAATTACACATCCGAAAAGGGGTGGGAAGAAGTTTACACTTATTTAATCCCACCCCTTCTCCCAAAAACTAAATTATTAACATATATTATATTGTCTTTACATACACCTTTGTTTTCTTTTAACCAGGAACACTTGACTAACATGTTTTGTAGCCTGACCTTCCTCTTTCTGTATGCTGTACCATGTGAGCTATGTACCATGTATGTTCATAAATAAAAACTTTAAGTACAAAAAAAAGAAGCTCCCTTCATGATGGTTTTTTATGGCGACTGGAGCGCCCCCTCCTTAACAAAGATATCGCCGTATATACCAATTTCCACCCCTCGCCCATTGGGGTTAGAGAAAGAGAAAGAAAGATAATAATTGGCTCCAGTTTACCGTTGACTGCATTGTGTGCATCCCCGCATTTGATCTATTCTTTGGTGGCAACCAGCGAAAGCCCAAAGAGGCTCCTTTTAAACCGAGAGCCGGTGAGATCATCCATGAAACATCCTCCAAAGGCTCGGGGAGAAACAGCTTCATCAAGGTGTGAGAGGAAAGAGAGAGAGGGAAACTGAGTTTTTTTTTGTTTCTATATTGCAACATAAACATTCAGATGGTTTGAAACATATCTAGAAAGAGAGGTGACTATACCATCATTTGAATACATGGCTTTGTTGAATAGTCAATACTGATTGGTTAATTCAGACATTCAAGAGGTCTGTTGATTTTTGCTAAGAAGAACAGACTAAGGAGGATCAAGGGACTATTTACAGTCATGTCAATGGGCAGAAAGAAATCTGGTAGATTTAGCGTCAGCTGTGGACAACGAACGTTTGTTTTCTTCGTCAGAAAACACCACGGAATACTTTTCAAATATTAATTAAACACTAACAGGAACACGGGATGGGCTCTGGCAGTGTTTAAATACTGGTAATAGAAAATAAATTGTGAACAGACTTGGTCAGTTACAGAAAACCTCGATCAGTGCTGCCTTCATTTTAAGTTACGTTGCTGTCGCTGCATTTTTGTCAATATTGTGAGCCAAGTTGTCGGTTTATTTAGCATGTCAACGAGTAATAAGGAGAATAATGGGCCGTCTTCAATTAAGAAAGGACCCCTTCACCACCGCCTCGCTGCACATTATCGCTTACTGAACCTTCCTTCATCCACGGTGGAGCTACAATGTGCCATTCAAAGATCCAAAGATTCAAAGGCCTTATTGTCATACCTACAGCACCTACAGTGTAGTTTAGTTTAGGCAATTAACGTCCTACCTCCTAGGCTCCTCTGAGAAATGCAACGTAAAACAATACAAAATTATTCAAGAGGAAACAGAAATAGAAGCAAATATAGCTCTTCCTTTGAAAGAAAGATCAACCTGCTCTCTGCAAAATGTCCACCTTTATCAATAATTTAAGCTTTCTGTCAAAATGTTTAACCATCTTGGAAATATAAAAATCACATCTTTTCTTTCCTCACCTTTAACTTCTTAGGCATTGTACGTTTGTCTTCTTGTATCCTTATTTGTAAAAAATAATATAATTCTGATGCAAATCAAAATAGTCTACTTTTTGTATACAACATTTTGCTTTCACATGCATGTCAGCATTGGTACATTTCCATTGTATATATTTTTTTTCTTCTTGATGCATGTGACAGCTATTCCATTAAAGCTTGTTGCTGCAGTTGGCAACACATACAGTTTCTCATAATGTATTAACCAAAAGAGAAAACTCTGAACAGTGTATCTTGTTGTTTTAGTTTTTTATCAAATTGTGCTTCTTCCTCAGTGGTTTGACAGTCTCGCTTTAACACTCACCTCAACAAGGTAATAGAAAAGTGGAAATGAGAAAGGGTGTGAGCAGCAGGCATCGCAGCTTAAAATACACTGGGGTGAAGAAAGCAAGCAGGAAATATGAGAGGTGATTACCTCGTGCTCATTGTGAGAGTGAGAGTCTTATAATAGAAGCAGAAGTTTCAGAGAGGGAGGGATGAAGGAAGGAGGATTTTTAATGCTTCCCTTCACAGATAAAAGCTGATATAATCTGTCGAGGCATGCATGATGCCGCTTCTTTTCATGCTGTCTTGACTTTTTTATTTTGTTGTCGTCCCTTTACGCTGCACTTAGGCGGTGATTCAAGATGAATGGACACTGGTTGTGAGAAGGAGATAAATAGAAAAGGAGTGGGTTGAAAGAGAGTGGAAATACAGACGGCGAGAGTGAGCAGAGAGTGTGAACGGGAGGAGATAAAGACAATGACAGAGTGGGAGAAGAAGAGGAAGATGAAGATGGACAGAATCAGAGATAGTGCCAGCAGAGGAAGAGAGGTATCAGTGAAGTGAAAGCTCTTTAGGACACAGAGTGGCGCTTGATTTATCTTATCCAGGCTCTCATGTGTCTACTGTTCAGGGTATTTAGGCACGGGGAAATCTGGCTTTAATTTATGAACACTGTGAGTTATTTGGATGAACTGGAAAAACTGCACAAGGAATTATTCAAAACGACATTGGGTTCAGTGTTGTTGTTGTTAAGCCTGACGTACAGACGGGTGCAAAACACTTCCATTTGGAGAAATGTGCTGCACTTTTAATAATATAAAACAGAATTGTGCCAAAACACGTGCAAATGTAGAAACCATTCTTCACCAACCTGACAACACATGCACAGAATTTAGAAAACATTCACCGACCTGACAACACATGCACAGAATTTAGAAAACATTCACCGACCTGACAACACATGCACAGAATTTAGAAAACATTCACCGACCTGACAACACATGCACAGAATTTAGAAAACATTCACCGACCTGACAACACGTGCACAGAATTTAGAAAACATTCACCGACCTGACAACACGTGCACAGAATTTAGAAAACATTCACCGACCTGACAACACGTGCACAGAATTTAGAAAACATTCACCGACTTGATGAAACATGCAGTGTTTACTTAAAGCGCTGAATAAACAAATGCTGCAAGAAGCTCAAAATACAACGGAAACAGGGACACTAAAAATAGATAGATAGAATTGGAGGAACGAAACCCTCTTTAATTGTCACACATGCATGCACACAGCACACACAGTGAAATTTGACCTTTGAATTGAACCCATCCTAGGAGCAGTGGGATGCAAAGTGACGCACACATGATGATATCACACCGTTTGATTCATGATATGTTCACAGTACAATTGATCAGACAAGCCCTGAAACTGAGTTCAATGTAACGTAAGAAACTGTGCAACTAGCATCTGTTATGATTCTTACTATACTTCTATTGTTCGAAACGAGTGTAATCCGACTGGGGTTGTGGAAACATCGCAACAAAAAATCTGAAAGATGATGAAACAGTTAAATAGTGCCAATTTACAAAGTTGCATATTTTCCTTTTGTTTAATTCTCATGTTACGTGTTCTTGTTTTTGTAGCACAGAGGGAACCAAGCGTCTCCGTTAAAGCATGTTTTGCATAAAGACATTAAAGCTGTGTCAAAATAACTTATTTGGAGTTTAAATATCAAACATTAATATTAGGTGTCTTTGTGTATTTTGAAAAGCTCTATATCAATTAAATGCATTAAGTGAACATAGTGGACATGTTGGTTATGTAATAGAAACCTCAACCTCAGTTTCAGCAAATACATATACAGTAAATCTGATTTATTTCCCTTTCCCAGGGGACTTTTTGTTTAACGTTTTTCTTCTTAACCAATACAAAAAGAACAGTTTTCAGGGTTATGGTGTACGTATACTGTATCTATACACATACAGTGTCAAGCTGTCTCCATTTCTGTAATAAGAATCAATTATTTACCCTCTCGCTTGAGCACACAGGAACACACACGGTCCATTTCCACTTTCATGCCTTCATTCATTGAAAAGGACACACACACACAAACAGAAAGCGATTCCTCACAGTCAGCTGCTCCCAGTCTGTTTACAGCCCCAATCTTTTGTTTTGGCCTGTTCCACTGTGTGCATGCAGGGGGGGGGGGGGAGTCCTCTCAACCTTGACCAGGCGCCTCACTGTTGCTTTTCACTTATGAATAGATAAGAATGGATAACATTCTTCATGGGTATTGAACAGTGGTGAGCACAGCATCAGCGGATCGTGTGTGGTCTCGTCACAAACATGATTTCTGTATCATTAGTAAAGCAGAGGATATTTTTCTGTATGAAGTATGAAAGAGATAACTGATTACCCCTTGCAACATTGAATACATCTGAAAAACAATAGGTAAGTCTTAAAGATCTCGGGGGACAAGACATCAAAAAGTGCATTTGGAACGATAGGTCCCCTTTAATGTAGAAAGAGCTCAACAACTGTAATAACATTAAAGCTTTAGCTGGCAGGTAGATTCCTCTGTATTATAACCCTGCCCTGATTTAACCTCCCTCCGGGAAGCTTCCTCTATCAACACCCGTCCTCAGTATTTATCCTCATCTATCTTCCATTCATCACATTGATTCATGAAGCATTAAAGGAAAATCCCTGGGCAAAATACAAACACTTAATCATTGTTTTTAAAAAAAAGCCGTTATAACACTGTAGTGTGTTATATAGGCTTTAGTGCATGTAAATGGTCTGTAAAGGCTAAAATCCCAAAGTTTCACTCCCACCCTGCCTGAAACGCCCCCATTTGACTCCTTAGTTTAGTTTCAAAACATAGTGACATCACTACACTCACTTTTCTATTGGCTAGCGCTCCAACACATTGTGCATGATAGGCTAAGGGGCGGGACATCTCTAAGCAGTCAACCAATCACAACAGAGCCACCAAGCTAACCAATCAGAGCAAACATTTTGACATTAAAGCATGGAGACATGTCCCAGTAGAGACACTAAATACTGATATACACCTGAACATCAGCAGGAGAGGACTCTTTAAAGTAGAGACACTAAATACTGATATACACCTGAACATCAGCAGGAGAGGACTCTTTAAAGTAGAGACACTAAATACTGATATACACCTGAACATCAGCAGGAGAGGACTCTTTAAAGTAGAGACACTAAATACTGATATACACCTGAACATCAGCAGGAGAGGACTCTTTAAAGTAGAGACACTACATACTGATATACACCTGAACATCAGCAGGAGAGGACTCTTTAAAGTAGAGACACTACATACTGATATACACCTGAACATCAGCAGGAGAGGACTCTTTAAAGTAGAGACACTACATACTGATATACACCTGAACATCAGCAGGAGAGGACTCTTTAAAGTAGAGACACTACATACTGATATACACCTGAAGATCAGCAGGAGAGGACTCTTTAAAGTAGAGACACTACATGCTGATATACACCTGAACATCAGCAGGAAAGGGCTCTTTAAAGTAGAGACACTAAATACAAATATGAACCTGAACATTTGCATTATAGGGCCCCTTTAATTTGCGTCGTTATTAACTGGTTTACATGCCGTTTGAACATTTCAAGATAAAACTAAGAAGTCCAAAATGTTTAATTTTTCTGGTGTGATCCAATCTTTTCCACAGATGCCTGGATTGCAATGGAATCTGTTTAAAGTCATTCACAAGGTCCCATTTGATATGTATCTTGAGTTTGAAAAGGATGGTCAGTGTAAGAGTGTTAGCATAAAGCACTGGAACAAGACGATACATAATGTTCTATGTCTGACTTTGAAGAAAAAATAAAGCTTCAAGGGAGATTTAATAGGATTATTGGGTTGAAAAGATTAAACAAGTATTAATCATGCAACGTTATTATTTGAAAAGACTACTGTAACAATTAAGCATTGCCATATACATTGTTAGACTCACAGTTTACTGTTAGCAGAAGTAAATAGCATTATGGGGCATTGAATTTGACATGTTATGTTAAGACTTAGCTAGCTCCGCCTCACTTTGACGTGCGGATGGCCTCTGCTTAATATCTTGCAAACATTTTGGATTCATTCGTCCTTGTAGCTTGGTGGCAATGTGAAAGAAACAGTGGTGTGGGATAAGGAGGTGGCGAAGGGTGCTTAGCAAACACTCCAAAATCCTTGAGCGTAGTCCCAGAAGTAACAGCAGAGTACACAGAGGAAGGACAGAGGACACTCCTTGACGCAAAAATCTGCTTCTTTTCATTGTCTCGATCCATATAATCTGGCATCGGCCCAAATTAAACACTTGATTAATAAAAGAGGAACAATAACAACACCTTGCAAGGGTCCAGAGTCAAATCCCACGGGGTTTCTGAATGTGTGCGCACACAGTGGTCCAAACCCTCTGTTCAAGCATGTAGCGTGCATGTGTGTGTGTGTGTGTGTGTGTGTGCGTGTGTGTGTGTGTGTGTGTGTGTGTGTAACTACTTCCAGCAATAGCTCGTGTTGCAGATAAATGTCAGGTTTAAGCAGTCAGAGGGGGATAAGCATGATTTGAATAATGTTTTTGTCAGCTGCTGCCTTGCTTGCTTTCTGCACAAATTCACACACACATGTACATTAACACATTCAAGCAGGTGCATACATGTGTATACTTAGATGTATATAGTGCTCAAATGAAAACTGACAAGCAACGCAAACCTGGACTGCACTGAAATGGAAAAACACTGTGGAATGCAGTTATATAATTATATACATGCACACACATATATGCTCAAACAGATAGTATTTTTGATAATGATGTTTTTTTCAGCACTTTCCTTGAAAAGATCACAAAGTGCTTTGAAAGGATACAAGCAGAAATGGCAACAACACATTAAAAAATCGATTTTATTCAAAAGAAAATGGCTTTTGAAAGGGAAAAAGGCTGATGGCTTCGTGTGTCTGACCTCAGAAAGCGTTGTGTTTGAAGTCTGAGGGCTCTGACCACAAATACTAAATCACCATTAGTCACCAAATATGACCTAGAATCAACCTGCTGGATTTCCAGGTCAGCATTTCACTACATTTTAGAAAAATAATAATGTATACCTTTAATAGCAGGAAAAAGCTATGATACTAGCAGTGCCGTCCCTGGCCAACTGGTGGCCCCACGCAAAGTTATATGATGAGGCCCTCTGTGTCGCCAGCGTCGACGGGGGGGGGGGTGCTAGTGGACAACATAGAACACAATGGGATTTTTGCACTCTTTTGTCTGATTATCTGAGAGGTAGCATATTTATATTCAAAACCTGTGAGGACCTAGAATGTAGCCTTGAAGATCACCGCAATTATAATAAACTACAGAGGATTAGGGCGCAGCTCTTCAGGTCTATGCAAGTAGTTGAGGATTACAAAAGCACCATGCAGATTCCAGAAACTCCATTCAAGTTCATCATCTTTGACAAAACATCATGATTTTGAGATAGGTAAGTCATTGTGAAGAAATAGAGAATGGTTTCTAAAGGGATTTTTGTGAAAGAACTATCTGTTACAAAAAAATACGACAAACAAAAACAACTGTATTGGTAATTCTGAGAAACACACCAATCATATATTCTGCTTTGTGATTACATTTCTGTGAAGGGATAAACGGACACTTTCTCACATCCTCACATACAAATCAACCTACGGGATGTAAAGCGCTTTCAGACTCACGCAGCTTTGTAAAACACACACATATAGTTATAACCCGCTGTGAAATATGCACACATGCCTGAACTCTGGCTAGCTTCCACGCACAGGATGCACATTTACCTCAAGAGATAAAGGGGCTGCAATTTTCCACCAAATCTCCCATCATTTTCTCAGAGTAATGGTCCAATTTTCTACTTTGCACATCAGGGCTGTTACTGAAAACTATCCACGGCCCTTTGGCTTTACTATACATCAGTGTTTATCTGGTAAAAATACAGAGGTTAGTTATATTTTACACAAAAATACCTAATTTGAATATATTTTGCATTGTTTGTCTAAGGGCTTTGTTTTTGTATTCCAACGTAGACTGAATTGAGTTGAAGCAGTTTTGTTAAGAAATAACCTAAATCAATTTAGGAAAAAAGGATTAAGCCTAGATTTAAGATTTATGATGTAAGATTTCAACTTGAAGAGGACATATTCTGCAACTGTTCTGGTTCACATGTTTATTTTGTGCCTCTACTGAGACATGTCTCCATGTTCAAAAAGCTCTTTATTTTTCTCAAAGCCTTTGCAGACCATTTACATGCACCAAAACCTTTATTACACACTATTAGGAAAGGTAAAACCCAAAAGAGCATAATAGGGCCTCTTTAAAAGGAGAGAAATGTGCACTTTTTTAGGCAAAATGCTTCATTCAGCTGCTAAATGTTAATACAACTCTTGCACCTGAAGGAAATATGTTTCTATATATGAAACCATGCACATGCTACACCCCTGCACTGAGCATGCTACAGAAAGTGTTTTAAACTCTGCATTCCCACGTGGAGCTCTGCAGCGTGCTGACGAAGAAAGAGTGAGTGTAACACTAAACTATGGCACAGAAAAGAAATGGAGCAGCAAAAAAGTGAGCTTGCATCGCTGTTATATAATTAGTATGTCAGGCATTGGGCCTGGAGGCCGAAAATAGTGCAGCAGCCTTGCCTGGGGAGTTGTGGAGTGGGAGGGAAAGATGGTGTCAGATGAGTTGGGGGAGGGAGGGGGTTCACGGCCCAATATTACGGTGGTCTGATAGTGCCAGTCAAGAATTTGTAGCAGCCACACGCAGAGTGTAATCCCTGACACAGTTGGCAGTGCTGACACGACATTCAGAAAGTCAGGACTGGGGAGGAAAGTGCTGATCTGCTCAATAAAAGACGGGGCATTCAGTGTCAGCTTGATAGATTAACTTTAGAGGCATTGTAATAAGGCGTTCATTTGTCACTTGCTGCATGTGTTTGACTTATAACATGATCTGGGTCCCTGTGATAAAACGTTCTTGGGTACAAATGATGGCTCAGGAAAAGTTTTAGATTTTTGCAAGAAACATTCCTGGATGTAAGGCAAGGCAAGGCAAGGCAAGGCAAGGCAAGGCAAGGCAAGGCAAGGCAAGGCAAGGCAAGGCAAGGCAAGGCAAGGCAAGGCAAGGCAAGGCAAGGCAAGGCAAGGCAAGGCAAGGCAAGGCAAGGCAAGGCAAGGCAAGGCAAGGCAAGGCAAGGCAAGGCAAGGCAAGGCAAGGCAAGGCAAGGCAAGGCAAGGCAAGGCAAGGCAAGGCAAGGCAAGGCAAGGCAAGGCAATTTTATTTATATAGCACCTTTCAGCACGTGACAATTCAAAGTGCTTTACAAAATAAAAACAAAAGACATTTAAGAATAAATACAGCATAAACACATTATTAAATGGCATTTAAAAACAGGCATAAAAAAGCAAAGATAATGAAATAAATAAATCAACACAGCAGGTACAGAATACATGAATAAAAGGCATACTGCAGTGTGAGTGAGAACAGCATAATTAAAATCAGCGGCAAAGAGATATGTTTTTAGTCTGGATTTGAAAATAGGAAGTGTTTCAGCGGACGTGCTTGATTCGGGAAGTTTGTTCCAGATTGTCGGGGCATAATAGCTAAACGCTGCTTTTCCATGTTTAGTTCTTATTCTTGGAACAGAGAGCAGACCCGACCCAGAGGACCTGAGACTCCTGGATGGTTCATAGTTATGCAGGAGATCGTTTATATACCTCGGTCAAGCCATTTAGTGATTTAAAAACTAGTATTTTAGTATTTTAAAATCAATTCTTTGGTCGACTGGAAGCCAGTGTAAAGACTTCAGAACCGGACTGATGTGATCCACTCTTTTAGTGTTTGTGAGGACTCGAGCAGCAGCGTTGTGAATCAGCTGCAGCTGATTCAGAAAGCTGCTCAAAAAGCAACGTATTTAGATTGCTGTGCACATTAACACAGTACTTCACAACCTGACCATAAGGGAGACAAATTAAATGTTTGGGTTTTCACATGATTGAAAAAATAGGGAAAGACAATGTTTAAGAAAAATAATATATATATTTTCATGTTTTTTCTCTTTTAACGTTGCTTTTTATGTGAAACTCTGGATAATTTCCCTGTGTGCATTTGAGGTAGTTGGGTCAAACCAACAGTTTATTTTAGACACTGCTTGAAACTAAAAAGTCAACGTTTTTCAAGTCAGTTGGTTGTCATGTGACTAACAAGCGACAATTTATGTTAACATGGGAACAAATAATCTCCAATACTCCAAAAATAATAATCTTTACAAGAAAATGTGTCAAACACTGATGCCTAAATCTGATTGGTCTTTCATTTATACTTCTTCTTCCAAATGTGACCTAATAAATATTGCTTCTGCTTGGAAACCAGGAACATAATCAATCATTCAGTCAATCATAATGAAACAAAATGGCTTCTTTTTGAAACACATTCTTGCTGCAACCTTGGATAATAATACAGGAATTATGCAAAAACCCATTTGAAATACAGCCTTGCTCTGCATTTAATACCAGCAATCCTACCAACTACACATTCAATTCATTGCTTACACAATTGGAATATAAATTCAATCTAATCACAAAACTAAACATTGAGAAAAAATGCAATTTGATTACCCCATAATGCCTTTCTGTTTTCCTCAGTTTGCAGTTATGTTGCTTGTGCCATTCAAAACTACCTGAACTCCTCTGTTACATTTATTATCGTTGCGGCGTGGCTGTTACCATTTCACACGACCATTTGCTCCTTTACATTTCAACTAATTTCCGTTTATTCTAACACAGCACTTGCAGCTGATGAGAGAACGGCTTAATCCACGCGATGTACATGTAAAAATGCCTTCAGACGGTTTTATGGAGCACCTGCTTTCACCCTGGAGGAAACTTTATTAAACCGACTGTATCTGTTGTGTGATTTATCTCCAGATCAGATCCACGGTCCCCTGCGTCAGTCAGCGAGCAAACAGCATTATGAATGATGGAGAAGATGTCAGACGAGATCATTGTTAAAGATCTCATCTGTCGAGAGCAAACATTGATAGAGATGTCTTTCCCCTTGATTGGGCCTGACCCATTTCTACCCCCCAACCCCCCTCCGAACACAGACTTATATGCAGAACATGTAATCAGGGGCATTCATACAGCAGTATCTAGTCCTACACATGCATCACACATACACAGACACAAATCTGAGTGGGGATGCTCTCTTGCAAATCCACCCAACCCCCCCACACGGAGATAAGACATCAGTCCGCACAACAACACCATTCACTCACTTTGTGATGCAATTTCCTGGTCCTCACAGAGTTGAAAAAGGCCATCAATCAAACTGCAACATCCAAAGCGCCCGCAGGGAAAATGCATTCGAACCGGGCTTGACCCCCCCGACAACTCCGTCACGCAATATTTGGATAGTCGTCTCCAAAGGTGGAAAAAGTTAAGTCCAACTCCTTTAAAGAGGCCCTATTATGCGTTTTGGCTTTTCCCTTTCCTGTGGTTTGTTATATAGTTTTAGTGCATGTAAATGGGCGGCAAAGGCTAAAATCCCTGTGTTCCCTACAGAAGGAGTTTCTCTCCCCCCCCTGCCTGAAAAGCCTCCTTTGGTTACTTACCGAACATAGAGACATCACTATGAAACACTGATGTTTCTATTGGCTAGCACTCCAACACATTGTATGTGATAGGCTAAGGGGCGGGACATCTCTAAGCGGTTGACCAATCACAACAGAGACCAACTAGAGCACACAATGGTTCTTCATAGATATAGCCTTTGAATTAACAACTAATAGAAGAGATAAATTAGACAATGTTGGACTAACATTCGCTGGAAAGAGGACGACAAATAAATGATGATAATATAGTTTATATTATTTTGTAACTTCTGTAACTTTTCCTGCATGTCTGCCATATTAACTTAAAAGGTGATAGTCGTCAATGTTGCGTAGATGACATTTTTCGGCTGCCCTCAAGAGGCATTTTCTTTATTTATTTCAGATTGATCTCTGATTTTATTTCTCAAATTTTCCCCCTTAAGCTGATTATAAAGTTGGTGAAAACTGTTCAGTTTGTAACCTGACGTGCCAGATGTTTTGTTTACATAGACCCGTGAGAAGCTGTCATTGAGTCACTTTCCAAAAATACTTGGCAGGTAATTGAATGAACCATCTTTCAAATAAACTCTTTCCAAAGCCAGTCGGGAAAAGAACAAAATATATATTTTACAGAGGAAATACTTGTATTAGCAGCCGTGATGTCTGTACAATCCACTGCAGGGTTCTCCTATACTTAGAAACTTGCTCCAATTAAAAGATAAATTCAACATTTGTGTAACTAATGCGCTGCGACTTTAGTTTCCATTGGGAAGCTGAACATTTTAAGAAATCTAAGATAGTTTCATGCACCTATGCAATATATACTAACTTGTTTCCCTTGCTTTATATTTGTTAAGGTATAAACAACCCCAACAAAGGATTCTTGAGCATTTACTGTTGTGTTTCAAAGACCTTTGATATATGTAGGTTGTCAAGTGAAGCTTGGACGTCCGCCTCTGCTGTTGCTATTTTTCTATCCTTTGTAATACGCCATTGATGCGCAGGCTAGACATTTGGGCAAAGGTCTCTTTATCTTTGCAGTAGGAGTGATTCAGGGTTGTGTTCAAGGACACTTGAGCAAGACATCGAAGTTTGAAAGAAGCTTCTATGTTTAATAAAAATATATGAGGTGACTGTGCCTTATTGAGTCTCATGAATCCTGGGTTTGTGAAATAAGTTTTTCTTCCTCGAAAAGATACATGACTGCCAGTGAAAAGACAAGTATGGCTGAATGTTTCCAGGAAGTGAAGTGGATAGCGATACACCTGAAGACCTTGAAGCTCTCTTTCTCCGCTTGTACATCGATTCTGCAAATACATGTGTTAAACTTTGAACGTCTCATTCAATTTCTGTCTAGTTTAATATGATAGGAATTTTAATCTGTCATGAAACAAAGTCCAATCTCTCCCTGTCTTTATTTCAAGGCAGACTATAAACAAGTGTAGTTTCTAGAAGTGGCCAGTAAAAGGTTTGGCATTGAAACCAGTGATGTATCATCTTTGACTGATGATGACACCCTTCCTTTTAAAGATCTTGTTTGTGTTGCGGTATCGAGTTTCAGAGGAAACTTTAGACTGAAATATATGAATCAGCTCAACTCTGGCATTCACCTACAGGCCTTTAGGGATATTACTAAAAAGAGATAAAGAAATTGGTTTATAACACACACATTTAAAGGATAACACAAATCAAAGGTAAGTAAGGTCAGAAAAGCTTCATGTTTTTCTCAGAAGATTGGAGCATTATTGCAATAGATATTCCCTCATTTTATGATTTGATGGCCGAAGTACTCCTGTGATTATTTCCATTCACTTATAGAAAAAATAGACTGGCTGTTAAAGGTCCCATGTCATGCTTTTCCGGTTATTACCCGTCCCCTTGTGTGTTATGAAGGTTTTTCTGCATGTGAACGGTCTGCAGAGTCACAAACCCTCAAAGTACACCCTGTAGCGAGTAAAACTCTAACACAGAGAAGACCTGTCTATGTTGCCCCAGAACGCCTCGTTGGAGATTTCTCTTTTTCTTCCTGGGTACAGTGACGTGCCCATACCCAAATGGACCCATTGGTTCAAATGGACCAATCCGTGGAGCCGTTACGTTACGTCCGCAGAGCCGTTACGTTAAGTCCGTGGATTGGTCTAAATGGGCCAATCTGCGGACTTCCTCACACACACACACTGAGTCTTTTCTCAGCTGAAGCTCCGCCGATTTCTCCTCCCTGAGATGGCGGGACGCGGTGAGGCTGTGAGTCGGTGTGTGAGCACATACACAAACTCCCAGCCAGGCTGCGGGTGTGTGTGTTTGTTCGGGCTGGGTTTCGCTGTGTCTCGCTGTCTCGCAGACGGCCACTGGGTTCATAGGGAGGGGGGGGCAGGAGCTCCAACAAGCCGTTTAGGACAGAGAGTGAATACACATACTATACAGAGATGCTGTATGAGAAACCAATGCGATTTTGGAAAATTGCACCATATAAATCAATTTTAGTAGACCTCAACAATGGAATTATGATCAGTAGAAATGGCCATGACATGGGACCTTTAAATAACAAAATAAAGATATGTGGGATTAACTAGATAAAATATGTAAATAAATACATTTGAATGGCATCATAAAAGCGCAGACATTCCCCAAGACCAATGGTGCATTCATGTGTCTCTTAGTTGTTCCCATTTCTTGAGTTGGAAAGTCTTTCTCCTTACTTGTGTGTGTGGGGAGTTTGAAGTTGTACTGTGGAAACAATACGGACGGTCCAATGACGTCTTGTATTTATTGCTCAGAGCGTTTAAACAACACGTTGATGGCTGTCTCTCAGATGTTGTTCAGAGTGAGTCATCTACGTGACATTTGTCATTTATTCCGACACCACCAAATGCAGCACAAATGGTTTGTCTGGTAGTGTTATTGAAACAGACACATCAATTACAAAATGCCTCGTAATTCTTATTTAAGTGCAACATTTAATGGGTTCTTCTTGTGTGTCCTTCCACTAAGTTTCATGAAAATCAGGGTCAGTATTATTTCCCGTAAGCCTGCTTGGAGACAAACGGTAGCAGAAAGAAACCTGATTGACGGTCATTTGTTTTCCAAATGTATGATTTATTTCAATGAACTTTAATTTGTCGTAAGCCAATTTTAGACGTGCTTGCTGATTTAGATCTCTTTCATCCACTGGCATGCTCATTGGTTCATATCAAACACACAGTGGAGCCTAACCCGCCGCTTGCTAAGAGCACATGACATTTTATTTGGGAGTTGTTATCCAAATACTGTTATTATATCAACTGAGTGGAGTGTTTGAGAGCGCTGTGATTTGTGGTGTAAAAGCCCCATATGCTGACTTCTGTTTGCCCTGCTGCTGCGCCATCGAGTGTTGAAAGACTTGTCTTGATGATGAATGATGAGCAAACTACACGTGAGAGAAGCATGGGTGTGTTCCACAAACCTTTACTCTCAGTGAGCGATGCTGGCCAGACGCCATCACTTGCATTTGGGCTGTCAGTTTGAAACACAGGGGATCCGTCTGCAAAAGTGCTGAAACAGTAATAGACTGTCAGAGAGGGACACAAGTCAGATTGCTGTTGGCAGACATGCAATACAACGAAAAAAACCTTGAGTGATGATTGTATTGGAGGCCAACAGAGCTTCAGAGTTTTAGCCATGTGTAAACATCAGGTTTACAACAAGGTTGTCGTGTCCCCCTTGAAGATCTGTCCTCTTTTTAAGGACAAAACCCACCCAACGGTATTTACTTTTATTATCATCAAATAAATCTCTCTATTTAAGTCAAATCTTTTTTTTAACCTTTATTTACTCCAGGTGGTTTCACAGAGAGATTTCCACTTTTTTTTAAGAAACGCCCTGTTTGCAAACCCACAGTAACACACATCCTCATCAGGAAGCTCCCCATTACAAAGTTTTTTCTCATTTGAGTGTACCAACTCAAAGTAACTTTATAGAGGACATATATTGCACATTTTCAGGTGTATATCCGTATGTAGTGTCTCTACTTTAAAGAGTCCTCTCCTGCTGATGTTCAGGTGTATATCAGTATGTAGTGTCTCTACTTTAAAGAGCCTCTCCTGCTGATGTTCAGGTTTCATATCAGTATGTAGTGTCTCTACTTTAAAGAGTCCTCTCCTGCTGATGTTCAGGTGTATATCAGTATGTAGTGTCTCTACTTTAAAGAGTCCTCTCCTGCTGATGTTCAGGTGTATATCAGTATGTAGTGTCTCTACTTTAAAGAGTCCTCTCCTGCTGATGTTCAGGTGTATATCAGTATGTAGTGTCTCTACTGGGACATCTCTCCATGCTTTAATGTTCAAAAAGCTCTTTATTTTTCTCATACTGCCTGTGCTGCAGCACCTCTTTTCACCGTCTGTCTGAAACCAGAGCCCAGTCTGCTCTGATTGGTTAGCTGGCTGGCTCTGTTGTGATTGGTCAACCACTTAGAGATGTCCCGCCCCTTAGCATATCATTTATTTATTTATTTATTTGACAGGGACAGTGCACATTGATTGACATTTCTGTAAATGCGCCAGAGTTAGCCAACAGGCTATTTTTCATCTGCAGTCCCTGGACAGATGTTGAAAGTCATCCTAAAAACAAATTAACCATCATATCATCAATCATCATATACAATGTGTTGGAGCGCTAGCCAATAGAAGCGTGAGTGTTTCGTAGTGATATCAGCATTTTCTGGAAGTAAACAAAGGAGTTAAATGGAGTTGTTTCAGGAAGAGGGGTGGGGAGTGTGTGGGAGAGAAACTCCCTGAGGGAACACAGTGATTTTAGCCTTTGCAGACCATTTACATGCACAAAAACCCATTGAACACACTACAGGAAAGGGAAAACCCCCCAAAACATTATAAGGCTTCTATAACGGGGAGGCGTGTGGCGCAATGGATAGAGCCTTGGCGTTGGGATCAGGGGGTCACAGGTTCAAACCCCACTGCAGTCAGCATGTCGTTGTGTCCCTGGGCAAGACACTTCACCCCAAATTGCTCCTGTGGGGATTGCCCACAGTATTGAGTATGTAAGTCGCTTTGGATAAAAGCGTCTAACAAGTAACATGTCATGTCATTTAATAATGAAGCACTGCATTAGTTCAATCACATACTCTTTAGCCACAAATCACCTTGTGTTCCCTCACTCAGAGTTATTGTGTGGGCATTATACTATATTTCTTCACAGGTCGACACACAGGTTGAAACAGCAGAATAAAATGTTTCAATGTGCTGCCATTTGTTGATCCACTCCCTTCTAATCCCCCCGAGTGCAAACTAGCTGTAACATGGACCATTAGCTAAAGAATGTTGAACATAACTATACCGGTTGTGCCTCGTCAGCCAAATCAAATAACTCCTTTTACAAGCGCCGCTTCACAACACGGTCCTGCTTTCAGGCCCAGCGCCAGAACAATGTTGATTCTGCCTGAGGCCGGAGAACAGAGGCGCGTTAGCCTTGATTTACGCCGCCTTATTGGAATTCCTTTACGAGCGAATGGAGCATTTGAAAAAAGGATGGATTTCTCAAGAGGGCCTTCTTGACTGATAAGGGCCTATTTGCGATAGGGATCAAGGAGGGGTCCGGCGATGAATCACAGCGATGTGAGGGAGTACAGCTGGAAGGGAGCCAGTTCGGGGCGTTATGCAAGACTCGAGAGGTAATATCTGCCAGAAAAGCAATGGAGAGTTTACCTAGTGGGGCGTGGAGAATCAGCCGAGCGAGACCAAGACAAAGCAAGCGGAATGTAGAGAGTTGACAGGAGTTAGCATTTCAAGGTCCCCTATTATGCTGTTTTTCATCAATATATTATAGGTCTCAGATATATTCAAAACATGTCTCTGAAGTGATTGGCTCCAAACACCAAACAGATCATTGCAGCATCCCATAATCCCCTCTGTTTCAGCCCTGTTTCAAAAGTGCTGATTCTCTGTCTGTTACTTTAGATGAAAATAAGGAGCCCCTCCCCACGCCCCTCTGAGAGATATTTGGTTCAAAAGAACTCAATGGTGCTCTAGAGGAGATTCAGGTGATAAGGTGTGTGTGGGGGGGGGTTACCTTGGTTGGTGATTGGCTAATGGTTACTCAAGCCAAAACATCGTTATGACATCTTAAAGTGGCCAAAATCTGATCAGCTCATTTTCAGACAGGTTTTTATATAAATGGATCAGGACAAAAAGAGAGGAATCTTTCTTCCTGAAACTTTCAGAGTCTCTTCACACAGAGGGGACACATGTTGATGTAGAAAAGACATGAACAAGTGGATTTTGCATAATAGGTGACCTTTAAATTGAGAGCATGGTTTTCATTTTGTTAATTTTGATATGTAAATCATGCTTAGTCAAGGAGTGAGTGAACTATTACTACTAGTAGCAGCTAAGGTTTCCTTTTCTTTTGTGTGTACAGATTGGGTTAAACTTTGGGAATTCTCACGTCTAGTCCAAGCTCAGGGGCCTCATTCATAAAGCCTTGCGTAGGATTCACGTGGGAAGGTTGCTTACGTAGGACAAAGCAAATAAATACGCACAGACATTTTCCGATTCATAAAACACTGCGTACCGGCGTAGGACTTGCGTGCGGCACGTCCTACGCCGGTTTCCCTTTATAAATCACAATCAACTCGAAATGCGGCGCAGCTTTAGCGGGCTTCGCGTAACGCCCATATTTGCCTATAAATAGTCAAAGAAACGCCTATTAATATTCATTTTGACTGACTGCATGAAGAAAGAAATTTCACACCGTGTCAGATTTTGGTATTTTTGAGAAGGTGGAGACAAATCACATTGTTTGGTGGATGCAGTTTGAACCAGAGTAGCAGCATGGAGGTCGGATCGTCACCAAAATAAATAAATAAGTGGTCCGAAAAAAGTTAATGACAAAATAGTATTTTGTCACACACTGCCTGAGGAAGGTTATGTGTATTTTGAAAATACACATAACCTTCCTCAGGCAGTGTGTCAGTGTGTTTGTGCCGGGGACAGGAGACCCCCCCATGATGAGAAACTGTAAGAAAGTATCGGGGGATCCCTGCGGAGTGGAGTCAATTCATGTTTATTTTTTTATTCGGTGGTTTGTGTTCCAGCTGTCGATCAGCTGTGCGCAGCGTCTCCACTGCAGCCTGTGCGTCTCAACCCCCCCGCAGCAACTCTATATCCACCAGTTAAAGGAAATACAACTAATGTGTTGAGTTATATCAGCTGCCAAATCTACCAAATATATGGTGTTCTTAGTTTCCATACCTCCTGTGTTTTATGAGCGACTTATCAAGTCTTAGCAAACGGCATAAAAATGATTAAACATGATTGTATATAAAACCATGCTCGTATCTATACAACCTATAGAAATACAGAACGGCCTCAGTTTAGACGTAATTCTGTCCTTCAGCATATCGCATCATTTATGAGAATACATGTCATAACATTAAGACAACATATTCAAGGTGGTTTTCAATAACATATCTGTATATATTTATTTCTCCAAGTTAGGTTTTTGTGTGCACTAAGGAGTCGCAAACAGGCGTTTGTTTCAATCATTTTAAGATTGGCTTTAATCAATGTTTGCAAAGGAATTCTTCATATATGATACATGAGAGGTAACATTTTATTTATGGTATTATTTTTCCCATATTTCTCTCCATTCTTCCTTCTGCCAACAGTGTCGCAGTTTCTCGTCTCTCCCGTTGTTGTGCTTAGTGCGTACGCATGGGTCAGAGATTGCGTGGAGGACCGCACATTTTCCCGTCAAGTTTGTTTTTTATAAATCGCAAACATTGCTTAGAAACTGGCGTACGCCATCTTTTGAGCGTACGCACCGTTTATAAATGAGGCCCCAGATCTAAAGATGGGAACAAATATTTCAGTGATTGGGTTGAAATATGACCCTAACCCAATCCTAACCCTATTATTCCCTCACTATTTGCTTCTTGATGTGTTAATTCTTAGGCTGTAAGCTATTATGTATGTATGTAAGCTATATTGCCATGTGCAATATGGTAAAAGCCTCTCCTAGCAGAGACATATCACCGTTTCCCTTAGTGCCTTTTAGTGTCTTTCTTCACTCTGTTATGGTTGCAGCCCTACAAATTACCTCTAAATTACCCACTATGAGGCAGGCAGTTTATTTCCGTAAAAAAACAACAACTCAACTGTACCTTGCCCAACACCAAACAGGATTGGCAATTAGCTGGTAAATGATAGTAGAACCTCGATAGCAGTGGCTAAAAAGACATGTATTTCTCTCAGTGGGTTAATGGACACCAATCCAGTGATTATTAGACTTCATTCGCCAGATGGGCACCAACACAACTTAAATGTAATCCTATTAATGTCAGTAAAATGTGTTAATAAAGAACTTTGCTAGCAGGTTAACCACAACATGTCTTTAAAGCATGCTGCTCTGCCCCAAACTGGCCAGAAATATTCATGGATGTTTAAACCGTTGGCAGATTCGACAACTTTAATTGAGCGACTCATCCATCCTTTCTCTATACTCACTTTTCACAAGTGAGACCATGCTATAGCAGATTCAATTGGCAAAATTCAGCAAAAACGGATATAATAATACAAAGTAGGAAAAGTTTTACTTCTTCCCATTGACTTTCCGTTTGATGTAAGTGGTCACTGCACTTGTGCTGAATAAAACTCTTCAAAATGGATTTATTACATACTTTCCACAGCTCCGCCACTGAAGTTGTGCCAATCCAATTAATTGCACAAATCTTTTATTTTGTCATTCAACTGCCAGTCCAATTTTTCTATAAAACCCTTCTATTTACTGGCGTCTGGCCAAAAACAATCATTGCTCAGACAGAAAAGCTCCCTTCGACCATTCATGGACGTCATATTCAGAAGTGCTCTGGCTCATCGTAAAGCCACTGCGTATTTATTATTTTCTTATCACAAAAAGTGTAGTTACTTCTATGGCGTCTTGAATATGAAACCATTTGGAGACTGAAAATTGTTTAATATCTAGTCTCCTAAAAGCCAATATAGTTCACTCGGTGCTGCGTTGTTTTGGAAAACATATATGTTTTTAAGTTCCTGTCAACTTCTTATCGTGAATCCTAAATGTCACAAGACTCAAACTAACAGTCAGATGTTCCTCTGGAGATTTACTCTGCTGTCACATGTCAGCAAACACCTGTTGCCACAAGGTGTTTGCTGAGAGACGTTACAGTGCCAACACTTTCACATGACTGTCATAAGATGACATTTTTCTACACTTATTCCTGCCTTTCTCCACTCTGTACTAACTGAGTAAAGCAAAAACATGAGAAAATAACCGAGGCCTTGGAGGCAGATAAATATAATCCATTCGGTTCTTTTCATAAAAACACAAAAATATGAGGAAATGTCAAGTCCTTAATTTTCGCAACCTGGGGCTTTTGGTGCTAACTGAAGATGTTTCAATGCTAATCAAATTTTAGTTGACTTTGCAAGCCCATACTTTAAACTATTGATCTTTAATCAGGTGGGATTCAGCATGATAAGGTCCTTGTCTTGCAGCTCATAATAATCCCATGCCTTCCCATCTTATCCCATGCATAGCAGACCAATGTAAACTTGGCACATCAGCAAAAAACGTAATATAATATGTCATATTACACAAAGATATGAAAGTATTACTCCGTTGGCTGTCTAAATAAACTCCTCAAAGAATTGATTCAATATTCAAACTAAGCCTGTATGCAAAAAGGGTAATTTCTCCTCCAAATAAAGTTGTTTTGCAAGTCAAATCAACGTTTTCACGGAAGTTCTTGAAGGTGTCTTGAGGTGTTGGATCGGTGTCTTGTGGATGCCATCCTCTGGAGGTTTTCCAAGTATGTCTGACTGATTAAACACCCTTGGGCGGATCCATAACTTGATCAAGGGATGTGGATAGGGCGGGAAATGTTCGTGATACCTTGCTTTTAATTTATCATCTGGCAAAGTTTGCCAAAAAGCTCCACCCATTAAGGTTGAACTCGGCCAGTGAGATCATTTCTGCTGCAGGATATAAAAAGATTCTAACAGAACATAACAAATGAGCAGTGCATGTCTCCTATACTACCTGTGCCACGTCCTTTTTTAAAATCATTTTATTGGTGTGCTTGTTCCAGTTTCAGCTCTACTCTCCTGCCCTCCTGTAGTCTCAGAGACCAGAGAGGTATTTGCTCACAGTTGTGTGTTTAACAGCCATTTGACAGTTTTCATAAAAGCATACTGCTGGCCTGAGCCTCTGTCTTGCATGCACACACCAACATGCGCCCCCCTCTGTGATGTTGCCGATGCAAATACACACTCCCTATGAGGCTTTTTACCTCAAGGACCTTCTTATTCTAAAAGGAAAACCTTTTGTCAACAGTGTGTGTTTGTACACACGGCGCAGCCTTGGAGAAATTCAAAGAGACTGTGTGCGTTTCTGAAAACTCAATAGCAGGGATGGTGATGGGGGATCACGTCTCAGGCCTCAAAGCACTTTGCTACTTGGAAATAATTCAAACAAGCCGGAGCTCAAATGATATTTTCTATATTTGTTGTGCCAGATAATGATGCCATTATTGCCTGCTCACACTGTGTTAGAATGTATTTATATGTACTGTTTGCTTGGCAGATGATACCTCTTTTTGCTTCTACAAGAACGCACTTAAAACACACAATATAATCATGGTTTGCACTTTCTGACCAAGTATAGCTTAATGGACGATGAAACTTTATCCATATCTCAGGCTTGCTGAAGTTCCCAATGCTAGTAGTTTAGCATCCAAGAGTGTAAACCTGAAATATCAGTTTGTTGGTCAGTCATTAATCTTTGGTTTTATATATTTAACAAAGCAACATGTTTTGTTCAAACGTCTATAGTTACGATTTAGGTCCAAAATACTCCAGCATACAGTAGAAGTGATTTGTTTCGAGTGATTTGTACCCAATGTGAAATGAAGGAGTTGGTACAATTGGATTAAGGTGCCCAGTAGCAAATTGTTGCCCCATGACCCCTCTAACAGCTTAATGATGCAAAGGTTTGGCCAACACATCGTTTTATAAATTGTTCAGGCATAAAAAGATGAAAGTATCGACTATTGTTGTAGAAAAACATATTATCTCACATTATAATATATATAATTTATAGGCATTTTTTATTCCTTTAATTCTTAAGATTTCACAAGTTTGGAGCTGAAAAACAAAAGCATTGAACCAAGTATTGTTATATACGTAAAGTACAAAGCTGTGATTCAATTAAACAAAAACTTCATTAAGACAGTGTTTGTGAGGTGGTGTGACCCTCTACTTTTCATATCTTTTAAAAACTTAAAATGCATTATTACTTTGCAAAAGGGTCTGTGTTTACATTACAGGGCCAAGCTTACATCAGACACTCAGTCTCTCTTTCTATTAAATCCACACGTGACTTTCCTTTTAAGCATGACATTCATGACCTAATATGTTGGTCTTTTTCCTCTCCAGTAGTTTTCCAATACAGCGTTAGAAGCAGTGTTTAGTATTACCTGCAGTACAGTGAGTCAAATCATTCATAGGGTGGCATACAAAGTGTTAAAAAGCCCGAGGGCAGGATTATTTCCCTGCCATCGGAGTAAACCCTGCATGAGACCGTTTCAGGATTTGCCCCGTTAAATTGAACCCATATTTTCAGAATATCAATTGAGGCAGTAAATGCTTGCTGGGCCATAATAAAGACTCCAACAACAGAAACAAGCTGCTCCCTCAACTGCAAAATTATTCAATTGAATTCTTCCACAGGCAGCGTGTGACCACGAGGGAGGATTTATTGACACGTATTTGGGCTGGCCTGGGTCAGTCAGTGATGTATGAACTTTTGAAAATATCGCTTTTCTTTAAATGCGCCTCTGAAGGATTTATCCTTCTTGGAGATGATGGCTGGCTACCCATGCATGTTCATGTAGTTCACTGATAGAAGATGGAAGCTGTATGTTCAGGGATTAGTGCCGATTGGTCCATGAAACACAAAGATACAACACCAAACCCTCAAGTTACTCAGCAGTATTTTAGATATGGCCATATAGTAGGGGTGGGAATCACCAGGCTCCCCACGATACGATACTATCGCGATGCTTAAGCCACGATACGATAGTATTGCGATTCTACGATATGCTAAGTATTGCGATACGATATATTGCGATATTGCAGATCACATGGCTCACATCCATGTCCGTCTTCCCTTCCTGGTTAAAACATGTATTTGCAATATGAATAGTTTATGTAAATAACCCAATTTGTGCACCTGAAAAGGAGATGGCATTGTTTTTGTTACTTTCATTGCAATTGTATACATGTCTTAACGTAACTTCCTGTTTTATATACGACCATCTTTCTGAGGGATATGCTACAGTTTATATAATAAAATATCGATACTTGGCATCCGTGTATCGATACAATCGTCACGCAAGGTATCGCGATACTATGCTGTATTGATTATTTCCCCCACCCCTACCATATAGGATATGATAGCATACAATAGCTCAGTTTAAGCAACTGATTTTGTATGATATCAGAGCAGCACATCCATGTTTTTAATTAACAAATAGTCTATAAAAAGAAATGTGATCTGCTATCTTAATCCAGACCATTCAAATATAATTAGACATTAATTAACACATACATGCCAGAACAGTGTCCTGTTGAACCATGTGAAAACAAATCATCTAATGGCACATTTTTTGTAAAAGTTTCTCTAAAATCATCGTTAGTTGCTCTCCAGCGGCCCTTCCTACGTCTTTTTCTATAAACGGAAAAAGATGCATCACCAGACATCATGATTTTAGTTGGCTCTCCTTCTGGCTCCCTCAATCTGTTTCGTCCAATGCTATCTTAGTGCTTCTCTTTTACTGCGTGGCCTCGAGGCTGCAGGATATATTTCTTGATCTAATTGATGGCTTATTGCCAATTACGTCCATAAGGAGGAACCTCTTGCCAATGTCTCTCCTCTCTCAGTTCACAACAGAGTCTGTTTTTCTTATCAGGTCCTCAGGTGCCTTTTCAGGAGCAGAGATTTGCTGGACATTAAGAAGAAAACAAGACTCAATAGTAGCTTTAAACAGTAGTCTGTATAATTCAACAATTTCTGCATAATGCTTTTTGCACTACAAAAACCCATTTACCAGGTTATTACAATGAATTATGCTCAATGACAACATGCAACGCTACTGCAGGATATAAAGTCCTGGGTTGCTTATCACATACTGATCGTTCGAAACTTGATAGAGACTGATATACTATTCAAATTCGATGAAATTTGGTAGACATTCATGGTTCCTTGGTGTTGGGATCAGGGGGTCACAGGTTCAAACCCCACTGCAGTCAGCATGTCGTTGTGACCCTGGGCAAGACACTTCACCCCAAATTGCTCCTGTGGGGATTGTCCACAGTATTGAGTATGTAAGTCGCTTTGGATAAAAGCGTCTAACATGTAATGTAATGTAATCAAAAATTACTCTATTTATGGTGAAGAACTACATAGAACTGATTGAACTAAAACGTGTTGCCTAACCCTAACCCTAACATTATCCCACTTCACATTGAAGATATACTGTATCATCAAAATGATTAGTACAGGATATAGCATCAACATGAGAATCAAATCTTTACTCTATGTGAGGTCAAGAAATACACATGTTAGATGTACCTAACCCTAACATTACCACTTTTGAAATGCTGAGACATTGTATAAAAAATCACAACATAAAAGAAGGTCAAGCATAATCCAGAGATTGCTGAATCACTAATGTTGTGTTTTAAAAGGATGAAGAAACAATAAATGACAAACTGAGAAACAGCTAAGTTCCCAATGTTAGGCCAATGCAGCTGATGGTTGAAACTTCTTATCAAAATGTATACAAATAGTAATATAAGCATTAGGCACTACCATACAGCAATATCGTCTAACATCCACTGTGGGCTCTTTATCCTTTCTTAACAACCATCAGAGTTTAAAAGTAACCATTAAATCAAGCAGCATTAGGACAACTGTACGCCGTTGTTGTAAATACACACATCTCTCAACACATGCATGCAGTGATCTTTAAAAACCATCACTTCTCTATCTGTTTGCCTCTCTGTACTTATAACTGACGGACGCAAAACAGAAGCAAAGACAAATCGTTTTTCCCTGCAAACACATACTGCTCTGTGTATTCCAAAACAAGAGTGCAAACACTTACAGGAGCACACACACACACACACACACACACACACACACACACACACACACACACACACACACACACACACACACACACACACACACACACACACACACACACACACACACTCTCTTTTTGGAATTCATATCCTTCTGTGTGTTGCCTTGATGCATAATGGAATGACACTGACATTTCCCTGCAGCTATTTCACACACACGCATCAACAAGACAATGCAAACAAAAGCAGTGAATCCTTGAAACGCTATCTTGAGGCTCAGTCTCCCTTTTTTACTAAAAACACCTTTTGAATGTTGATTCTGCGGCTCTCTAAATCCCACAACTCCTTGATTTGGACGGTCCTGTTAACCAAGATTAATGCGAGAGGGCCGGCTTCGTTGCCTTGTTTTTTGTCTTAGGCAAATTCTTCAAAACGTTAAGAGCTGTTTATTAATGTGACATTGATCAATAATGACTGATGCTGTAATTATAGGCCAAAAGCAGCGCCGTTTGACGTTGAATTTTAAGCAGGCTGAGGGAAGAAAGTGCCAAGAGCTACTCCATCACGAGCAAGTTCATCTCCAGCTTAATTAATCTTCATTTTGAGGACGGATCCGTCTCACTAATGCACTTTTATCATTGCTCACTGTTATACTGTATGCTGGGATAAACTCATTCAATCAGGAGCTCGCTGCGGCACCTGAAGCCAGGGTTGTATGTTTGTTCTGTGCAGGCTTGAGGAAAAGTGAATAATGTATGCAGCTTTGTTCTAAATTCTCAACAGTCGCTCCGTTTTCTCTCCTCTAGCTCTGTTACTTTAATGGTCTTTCCTCATAATGAAATTTGGTGACGGTTCTTGTGTCTGCTGTTTCCAAGAACAGCCTGATGTAATACTGTACGTGTGAGATATAGAAGAACCACACTTTTCACAGATCTCTTTTAATTAATTAATCCATAACATACCATCTGCATCTGGATCTATATATGTGCCAAAACAGACAATGACTGGATGCATGTGCCAGATTTTATTCATCGATGTAGGTACATTATAATCCAGCATTCAGAAGATGGATACCCTATGTCTCAGTTATTCTTTAAGAAACAACGGTTTAAAAAATGCATTAATCTAAATCTAGATTCATGCCAAGGATAGAGTTTTACTTTTCTCTTGTTCTTGGCCTGATTTTATGTTTGATTGAACTGAATTAGCTGCCATGTCTTTAAGTTATGCTGACAAACCAACCAGTGTTCTCAGTAGAAGCTAAAATGACTTTCAATAGACCTACACATTTGTCTATAATGACATTAAAGCTGTTTTCTGGAAAGTTAAGGGCTGCACAACAAGCTGTGAACACAACGCTAACCAGGTATCATGTTACACAGGTGATACAGCACACTTTTGTGCATCAGTCAATCCTCACAGTAAATGCAGAGCTGAATCCAGATCAAATGCACGCTAAAGGCTCTTTGAGCATGTTTTCTCTCAGTGATTGTGATGTTATGTTAAATGTTTATTGTTTTTCATGTATTGTGTCTTGATATTTGTCTGTTGACTTATCCGACCGGCCGACATCGTCCGACCGGCCCACTTCAGTACCGGCCCATCGGGATTCGTCCCGAACGTCCCGATGGCCAGTCCGCCACTGCATAAAGCTGCTGTGATGCAAGTCGAATTTCAGACTTGATCTGACCATTAAAGTGTTATCGTATCGTATCTTATCGTACAGCAAAGACATGAGCGAACATTGGCGAATGTTCACTCTGAGCCAACACAGAGCAACATTCCCATGTATTTGTTGGAGTCATGCAAGTGTTTTCAATCTTCTTTTAGCACTTTTTTGGTCTCCACCGACTGCTGAGAAAATATATCTGTCTCTGATCAGTTCATTTCCCCTTACATCCGGTTGCTAGTGGCTAACTCTATCTGTCTGCTGTCTGTTGATGAGCAGGCAGTGAACAATGAGTAGTCAACGCACCGCTGTATGACGGAAACAAGGTAGATGGAATCACTGAAAACAATAAACCAAGATGCTGCAGGGTCAGTTGGGGAAATTCTCTATGAGTGTGTAACTGCTAGCAACCTTTTTAACGTAATATAACGTCTTTGATGTATTGCTAATATAAATTATTGATAATAGGAGCTCTGAAGTCTTGCTGCCATCATGCAATGTTATGTATCTTAAGATTTCTTTGGTTTTGGTTGGCCAAGGACACTGCAAAAGTAACTTCTGAAGGAGACACTTTTTCCCTTTGACTTCCCACGGCCAACAACTGAAAGCAGCTGTCTGTTATTAATGAAAACATTTCTGATGAGAGTTATAGGATTTATCCAAAACAGACGTAAAACCGACACAATGAGCTGAAAGACACAAAAATGCTCAGTAGAGCTGAAGGAAGGAGTTTGATGAAATGTGTACCTTTGTTAGATTAACTTAACTAGAAACCCCTTTCACATTGCACAGAGTCATTTATTAAAAGAAACACATTTGTTATAGCAGTTTATATATTTCTAAAGCTAAAGCCAGTACACATAAACCTTGTAGTTGTAGTTGAGAATAACTACCTGCATCGTTGCCTCAGCTTTGTCCCTCTGTGGCGTATCATTGAAATTACACATTTGCTTATGTTTTATCCAGTTGTTGTGCTTGTTTGGTTTGGCACAGGACTTCTTTGTCCTGAAAACATATCCTGTGAATGGTCAGGTTGCAGTCTGCTCTCAGATGAGTCCTCTTGGCACAGAGCAGCTCCTGTAAGGCAATCTGGAGATTAAATATTTGTTCGAGGTCGACTTCTGTACGAGGAGAAGTGTGTTTTTGTTCTCGTCTTATCGTGAGTATTGAAACATTAAACTTGCCAATCTTCTAGCCCCAAACATACCAGGACCAGGGGATCTGTAGTTTTGTTTTAACAACTTACTAGTAATTGGTTCCTTCTGTCTTGTTGGTTTGAAGTTTTCCTCTCCACCCTCCATGGTGCATTTGAGGTAATATTTAAAAATCCTCTCAATTTACTGAAGACACAGAGGGAAACTGTATTATTTATTGTGAAAAATGTCCCAACACCACAACAGTGTTCTGTACAGTGTCAGCCGAAACAGATGGAGGAATGAACAAATCTTAATTAACGGCATATCACCAGACTCACAGCACCTCGCAAACTGTAAAAAACAAAAAGATTGTCCTCACTTTGTCTCTATAACACCAGAATCTCGGAAGAATCCTGTTCACAGACACCAGTGCCAACTTGGCCTTGTTAAATGTATTAATCACCTTTGGTTCAGTGCTAAACTTGTTCCTATTTCTTAGTTGTGTGTCACCTCAAACTGCTGGCAGATGCTTGTTGTCTTGTTGGCCATCTGTGTTGCCACAATTTGTGACTCTGAGTAGGAGATACTTAAGTCTACAAAATAAATTCCATATTTCCTTCTTATGAATACCAGAAGGTTTATGTGACAGTACTTTTTCCCTAGAGTGGCTCATATTCACAGTAAATCCATACAAAAATCCCTGTATGAAGCTTTCATTGCAAATAAACACTTCACCATCAGTTCCTTCTTTCTTTATGATATAACCACACGGCCACTTCAAACTTGTCACATATGGTCGCTTGGTAAGGACTTTTTTGCCCTAACCCTAACCCTAACCCTAACCCTAGCTTCACTTTTAAACACACTGGATTTGCACACAAAGGTCTGCATGATATGGAGAAAATCAAATATCATAATATGTTTGACCTCCATACATATATCACAAGGATATTGTAGGATTGACTGTTGGTGCTCAGCAAAAATATTTAATTAATGACATTTTTTTATGAATACTCATCATCTGTTATGTGGATATAAAGTTGGGACAAGAACATCTAAAACAATCATGAGAAAACATAACTTTACTTTAATGCAGGCCATAAAACCAGGAACACTTTTGACATATTAGGATATTAAGATATCCAAATTATAAGACAATTTCTTGGTTTATGTTCAATAGATTTCCAATTTGGGATCAATAAAGTATCTATCTATCTAGTCCTATTTCACACTATCAACATATTGCCCAGATCCATGCACACATGTCCAAAGTTTCGACTATACTTTATGCTTTTAATGTTTTCTGTAAAGCACTTTGGATTTGTATTCTCTTGAAATGTCCTTTATACTGTATCTGCCTTGCCCTAGCTATTCTTTTGGACATTTCCATAATGTTTTTTTTCTTTTTGTGCAATTTGCTAATATAAATTGATATGGATGGAGGCGTATTTTATTCCACCCACACTGCAGGGCAATTTTCTGATCTGACTGCCTCCCCCCACCACATCCAGTCATTATGCCATGTGGGAGGTGTCTCTTATATGAGAAAAATGTCCTTCTTGCATTTTTCTGGGGGGATTTTTCATTGATCCGGCTCTCCGATCGTCTTCAGCTGTTAGAGATCAATGCCAACAGTGGCCTTTGACCTCTGGTGCTTCATCAAAACTCCTCCGATCCACCTTCCACGGATCGAAGCGACCATCAGCGTATTGATCTCTCGCTCCGTAGCCTGGTTCCTGTGATAGAGCTTTTACAAATACACAAGTTTTCATGTGTAGAAGAACTTACACATTAGCATGTCCTGATCTCTGGCTGTTAGGGATGTGACAGCTGCTCTTCTTCCGCAGCAACAGATGAACTCCACGTTGTCACATTATAATGAAGCCACAGATTCTTTATAGGGCACCTTTGGTTTGTCTACTGTTGTTTGGCAGCTATGAAAATGTTCTTTCCCTAATTAGGCTCAGCAGCAAAATACATTTTCTCCCCCATATCTCGCCAATTATCTCAGCGAAATATGTGAATGTGTGTTTTCTTAAGAGAGTACTTTGCACAAAGTTCCATCTGTCCTCTACTTCGCGACAGAGTTCCATATTACCCTTATGAATAAAAAACAGTGATTGAACGGAAATTGCATCTCAGTCATTACTCGACTGTATTTAGACCTTTTGGCTCTGTTAACTAATTAGTGAATTGCTAATTTGAATTGCAGATGACAGTGTGCTTTTACAGTGAGTGGGCTGACCTGAGGCTGAGTGAGGTCTCATTATATTTGACTTCATACAAAGAGACATGCACACAGACCTAGGTGCTTACATGCACATACATGCACATAATAATATGCGTTCTTCCATTAGTCATATGTGCAATATCAGTGTTTGTGTGTAGCTGGTGCTCCATGGAAAGGCCCTCACTTCTTCACAGTTACCTTGAAGATATGAAAGTCGGCCCTCATTCAAGTCCTCGTTGCCCTTCAGGTTTCTTTTCATAGTTAGGAGAGAAAAATGTAGCAAGACATGATCATACAAAGATGAAAATGTTTAGATCAAGTCGTGCACCTGCTCTTATATGACATGTTTCAAGTGTTGATTGGGTTGCAGTATTAAGAATCTGTTTTTGGATTGATAACTTTATTGACAAATGCATTGGACCGCCAATTACCACCTCTAAAAAAAAAGTCCTACATAACGTCATCAGTGCAATGTTAACAAACCTCAGCTGGGCTTGTGTTGCTATGGTAACGGCATGCGCTGACAATAAACCCCTGAACCCAAAATGCCTCGCAGCTGTCACTTTGGTACACATAGCCTCAGTGCGAAGTATGAATTAAACGCAGAATGTAACCCACTAAGGAATGCTTCATCTAAACTTAAAAAGTGCTCTCCTGCTGATGTTCAGGTGTATATCAGTATGTAGTGTCTCTACTTTAAAGAGTCCTCTTCTGCTGATGTTCAGGTGTATATCAGTATGTAGTGCCTCTACTTTAAAGAGTCCTCTCCTGCTGATGTTCAGGTGTATATCAGTATGTAGTGTCTCTACTTTAAAGAGTCCTCTCCTGCTGATGTTCAGGTGTATATCAGTAGGTAGTGTCTCTACTTTAAAGAGTCCTCTCCTGCTGATGTTCAGGTGTATATCAGTATGTAGTGTCTCTACTTTAAAGAGTCCTCTCCTGCTGATGTTCAGGTGTATATCAGTAGGTAGTGTCTTACTTTAAAGAGTCTCTCTGCTGATGTTCAGGTGTATATCAGTATGTAGTGTCTCTACTTTAAAGAGTCCTCTCCTGCTGATGTTCAGGTGTATATCAGTATGTAGTGTCTCTACTTTAAAGAGTCCTCTCCTGCTGATGTTCAGGTGTATATCAGTATGTAGTGCCTCTACTTTAAAGAGTCCTCTCCTGCTGATTTTCAGGTGTATATCAGTATGTAGTGTCTCTACTTTAAAGAGTCCTCTCCTGCTGATGTTCAGGTGTATATCAGTATTTAGTGTCTCTACTGTGACATGTCTCCATGCTTTAATGTTCATACTCATACTGTCTGTGCTGCATCACCTCTTTTCACCCTCTGTCTGAAACCAGAGCCCAGTCTGCTCTGATTGGTTAGCTGGCCGGCTCTGTTGTGATTGGTCAACTGCTTAGAGATGTCCCGCCCCTTAGCCCATCACGTACAATGTGTTGGAGCGCTAGCCAATAGAAGTGCTGGCGTAACATATTGATGTCACTATGTCCTAGAAGTAAAGAAAGAAGTAGTGCCTCTTTAAAAGTCCACTTATTCGATTTTTTTACTTCTCCGTCTACTTCTGCATTGCCATTTTAATATATTTTAGGAGGTCCAAATAAGAGAAGAATTTTCAACAGCCAAACATTCTAATATGTAAACCTAAACCTGTCCAAAATGAAGGCAAAGCTGCTTTTAACCAAAGCGTCCTATTTAAATGATCTTGACACGATGTGACAGCGTTCATTATTTATTTTTGACAGCATTTGACAACAAATGGGTATATTTACACAAAGCTGAAACAACATTCCATTTTGCATCACAGTGGTTAAAAAAATGCTGAGAGGACAATGACAAATGTAGATTTCTTAAACTGGATTTTCTCTGCCCAAGCCATGTTTTTTTTACCAGGAGAAACACATCAGGAGAGGCCAGCAGTGAAACCTTGTTCGTTGTGATGTATTATTTGAATACGACAAATTCACCATATTCTTGCTTTGACATTGGACATTATTTACCTGCGTAACATTCGCTTTCTGGTGCCCTATTGGCAGTTTTAGTTTAAGTTAAGTTTTCTATTTTATTTCTTTGATTAGCCGCTACAAGTACAATCATTTTTTAATAGTAGAAGGCAGAGAGGCTGCTTGGATGCCAACTCCAGGATAAAAAAGCTTAGTTGACCTCTATTCCATCTCTGCCATCTTTGATGAGCTGGATAACGAACGAGGTCTTCAAAGAGAAACCGACATGCTCTTTCTGCACCTGCCGGGCTCATAGCTGCATTTCTCTGCATATGCATCATGCTTCATAAAATATTCACATCTTTCTGGTCAAACATTATTGAACACAAACAAAAACACAAACAGAGCTCCCGACCCAACACATGCACACAGAGTCAACATGACAGGATTGCTGGTGTTTGTCTTGTTAGGGAGGAGAAATGAGCGGAGATAAGGAGCTGTGATCCTCCTGTTTATTTACGTCTCTATCACAGCAACCTGACAGCATTCATACACTTCAAACAAAGACAGATGGCTTCCGGAAAAGTCAGGAAAAGTCTGTCCTGCTTATCCCTCCATCTATCTATATCCCCATCTCTGACGCTTTCTATCTTCCAGTGCTTCCTCTGCAGACTGAGAAGAAAAGCTTCTAAACTTCATTGGATTCACTCGTACAGTCATTTGGAGAGATGGCAACATTACACACAGCTTTACTCAAGTAGAAGTACAGATACTCGTGTTTAAAAATACTCTGGTAAAAGTAGGAGTACTGACTAAACTTCTTTACTCAAGTCAAAGTAAAGAAGTATGGGCTTCTAAATGTACTTAAGTAAAAAGTACCCATAACTAGCAGCTGTTTTAAAGAGTACCTGACCTCCCTTTATATTAATAGAACAATAATGTCATTGTTAGCTAATGAATGTTTCCATGCTGAACAACGGCAACATGACAACGTTTTCATTGGTCCCTCTTTAGAGAAGACCAGGAAATGATGGATACACGGATCGTGTTCAAATCAATAGGCACGCAATGACTCTAAATAATAATGATCACGCCACCAAACACACATTCATACTAAAGGAACCAGCCTGTTTGGAAAATGTAAGAAGTAGAAAGTGCAGGTATTTGTGTTCAAAATGTAAGAAGTCAAAGTAAAAAGTCGTCAGAAAAATAAGTAGTGGAGTAAAGTACTGATACCAGAAACATGTACATGTACAGTAACGAAGTATTTGTACTCCACTACTTCCCACCTCTGGTCCTTTGGCAGGGAACTTGCTAGATTTATAGCAACAAAACAGGAAGAGGCTGCTGTTTCTCAAACTCACCTCATACCATAAACAAACATGTTGATTTATGACCCTTTTAGCACTGTCTGATCTGCCACTGATACATAAGGTCTGGTTAAAATGTTCCTTGAGACAACCTCAGCTGCTCAACAGAGACGAGTGACTTATTCACCTGTGTTTAAATGTGTATGTCGGCAGGGTTGCAACCATGCAAAATGCAGACATGATACTTTACAGGTATGTAGTTTAAATCAAAAAAGGTTGAGTGTGTGGTTTCGAGCTTAGTGCTCCATAATTAGGGGGTTAGCAGTAACTCTAACCCTGACCCACTTAACCTCTGGCTGCTGTGATCCCATTGCAATATAGTATGACATCTAAATGTGGTAGCTAAACTGAAATGCCTTTACCCTTTATTTGCCCAAAACAACTTAACCTTTGCTATAGGCCTGTTAAACCAAGAAGTGGTACAACGAAATGACTCGGTTGTCTTTGTCATATGTTTGGTTCAAGAAGTTGATGTTGTAGTGACTTTGTACTTTTACTTTTTTAACAACTTGAGGTATTGAGCTAACTGCTGACATGCTAGCTAGGGTATATGGTAGCACTCTCAGTCACAATACGTTTTCGAGGTTACTTACTGTCTGCAAACCATTCTTCTCTCATGGAGCAGTGCAGGATAAAGAGTGCATACAGCTAAATATCTTCTTTTGTTTGAACTCTTCTGCTCTTTAAACCTTCAAAGGTCCCATTTCAAAAATGTTTGTTGATGATTGGTGGGAGAAAGTCATGTGGCAGAGGACACCAAAAATTAAACTCAATGCAAAGATATGAAGCAGACATACTTCTCCCCCTCAAATAAAAATACACTGATCGTAGAAATCCTAATTTAACGATACGTTAGTGCACATTTAATCATTTTAAACTCTGACAAACTTTGGCACTACTCTAACTGTTGCTTTAAATAAAGGGACAGCTACTATTCACACAACCAAAAGAGGCTTTTGTCATGAAAATATAAACATTTCTTACATTTGAAAAGAGATCTAATACTATCTTTCCTTCAAGAACAATCTCCTCTGGGGAAATTAGGTGTTTGCAAAGTATTGTTCTTACCAATGTTCTGCCTTACTACCAACAACCTTTGCTTCTACGAGTCGCTGTCGATATAAACTTTAACTTAACTTTTATTCTTTGAACACAACCTGCGTTTGCTCTTGTTATTCTTATGTTTCGAAAGTCCTAGTTCCAAGTTCTGCAGATCACATTAAATATGCTATCCTCCTTTCTTTTCACTGTGAACGATCACATATTGAAATGTTTTCCACTGTCTCTGCCGTTCTAAGAAAACATCTTACGGGTTTTTTAGGATGTTCTGGTTCGGAGTGTCATAAATTAATTTTCACGTCTGCTGAAACTTTCCACAACCTGTTGAATTTTCTATTAAAACAGACACTTTTATGAGAGATTGAAAGAGATTGAAAACGTACAGTGGATCTGTTTCACATTTTCTGTTGTCTGCATATGGGAGTCTTTTTCCTAAGTAGAAAAAAAAGTGTATAATATATTACTTCCCCTGTCTAGCCGTTCAATCTTCAATGAAAAATAGACCGGGAAACAGCCTCTTCCTCCACACTGTGAAGGATCACATTCTGAAAACCTATCAGCGGTGAAGCTCCTGCCATTGGTGCACACTTTCCTGTTTGGAGTCAACAGGGAAGGTGAAATCCGGAGAGGGTTGCGCTGTTTTCGGAGAATTCAGACGAGACGTCGGCTGCCTTGTCTCTCCGAGAGGCAGCGGAGCGTCCACTTCTATCTCACACGCTGGCAAACTTACATCCAGCTATCTCATACCTTTCATTTTAGGGTTTATGAACTCGAATGCATGCAAGAGCGAACACATGCACGCGGGGAACAGGAAATATAAACACACATTGCTGTTGGTGTGGAAACAAACCGTTTTCAATTTAGATAATTTCATTCATTTATGATTCTTCCACAGACTAAGGTTTTGTTTCTTTACTTAAATATATGAACACTTTTTGATTCCTGTGCTACATTATAAAGATGCATTTTTTGTTTTTACTATAGAAAATGTATACTGTTACTTTGCAGGTTAACATTTAACATTCACCATATCCTAAACTTTCGGGTAGAGTCACCATTTCACCTTTTTTAAGACCACTTGTTCATGCTTGTTTTATTTAAATAACACATTGACTTTAAGTTTATATAAAAATATTTATTTTGATATGTTTACATATAAGATATTTCGTAATTTATATTAAGACAAACCAGGTACTTGCTAATGACTGAAACCTTCCATAACTAACCTTTTTTTACAATGACAACATGTGATTTTTGAGTGCATTCCTGTCTGCCATTGCTCAAAGTGCATTAAGTTGGATCTTATTAGCTAATATCAGATCAACATCAATGGTTGAGTAAAATGCGTAACAATGCTTTGATGAGTGAATAAATGTTCCTAATGAAAATAGAAGAGCCATTTTTGCTCCTCTACCCTTATTTTTCAGTATCCGTTTCGATGGCATTTTTGTTATGAGGCGTTGATAGACTCAACATTACATATGAGCAAATTCAATTATTGTTGTAATGTACTTTTATACTGAAATAAAAACATTCAAATACATTTTAAAGTCCTGGTTTGCTGTGTTCTTTATCAGTGAACTAAATTTGGATTTCTATGGTATTTGATTTATTTTAGTTTGGGTCCTAGGAAGACTTACAATCTTTCAGGTCTCAAACTGAAATCATTCTGGACCCCCTGACTCTGTGAGCATCGAACGGCTCCCCCAACATGTTATTCAAACTGTATGGATGTATTAAGAGAACTGCCTAGTGATATTTAGGGATCATTTCATGGTTTGCTTCCATTTTCTCCTACAGATAAGTGAATATCCTGGATTTGTCTGCACATGTTTCACAGCCTATTACCATAACTGACAGGAATTATTGATACATCTGAAATCCAAGTTAAAATAAACCACAATTACTCAAGTAAAATGTTGCAAACATGATGTTTACTCATAGGATTTTCCACCATTGCTTATTTTACTCCAGTACAGTATTCAGTGCATCTTCCACCAGTCTAAGATGATGAAACCCTTTCGAAATCAATTAGATAACCTCAAAACACAAGCAGTTTAAGATCAAGGATGTGTTTCTCCACTCTTGAAAGGATATAATTCATGAGGTTTTCACCTGACAGCGATATGGTTTATGTGTCAGATGTAAGCACTCATACGCATATGAAAACACTCAGGCTACCAATGCATGTGTGCATACACCCACAGACAGATGAACACACACATACACACACCGCATTTGAAAATCCAATTAAGCTGGGGCTGTGGGATCTCATCCCTACATGCCAAATGGCTTTGAGTGTCTGCACGTCATCCACAGTGCGAGACAGCTGACAACAAGATTATGGCCATGAGCGGTGCATTTGTGGTTCAGCCCGATGATAGCGTATTATTAGCATGGCGGAAGAGACCAAATGTGTCCTGAACCATGGGCTGGCTCATGTCATCTGATCCAGGAAAGGAGCAATGTTGAAAAGCTTTTTTTATGTGCTGTTGATGTGTGAGTGATTTGTGTCTTTGTACATATGTTCATAAATGAGTAAGCCTGTATACTGTATGTGTGTGTGTGTGTGTTGGTATTTATCACTATTTGGGGACATCAATCTGTTTACACACTCACCTCATGAGGACATCGGATGTTTTGTGGACAGAAATATCAGGTCCTCAAAAGGAAAACCATTTTAAAGGCATGCAGGAGTCATTTTGAGGGTGCATAAGCAATGGCAAGTGTACCTGGTGTCTTTCATTCCTCTTAAAAAGGTGCACGTGATGATCAGATGCTTGGTCCCAGATGCAAATTCAAATACAGTGTGAGTGGTGTGTGTGTGTGTGTGTGTGTGTGTGTGTGTGTGTGTGTGTGTGTGTGTGTGTGTGTGTCAATGTCTGGTGCATGTCTGCAAACATTTTACTGCAGGTGTGATAAAATGGAATTGGATAGAAAAGTGTTTTATGGTGCTGGTAATGAGATTCAAGATTTGTTCGTTTAAATAACACCTAGATTTTTCTCTACCAATATAGTCTATAAATAAAGGCATATTTTGAATGAATACAAGTATTTGTCATAAATTATCTAATGATTAGGTGTTCAATTTAGCATTTCCAGCATCTTCCAATTTCAAATCCGGCAGTCAGGGTTATTCAAAGACATAAAATCAAGACTGCAAAAATGGCAAAGCTGCAGCCTGTTGACAAATTGTTTTATTGACTGGATTTTTCTTGTAGACAAAAATGCAATGCAATTTCTCCATAGGATTTTGGAAAATAGCTCGAAATAAGGTCTGTGGTTGACACACATTTAAGAGACGGATCACGTTTTGTTTAGTCGGATAATCTCCACATGTCTACCCTACTTTTATAATTTTCGAATCATAAATCTAATTGATAGATTTTTGATCGATAGATTTATGATTAGAAAATTATAAGAGATGGGTAGACATGTGGAGATTATCCGACTAAACAAAACGTGATCCGTCTCTTAAATGTGTGTCAACCACAGACCTTATTTCGAGCTATTTTCCAAAATCCTATGGAGAAATTGCATTGCATTTTTGTCGAAGGAACCGGAAGAAGTTTACTTCCGGGTTTTAGGACACTGCGGTTCTCTATAGAGTGCCACAATAACAAATGCAGCGACTCAAATGTGTGAAAATCTTTATCTGCAAAACAGACCTTAATTTAATTTAATTTAATACCTAATTGTATTTTTGTATTCATTTTGAGAAATAAAGATCGCATATTTTCTTTATTATGTTGCGTTTTCAGCCTCTAATGCTCTTTATACTACAGACAACAATTCACTAATGAAATAAATTAGTTTAAAAGTTTAATGTGTAGATAAATAATAAGCTCATATTCTGTTTAAAAACCACCAGCCTTGCCATTATTTCATCTTTTCTGTGAGTGACATCTTCCTTATTGTACCTTTGTAACCTTTCTGCCGCTGCGAGCCTCAAGTCTCATATCTTTCTTCTTCTAAAACAAAAGACTATAAAGATTATTTGAAGCTGCCGGAGTCAGGTCTGGGTTGAAGCTCTCAGCTGTGGGTCGCCGTCGCTCCAAGTAAACTTCTTCAGACGGAGACTTACTGTAGAGTTAAGTCTCTCTGTGTGGTGCGAGAAAAAGAAAAATGAAAAATTGAACAATGAAAGCATAAAAGTAGACGACGAGGGATTGTTCCGCAACAGGAGGATGCCCTTAAAACCCGAATGTGTGCATCTGCTTGCTGTGTAGCTTTCTACATTTCCCTTGTGGAGTCACTTTGTAGTTTTTTTTTTTATTCCTCCGTGGTGTACTTCTATTGCCAATTAGCTGACAGTTGTTTTATTATTCTTTTTCAAAACCTCAATCCTTAAAAGTGAAAGAGACAAAGCAGAAGGGAAGGGGGGAAGAAAAAAAAACTCAGCTTATCATTGCACCTCGTACCCCCAGTCGCAAAACCTCTGGAGGTTCACTCAGAATAGCTCAGTGATCAAAAGGCATGAAAATGACATGTTGGTTACACTGTGGTGGTTATGGGCTGTCAATCTACCTGGAAATAAACCTGTTTCTAACTCTGATAATCTGCCTTTGACCCTTTAAGGACTATAAGAGAAATAATATGATATGATGTTTCGTAGTTTCTTCAAAAAACAAGAATGAACTGTTTAATTTGTTCATCAGGGGAATAATATTAGAAACGGTAGACACATTTGTTTTTGTGTTCTGTAGCTCATTAAAGAAGCAAAGTTATTTATACTCAAACAAATCCACAGAAAGTGTTGTATTTCCATTGTGAGAGTAATTATATTTAAATATATTAACATCTAATAAGCTAAAACAAGGTTTTTCTCATCATGTACAGAATATTTTGGCTGGCTGCTTTAAAGTTCAGGTGATTTCAAATGTCAATTCCTTCTGTTTGCTTATCAGGTAGAACACAACACATTTGGGGAACTTTGCAACTAAAGCCTGATCTGATAATA
Source organism: Dissostichus eleginoides (assembly GCA_031216635.1). Classification (NCBI taxonomy): domain Eukaryota; kingdom Metazoa; phylum Chordata; class Actinopteri; order Perciformes; family Nototheniidae; genus Dissostichus; species Dissostichus eleginoides. Next base: position 5,890,971 of record CM062276.1, read on the forward strand.
CAGTATTCAGATCTCACATTTCAGCTGTTAATAATGAAAAAGCTACCAATGGAGGTGTTACTGTTAATAAATGTGTTGGTAAATCAGAGATTAAGCTACAAAGATACATCAATCAGAATTGTGTTATTCCAGAAGAAGCCAATTGTCTAAGCTGGATGGTTTTGAAACATTGAACACTGCTTTTCTGTATTACAACAACTTGATTTATGACGGATTTAATGACACACATGTATGTTAATTGCGAAATTCCAATATTTACTTTCCTTACTTGCTTAAACCAATATTTTGCATTTCAAGAATAAAAACCACCCTGTCATGGTTTTGTTTAATTTGGAAAAAAATGATGTTATTTTAAATTGTATTATGATCTGTATATTTGTACTATCTTTCTTTTTATTTTCTGGTATTGACACTTTGACACTTTAAATCATGTTCTTTCAATAATATATGCAGTATATATAATCTTTTGTATGTTTTGATATTTATCGCCATAAGATCCGAGGTCTTTGACCACCAAGAACAATGTAATTGGATAACTTATCAAAGTGCTATTATTTTAAAAGCTATACTTTCTGCCCTGCCACAGAAAACCACTCAGTTTGTTTTCTTGTACCTTGACTCTACACATTTATATTGAATTAGGTTAATAAATAAAAGGACCTTGTTGGGAAAATACTGAATGTACTCTTCCAATATGAGAGTAACATGATAACAAAGGTATCCCAACTGTAGCTGTGTACATGACAGGATGTATGATTACCTAGAAGAGCATCAGGACTGTTTTAGGCATATGATAGCTATGTGATTAACATGATGATTCAGCCTCTATGGAGATAGACATATGACAAGCATGATCATTTCTGACGTGGAGCTAATCTGAACTAAACATTGAATACTGCTTTCTATTCCTCCATCTTGTGACTGTGTAACTCCCTCTCTTGTATACCAGCATGTGAAGGACACTGTTCAGGAACTAGCTGATGCTCTGTATGTGATGACTACTTCCATTCTGGAGAGGATCAGAAATACATGGATCCTGAGATTGAAGCTCAAGCCGATGACAAGTGATATTTTTCTAACAGACCTCATGCCTCTGAATCCCTGCTGGTGTTCAGTCATCATCCAGCATGATATCAGTGTTGATATCTGTGTGGGGGACACAGCGCTGACCTAAAACAGTTGTGGGGTAAACACAGTTTCAGCCAGGTCAGTGTTGACACGCAGCGCTTTGTTGCAACGCGAGTCCTCTGGGAGTCCTGAGAACACCGAGCTGTAAACAACAACTGAGGTCGCATCCGTCTGAGTCAGGATTTACATACACGGAATAATACGTTTATGTACTCTGGTCCTGCATTGGTAAATATTTGTGATGTCTGTTCTTTATTTGCAGGTCCCATTATTACTATTATTATTATGCACCGCTTTCCCCCTTCTACTCCAGTCGCACTTTTCCTTGTTCATGTGATGTTTTGGTGCTTTTTTGTTTTGTTTCTTTCCGTTAACCTTCAAGTGGGAACTAAGTATTTTTTTTTAAAGTTTTTGTGTTTCTCTTATTTTCCTATACGATACTGTAAATAACTGATCCGGAGCAGGTTTGCTGTTCAGCATAAGTTACGGTCCGTCCACACAGCGGCGTGCGTTGAAGCTTTCCGGCGGGCGTGTCTGAAACTCGACCAACAACCAATCACATCAATCTCCCGCCCCGGACACACAAGCACGCGGTTTGATTGGCTAGAGCTTGTACTGGCATATGATTCGATTGGCTGACGCTTCCGTCGAAGCTTCAAAAGTTGAACATTGCTCAACTTTTGCAGCGAGCAACGCGTTGTGCATTGCGCGTTGTGCAGTTCTGCGAAGCGTGACGTCACCCCATTCAAAGTGAATGGGCAGAAGCGTTGAAGCTTCAACGCACGCCGCTGTGTGGACGGGCCGTTACCATGGAGATCTAGCCCGGTAAGAAGAGAACCAGCGTCGTAGGACGGGAAACCCAGAGTTTTCCCTGAAAATACCTCGCTAAGCGAAAATCCGGCTTCGTAGTACAGGCCTCTGGATGTGTACTTTTGTAAATAGTAATTTGTGTAATTTCTATCTTTCATGTTTTGTGCATGTCTCTTATTTAATATTTTGTTATTTTTGCCTTCATTATTTTTGCTTTAACAATGAAAATGTCCGCTCAGTGGAACAATTAAAGGTATTCTGATACAAAAGCTCAATTTGAGGTACTTGTACACTACCTGAGTATTTTTCAGTGCTACTCTTCTACTTTAGCTTCTGTACAGATCTTGCTGAGATGAAACACTGCTCTTTTAATAAATGAACATTGACATTACTATAGGTTAAGATATAAAATGGGCCATAACAAATACTTATTATATGCCAATACTTTAGTAAGATTGGAAGGACTTTTACTTGTGACAAAGTTTTAAATGTCATTACTTTTTAGTACTTATTCCAGCACTGCATGCATATACAGTGTATAAAAAAGAGAAGTAATGTAAATATTATCAAAGAATATGATGGATGAGAACAGGGAGGCCTGCAGGACACACTGATGGAAAATAATGACATTGCAATGTTCTGATCCCATCAAAACACAACATAGAGGCCTCATGATGCTCACATGAACTTTAAATAGGATTTTTGAAACTTTTATCATTATCTTTTTTTTCATGTAGACGGTTTTCTGGCCCCACACAAGAGCCACCTTTAACGTCTTCATTTAAATTACAATCGATGAGTTGACTATGTGGTGTTAAACATTACAAGCTTTAATACAGGTTCAGTATTTAGGAGGTTTAATGCTGTGGACTAGACTTGAATATGTCAATACACATCACAACACATGTATTTCTGTCTCAGAGTTTGTTCTTTTCTACAATTTAAACATAGGACTTTCAACTTTTCGTATCGCTATTGTGACTTTTTTGTTGTTATTGATGATTCACGCAGGAGTGAAGCAGCATAGAAACACATTCTCAAAGAGGTAAAACATGTTTGTAGCTATCAGGTGAAGGAGATCAAGTTGGACCACTCTTGGTCAACAGGCTTCATGCAGACAGGTTATGCAAATGTTATGTATGGGTAAACTGAGGAGAGATACTGAACCATCCCTTTCTGATCCTGCCGCTACCCTTATTTGACGTAACAAGCAGTGGGAATGGAGACGATCAACTCGTGTCAGCAATGCTTTGTTTTTTGTCTTTTAATCATTGAATAACAGGAAGACATGAAAATAATCAACAGTTTATACCTGAGTCAAACTGAATATGTACATCTAGATTGAAATACTCTGTTGAAAACCTTATTGCGCAGTACATTCTTGTGTGATGTATCAAGTACCTCAGCGGACTTAAATCAATTCACAACTAATATTGCAGAGGATATTGACGATGTCACTTTCTGATCCTGCCACTACCCTTATTTTATGTAACAATACGTTATTATGTGCTTGGTGGGAATGGAGACGATCAACTCGTCGTGTCAGCAATGCTTTGTTTTTTAGTTTTTTAATTATAGTGCAGAAAACAGGAAAAAAAGAAAAATCATAGAAATACAAATAACCACAAGTCATCAACAGTTTATACCTGAGTCAAACTGAATATATAGATTTAAAACCTTATTGTGCAGTAAATTATTTTGTGACGTATCAACTACCTGTTGACCTCATTGGACCGAAACCAATTCACAACTAATATTGAAGAGAATCCTGCAGTTTGACGTCATGTTGCACTATTAGACTTCACACGTTATACAGACAGAAGAAAGTCAACTTACAGCATCTAGAAATATGCCACACGTGGAGAAATTATTTTACTCAACTTTGCTTTTCTGGAGAGTTAACATTTGCTGACGCTGAAGATAGGAGAGTGGCTTATCCCAACATGTTGTTAACTCATCGTAATACAACACTGTCGAGCCCCCGCTGGAGTGTAGGCTTACATCATTGTTATGTCATTATTCCTTTAGGACTAAAAAAGGACAACACGCATATCTCTGGACACGTGAAATAAATAACTTCTCCCACTGTGCATCACATTTCCTTTGGCTCAGACAATTCAGGGTTGCATCCCAAACGTGGTACAGTTAAGGCTACCAACCACATTATGTCGGTAAAAGAGAGTTTTATTTCTTGTTAAATTGCAAATGTTGGTACCTGTAAGCTCCTCTAGGCTGCATTACAATCAAGGCAAAAATGGCAACTGCAGATGTAACCCTTGATGTATAACTTGGCTTTTTTATTCAATTAATTGTACATTTGCACCATTAAAACGTGGATTATATAGGTTTCTGTGCATGTAAATGGTCTGCAAATGCTAAAATCCCAAAGTTTCTACTGCTCCAACACATTGTAAGTGATAGGCTAAGGGGTGAGACATCTCTAAGCGGTTGACCAATCACAAAAGAGCCAGCCAGCTAACCAATCAGAGCAGACTGGGCTCTGGTTTCAGACAGAGGGTGAAAAGAGGTGCTGCAGCACAGGCAGTATGAGAAAATAAAGAGCTTTTTGAACATTAAAGCATGGAGACATGTCCCAGGAGAGGCACTGAATACACATTCAACCTGAAGACGAGCATAATAGGGCCCCTTTAAGTATAATGTCAACTGAGTGTTATTGTCAGCATGTTATATAAAGGTTGTGGCCTTGTCATGTGAAATGGCCCTTTGTCTGACCTCACCTATTTGCAACAACAGACAAATCATTTTTGATTTGAGTTCTCATTATTTTGCAATTATTAACTTTTTTAACAATGAGCCCAACTTTGCAGACTTGAAGTTGGTTTGTAATTGGATTTTGAGAGCGATGTGCTTGTGTGTGATTGTGTGCGTTGGTGAATTTGGAGTTGTGACAGTTCACATCTGTCTCTCTCCCTCTATCTCTTTCTCACACACACACACTCTCCCCATGTGTTTGTGAACGCAGGGGGTCTATCCTGGTGTGTTTGTGCGAGGTGAGTGTGTGTGTGCGTAAAGAGGCAAGAGATTTTCTCTTTTTGTGTATATCCAGGGCACATTGTCTGGACTGGGAAAATGAGAATGGATGGGATTGTAATTACTGAATGGAGATATCCACACAGTGTGAAATTAGAAAAGGCTGGGCGAAAACCTCCCACGGGCACAGTCGGTAAAGAGAGAGTAGTTGTCATGGTGATAGGTGAATTCAAACAGCGCTTTGCAAACCTTCAGGGAAAGAGGTGTGAGTTTTCCCTGTATGTGTGTGTGTGTGTGTGTGTGTGTGTGTGTGTGTGTGTTCGGGGTGTGTTTATGGATTTTTTTTTTGAAAGAGGAGAGAAAAGTTGCTGCGACCTTGATGAAGATTCACAGGGTGTTGTGTTTTTTCCTGCATTCAAACCTACAATGAGTCGCACCTGGGCGGAGAGCGGAGGAGTTAGTCCCAAGGGCGCCATTTTATCGGGGGATGGGGCGTATGTATTCCCATTGTGTCAAAAACTCAGTTTGAGTGACACATGTCACACAACATGTCCGAATTTGGGATAAATAAAGTACATCTTATTCATCTTTATCTCTTATCATCCAAAATGTAAATGTATAGGTGGCAATTTACACTTTAATACTGTCCGTTAACAAAGCTAAGGCAACTGATCCGCAGGAAAACTATTGGTCGATTTTTAAGTGTACCATGGGCAAGTGAAGGACTAAAGATTGAAATCTGTAAGTAAAACGGATCCTTTAAATCCCATTTGGTTCAACTTGCTATAACATTGCAAGACAGCACATTAATGATTCATGTGATGTAGTTATCGCAAAAATCACCCTCGACCTGGAAGAATCATAACACCCTTTCATTTAGAAACTCGGAAATAGATATAAACATATTTTTAAGCGCTCTGAGCAATTAAACAAAACACAATGCCTTATTGTTTCTAACATAATGCTCATGAACACTTGGAAGAACGACCCTCCAACTCAATAAATGAGACCATCTGCGGAACAATTGGATAAAACATTGACCTTGGTGGAGGTCGGTGCTATTCCTATTGTTTTTTTGTATTCTTTTATGTTATGTTGTTATGTCTCAGCGACTACAGGACTCCGATTGATGAAACCTGTTGACTTTGTTGATCCCTCACTTTTCCTTTAGCAGCAGCAGATTGATACTTCTGAAGAAATTGCTTAAAAAAAGTCTAAATCAGAGTCTATAGGTTGAAGACAGGTACTGGCAGGTTATGTTAAAAACCGCTGCAAAGCTAAGGCACAAACAAAATGTGGCAGCAAGCAATTGGAAGTTGATTGGTATATATACTAGGAAGCTGATAGGGAACAGGTGAGTGGAGATGATGAGCAGGTGAGGAGGATCTACTGATTGGAGGGCAGGCAAATTGGAGTGGCTCGGTCTGAAATGACACGAGTTAAACGCAAACAAACAAACTAAATATGTATGATGCGTATACAATGGTATAAAAACAGATTTTTTTAACCCTTTGATACACAAGTTATGTGATTTTATTACATACATGGGTCATTTTTACCCATGTATGTAAACCTAATTTAGAAATACAAAAACTATTTGAATTCATACATTAAGAAAGGGACAGTGAAAATAATGATGTGTGGTGATCAAAAACAAGATATTTAATGAATACTGGAATATTAAATGATTATATACATTGATTTCCAAAAATATAGCTAAGAAATACTCACCCACATGCATGAAATAACATTGCAGGTCAATACGGGTCATTTTTGACCAATGTTGTCCCTTGAAGGGTAGTGACACAAAAATGATTTTTATTCAAAAAGTAAGAAAGGAAAAATTAAAGTAGGAATTTTGGATGATCAAAAACAAGTTAATTGAGGAATACCTGGAATTCTGAATTATTAAAGTACTTTGTTGCAAAGATATTTACAATTAAAACTCACTCGGGTCACTTTGGACCCATGTTGTGTATCAAAGGGTTAATTTGGTTTGCTTAGTCTCCACCTATGTCTGAATGAAGATTTTGCCCTTGCTTTCGATCTTTCTTATGACTGGTGAAGATAACAGACTTCCCCTCTGTTGACAGAAGCATCACGACCGGATAGAAATAAAGATAGACTTGGTTCACTGACAAGCTAGCTAGAATTCTGTGTATGTGGCCATGACAGTATCTTGGGAGTACATTTCAGCACAGAGAACCTTGGCAGTGAGCCACGTATTTCACCGCGCCATGACTTCATTACGTAACCACAAGCCAGGGAGACAGGGAGGGGTAGATTCCTCTTTCAGAGTTCAAAGTGCGCTGTGGAAAGATAATGGCCTCCTTTTATCTGTATGCCATAGTAATGAGCTTGTTCATCACCTAGGGGAGGAGAGAGTAGGGGAATGGGGAGGTGGAGGGGGGGGGAAAGAGGGGGAGGAAGGCTGAGGAATGCCCATCCATCAGGCCTGAGTCTGGCCAGAGCCCCCCCCCCCCTCAACGCTGCAGACCTCTTCATCACTGTCTGTGTACACAGCGTTTGGGAAAGCTATCTGGGCCCCTGTATAAGGGAAAATGAACCCCAAATTCAATCGGAGGAGGATTTAATCACACAATTCAAATACAATATATTACTTTTCTCATACTCAAATGGCTAAATTCTCTTTCTAACCCTAACCCTAACCGTCCACACAAGTAACCTAGCAGATTACTTAAAGGTCACCTATTATGCAAAATCCACTTTTTCATGTCTTTTCTACATCACCATGTGTCCCCTCTTCTTCATGTCTCCTCTACATCACATGTGTCCCCTCTGTGTAAAGAGATTCTGAAAGTTTCAGGAAAAAGATTCTCTCTCTTTTTGTCCTGATCCATTTCTATAAAAACCTGTCTGAAAATGAGCTGATCAGATTTTGGCCACTTTATGATGTCATAACGATTTTTGGCTTGTGTAACCATTAGCAAATCACCAACCAAGGTAACCCCCCCCCCCACACACACCTTATCACCTGAATCTCCTCCTAGAGCACCTTTGTGTTCTTTTTAACCAATATCCTCTCAGAGGGGCGTGGGGAGGGGCTCCTTATTTTCATCTAAAGTAACAGACAGAGAATCAGCACTTTTGAAACAGGGCTGAAACAGAGGGGATTATGGGATGCTGCAATGATCTGTTTGGTATTTCCAGCCAAACACTTCAGAGACATGTTTTGTATCTGAGACCTATAATATATTGATGAAAAACAGTATAATAGGGGACCTTTAAAAACTGGAGACTGTAGCTGGTTTCCTGTCTCCTACCAATAGTAAATGTTCTTATGATTTTAACTTCAAATGTTAATTTATTTTCTGCAAAAGAAATTCATCTAGATGCCAGGAGAAATGTCAAAATGGGTAACCATGGACTTTAATAACTGCTTGCGCAAAGACCTTACACTAAACCTTTGTTGTTGTAACCTACAAACGTACAAATCTTAATAAAACATACAACATAAAAAACCCTGACAACTAAATATATGAAATGAAAAACCTTTTACAAAACTGTATGAACACGTTTTATTGTAATCAAAGCATCACATAAAACCTGGTTTAACGCATCACCATCCAAGAAACAATGGCAGCAATTGTTCTTTAACTAGTTTTAGTTGGGTTTAACTTAATTACACCTCTACTTTTGATATAGCAGAGCAAGAAAACATTTTTTCGTGTCATAACAAAATGGTGCTCACTGCCAATTCTGTCATTGAAGTATGAGCACCAGTGTAGATATGATTACCTGCACCAAGGACACCAAATAAATAGTGAAAAAGTTGAAGCCTCAGCTTTATCGTTCTGTAAAACTGGAACCTTGGAAATCTTTTGTCTTGTAAGTTCTCTGAAATGTTTTGAAAGGAGTTTTCAGAGATAGATCTTGTTGCTGGGCAGAAATATAACAACCTTTCCCTGTCCAGCTAGCATGTTAGCTTGTAGCTATAGGACACTTAAGCAGAAGGGCAGTCAGCTCTTAATGGTGCTGGATAGAGTCCAAAATAAGGAAGACGTTGCAATATACAAATAAAGACATGCTATGTTTTTTGGGCTTTAATGCACTGGAAGAAATGCAGCTCCATAACAAGTAAAAAAATACCTAAACTGCCAATAGAACAAGTGAAAATGTGCTTGGTAAGATTCCTTGAAATAAGAAGGGATATTTAGATAAATCAGATCTTGTAATTAGCTGGGAGAACTCATTTTGAACTATATTTGACCAGAATCAGGAAATGTTGTTACAATATAAGCTGCAAATGCTCAAACGTTTTCTGTTTTCTGATGTTAGTTGGTGATTCTATAATCTAAAACAAATATGTGTTTCATCTGAGATACAACTCAAAATTAGATTTTTTGACTCGACATGATGATGCATTTTCTAAAAACAAGACCTTATATCTCACTGCAGTGTTACTTCTGAAGTTATTGTGTCTTATATCAGGTGTAAAGACATATTCTGACTAGATAATAGACAAATATACTTGGCAAGATTTCGAGTTTTTGTAGTGTGTGAAGACCTTTCAGAGATTCATTGAATGTTGTATTTCAAGTTAAGGAAAATTGCCTGCCAACTTTCATCGTCTGTTTTCCTCTGCATCAACATTTGTTACAGCTGCTGTATACCTGGTCATCAAGGCTTTAACAATTGTGCTCGTAATGTTCTCCATCTTGAAATGTAAACCATTAATCAATACAAATGTACAGTTAACAGTGTGTTCGTTTGTTATTCACAGTAACAGGGACATTGATTCTGGAAAGATCTGTTGTTGAAGATGTCATTTTCACTGCTGTTAGCACCATTCATCTCATTGTATTTTGTCATTGTACCAATATCTAAAATCCGGTGGGAATTAATACAAAAACTATAGATTTTAAGTTATATTTAAAATGGCAGTATCTTACAATTGCTGAATTCATTCAAAATCACTAGACAGACCATCAGCTAATTGCAAACATGTGAAAGGAACATTATAAACCACAGGAGACCAACTACATGTCCAATATGTCGTATTGGAGAATCTGTAAATTGACACAGCCCCAGCTCTTTGTGGTCGTACATGAATGAAAAGCAGCCGGAAGGATCCCAGGTGACAAAGACATGACGGACTACCATCCCCATGCAGGGTCACCGACCTCCACTTTCCTTCTGGTTTAACAAGCAACTCCCTCCAGGGCCACAGGACACATGAGCTCTGAGGAGGGGGAGGAGTGTGTGTGTGTTTGAGTGTGTGTATACATATGGCATGCGATGAAACCTTGCTGTAGGGAAGATCTTGCTCTCCTTGTCGACCTTGAATGTTCTCATTCATTTCACTAATAGCTGAGTGTGAATACATTCTCTGAATACTCTTCACTTCACCCAGGGTTGAGATTTAAATGAAAAGCATTGTAGTCCCACTGGGCCTTCCCCATGATATCTGCAGTACTTACAATCCGTGTGCTGCAAAACGGTATCGCACAATGTGATAATGTATTCAATGTACTCTCTTGAAAACATGTGGCCTTAACCCATGCCTACTTCTCAAATACCTTCCTCAAAGTATATTAATAGTGGTTCCAGAGTTAAGTTATTTTAGCAGTAAGCACTTGATTGTCATTGCCCTTTGTAGAGCGGGTCAGTGATGATGTATTTTTGTTGTCCAACCTAGAATTTAGCAGTTCATTGGATTTTGGAATATAGCAGAAAATAAGATCTGTGACAAACGTTTTGTTCAGCAGGATAATCTCCACATATTAACATCATTTTATAATTGTTTATAAAGTAAAAAGCACATTTTGGGATATAAGGAACTACAGCACGGTCACATGACTTCACGTCACCACCGCTAAGCTAAAAGGCTTGTTTGAGATGAGCTGCGGCTCGCCTCGAACGTAGACGAGAATAGCCGATTGCAGCCGGGGGAGGTCTCAAAAAGCTCGCCTGAAGTCGGACAGCTCGGAGTCGGCTTGACTCGGTTTGCTTTTATAAAGAATGCACAAATGTGTTTAATCGTTGATGTCAGATATGTACTAAGTAAATACATTTGTTCCTGCTCAAGATTAGATTCAACTTTATTGTTATTGCACAGATTACAGGTACTGAGACAACGAAATGCAGTTTAGCTTCTAAAAGCAGTAAAGTGAAAAGTAATGTACACAATCTACAGAATAAAATATAGAATGAATTGAATGATGAATAAACAGTGAGGGGTATGAATACACTAGATATACACAGTAGCCTATGAGCAGTATGAACAGTATGAACAGTGTGTATGAATATGCTAAGATATATAAAGTATGAAAACGGTAAGTAGTGCAAGTATAGTATAAAATATATAGATATCAATTTCATGATGATAAACAATGATGAAAAATGGGAATGGAAGTGGCGACGTAAAACTGACACAAAACAACAACAAACTTTTGCGGAGCCAATTGGAGAGTTTCATCACCAGCACGGGGTAAACACCACCAATGAGCGCTCAGCTCGATATACCAGCCAGTCGTTTCCCATCAAGCATTTAGCTTCTGCAGCTCGTGGAGAGAAACTGCGCCGCCTCGCTCTCAAGGCTACCGGCGTCTTTGTCCCGCGAGATTTCAACGTCTCATGCAGTCGAGCCTCCAGAGCAAGTCGGACACAATTACTAACCATCATGCAACGCACTAGCAAGACGGCGGTCGCAATTGCGCAGGTTTGCATCGGTCTCGCTCATCTCAAACGCGCCTAATGGCTGCTAATGTTGGGCTATAAAGGAACTGCAGCACGGTCACATGACTTCACGTCACCACCGCTAAGCTAAAGGTGGCTAATGTTGGGCGTGATGATGTTTAGTAGTCTCAATTAGACACTTGTTAGCAACCGCTGTTTTTAAATTTACCAGTGGGGTATTTACTGACGTATTATATTATATTATAAAAAACCATTGACTTCCAGGTGATTCCTGGTTTCGAGCTCGTTCCTGCGCCACTTTATTGTATTGTATTGTTCATATTGTACCAATATCCAAAATCTGGTTGGAATTAATGTAAAACTTGAGATTTGTTGTTGAATTAAATGTTGCTGATTATAAGATAAGATTGATACATTAAATAAGTGACATACTGTAAGCTACTGTAACCAAATGTAAATTGAGCCGAAGGAGACCAACCAATGCCTACTCCTCAAATAGTTCCCTCAAAGTATATTCATACAGGATCCAGGGTTACGTTTTCTAAGCAGTAAGAGCTGGAGTAACAGGTTGCTGTGGACAGTCAGGTCCGTATGATACTGAGGTCATACCCTATTGTTTTGGGGAATGTGGCTTAACACGACCAAGGTAAGAGTTTGCAAACTCTACATTTAATTACAAATGATAAACGACGGACTGAATCAAATACTGACATGTTTTTAAGACTTAATATCCTTGAGTAAAACAGTTTACATGTACCATCTAAACTCAAGGGAAACTTGTCTTTTTGTGTATTCATAGGTCTATTTATTTTGATTCCTAATCTTACTTTCTAGTCACTTAAGTCTCTTTTTATTGGCATTCTTAGTAGATATGGTCATGTTTTGCCAATTGACCTCACTCTATTGATGACATTTAGGGGTTTAAATAGCTAATGTTTCTACATAAATCATACATTTTTCAGCTGACACCTGCTATGCAAGGCATGCTTTCTGTCTGTACTCTGCTAGCTGTGACCACAAATTATTGTCTAGAAACACTCTTGAGTCTTTTAAGATACAGTAAATCTTAAATATTGACAAAGCTACCAATGACAACAACCCTGGTGCAACTATCCTTCACTAAACTTTAACAAGTTCCTTTATAGAAGCATAAGTAAGGGGTGTATTGGGGGGGATGGATCCACTTTTACCACCAAATTGAATAAAGCAGAGAACCATGCTTGTCTTTTAATTGTGCACACAGTAGGAAGCCTAATAGCGATGCGAGGGTAAATGATGCCAATTTGAGTCTGTCACAGTCATGCATATTTAATTGATATAAATGCCGTTATTGTGTCCAAAAAATAATTGACAGTGCAGCAATGCAAATCCCAAATTCCCCAAAGCTTTGGTAAACCAACTCCTCCAAGTTATATTACAGGGAATATAAGATCCTTCGAAAGACAACACAAACATTTTTGCCTTTCAGAAGATTTATTTTCACAAAAAAGTTAACTCAAGAACTGAGAATCTCTTCATCGAGAAATATCAGATAAGAGATATTTGATTTCTTTCCTTTCTTGTACTTGTTTATTTTCATTGTAGTGCAACGTTTTTAGTTCTGGCAATAAAATACCAATAAATACAGCTTTGAAAAATGAAAAAAAACTCTTGAGAGTGCTTCAATTATTTAGGGGCTTTGGGGCACAGAGCGTTGCAGTGTTAAAGCTGAAGCACTTTGTGCCTGCAATCGGAGATGAAGAGGCTATTTGTCTGTGTAGTGTGCAGAGCTCTTATCAGGGATTTGTTTGCGGCACAACTTAATTTGCATACATTTCTTGGAGAGTAAGATGAAAACTCGCCGCTCTTGGCTGCAGAAGGAGCAACAGATTTTCCCCACAATGCACATTCCAGCATACACCAGCTCACTTCATTGCTCTTTTGTCGAACTTGGGATAAGCTTTCTGTCTTTATACCCTGATCATGAATATATCTCTGAAATATTTCTCATTTTTTAAAGATTTGTTCATGCCTTTAGCATCCTTGCTGCTTCTATACGCTGAACAAACTGAAGCGTTGACTTTACTTAAATGCGTTATGTCAACAGATTTCACATAAAGGTATTCGCTTAGTTGAAAGCATTAATATTAAAGGTAGGGTAGGTAAGAATGGAGAAACCAGCTCGAGTGCGCTAGAATTTGAACGTACAGAACCGGAAAAAATCTGCCCTTCCTTCAGACTTCCTTACAGAGCCCCTCCTCCAACACACACGGACGCGCACATGACCAATGAGGGCACGAGATAAGTTTGTGCACAGATGGAAGGCTGACAGGCAGGTAGGCCATCCAGTTATTTTAGCCGGGCCGGCTCAGATGGTTGGTCGTGCTTTTTACAGCGCCACGGCTTCCACAGATGACATTTTTTTATGTATTTATTGTCAAAGCATTTAATATATTCATTGCTATCGGGATGTTAAGAGCATTCCATGGAATATAACAAGTGTTTCTGAAATAAATTACATACCCCACCTTTAAGTTTAAATAAAACATATTAGGTTCAACTTAATATTATTGTTTTCAACTAACCTAATACAGTTATGTGTAATCTGTTGACATTCAGTTTTTTCAGTGTAGGTAGATCTGCATCCTTGGATCACTATATTTAAATAACAATATCAGTTTATTATGAACTGGAGTCCTATTTTAAAAGTGTTGGCCACCATTTATGTTGGTTATGATCATGCTTTAATCAGAAAGTACTTCCTGAGATATGGTAAGAAAAGGAAAATGAACTCTCAATCACAGAACTGGGAAATTAGGTTTAAGGAAGTCAGCAGTATATTTAGATTATCCCTAACCCTAACCCTAACCGTTTTGTCCGAATGTTTAACAAGCATGGCAACAATTTCAGAATAATCAATCCACTCAATGCAAAAACTCTGTTTGCACTAAAGTAACCATTTAAGGTCAGAAGAAGGAAACTTTTGATGGAAAGTTTGTGTCACCATTATTTTTGTTTTTAATCTAGCGTGTGTTTAATGCGATATGCCTTCTTGTGGTTCTGGCCCCAATGGACTTCTCTTAAATCTATTTTGATATATTGCGCTGCTGAAAATAGTCCCTAACACATGCACAATCTGTTCCCGTGTGAGTGTTCAACTGTTTCTGGGAAATTACCAAGCCATTTCAAAAATGTTTGTAACATTAGGATAACATTATAATATTAGGAATTTTGAACGATTGGGAAACGTACCAACGCTTCACTACGTTCGGTGTTTTTTTTATATGTGATCTGTTGTAACTAATAGGAATAACACCAGGCAATGTTATTATTACTGATAGCATTGACTGGCAAATGTTTGATTCTCGAAAAAGCCATCTTCTGTAAAAGAGTATCCCGGTTCTACTTGTTGAACCCAGTCCAGTATGGTGCAGTTCTGT
Organism: Dissostichus eleginoides; assembly: GCA_031216635.1. Lineage (NCBI taxonomy): Eukaryota > Metazoa > Chordata > Actinopteri > Perciformes > Nototheniidae > Dissostichus > Dissostichus eleginoides. The sequence continues at coordinate 5,905,979 of CM062276.1, forward strand.
GGAAGAATGATCTTTGACCTCTACGGGGAAAGGGGGTCAAATAAATAATTTCTCCTTCAGGAATCTACTTAATATCCCATAAACACTGACTTCCTGTATGACTGTGTCCCTGGAGGGATCCATGATAAAAGAAAACAAAAACCACATGTAGATCCAATAAATTCTTTTTATCGATTTTCCAATAAAAAATACATTCATACAGAAACTATTTTCAAAACAATTTCAAATGAAAAAATCTTGTTATGCAATAAACAAAAAAAAAAAAAAGCTTCGTATTTCATCTCCATTGTTATCCAATAAAGATCTTCTGGCTAAAGATGGGGCCTCTTGGCGAAGGTTGAGAGAAAGAAAAAAACACATGGCAAATAAACAAATGTAATACTTAGCGCGCAACAGAATGCAAAAATGATGACAATTCAAGTGTCCAGAACAATTCACGTCTGAAACGTTTTTTTTAGTTTTGTTAGTTTTTTTTCTTGAAAGATGATAGGCCACAGGTGTATAAACATACATTTGCCCTACCTTCACCCAATCAAAGATGTTACAGAAGCAAATGAAGAAGAATGGAGTGTGACTATTTTACAATATTTCCTCAGCCTCTCAGTCTTTATTGGGTCATCTTTAGAAACATTACACTGCACTTGTTTTTGGTCCCATACCCTTTCAAAATAGAAGCTTCCTTACAAAATTCTCTTAGTTTACAATGTACATATCTTTGCATTTTTGACATTTCTCAGTGTATGGACTCTCTTTGATGTTGACCAGGTTACCTGTACAATTGTGAGATTGAGTACTGAGCAACAGACACCAACAGGTTTTGACCATCTGAACCAACCATACCCTTAAAGCAGATGCGTTCTCTTTCCATTTCCAACAAAACGTTATCCAATAATGCTCCAAAATGTTTTCTAGAAATAGGGAAAATTGTGACAGAGTTTGTCAAATTTTACAAATGTGAAAGCTCAGAGTTTTATCAACCCACAGAGAAGTGTGTTGAAGTCATGTACAGAAACTTAAGTTAAAACATGCATATAGTGAAGTTGGTACAGACATACATCTGGTCCTGGTCTCATCTCAGACACAGACAGACCTCTACAGCTGCAGCTCGGCTCAACTGGTTAAACTGGTTATTGGTCAGATCACGGGTTGTTTAAACCAGAGTAAAGATACTGACTCACCCTGGCTGAGGGCGAAACCTACCAAAACATACATCAATACAGACTCATGATTGAGAGTGTTGTCATTATTCTTAAGGACACATCCTTTTCTTTGAAGACTGTAAGCGTTTGACACGTCAACAGATATAAATGGCCCAAATATAATAGTTATCCTTATCCCAGAAAATCCTAATTTGTCAAAACCATGGTGGCTGAGCATGCCAAATTACCTCTGTACGTTTGACAGCCAGTTGCAATCCATCTGAAGTGCATCCACGCCACCTTATACTACATAGTAGTACATTTTGTGCTACACCATTCTGTCTCAGAGCGGGGTCATGTTTTGGAGAATATAATTTAGATTTGATATAGTTACGATATGATTAACAAAGAATGCACAGACATGTTAAAATGGCAGTCATTAATAAGCTGATAATTGTTTTTTTTCTTTTATTATTTTGAGTTTCAGAGGAGTCTGCTGCGAGACATAAGGGCAAAAGGTGCGACTGCATGGATCAGAGCCTTTATAAAGCAATTCATTAACGCACTAGTGCATTCGCAGCCCCCGTTTTTTTTGTGTTTGTGTGAAAGAGAGAGAAATCTATTTAACAGGACAAGGCCACTTACATAAGGCATCAGTAAGGTCAACAGTGCATTCACAGATAGAAAAAAAGAGAAGAGCAAAAGTGAAGAAAAGCAACAAAAATCCCATGAACAAGACAGTTGCCAAGCAATAGTGGTATCCCCAACTTATCGAGAACATAACAACACAAAATGACTGCCTTAAGTGTTTTTTTACAATACTATGATATTGAGTAATATGAAGGTAGCTGCTCTCGAATGGATTTCGTTGTCCTATAAGCAAACAGGTGAGCAACACATCCCCAGATCCCATGCAACTTCCGTTATAATGGCAATAACTGTTTGTGTACAACCGTAGTTTTTTTTTAAAGTTTTTTTTTTTTAAGATACAGAGCTTACACAATGGACAACAAAATGAGCTTTATATCATGTATTTGAGCTACGTAATACATTGCACATTTAATAGCTGCACTAAACAAAACGACCTCCCGTGTGTGGATAGGGAGCTGTAGTTCCACCTCCGGGCAGAAAGGGGGAGCTCCACAAAATAAGCCCCTACTCCCATCCACAGCCAATAGACTCAAACAGCACAGACAGAACCCTTGCATTCATTCTCAGTGAGACCACACAAATCCCCCCAAAGATAAACCTCCCTTGTTTAACATCACCCCTTCCATGTCATTCACTCGCAGTCCCACAATGCAACTCCATCCGCTCTTTAAAGCCAGCACAGGCATCCAGTCTCAGGCACTCACAGTCCCCATGCGTACAGGCACACACACTGTCATTAGAGGAATGACCCCCCCGCGGGAGTCCCATAATCCTCCGGGAAAAAAGCGTTGAACACCATACAGAAGAGTCTCTTCCCGTCTACTCCAGCCCAGATCTTTCCAGTTCTTTAAACTTTTTTTTTCAAGTCTCTTCCCGCACTCCCTCCCCCCCCACTCCTCCATAAAAGCCTTTCAAGAGCAATCTCCACAGCGAGGTGTTGGAGGCACTAAGTATGGTGCAAATAATAGCCTGCGTTGCTTCATCTTTTTCCACTGACTGGAACACGGCCGTGTGTTAACGCTCCCAGGACACACCGAGCCTCGCTGATCCCCCACAGGTCAGGACAATCAACCAGAATCATCCCTCAGAGATCTCGACACCGAGGCCATCTTAGATGTGCCTCTTCATGTGCAGTGCCAGGTGGTCAGAACGGGAGAAACACCTGAGGAGGGAAGAGAAGATTTAGTTGATGGATTTGAGAAACTCGGCTCTTGTCTGCAGTTATTTTTGCACTGCTGAAAGATATCTTGGTTGACAAAAATGTCTCATACTTCCAACTAGGACGCAGAGCTGGATTGTTTTATCTACTTCTTAGTCTATATATACCAAAGGATATACCTGTTTGTTTATGATTGGTTAAATATATAGTTAATTGAGACAGGGGTTTTCAGGAATGTCGCCTATTTCCCACTTTTATAAAAGTCAGAATCTAATGGATGCCTTCAGACAGACCTTTTAACTTAATTGGTTTTGTTTGAAATAGTGTCACAGAGCAATATTAGGGTTAACTTGGCTCAATTTCTGAATGTCTTTGGGATAAAGTAATACAATCATATACCCATAGGCATCCAAAAATGTAGGGAATCTTAGAAAGTAAACTGAGAGTGCTTAGGGTTAGTGTACAGGAAATGCCTCTTTCAAAGCATTGTCTAAGGGAAGACTTGCAGTTTCAGACCTTAAAAAACCCTTGGTCTATAAGCTATCAGATGAACATGGTACTAAGATCAGGGACAAAACCAATGCATCGCTCTTATCTGGCTTCCGGTTACAACCTACATAAGTTTGTCTAACGCCTATCTGACGTTACAAGAGATCCCTGGGGAACAATAAAGTCCCAGTGGATCATTGAGATGTAACCCAGTCTCATTTACTCACAACACCTCTGGTTTTTACTCATCAAAGAGTTCCACTCAACCCTTTGTACTCCACTCTCTTTTCACCCAACCTCTTGACGTCTGTACACTTTCATTAGTCCATTGTTGACCCTCATTCACCCCTCTACCTGACATTTTCAGAAACTAGTTTGCATCCATAAGTTGTGGTTTTGTGAAAGAGTGCTTAGAGCCACGTGTTAAGGGAGGGGGATTACAGCTTCACTGTAAATATTCTGTATAAACCAACAAGTCTTAATTTCCTCAGTTGCTTATAATCTTGACAATCCTAGTTTTTTCAATGTTTGTATTTATTAAAAGGTCACTCAGATTACATGCCATTTATAATGAAGTGGTATTGACTTTGCAGCTCTCTCACCTGTCGCAGTGGCTGCATTTGAATGGCTTCGCTCCAGTGTGCTTTCTGAAGTGTCTGGTGAGTTCATCGCTCCGTGCAAAGCGCCACTCGCAGCCCTCCCATGAACACCTGTAGGGCTTCTCACCTGCAAACAAAAGAATGAAAATAATTGTTAAGGAAGTGCATCATTTGTCAGAAGCTGTTAAAATATCTCATAACCTTAGACACCACTATACATATTTCTGCTAATGCTCTACTACTTTTTGTCCTTTGCAAACCCTGCAGAAACCTCTTCATGAGAGTTCATCTTGCACAAGGCTAACAACAAAGTTATCATCCACTGAATCATATCTTTGTGTACCTTTGATTATTTGCCCTTTCACAATTGCTATAAGTTTACATCACAATATCTGACCATTTGTAATTCAACATCTCAAATGTGTAGCCAATATTAACTGTTAAGTACAAGCCGGATCAGGCTAAGCAGATTGAGCTGACTACTGTAAGAAAACGAGAAAAACAACCTCGTGCCTTGTGGGTTTTCAGATCTGTGGTATGCAGCTTTAAGGAGCTGTTCGAGTAGACAGCTTATGTAATGGGGAATAGCTGCAGGAGAAAATAGAGCTTGTTCCTAATGGTCCTGAAGGCCATTAACAATGTGGCTATAACATGGTCAGTGAAGGATGCTAGGAATGTGACTTCCTCTGCTAATGGGCAGCACAGCTGTAAACAGCCTGGCGAACGTCAGAGTTGACGAGGGAAACTGCTCACTTTTGAACCGTGGACAAAACACTACAAATGTCAGATTCCCATAATTTCTCCTTTTTTTCTTTTACTACTGTGAATGCAAACGGTTGAGAGTCTGAGTATTTCCCATGGTGAAACCTGAGAACTGTTGATTTGTTTTCAGGATCCACATCCTCTGGGTGCCGCTCGGCCACAAAAGAAACATCCCCTCCCTCTCCCGTCTCCCGCTCCCTCCTCCCTAGCATGAAGTCATGTTCCTCTGTGTGAATTAGGTCACAGTGGAGGGTTTCCTCCTGACAAACTATTCAAAGTATGTGGTAGCATTTCCAGCACTTTGCGCAATAAATCAACACTTTAGTTCACACTTTTCAGAGATTTCAGCTCTCTAGATGAGTGTTTTAATATTTACTTTTTGATTTAAATTAAAAAACCTGATGTGACAACCTGTCGGGTCAGTATTCCTCCCCCCTCAGGTGAGTTTTCCCTCATGACATTTGCATCACAGCGTCAAAAACACATCCCACTGTCAAACTTTGTTACCTGTGTGTGTGCGCTGGTGTGCTTTGAGGTGCGAGCTCTTGGTGTACACCTTCCTGCATCCGTTGAAGTGACACCTGTGCACCCGCCTCCTGCCGTCAGGTGACGCCTCTCCACTGGTCAGCCCCGACCTCTCAATGCCCCCAGTCCTAATTTTCCCAGGTGAGTGCAGCACAGTCTGTATCCCACTCCACACCTGGGCCACAGTGCCCTCCTTGCTCAGCTCGGGTGAGGAGGGTGGCGTGCTGATGATGGCCGAGCCCAGTTCTTCGCCAACGTCTCCCAGAATGTCAGTCAAAGGGCTGGAGGAGAATTCGAGGGCGGGGGAGAGCTCTTCTGAGCTGTCCGAGGCCTCGCTGCTGGCGTCGGAGTTGAAGCCGCCGGCGTCCATGTGCGTGCTATCCTGATTGTCTTCTTCCTCCTTGATGTGGGGGATCTTTGGGTCCGACTCTTTTTTCTTGTCCCCGCAGGCAAGCATCAGCTTGCCCCACAGGTCCTCCTGGCTCTCAAACTTGAGCTCTGTGGCCGAGACGTAGGGCTCGCTCTGGAGGTACCGCTCCAGCTCCAGGCATGTCTGTGTGGAGGGAAGATGAGATAGCAGTGAGTTCAGGTGCCTGAGGCCTGCAACACAACAAGCTTTTCTACACGAAAGTCCCTGAAACACCAAGAAATGTGTTTCCACAGGGAACACAAACGCTGGTGTTCTTCTCTACACTGTGTTTATTCTTAGAAGCAGTAGCAGCAGGGGGGGGGGGGGGGGGGGGGGGGGGGGGGGGGGGGGGGGGGGGGGGGGGGGGGGTGGGGGGGGGGGGGGGGGGGGGGGGGGGGGGGGGGGGGGGGGGGGGGGGGGGGGGGGGGGGGGGGGGGGGGGGGGGGGGGGGGGGGGAAGTGCTGTGACACTGTCGCACCACTGGCCTTACTTCCTTCCTTTCTGCAGGAAACAGGGACGACACAATGTCCTATGCAGGAAGAGAGTCATATATGTTCTACGGGTGCCCTCTGTGGCTATATCAGGGAAGATTACAAGCCCCACATTTCCTTCTGAGAGCATGCAAGAACAAGGTGCTCTTACCCGTGAACGCTTGCATGGTTGTGTGCGTGTTGGTCATGAAATTTACATATGCTACAGAGCCCCACGTTGGGTTAGGGAAGTGCTTGTAGATCTTTTAAATCTATCAATTATTCAGCATAATGTGGATTTAATAATGCATTTGGAGGCATCGCTAGAAATAACATAGCACACCAGGGACCGAGAGGAGGGAGGTCTGGTTCACGGGGGTCCATAAAAAGCCTGGCATGAATACTGCAAGAGCTGCTGAGGATTGTGGGCTTATTTTCTTTGAAAAGGAAGTGAGAGAGCACTTCCTCAACCTCCGCTGCAGTCAGTCAGCGCAGGCCCGATATGAGCGCCGCTAACAGGCCTGTGCAGTTTCCAAATGAGGCTGATTTTAATTTGAATATAATTTGATACTACAATAGAACTACATGCAACAGTGTTGGCTTGAGGCAAAACATATGAAGGGTCGTGAACTGAGTAAGTTAAGTTAGAAGAAAAACGTCTTAAATGTTTCTTCTTGCTTTCTCAAACCTTATTTATGATAGATAGATAGATAGATGTACTTTATTTATCCCAAGTTGGGAAATTGTTTTCTCACAGAAGCCATTTGACAGTCAATCTACAATAATTACAACCTTTCTTAAAAATGAAATAACATTTTAAAAGTTTAAGTTGAATACTGGAGAGTTTTACCCTTTCCAGGCCTCTGAAATATTAAAATGAAACTCAGTGAGAGCGTTGTATATCTCTAAAGGCTGCTCTGATGCACAGCAAAATACAGTGTCATGCATTCCTAGCTACAGCCATTAGTACAGCCATTATTTAAAAGTGTCTACACTCTGAGGTAACCTTGATACAGAAGGACAGGCACTATAACATAAAAAAACGTCCATAAAGCATGGCAAGGTGTCAAAAAAGCATTGATTTATCAGTAACATGCTTTCTCATTGCCTGTGGTATAAAAGGGTCACTAACATGTCTCACAAACACTTTAAGTCTAAAATAAGAATGTTGTGGGAACATGCTAGTCATTTGGTAATGAGAGAGAATGCTTTCAGGGCAAATGTTTTTAGTCTGCAGTGCTGGATAAATCCCAGGCGAGCTTTAAATGCCTGGGAGGGCGACTTGGCTCGAAGCCCGAAGATATCTGATAGACGGAGAGATAGAAGCAGAGCGAAGCGTGTTGCCAATTCATTTCATTTCCCAACCCGAACAACAAGAGACTTTCGCCCTCCTCTCGTTTCCAGAATAAAACTCCACTGTTCTGTCGTCAGAGGGGCCGCTTTGTCGAGCCAAATTGGACCAGAAATCAGCCTCTCTCTGTCAGTCTGTCACTCTCATGTGTGTGTGTGTGTGTGTGTTTCTGTGCAAGAGCAAGCGAGAGACGGAGAGGTAGAGAGGCAGAGGAAAGAGAGGAGGCGGAGATACGCGCAATAACGCACGTCTCGCTACTCGTGAAATGTGCACACAACGTGTTTTTATTTTATCACAAGCAGATGTGCCTCTACAACCTGAAAGCATGATCCTATAAAAAGTTCTGCAACAATATGTTTTTTAAACAGCTGATCGTAACAGAAAACAGTGCTAAAAACTACAAGTCACATCATAGCGATATTATTGTCATTTGTGAATAAATCCAAATGATCCTATAAAGTATAAAATGGCACTTTTAAGTCAACATGCTGTACCACAAAAAGTCTTAGAGGATACGAACATGTCATAGAAATGTTCGTATTTAGTAATCGTTCTTTAAGGGAACTTGCATCACTTCCCCTAAAATAAACATGCAATCCGGATTTAAAAAGGGAAATGATTGTTAACTTTTGCACTAAATCAAACGCAGAGTTCCGCCAACAACTTATACATTCGCACGTCTGCACGCAGCTGTCATTTTAAAAGCAAGTTTCCCTGAAATTACGCACATTCCTCGCACTTGTAAACCAAACAAATCGTCACGCAACGATCTGTCAAGCCGTGCGTTTGAATGGAGGGATCACCGGACTCTTTACCTGCTGCCAGTACTCTTCCAGAGACGGTAAAGCTGAAAAGTATCCGGTGTCGTGCACGATCTGGAGCTCCTGGAAGATGCTACACATAGGGAGGACATCCATTTCACTCCTGAGATGCAGCCACAAGTAGAAGCGAAATCAAGTGGTGAAACGAAGCTTCCGAGAGAGCAGTGTTTGCATGTATGAGAGTCTGAAGGTGCGCGCTGGCAGTGAAGGTTTGGAGCGTGTGACGCACTGAGAGGGCGCACAACACTGAACTCTCCAAAAGTCACTGTAAACTTCCCCCCCGATTCAAAATTACAGATAAGGCCACCCCCATGTGATTACATTACGTTTCGGCACGTCTACCAATGGGCTCACGGGAGCGCATGACCCGCCTACAACACCACCCCTGACCAATGGGAAGCCACAGCAGACTCATCCTGTCTGTTGTGGTTGGTGCGAGGTCCGGAGTGTCTCCAGCTCCCATTGGGCTAGATCAGCGCTATTTTTAGAGCGCTATATAGTACGGAATCCTCTCGTACCAAAACGAGGAAGTCGACTTTTGTACTGATTCAAGCGTGAGCTGCTCCAGAGTAGCGGCAGCAGTGAGAGAGGCGCTCTATTCTGCGCTTCAGTCTCCAAATACACGCACTTCTCTTGTCATTTCTCACACACACTACTGACACATCCTCTCTTGTATGTAAAGTCTGCAATGAAAGGCAGTTTCTGTGCGTAATATTCGGAGTGCGTCTACTCTCAGGGGGATCGTCAAAAGATCTGACCAATTTCTGCAGTCTATGAAACAAATCACACAGACTTCTTCTTTTCATGGCTGTCCAGAGATCCATGAGGATTATTATGAGTCTCCCTGTGACAGTGGAGACAGTTTAATAAGCTATTAAATTATAATAGAGTTGCCATAAAGATGATTATTCATAAAATGCTGTGCAGGTTATTGTAGTGGCAGCAGCTTGAGGCATATCATGAGGGACAGATTTGCTCCTGCTGGAGATAGTATGTGTGCGTGTGTGTGGTGTTTGTGTGCATATGTCTGTGTGCGTGTGTCTGTGTGTGTGTGTGTGTGTGTTTTTTAACCTCACCTGTGGCTCTCTCATTCTACAAAAGGGAGCTTACTTCTCTTGCACCAAATCGTGTTCACTGTTTCTCGATTACAATCATGAAACCACAATGTTGAGTTACTCATTTCCTCTAGAAGCAGCAGAAGAAAAAGAAGTGTGTGCCACCCACGATGCATGGTGAGAATTTCTAATATAAGATCCCAATATATATCTCACAGCTCTAGAATGACATCCTAAAAATACACACTGGCACTCTTTCAGAAATCTATTTGCCTTTTCCCCTCCTTTGATTGTAGATAATCATTGCTCTGCAGGGATCAGTGCACCCCCTCTCCTCACCCACAGATCAAAGAAGCATGAATATTAATCAGAGGTAATAGGCCCTACATGTTGATATATGAGCAGATTTATGCCCCCGATATGTGCTCTGCTTCAGGCTTCATCACATAGCATAAAAACTTAATTTGTAAAATGTCATGTCATAAAACGTAAAACGTTCATTATTCCAGGGCTTTAAACTACATGTGATCCGGTCTGTGAAGAAATTAAGCTTCCTTTGTTAAGTGAGGAGTTAAATTGCCTACTTCCCTTCAGCTATTATGAGAAACTACACGTTAATTAATTGAAAAAAAAAAATCAAATTCAATGTCAATCAAAACACTATGACTAACACCGAGCTATTATTAAGCTTACGTTCAGTAAATGTGAGTAAAACTACATATCCAGTTGCATAACATGTGGGATAAAGTTGAAAATGAAACAGAACAACAGCGGCTTTGACGAGTTAAAGGCAGGCGATGTGACAAACAACATATTTGGAAACAGAGCACCATTGTTGGAGCCATCGGCCTGGTCCAGCGCCTCCACAACGGAGACTCTTTTGTTGAGATCTCAGCTGTGGGCACATTTGCTGCACTCAGCAGCATCACATTCTGTCATGAGTCCACAGGGTTCAGGGACAGAGAGCACATGGACAGGTCTCTGTTGTGACACAGATAAGTAATAGAAAAGGGAAGAGTCATGCTTCCCTAAAGCATCAGTGAATCATTGGTGACCTTATAAGTAGTGCAGGGACAATAGAGTATTTACTGTAAAACAATGGATGTGCAGGAAGGCGGTCATAATAAAAAAAAAAAGACATAATGACACAATATTTGTTTTGCTTCCACTAAGACAAAATGTGTCCGTTCTACTGCGTACCGACGGCTCGAAGTGCGGCAACAACATTATAACTTGAATAATTATTATAGTAATGGAATAATAACTTGACTGCACTGATCAAGGTTTTCTGTAACTGTCCAAGTCTGTCCACTTTTTATTTTCCATTAAACACTGCCAGAGTCCTTACCATGTTCCTGTTAATGTTTACTTCCTGCCTCTCTTCTTCTGCTGTTCCCTTTGGTGTTTACTTCCTGCATCTCTTCTTCTGCTGTTCCCTTTGGTGTTTACTTCCTGTATATCTTCTTCTGCTGTTCCCTTTAGTGTTTACTTCCTGTCTGTCTGTCTTCTTCAGCTGTTCCCTTTAGTGTTTACTTCCTGTATGTCTTCTTCTGCTGTTAGTGTTTACTTCCTGTCTATCCTCTTCTGCTGTTCCTGTTAGTGTTTACTTCCTGTCTGTCTTCTTCTCTTGTTCCCTTTAGTGTTTACGTCCTGTCTGTCTTTTTCTGTTGATTTTTGTTGCACACAAAAACCTATATTACACACTACAGCAAATGGAAAAAACCCAAAAGCATAAAAGGACCTTTTGAAACTGTGTACAATTATGAGCGGGTCCTTTTGAAAACGTCCCTTATTTCGTCGGAAAGTTTGAAAACCCCTGCCATAGACAACAAATTATCACTTGACTTGACTTCCATTCATCATACTACAGAGGCTCATTCATGTTGGCTCTTGATATGAAAGCCAGTATTTCTCTATGCCAACCTTAAGTGCCACATGTGTTCTGTCATCACTCCGTCATGCTCTATGAAACTCTGTATATTTAGCGCCATGAATCAAATTCCTGCACACCTCACGTTCTTGGAAATCGAAGTCATGCTATCTTTGCATTCGATGAGTCATACGACATTATAGAATCAGTGCAGTTGCCATGAAGCAGTGACTGATGTTGGTGGCAATGCACGTGGGATGCTGGTCTGTGCCAGGATGAATCCATAGCAACACAGTAATGAGCATAAACAGCAGACAGATAAGCAGCTCTGCTTTGCACCGGTCAGACATTATTCACGTGTTTATTTGTGTATGTCTCATGTACTGTACTGTTCACTGTTTGTGTGAGAGTTTTGCAAATGTGTTTTGCTGAACAATATTGCTGTGGAAACATATATTTTTACATTTCCTGAAAGACCAAGATGTGTATAAGTCATTGCATATTGTTAAACATAATTGTATATGCATTTATTCTATTTCATTAACGTTTCTGTTAGTATCTATATATGTGGGTGCAGTAATCCTATCATTTCACAGCATCCAAAACCAGAACTTTGACTAAGTGGGATTTTTAGTCATGGTAAAAGAGTCCCTTTGTGAAAGTGTCACTACAGAATATATCAGGGATCAAGAAAACAAACCGTTGCTGTTTCCTTCCAACACACCTATTCTAAAAATCCTGCATTTGGAAACCATGCCAAAAAATAGTCACTCACTTTTAATTAGCTGTCCGAAAATTCTTTGCACAGCAGATAATGGCCAGCTTTTTAATTCACAAACTGTGCCTGGTGCCTGATTAGAAATACACAGTTGCAATTCGGGTAGAAAAAGTTTTGTAGTTGCCAATTGGAATTAATAGTCAGATAGCATAATAACAAGTAACAGAATGAGTAAGACGCTGTGCATGTTGTTGTGTCCACGCTTCTGATTGATCATCTCGCAAATGTAGGCCGTTTGGTACCATTTGGATGCATGAGAGATTTGATTTTGTTAACATATTCAGTGTGTGGCTCCCCAAATGCATGTCACTTGCGGCTAATCAAAATGCAAAGATATTCAGAGTGAAGGAAAGTACAGGATGTAAGAAGCGTAGAGCAGGCACAATGAGCAACAATCTGTGGAGCGACTCACATGCAGTTAATGTAATTGGTTCATTTCATCACATGTCTTAGTGATCTTGGGTTTTGATGCACTGTAGATTAATCAGAATCATAAGACCCCGACCATTAAGGACATTGAATTCATGGAGCAAACATATGACAGGAATACTGCTTTAATTCATGAGGAAACTGAATGTTCTTCTACCTTTTAACACTTTCCCTTAAGTGCATTTTTAACAAGGTTTTCAATTCCCCACAGTCCAACAGTTCGAGGTAGTTATATTGGATGACTTGAGTGAGCAGGAAACTCTTAGCCGAACATGAGTAAGCAGATTCAGGCCACTTTCCCTGGATGGGTAGCAATTAAAAGGGGAGCTGCAAAACTCTCACGTGGTGTTTACATAGTTGCATGAAAACACAAGACTTAGTAAGTAAAAGTAGTAATCATGCTATACTCATAGAGACAGAGAGGAGTTGAACTGTGGTACACACATTTGTTTTAAAGGGTTTAGTTTCGTATGGTATCATAGACGAGATAAGCCTTCACAGCCTTTAAACATGTAGCATGTTTATGAAGCTCTGCTGTAAGTACAGCTGATATTCAACTCATGAAAAATGTAACCATGTGTGAAGGCTTTTGTGTAAAGTGATGCTACATTGAAAGTGTTCCCAGGGTCAGGGTTAGATGGTTCTGGTCCCAATTTGTTTTCATTTCCAATGTCTGCTTTTCTTCCGTCCAACATCCATCAGTCATATATCAGTCACTTTGTGTTGAACCGCCTCATATCGTAGATCGTCAAATACCATTGCTTTGTCATAGCCCTCAGTACTGACAAACAAGGAAGTGAGCTAACTTAGTGGTGGAGGGATTGGTCCCACAAACACATGACGTTCACCATCAGACTGCTCTTTGTCTGAAACCAAAAATCAACATGGACCTATTTTAGTTGACGAGTAAATGTAAGTTTGTGACAAAACTTGGATAACAAACACTTATTTGAACCCAAACCACAAAGTTTTCCTAAAGCTAACCAAGTAGTTGTGTTGCCTAAACATAACCAAGTAGTGTTGTTTAAATTCACAATGATAAGCGAGGGTGTATAGCTGCCAGTGTAGCGGAGTATTATAGTTTGAGACAAAGGGCTACGTTAAAAAATGATCCCAAAGGGTCATTCGTGACCGTTGGGAATGAGATTTGGCTTGTTAAGTCTACTGTACTCGGCCAATATTAATAATAGGAATAAACTTTCCTGCTAGATTTTTGCGCGAACAAACCAAATGGTACGAAAATGTGTTAAAATGATCACAAGCTTACCAAAACCCAAAGTAACCAACACATTGATATTGACAGAAAGCTATGGTTTTACTGCTTGTTTTTTTCTTCATCAAGTTTCCAATATGGGTGATAATGGAGACAACATAAAGCAAGTGGAAGTATGAGAATAAACACATTTTGAGACATATGGAAAGCATAATCTGATAATATACATACATTTTCCTGTTATTTATGGTTAAACCAATGATACACGACTAGGAATTTCGCTTTAGAAAAGGGAGGCTGGGTGAGTCAGCCAGTCCAAAATATACACTAACACAAATCTGACAAAGCACATAGGAGTTACCGAGAATTGAACTTGAGAGACACAGACACAAAGAAAGGTCAATCCCGGTGTGTTTCCCACATCCATCAACTGTACATTAGATGAGTCAGGACTCTGCTGTATCCCATCTGAGGAACACGTCATCTGCTCATCTCAGCGATGGTGGCCAGGTTCAGCTGACCTGAGTACAGTTTGTTAACCGTTTGCTGGAACCTTGGCAAGCAGCATCTGAGTCTCAGGGGAACATTAAAACTGCGATCCAACAGAGCGGGGGGGAGGAAATGAGAGCGAGACAGATACATGTGAGTGCCTGTACGTATGTCTCTGCATGTATGGAAAGCTTTTAGGTGACGTAGCATGCAGCGCTTGTAAATGTGGCGCTGGTGACATCATTTCTTAAAAGCGACAAACACTTTCCCAACGCTCCGAAAATATCCCAGAGATGAAGAGAAAATGGCTGCAGTTGATCTGAATGACTTTTTTGTCAATAGTGCTTTACATTCTGCCTGCCTGGGAAAAACAGAAGTGGTGTAGCAAATGCATTGATGTGCTAATTACGTTGTGATGTCATCTGGCAACCCCTATGACTTTTTAAACAACCAATGGCTACTTGAAACAAAAGAGTGATCCACATGTGCCCTCTGGCAGTCGTAATGAATCGGTCACAACACGTGTGCTGCAGTCCGAAACCACGGATATCTCAGTGGCTCAGAATAGAACGGCTGAGTGCGGTAATATTAGACATTTTATGATGATTAACGTTGGAATCAACATTTTAAATAATTGATCACAGAGGTTTACACTAGTTCAACCAGCACGGGAGATAATGCAGATTAATTTCACTTACTTATAATTTAGCATAAACCCATAAACCCCATACATATAATGGTGTAGTTGATATAATGGACCTAATCCAATCATGGTGGGGGGAGGAGGAGAAGTCCCATGACATGGTAAAATACAATAAAATGATGAATTTCCAATGTACTGTATGTGAGCTTGCATTCATTTGATTGGCCAATGTAGTTGATTTGGCATTGCACTTATACAATGGATTTTTTTGTTTTACAGAAGTGCTCTATTTTTCTTCAAAGCTTTCAACAACCATCACTAATGGATTTAACTAGAATTTACCAAGCACTTCTTTGCATGTTGCCGCAGCGCTGCACAGAAAAAAACATGCTTCTATTTTTGGAGCTTCTTGGATGCCAGTGCGTGCCGCTGAACTGCAGCGACCCGGGTTCACATTCGGCTTGTGACCTTCGCTGCATGCCATACCCTTCTCTCTCTCTCTCCTCAATGTCTGAAGAGTCCACAGTGAAATGAAGGCAAACATGCCCCAAAGTAATCTCAAAAGACACCTATTTCACTGATTCAAGCAGCAACACAAGTCAATGCAGTTCATTTATGTAGTGTAGTTTCTTTATTACAGTTAGGAAATGACGGTGATTGACACTTGTGACTTTTCTGCACTTTACCTGATCTACAAATCTTTGCACAAAGCTTTTTTGAAGTGAACAAGGCAGGGTTCAAATGTAACCTAAGAGAAAACCTGACACATTCAATTCAAGGAAAAATATCTTCAGAAGAGTTGTTGCTGGTGAAAATGCTTTTAAGGTCAAATTAACCTTTGAAAAACTCGAAAACTATGAGAAACTACAATAGTGTTTGTGCATATGCATGACTGCACATTGCTATAAGGATTATACTGATATATAAAAGCAATAAGTACACTGCAGTGTTTACTTATGTACCCTTACAATTCCCAAGCACCCATCACCTGTAGACATATTTGATTATACTGTATTTCATATTTAGCTTCAGTTTTAGCACCAAATACTACAGTGTAGCCAAATAGAAGATCTTTGATGCAGCTGCTAATGCAACAGTTGAATCATGCATGCATTTACCATATAAGGATGTGTCTACCTGCTCACAAAATTGTTCACCAGTGCATGGATTCACTTATTCCAGTGGGTGTGTGTGTGTACCTGTAATGAAAGAGCCCTTTGCTGGAATAATCGATGGTTGCCGGAGTGAAGGAGGGTCACAGCTGACTGTGAGTCATCTCCGTCTCATGACCAGCTGCTCTGAGCAAACAGAGGCCTCTACTTTACCTCGACCAATAAACCGTGAAGTGTTTCAATCTGCTGAATTTCTATGGTTTTGGTCCACCAGCGAAAACATAGCTACACTGAATACTGAACTCCTGTTGAAGCAAAGCAGCAGGGTGACCACACGCTAACAACCAGAGGGTCACAAGTTCACAAATGAGACTAACAGAGTCAAGTACAGGGTTTTTAAGCTAGATCATGTTTGGTTACATTTGACTGGACATGATCCTAAAAAAAAGTTATACACTTAAAGGTCCCTTATTTGACTGTTTTTCATCATATATTACAGGTTTCAGATATATACAAAACATGTCTCTGAATTGTTTGGCTCCAAACACCAAACAGATCATTGCAGCATCCCATAATCCCCTCTGTTTCAGCCCTGTTTCCAAAGTGCTGATTCTCTGTCTGTTACTTTAGATGGGGGGGGGGGTTACATTGGTTTGTGATTGGCTAATGGTTACACAAGCCAAAACATCGTTATGACATCATAAAGTGGCCAAAATCTGATCAGCTCATTTCCAGACAGGTTTTTATAGAAATGGATCAGGACAAAACGAGAGAGAATCTTTGTTCCTGAAACTTTCAGAATCTCTTTACACAGAGGGGACACATGTTGATGTAGAAGAGACATGAAGAAGTGGATTTAGCATAATAAGTGACCTTTAAGCTAGATCATGTTTGGTTACATTTGACTGGACATGATCCTTAAAAAAACGTTATACATTAAAGCTTGCATGGATTGAATTGTTGCAATGTTTGCATTTCATTTGATTTTTTTTTTTATTCAGACCCCAGGCAGACTGAGTGGAGTTGAAATGAAGTGAAATTGAACATCTTCCAACAAGACAGTAAACCATCCATCCCCAACGATTGCATCAGCTAAACGTGTGAGATGTAAAAATGTAAAAGATAAAGTATTGATTTCAGTTTAGGACAGCGCGGCCGTTATCATCAGTGAGCGCTGAGGTCGGTTGTTTTAGCTTTGCTTTAACTCTGGAGATTTATCACCTCTGTTGAATCGCAGTGAGAGAAAGAGAGAGATAAATTGAATGCTGATCCTCGGAGGAATAAGAAAGCAGCTTCGCGCCAGAGTGAGATGTATGTGAGATATCAGTCGATGCATTTACGCCTCAGAATGTGATTGATGGCGCAAAATGAAAACAGCAACTCATCAACAATTATTATTATTGAGGGGTAAGTTGGTTTGGAAAGTGAACACTCTCCAGAGTATTATTGAATGATGCACCTATGGAGTTGTATTGTATTCATATACTGTATATTGTATGTAGAAACAAACACTATAAATATTTCAACTCGTTCTCGGTGGTGGACAGTTTTATTTTTATTGGTATTTTACTTTTCCAGCAACATACATTTCACAAAGAACACTCCCCCCAAAGAATAAAAACAATAGTAGTTAATAATTCAAGCTAGTAGACAAAAAGCTTTATTCCACCCAATCCTATCTAGCATACTAATTTCAAAACTGTTGCATTTCTAAACAATGTAGGAATGTCTCCCATATGTTATAGAAGTTATCAGGCTTTTCTTTAATAGCAAAGCTTAACTGTGGTTGACAGTTTTAATGTTTGCATTATGTTGCCCATTCAGCCCCGTTCTCTGCAATCTCACACCATTAGAACAAGAAAAAGATTGTCTTTTCACTTGTTTTACACCATCAAGTTAAACAGTGGACGTCAGTTAAGTGCATGTCTTGCCGTAACGAAGCCGAGCGGCCATCATTTCCACGGCGCTGGGCCGCAGTTTTCAAAGACAGGCTCAATTTGGTTCCTCATCTCCATTATCGGCCCTGCACTTATAGAGAGCGCCTTGACTTAATGAGTCGAATCATCAGAATCCCGCAGCTTAACAAAGCAGGAAAAAAAGAATGAGAGCAGGTATGAAAATGACTAAACTGCACCTCGGGAGTTTATGAAGGAATGAGATATGTGCAGGGGTCTGTTAATCCTGCTAATGTACAAGAAACTTTACGTCCATAATGGTTTGTGTTACGCTTCACCGCTGCTTTATTGCTTACAGGAATTAGAAATGAGGTTGTACATGGTTTTTGAAATGAAGGTCCTTCTGTTATCGATAAAATCTCTACAGCATTTTAATCTGTCATTCACAGCATGACTTCTGCTCCTCTTCTTCAAAACCAGGAAATTGGAGGTGCCGGCGCTATAGAGGGCTGACGCTGATTTGTAAGTTTGAAAATGTTGCACGTATGCTTCAAGTATAGCACACATCCTGTTGTTCATGAGAGGAAGGAAGCCGCCGTATCCGCACAAATGGGAAATGCAGAGGACACAGATGAATTGAGAGGAAAAAACAGGTAGTGGAAACAAACATGGGAGCTAAGGATATGGCAGCAGTGTGAAGGCAAAGTGGAAAGATACTTAAGCCAAGAGAGGAAAATGTGTCGAATGTTGCCGTCCGGTTCCAGATTTTCCAGTCTTTTTTCTACTAACTTCAATTTACATTTAGTTATTGGTCCTCCCTTTTGATTAAGTATAACCCCAACACACTACTTTAAGTGCCACACATTCTGTTCATTCAGTAAGAAGCCTAATCTGCCATATGTCTAATGTTTGGGAATGTTCGGTTGTGATTGTGTAATGTGATAAATGTAAAAAATCTCTAAATACATGTTTAAAAAAAATAAATAGAAGACATCTGCCAGTGTCACATGGTCTAGTTTTGTTCCATATATAGTCCAGATGGAAATTAAACATTCCCATTCATGAGAGAAATATGTAAAATGATAAACAAAAAGACGATTTCCACTTAAAATGTCTATTAGCTGTTAAAGCGAAGCCCTTCAGTCTGCAGAACCAATGCCTTCAGACTGCTAAGTTTTCTTTTAACCTTTGTTTTTTTCAGGGACGTTTTGGCCGAGCATCGATGTTCCCTTTTTTTAAAACTCACTCATTCATGCGCCGGGCAGCTCCACCACAGAGCTTCACTCAGCGCTATTCAACAGGATCTACCTCATTGTCCCCATTCAGCTCCAAGTCCAGCATGCTTGAGGAGTGTACATCATGGGAGACTTCTTTCCTGCCCAGCCCCAGCAGCTGTGAATGTGATGATAGGAGGGAATGACCCCATAGGACCCTGCACGACTCACAACCCCCACCCCACCCCCCCCCCAGATCTCCACCGCGGCTGCCATCCCATAATGCGAAACAAACAGGAACGTGACCCCCTTCCTTCCCACTGTAACCCAGACGTGGATCCAGCCCCCCCTTCCTCCTCCACTCGGTCAGCGGCTGTCCACATCCTGTCTGAGCCACTCTAATGCAAAGAGGAAAGAGGGCTTGTGGAAATAGCTATACACTGTGAGATGATGGTAACATGACAAAATTGCAAAAATAGTAGTGATCCTCCACATCCATGACATTAATCTGGTTTTAACACTTATATATATCAATAATCCAATTACTGTATATAGACTATTCTTCACAATTTCTATTATATTCTATTTTCTTTTATTTACTTGCACTATCGGAGGAGCCTGTGACCTAAGATTGTCATTGTCATAACTACACTGTAGCTATGCACAAATGACAATAAAAGCCTTTCTTGATGATGATGATGATTTTGCCATGAGCTATCCAACATTATTCAGTATTTAGGTTAAAAAAAAACATTTTCCCAATAACAACAAATCACTTTGTGTTGAAAAGTGGTGGGGACATACGTTGAATTATTTTAAAATGGTCTTTAAGATATGCAATTGTAGCCAAGATTGTAAAAAACAACTGGAAACTATGTCGAGAAATGCTGAAAGGGGAGCCTATTGTGCTTTTTGGGGTTTTCCCTTTCCTGTAGTGTGTTATAATGGCTTTAGTGCATGTAAATGGTCTGCAAAGTAGGGAGGCGTGTGGCGCAGTGGATAGAGCCTTGGTGTTGGGATCAGGGGGTCACAGGTTGGGATCAGGGGGTCACAGGTTCAAACCCCACTGCAGTCAGCATTTCGTTGTGTCCCTGAGACACTTCACCCCAAATTGCTCCTGTGGGGATTGTCCACAGTATTGAGTATGTAAGTCGCTTTGGATAAAGGCGTCTAACAAGTAACATGTAATGTGATGTAATGCAAAGGCTAAAATCCCTTTGTGTATAAACTATGAGACTATACATGAAAAAATGGCAAAAATAGTAGTGATGATGAGGATTTTGCCATGAGCGATCCAACATTATTCAGTATTTAGGGTAAAAAAACAATTGGCCCAATAGTTGAAAAGTGGTGGGGACATACGTTGAATTGTTTTTTTTAAATGATCTTCAACATATGCAATTTTAGGCAATGTACTGTAGATTATTACCAAGATTGGAATAAAAAACAGGAAACTAAGTCAAGAAATGTTGAAACGAGGGGCCTATTATGCTTTTTGGGGTTTCCCTTTCCTGTAGTGTGTTATATTGGCTTTTAGTGCATGTAAATGGTCTGCAAAGGCTTAAATCCCTGCGTTCCCTTCCACACTTTCTCTCCCATTTTGGTCATTATAAAATGATTAAACTATGGGTATTCTCTTAAGCTTAGGACAATTCAATTAATGCATTCAATATTTATGTAGCATTTGATGATAAATAATAATCCTTATATTTATTATAGCGCTTTTTCAATGACTCTCAAAGCATTCCTTACAAATACACATCACACATACATATCATACATACATGTAACGGTCATGTACTGTGGACAATACCCACAGGAGCAAATTCGGGTGAAGTGTCTTGCCCAAGGACACAACGGCCTGACGCAGTGGCGGCGGAGGCGGGTTTCGAACTGGAGTTCCCCAACGCCCCCTTGATCTGATGATCAAACGCACAGCCCCACGCCACCCCGATGATGATGAAAATGTTTCCCAAATTGGGATTAATAAAGTACATTTTATCTTATGATCTTCCTTAGTATGCAAATAAACCTGTGTTTCATTTGTTAGTCAACATATCTTGAGGCAAGCTTTTTCAAAATATATTTTACAAATAATGCTTTTATACATGCTCATACTTTTTTCTAAAGTTAATACTGACAAAATAACCCTTTTGCAAAAACTGGAGCGTATATTTCCCCAGCATCCTCAGTGTGAGTGACACCTTTGATGGTAAAACATTTCAGCTTTCCTGCTGCTCACAGGATATCCGGGTGCCGGGTTTGAGCCACAAAGAAACGTCCCTGGAGCGAGGGGGGACTCGGGCCAGATTCATAACCTCATGAAAGGCTCGGTCAGCAACACGTCCAAACCACAGAGCCGTGGAATTCCCTTACAATGTGCAAAGACTGGAAAGCTGCCTAATAGCACAGGCTAACAAAAATAAATCCTCTTTGCGTCTGTCATGGTCATGCATATTCAAATGATGTGTAAATCACATTATAATCTCATAATAGCTATTTGCAGTGGAAGCCTTCCAAACCATTTGCCCAATTCATTTTGCTGCACAAACTCCCCAAGTGCAATTAGATATTTTTTTCTTCTAAAAGGTATACAGATGCAAGGACGGCAGGGCATGACAACGTCAGTTTTTAAAGCTGAAGCAATTTGCTCTTGGGATTTGTGAGGAGGAAAACTAAAAGCTGGCGGACTGCTCCCTCAGAGACCTTGTTTGCTTCAAAGCATTAACTGATTAACTTGTTGCAGATCAGAAAAAAACCCTGTGGGCTAAGCACAAGGACATAAAGGCAAACTATTATAAATACAAATCGCAAATTGCCCTCACAATATAATCTTTAGCCTCTTTCAGATCGGCCGTATTTCTCTTGGTGAGGAAAGGATTAAAATCACTGATCAGTGCATGCAGTCTTCCATCTTGAACGCTTAAATGTGGGATTTTTCACTCCCTGCTTCAGTATTAATTATACCCTGGAATACCTTCAGCTTTTTGGTTCTCCCATATTGTAAGTCCAGACGGAGACCTTGTATTTTAAAGGTGTATTTCTGAGATAGATTGCCTTTGATCGGCTTAATGCACAGTTTGACTTATGTTATGTTTTGCCAACTGAGCCTGGCAACCTCGTAAATGACAACGTGATAAGGCCAACATATTGTCCAGTCCAGTATAAGATTTCATACAGAACTACAATAAGTAAACCTGTTGGAAGAATTAAGACTTTTTAAAGATCCTTATATTTTCGTTAGGATCTTATTATTTCAACCTCTGCAAACAAGGTAATGTTGTCCCTTCAATTTGTGTGTCTGTCAGCGGGATTACCGAAAAACTACTTGGTCAATTTTTTAAGAAACTTGGTTAAAGGGAAGAACATATTAAATGTGGGCACAGACCTGATTCAAGAGACGGATTATGTTTTAATTTTGTTTACATTATGAGATCGGGCATATTGCTGCTTTCATATGCTGTTGGAGTTCATTGAAAAACGTGTTTCCAAATAGGACAATTCACGTGAACGACGCCTCGAGTCCAAAACAGCAACTCGGTAACAGATATCAATGTGTGAAATGATCTGAGCAATCAACCACAACACGTAGCAGTAGTGTTGGTGTTGTTTCCAAATGACAATCTAAGGCTCACGAAAACACCAGTCAAGAGAACAACTGTCCAACTTTGGAAATGGGACCATCCAAAGTGCATTTAATTAATCAATGGCTGCGGCAAAGGAGGTGCTATTCCAGCTCTTTATGAATCAAAATGTGTGAATTAACGTCTGTTCCTATGTGTTCTTTTTTCATGGTGAAACAAATGCATATCTTGCATCATTCTAAACTCTTGACCATACAAGCAAACTAAGGAAGTTCTAATTCTACGTTCTCATATGATCACATTTTCCTAGAGCTCATAACGGATCATCTCAGCAGAAATTATAGGAAGGCTTTTTGCAGAACGCTGACTGTCCATTACTCTGGGGAAACCCCCTCAGTGGAAACGCTCTCCAGTTCAGAGGAGCGGCTCTCTTCTGGTCACGTGTCTCGACTGTATGAATCACACCACTGCAAACAGTGATGAGAGAGCTCAGCGGGAATAATAGAGCCGTATTTACACAAGCTGTGGGTTTTAATGTCAGGGTAATCTTGGGCGTTTGTGAGTCACTCTATCCTTAAACATGTAGCTGTGCAGCCTCTCGGGTAACGAGGCAATGATGTCGGTTTGTTGGAGTCCTGTGTGACTCACACCACTCGTCCCGACCGAGTCTGAGTACATGTCGTGTTTAGAGGAAAGCAGTGTGGCATTCCAAAGTAATGGACTCTATATTGGGCTCAGGGGATAGTGTATGTGAGTGTGTGTGAGTGTGTGTTTTCCAGTGGGCTGGTATGTCGGTTGAATTACACGTGGGAGCGTTTTGTGTGTGTCTCGTACAAGAATGGTATCCATTTGTGTTTGTTTGTGCCACCCTGGCTCACACTGACAATGAGCACTGTGATCACAGGCCTGTGTGTAGGTCGTTGTGTGTGTGTGTGTGTGTGTGTGTGTGTGTGTGTGTGTGTGTGTGTGCGTGTGTGTGTGCATGAGTGTGTGCTTTTGTGTCTGTGTGTGGCCAGTTTTGTACAGGCGATCCCCAGAGTCCGACAAACAGGCTCTGCTGTGTTACAGCTGCTGCAGGACAGTACAGACGTGAACCTGATGAACCTTTATCCCCCCCACTGCATGCTGGGAAAATGTGAATGGGACGATAAACAAAAGCAATATTGCACTCAAATTAAACCAGTGAAGTGCCCTTGAACAGAGCACTTAGTTCAGTACACAGCGCTCTGGAAAACCTCCTCATACTCGTTCATGTGCTCGTTCAGGCCAGGGTTCAGGTCATACACTCTCATTCACCTCTGTTGGTGCAAAAATAAGGGTTCTGACTCAAAATAGAACAAATAATCTGTTCCAATGTTCAGGAAACAGAAACATTTTTCAGTTTATGACTCTCATATTATTCATCATACGTGTGTGCATATAGAAATAGGACCTTGCCTTTTTCTCTACTATAATTTTAAAGCATGTTCTTAAAATATAACTCCAAATGGTTTCATATAATACTTAAAAAGGTTAAGTCTTTTCAAGCGAAATATGAATAGCACTCTCTAAGATATCTGGTTGTACACATATGTAACACTTTATCAAAAGCTTGGTGTCCTCAGAACATTTAAAACCATTTTTTTACATTTTACAAGCTTATTTTTTGTGAATTTTTGTTGTGTGGACCCCTTGGTTTCTTGACCTGTCCTGTCACAACTTGTATGCAGCCTTATGTGTGTGCAAATGAGCAAAGACAATCAAATGCTACTCGTGGTTTCATTAAAACTGCACTGATTGTAATGCCTACTGTAGATGTTTTACTCTATTTTTTCATAACAAACATACAATATAAGTCATGAATATTTCCTATCTTGCATTAGCTAAATGTTTGCTATATTCAAACTCTTGACAGTCAACCAACGGCTGGAGTTAATTGGTCATTAAATACCAAACTGTCTGGGAAAAAGTTCCACTTCTCCTTCACCTGTAACCACGCTAACCTTTCTGATGGTGTGTGGGTGCAGCAGAGGTGTGTTCAGGCGCTTTGTACTCAGTAACCACACCCTGGAGTCCCTGAATGCATCACTGCAGACAGGTGGAAACAGTACTGAAGTTATTATAGGGTGTAATGTTAACTTTATTTGCAGATTGAGATTTTACATTAATCTTGTCTACAATCCCAAACTACTAGGAGGTAGTACTGAGTCATTGTACTACTTTATGAATGACATTTGGTTATTTTTTAAAGGGTGCATGCTCAGAAAACCTTCTCTGTATATAAAAATGATAATAGTATTGCTATAAAGTTTGCATTATAATGGATAATTACAGACCTAGTTGTCTTTAGGACACATTTTGGGGAACCTCATAGTGTTGGATGTGCTGAAAAGGAGGATTAAGATACATGTTTTGCTAATCAAATGTTGTGCAAAGATGAAGCAAACACCACCAACTGCTCAGTAGCTCTCCTTAATTACACATGCACATAAA
Source organism: Dissostichus eleginoides (assembly GCA_031216635.1). Lineage (NCBI taxonomy): Eukaryota > Metazoa > Chordata > Actinopteri > Perciformes > Nototheniidae > Dissostichus > Dissostichus eleginoides. Next base: position 5,931,108 of record CM062276.1, read on the forward strand.
TTAGCTCAAGGTAAAACCACCGAGGGGTTTCCATTTGCTGCATGTAACGAGAATTAAACATTTATGGTGCCTTAAATGCACATTAATCAGCATCAATAGGTGTTAATTAGTATTGAGTAACATTTACCTTGTTAATCACCCCAAAGGCTTCGCGCCAACGGTGGAAATTCATTTTCCGACTCCTGTTGTCGTGCCACGCGGCGTTACCCACAATGCAGCGTGATGACAGTGCCAGGGGCTTACCGGGGCAGTCTGTCACTTCGTCCCGAATCCCTGCCTTCTCCTTCGTGTTGACTCTCGCACGTGAAGAAGTGTCAAACGCTCGAGATGACACACTTCAACACCTACTGCGCTCTTCTCACTTTTCACTTTCTTTTAAAATCTGCGGGATGAGGCATTTTTTGTCTTTTTTCAACCTTTACTGAAACAGAATCTGAATGTTTTATTCATCTAAGGAGATAAATAAGGTTTCATGACCATTGCTCCATTGAAAATGATATAACCAAATACAAAGATGGAATACAAATATGGGTAACACTTTATATTAAGGTACACTTATTCACCATCAACTAATTGTTAATTAACACAATAATAATAATAATACATGTTATTTATATAGCGCTTTTCCTGGTGCTCAAAGCGCTTTACAAGCAGGTAAAGAAGATAATTAACAACATGCATATTAGAGTCAAACTACTAGCTTGTTTGTTATGAACAAGACTTCACTTTAAAATAGGGAACATGTTCTGAGTTAGAAATACCTACTTTTGAGTTATTTTGACACAAATAACACTTATAGTTTAATGTCTTGTTAATAAGAATAGATCATATTTGTTAAGTGTTATTATGGGAGAATTACTATTCTTGTGGTACTGCTGCCTTATTAGGCCCATATTGAGCAGAGCATATTAAGACCAAAACTCATGTACAACAACTTCCTTACTTGCAACAAATAAGCACTAATTAGAGGGTTATTGAGAAAAAACTCTCAACTAATGGCCTATTACTTGTAGAATATGGTCATGTAGAATAAGGCATTAATAAGTGTTTTATAATGACTAATAAAGAGCCAATATACTGCTAATATGCATGTTAATAACAACTACTAGTTGATGGTGAACATGTGTACCTTAATATAAAGTGTAACCAAAATATGTCTATTATCATAAGAATGTGAGTAAAAATGTGCACATTGTATTGCAATAAATTGCATAACAGTATAGTATCAACTACATACAAAATAAATGTTTTTGTAATGCGCTTTAAAATTGCCTTGTGTTTAGATGACACACTTCAACACCTACTGCGCTCTTTTCCCTTCTCACTTTCTCTTAAATCTGCGGGATGAGGCATTTTTGTATTTTTCAACCTTTGCTGAAACAGAATCTGATTTTGTTATTCATCCATGGAGATAAATAAGGTTTCATGACCATTGCTCCATTTAGAATAATATAATAAAATAGAAAGATGGAATTAAAAACACAAAAGATAAAATAAAAAGATGTATATTATCACAAGAACTTAAGTAAGAATGTGCACATTGTACTACCGTAGAGAGGCGAAGTCCCTCCCTTTCCGGTGGACCTCCATGGGACCTTATTTCGGAAAAAGTATGTATTGAAGTCAATGGCGAGAGAAAGATTATCTTTCGAGATCGTTTGAATTGTGCCACGAATTACACATATGATGTTTGTCAATTTAAAAGATAATTTTCCAAGTCAAAAAAATGAAAATGTTTCGAAAAACTGTGAAGTAACAAATGTTTTCGTGTGAAACGCTCAATGAACTACATCTCTGGTCTCGCACACGTCACCAACACCAAGATGGCCGTCACGTTGGCACATTTCACCTCTTTCTTTGAGAATGAGGTGAAAAGTATTAAAAGAGGTGAAAATCACTACAAGTCTGGGCATGTTGAGAGCTGTACATACACACAAGGGGAGTTAGTCGGTTCCGTAAGAGCCAGCATGCGGGACCGGCTTTAAAAGGTTTCGCTGAGTAACACGAGTGTAATGTGTAACGTTAATGACATCACTTACGCGACTCTGGGATTTGTAGTCTTTCTAGTTGTGTATTTTTCATAGTCTTATATTTCAACAGTTTTACGACAAACTGTGACTTTTTTGACATGGAAATGATTTTTTAAGATTGACAAACATCATATGTGTAATTCGTGGCACAATTCAAACGGGATAGAAAGATAATCTTTCTCTCCCCATTGACTTCAATACATAATTTTTCAGAAATAAGGTCCCATGGGTCGGAAGTAGATGGGCGGGACTTCGCCTCTCTATAAACTGAATAACAGTAAAGTATCAACTATATACAACATTTCTTTTTTGTAATGCACTTTAAAATTGCCTTGTGTTAACATATAAATAAACTTGCCTTGCCATCAACAACAGTGGCGGTTCTAGACCAATTTGACTGGGGGGGCCAGGCTGGGGCCAGTTATTTTCTGAGGGGGGCACAATAAATGCAGGACGAAAAAGACAAAGACAGTATGAAGTAATTGCGCATAAGAAAACAATGCAATACAGTTATTGGTATTTGTTTCAGTACACATTATTATATGCTGACCTTTAACCTTTGTGCTGTTTGGGTCTGTGGGACCCTTTTTCAGTGTTTACTAAAAGAACATGTATGCAATTTAATCATTTTAACCTGCTTTATTTGGGGGTGGACCTCACCTCCTCTAGGGGGGTCCTCACCTCCTCCAGGGGGGACCTCACATCCTCTAGGGGGTCCCCGGGAAGATGTTTTTTTAAATGTTGAAGTGAAATGCATCAATCTGGTGCACTTTGAGCACAAAATGAATTGATGGATACAGCTCTCAACACTCACGAAACGGAGCTGTATACTTTTCAATAATCCAAACATCTTTATGATCACAACCAATAACAAATCATTTAAACTTGTTTATTCTTATCTTATGTTACCTAGTTAGCATTCTTTCTTTCTATTTATGCATATTTTAGTGGGGGCTATTGAGGGCTTGTGAGATACCGGTAGCTCGTGATCGACGTGCTGGAGACCCCTGCTCTAATGGGTCCGACTAGAATGACAAATATCATTAGTTCCGCCTATTCCGTCAGCCAAGAAACCGTTTAATCATAAACTTTTTTTTTCTTTTTCAGGGGGCCACAGGGGGGTCCAAAGTCAGTGTTAGGGGGGCACTGGCCCCCCCTCCCCCCCCCCCCCTAGAACCGCCCCTGATCAACAATAAAGATAATTAAGTGCTTATTGGAAATGTGTTTATTCGAATCACTTTTAATTGAACTATTCATATATTACACTGCACTGTAACTTTTATTCAGGTATTATATATCAGCTTGTTTTATGTTTATTTTATTCTCTTTGCTCTCTATTGACGGTTTTTAAATGCCATTTATATTGTGTTTCCGCTGCACTATTTCTTAATGTCTTTTATTTTTGTAAAGCACTTTGAATTGCCTTGTGTTGAAAGGTGCTCTATAAATAAACTTGCCTTGCATATTCAATGTGAATACATGTATATATAGCATGGTGTATAAGTGTAAACATTGTATTAATGATGAGAACCCAATTAATGCTCCAAGTGTGTAATACACTAATAATCCTTAACAATAAATAATAAGTGTTATAAGTATTGCACAGTTGAATATTTGCGCAGGTTACGCAGCCTAAATGAGGATTATGACGGTTGTCCTGGTGCGTAAAAAGACGTAAAATCTGCAGGTAGACAAGCAAAACGACTAAGCAAAGCCACAGAGTTGAAATTCTAAATATCATCACAGGCAGCTCGCATGGTTAAATGTCATCAAAACACACATTGAGAAGAAAGTGGCCTCAGGTTTGTTCATAATCACTTTAGCAGTCACAATCAGAGACCGGTTCGCATCCGCATTAAACCGTTTTGCAGCACATACACACTTAAAACACACGAGGAGTGTGTGTGCGGCATGTGGTGGACGGACGCTGCCAGGCTGGGATAATGACACGAGAGTCAAGCTGTTATCACACCTGCCATACATCCACTTCATCCACTTGACATTCACATTGAGGAAAAGGCCATTTCAAAAACCCTCACAGCCGGTCATGCAAAAACACAGAAACACAGACACATGTGCCGATTGAAACACGCCTGTTACATCCTCAGACGCTCACACACACAAACAAACAAATGGGCCATTATCCTTGAGAGCCCAATTAGGCAGTAAATGGGAGTGTGAGTGTTATTGGAGGAGAACGACACACAATTGATTGGATGACCTGATCGGGCAAAGAGTGTGAAGGTTCAAGGTAACGTTTAAACGCGTAACCTTTTGCTGTAAACTTTTCCATAAGACTAAATTAATCAATCAATCAATCAATCAATGTTTATTTATATAGCCCAATATCACAAATGTTACATTTGTCTCAGTGGACTTCACAGTTTGTACAGAATATCAGTAGACAATACGACACCCTCTGTCCTTAGACCCTCACATCGTACAAGGAAAAACTTCCAGAAAAAGGAAAAACCCCACAGTTTAAAGGGGAAAAAAATGGGAGAAACCTCAGGGAGAGCAACAGAGGAGGGATCCCTCTCCCAGGACGGACAGACGTGCAATAGATGCCGTGTGTAAATTGAGAAGATAATACATTTACAACATAGGTAGTCCAAATGTTTGGAAATGCATGTGTCTATAATAAGAAGATGAATCCCCGAGGATATCCATCCAGGACTTATGATCCAGGACCACAGCAACAGGCACAGCCACGACTCAAGATCCAGGGCTCGCGATCCAGGACTCAGGACCACAGCAACAGGATCAGCCACGACTCAGGGTCCCGGCGTAGATAGACACCAAAAAGAAATTTGGGGAAGCTGGGTTATTCGGAACATGAGAGTACACAGGTACAGACAGAGAGAAGGAAGAAGTAAAGTAAAGTGTCCCCCGACAAACTAAGCCTATAGCAGCTAAACTAGGGGCTGAATCTAATCAGCCCTAACTATAAGCTTTATCAAAAAGGAAGGTCTTAAGCGCACTCTTAAAAACGGATAGGGTGTCTGCCGCCCGAACACAAACTGGAAGCTGATTCCACAAATGTGGAGCTTGATAGAAAAGGCTCTGGCTCCCATTGTACTTTTAGAGACTCTAGGAACAACCAACAACCCTGCATTCTTGGAACGCAATGCCCTAGTAGGACAGTAGGGTATAATGAGTTCTTTAAGGTAAGATGGCGCCTGCCCATTAAGGGCTTTGTAGGCGAGAAGAAGAATTTTAAATTCTATCCTATGTTCTATAGGGAGCCAGTGTAAGGCAGCCAGAACAGGAGTAATGTGGTCCCTTTTCCTAACTCTGGTTAGTACACGTGCTGCAGCATTTTGAATCAGCTGAAGCGACTTAACTGACTTCTTGGTACACCCTGATAATAGAGAGTTACAATAATCTAGCCTTGAAGTAACAAATGCATGGACTAGTTTCTCTGCATCGTTTTGAGGCAAGATATGCCTGATTTTTGCAATGTTACGTAGATGGAAGTAGGCGGTCCTTGAAATAGATTTTATGTGGGCGTTAAAGGATAAATCCTGATCAAATATAACACCAAGATTCCTTACAGTCTCACTGGAGGCCAAATTAATGCCATCCATAGTTAGTATATCTTTAGATAATTTGTTTCGTAGATTCTTTGGGCCGAGTACAATAACTTCAGTTTTGGCCGTGTTTAACATCAAAAAGTTTAAAGTCATCCACGTTTTTAAGTCCTTAAGGCAGTCTTGAATTTTATTTAGATGATTAATTTCATCAGGCTTGATTGATAAATATAGTTGAGTATCATCCGCATAACAATGAAACTGTACAGAATGATTCCTTATAATATTGCCTAACGGAAGCATATATAATGTGAACAAAATAGGTCCAAGCACTGAGCCCTGTGGCACTCCATGGCTAACTTTGGTTTGCATGGAAGATTTATCGTTGACACATACAAACTGAGAGCGTTCAGATAGATAGGACCTAAACCAGCCAAAAGCAGTTCCCTTTATGCCAACTAAGTGCTCTAGTCTTCGCAATAGGATATCATGGTCGATAGTATCAAATGCAGCACTGAGATCGAGTAAGACAAGAATAGAGACAAGTCCTTTGTCTGAGGCTATTAGAAGGTCATTTGTGACTTTAACCAGAGCTGTCTCTGTGCTATGATGTGTTCTAAAGCCAGACTGAAAATCTTCAAATAAATCATTGTTTTCTAAGTAATCACACAACTGTTTTGCGACCGCTTTCTCAAGAATTTTTGAGAGGAACGGAAGAATTAGGAAGTTAAACGTCGATGGAAAGTATTACTATCCTTGTTGGAGCATAAAAACAGCATCCTATCCCTCAAATTAGTCGTTTGAGCCCTCAAATTACAAATCCTTTCCCCAAATGACTACTCTGTGTGTTCGGTGTACACATTATCTCAGTTTAGTAATTTGTACTATGGAGCTACGTGATTTGTTGTCTCGTGAATCATTTGTACCCCCGAGTTACTAAACAATTGTCTTTTTACAGTGTTCTTTTTAGAGCTGCACACATCAATGTTATCTTAGCAACGGATCATACAACTGGTAGAGAAAGTGGAACATTTGAGGTGCTGGTGGGGACCAAAACAGAGCTAAAAGTGAGAATATTCGGCTTTTATTAAACAGATAGCCCTACACATGAGTCCAAATGAGCCTTTTCCTCATCCACACTGGTATTGTTTGCCTTTTATCCATGTTTTTTGTAAAACCCAGGGTGATATTTCCCAAAACTCCAATTTCGGTAGATAGGCAATTTTAGTGTTTATCATAAAATGACTTTATATTAGAAATATGCTGCCTTCGACAAGAGATACTGAGGAGTGTGAAGGTAGATTAAAGTAAGGTTTTTACCCGTGCTGATGTTACGTGAGATTCTCTATTTCTTCAAATATGAAGATGGTTTTGTCCCTTTATACTTTACTATTTTATTCATCATGTTATATGAGGATCACACCTTAGTTTACAGTATAGAAGATTGACGTTTTCTGTGCTTGAGGTCTTGAGACTCTGCTTCAGAGTCATGAATGAGCATTGGTTATGACTTAGACGGATCACATTAGCTCTAAACCGGCTTTTTGAAACGGCTAAATCGTCTGCTTCAGGTACTTAGTCATCTGACTCGGGCATTTGACAATAAGCCGTGGAATTAATCATTCAAGGTGAGGACTTGCGACATTTTCTACCTCGTGAGACTTGGGACACTTCATATATTTTCCCAAGGAATAAGTGTCAAACCAAATGTAAGACTGTCACCTGAATTATAGTAAGATTTTAGAAAGGCTGACTCATTTGCAAAGTTGTCATCTTGTCTGAATCACAGGCCTTCTGAATTTGTGAAAAAAAGTGTGCTGCAATTTAACGACTTCCCCTTACAATTCCTATATTACCAACAAAGCTTTGAATACTCTTTAGAAATGCAGTAAAAGTTTATTTTAAGCCTATGGAAGATTATCTTTACACTAATATAAAATGATCCAGAACAAGTTTTTTTCGGAAATTGAAAGGAATTCCACTTTTTATTTCACTTTTTGAGTTTGCTTTACAACTTCCGGTTCTTCAGAAGATTTGACAGGATGTTCTGTAAAGAAATTATTCACTCTCACATCCATACTTATAGCCATCCTGTGGTTTGTTTTCTTGGAAACTTAGTCAGAGCCCTCACTAAGAGAGTAGAAAAACTTGCAAAGCAGCTTCAGACACTAGAGTTACAATCAAAATCAAATAAAAGGGTTAGGGCTGGTTCGCGCTGTAATTCATCACATAAGCACCCAAAATGGCAGGAGTCCAATAGCTTATGAGCTTAAACGGGGGCCAAACGGCTTTACATGTGAGCTAAATGGAACAAAGACCTTGTGAGACCTTAAGGAGAACTGATTTGTATTACATTTCAGCGTACAGTTGGTAAGTAGAGACACACTGTTTCTACTTGCTGTGGTGTGCTGTCCTCAGGCAGTATATTCAAAGTGCACTGAGGTGTTTTACTATAGTTTGTGGGAGATGGAAAAGCTGGGACCCATCATGCATCTGGTTGGTCACCCGCTTGAGTGCCGTTTAATCTGTTCCATGAGAAAATTCCCTGTCGTCGTAGTAAAGAGGCAAGCCAAGACGGGTTTTTGGCAAAGCTACTGGAGGACAAAGTTACATAACACTCTCTTTCAGTGTTTTCGGCTCCTTCTTTTGGACGTCCTGCAAGACATTACGAGTCTTTTTTTCTCATCTTACTTTGGTTTTCTGCAGTCTTCTTATTCGATTACACACACACCACACACACACACACACACACACACACACACACACACAACACACACACACACACACACACACACACACACACAGACATTCCTCTTGAGTTTTACTCTGAACTCAGACAGCAACAAAAGCAATTCCTCAATGTTTAGCAGGGCACCACGCTATGTGACATAACAGGAGACAACTCATTAATTCAACCACATGTATTTATAATATGCCCTCATTTCTTCTTACAGGTGTGTGTTCTGATATGTTCCAACTGCCTCTGTGAAATAGTAACGGTTACCTCACTCAAAATCAGCTTTTGCAAAATGACACAGGGGAAACAAAAGCTTCAATCTCAATGTTTGTTTTGTCTTGGTTTGCAGCTTCTGGCTTGTTGAAACTTGTAAAATCTTTGTTGCGTTTTTGGTTCCGCAGAAGTTCACCAAATAAGTTTCCATCCCAGCCTTCTCCCAAATATTTAATTTGACTGTGTGCCAGAAAACCATTTGTTAAACCATCTTGATATTATACTTTAGGAGAGCCAAACGAGCGCTCTGTGGCTGCCACTGTCCAATATTTACCTCATTATATTGTGCATATCTCTACAGTGACAATAGTTACCCTGCAGTGCTGGAGCATCGATACAGGGAGTTAACCAGAGTTTTGTGTGACAGTATCTGAAATAAAAGGGTATTATTTGCTTATCAATGCTTTTGTATCTACATATTGCTACAATGAGTTAGAATTAGAGTATTTTAGGGTTAGGGTTAAGAGTATTTTAGGGTTAGATTTAGAGTATTTTAGGGTTAGGGTTAATAGTATTTTAGGCTTAAGAGTATTTTAGAGTTTGGGTTAAGAGTATTTTAGGGTTAGAGTATTTCAGGGATAGAGTTAAGAGTATTTTAGGGTTAGAGTTAAGAGTATTTTAGGGTTAGGGTCAGAATATTTTAGGGTTAGAGTATTTTAGGGTTAGAGTATTTTAGAGTTAAAGTTTAGAGTATTTTAGGGTCAGAATATTTTAGGGTTAAAGTTAAGAGTATTTTAGGGTTAGAGTATTTTAGGGTTAGAGTTAAGAGTATTTTAGGGTTAGAGTTAAGAGTATTTTAGGGTTAGAGTTAAGAGTATTTTAGGGTTAGAGTTAAGAGTATTTTAGGGTTAGAGTTAGTGTATTTTAGTGTTAAGGTTTAGAGTATTTTAGGGTTAGAATATTTTAGGATTAGAGTAAGAGTATTTTAGTGTTAAGGTTAAGAGTATTTTAGAGTTAGAGTTAGAGTATTTTAGGGTTAAGGTTAAGAGTATTTTAGGGTTAGAGTTAGAGTATGTTAGGGTTAGGGTAAATAGTATTTTAGGGTTAGGGTTAAGAGTATTTTAGTGTAAGGGTTAAGAGTATTTTAGTGTTAGGGTTAAGAGTATTTTAGGGTTAGGGATAATAGTATTTTAGTGTTAGGGTTAAGAGTATTTTAGGGTTAGGGTCAAAGTATTTTAGGGTTACGGTTAAGAGTATTTTAGGGTTAGAAGCAGAGTTTTTTAGGGTTAGAGTAAATGTATTTTACTGTTAGGGTCAGAATGTTTTAGGGTTAGGGTTATAGGGTATTTGTTGCTGTTATTGAGCTTTAAAAGGTTTGGGATAGGGCTTGGAAGAATGATTGTGGCTCAAATTAACGCTTCAGTGGAGCTGTAACTATCAAATAGTTGGGCACTATTATCTGAGTTATCATTTGGTGTAAACTGGACCTTCAGTTGTAGAAGTAGCTGTAGTGATAACGTCAGAATTGGGATCTGAACTCCACGGAGGCCACCCATGACTAAAATGTACGCAGTCAGGGAGTTGCATGTAAGCAAATACAATAATAAACATTATGGTAGAGTTTTTATCTGCGGTTTCTGTCCGTAAACACTAAAATGGAGTTCACAATTATATCTTCCACATCTTGAACCGTTCACTCGAGAAAGAGTCGGGTAAATAAGCTCCTATTTAGTGGCTGGGTCTGTCAGCGTAGGTTGGATAAATGTTTAACAATCCCAACAGTTTATCAACAAAATCATACAGTAGATATAAAATTGGGGATTGTAACATTTGCTGACGATGTTCACATTGCTCTACCCAATTGTGGTGGTCTATAAAAAAAGTTGATTTATTGATGGCAATCAGGCCTCGATAAGGAGATATGACTGATTATAAATTATTGCTTTAGAGTTTGTTTTATTCTCTTTGGACTGACTTATGAGTAAGACTTACTATATGAGCAATACGAGTAACGTTACAACATCACTTTGGCTGCAGCTTTATCACTATTATTATGCAGTTATTATAACTGTTCAGAACAGGCTGATTGCTGGCCCTGCTCATCCAAAGACTTCACATTTAAAACTGTATTTCCTTTGGGTCCTGAGCAATACACCTAGAAAACAGAATTGCTAGAATATTCACATCGAACTCCCTCTGGAGCGAACTTTGGGATGTTAGCCTTTGCCGGACATTTACGTGCACACAAAAAGGGGAAACCTCAAAATGCTTAAAGGGGACTTTTATTAGGGTTCCTCTCTCAAAACTGCACCACTCAGTTTGTTCTTAATGACCAACCTAAACGTTGATCTCTTCATCTCAAGAGTTCGCACTGGCACCTGGATTCTCAGCAGTACACCCGCCAAATTAATAGTTAATAGATTAATGCTTGGAAGAGATATTTAACCCCATATTGCTCCAGTGTATGTAAGGCGCTTTGGTTGCTTTTGGACATGTCATTTATTTAGTGGTCGGATTGTAAAAGAGACAGATCAAGATAAATAGAGTGCTACCAAGTTTACATTGATTGTTTAAAAAACTTAAATACAGCTCAACAAATCACACATGCTTAAAATACACTATATTCTTTGTACAGGGGTTAGGAGTAATTTAACTGTCATTTCTGCTGCTGGCACACATGCAGACACAAAATTACACACGCAGTTGCAACCTCCCACATTGAAAAAAAAGAAATTGGCACAGGAAGCTCATTCCTACATCACAAAGCAAAAAACACAAAAAAGAAAACTCCCTGCGTTTCTCACCCTACGATACACAACGTCTAAATGTCAGCTTTGAGGTAGCCCAGGCCTTTATTGGGATTGATTTGAAACGACGTTCCCACTGTGATACACCATCCGTTGGTGAGGGGGCGGAGGGTTCGGGGGGGTTTCATGGACAGGCCGCTCGCTGTGAGGTCCATCTGTGTGGGAGATACTGCGGCGTTCGGCCCCTCCGCCTGTGGAGGAGATGGATCTCTTACAGGTGCCTCTGCCAGCACGGACCAATTATGAATCAGATGCACACATGCGCACAAACCTGGATAACACACACACACACACACACACAATAACGCTAAAGCAAGCAAAACAACACACGAACATGCAAGACAACAAGGGATATATAGAAACAGTGGAGAACAAATTGCCTTGTATGTGATTTATAACAAAATGTCTTTGCAATTATCCATTTCCAGCATTTTTCCTATTCAAATTTAAGGCAAAATCACATTTTTCACAACTTTATAGAAATGAACCCAAAGGGAACTCGTTTTCTCATTACAAACTATTTTATTTCAATGTGTCAACGTAATTCTTGAAACACATGGTTGGCCGTTAATGGAAGATTACACACGGACATGCAAGACAACAAGGAATATATAGAAACAGTGGAGAACAAATTGACTTGTATGTGATTTATAACACAATGTATTTGCAATGATCAATTTCGATAATTTTTCCTGTGAAAAATGTAAGCAAAATCAAATTTGTTTACAACTTTATAGAAATGAACGCCTAGTTTTTCTCATTACAAACCATTTTATTTCATAGTTTTAACGTAATTATTGAGACACACATGGATGGCAATTAATGGAAATGGACACAAGGTCTCGCATTTAATAATAATACTGTGAATATGTGAAGAAATAGCACATATGGAAAAAGAGATATGCAAGATTTAGGGACCAAGTTAACATGTTTTGCTGCTTCTATAAAAGAAGAAAAACCTCAGATCTCTAAAGGTCTTTGTGTTCAGGCATTATACTTTGTGAACATCATGAATGACCTGAGTCTAATTCAGTGGATGTCTTAAAACAAATCAATGTCTTCTTTTGACACATGCTCACAAGTTTCAGTCTATCAGTCTAACTTATGACGAGGCAAACCGGAAAGTGAATTAAGCTCATTGTTTGGATGTCCAGACACCAAATGTACTGTTTAGATCACTCTCACCGCCCCCAGTAATATTTCCAACCACAACAGGAAGCTGTGCATCTCTGAAAACTCAATGTGCAGCTCCTACTCAACAACAAATGACAGATGGATGGTTGAGTGAGGTATAGGCTCTCCATTCATTCATTTATTTTGGCCAACAAATGAAAGCCAGATACTGAACTGTCTATTTTTATGTCAATGTATAATTTATTGCTGTTGGGATATAAAGAGTATATCAACATATTAAACTAAATGCTTCTTAAATAAATTGCTTTCCCTACAGTAGCTTCAAGCAGTCTTATTTACTGTAGCATCAACAGTATTTTTCCTATTTGTTGAAATGGATAAAAAGCCAGGGGATCACTGTAGGGATTTACAATTCCTCTTACTGCTTTGTTCAAAACCAAATGCCAGTTTCATTGTGGCTTTACAAAAAAACAAAAAAAGATCAGGGGATCACCAAAACCATTAAGGTTCATCCTCTGAGAACAATGACTGATTGTACAAAAGAGGAAAAAGAAAATACCTTCAGTCGAACGCAAGCTTTGAAAGGCAAACATGTTGAGAAGACATCTTTGAGGAAAGGTTCGGGGATCAGTCAAATCTGCACAATTCACAATCTGGGGACCAACATGTTATGGCTATCCACTTTATTCCTGTTGCATTGCCAACAAACAAATGTTAAAATCTTTAATATTCTTGCTGATGTACTGACAATAAATGTTAATTACATCACAAAAATCTAACACTAACCCTATACAACGTTCAGTGTCTATTCGTTGTATATTTACTGCATTTTTTTATGTATATGAGTAGTCTGATACATTGTTTACAGTTTGAAAGAAAGGGTGTTAAATACAGTTTAGTTCATGCTTTTTGTGTTATTGTAAGAGCATTTAAAACGTAAGTAAGGGGGGGGGAACGAACATAACAGGAGGGTTAAACAAATAAATGCATTGTTCATCAAAGGACTTTACACAAACAACCAATGCAGTTGTTTTTATGCTGAGTAGATCAAACAAATTGGTGAGAAGGTGTTTCCAAATGACAGCATCTTTGTCTTGTGGTTTTGGGAATGATGAGATCACACTTATCCTAAATATGGTTTGGAATTGTCCCATTGAACATATTTTACTATTCATATCTTTCTCCGAAGTAGCTGTGTTTTGTTTTAGCTTTACAAAAGGTGTTGCTGGGTAACGGCCCTTGTTTTGTGCTCAGCATGTTCCCAGAATCATTATTGTGGTGTGAGAAACCCTAAGAACTCATAACAGGTTCTGAGAATCCTGCAGGCGATCATATTTTAACAACTGTCTAGACATGACAATGAAGTCATCATAAAAAGGATTTTCGGAAACTTAAGTGATAAGAGTACCCGTATACAACAGTATCAGTTTGTCAACATGCGATAATGATATGGTTTGTCCTTACAGTTGCTCAAGGAAGAACAGCTTAAGCCGTCTCTAAGCCTGGGTGGAGTTTACCTGTAGTAAGGTAAGTACTGTTCTCATGAGTAGAAACTGTTGGCCAACCCAACGCAGTCATATGTCATGCACATCCAGACACTGGTGGTTGAAAGCACAGTGACAGGCTTGTGAATGCAGCAATCAGGGCAAACAAACAAACCATATTGTACTGAGAAAGCATGAAGATTCTCATAGCGATGACTCACTCCTGCTACGTTGCCCAACATCCACCGTTGGTTGCTTAATGTCATGCCAAGATTTGTGACAGGAAGATTCAATCATATTCAAGTTCAAATAGAGCATGATTGTGAGTCTTAAAATAGCTGTAGACCACAAAGTTAGCCAGTTAGCAGGTTGATTACTGCCTTCTTTTATGTTGCAAACTGTCTTTACAAACTACATTTGTCATATGTTTACCAAAAATGAGTTGAATTAGGATAGATTTTGGTCAGTTTTCATGATGTTGTTATGATATTTGTTGGGGTTAGGGGTTAGGGTGAGCGGACTGGTGTCTGTAATTTATCAATCAAACCTCAAAGACTTGCAAAAGCTAAATGTTGCAGAAGACTAAGAAATACATTTTGTTCATTCAACTCTTCTTTTGCTCCTCAAGCCGCCTGCAGAGGGCTTATTTTATATTTTTATTTCAGCCTCAGGCGACATGACAGCTCATCATAATGACTGACAAGTTTTAGGTCAACAACTTGCTCCACATCAGTCACTCACAGAGAGGAGCAGCGAATGAATGGAAATTAAAAGGGAAAATCCACTGTGAAATATATACGTCACACAGTCTGCTGTAAAAAAAAAAAAATGCAGACATTTCTGATGTGATGTGAAACCAACAGACGGTGGTGATGATGTCTTTCTATGTAGATGGTGAATAATGAAACAGCAGTGTGACAGCACCCAGCGGGACTTTAATGGGATATCGGCACATTTTCCCATTTTCAGCTGCATGCTCCCAGATTAAATACAACTCATTTGCATTAATATACGACAGATATTTCTGAGTTGAGACTGCAGTGTGAATGGAACAATTCACCTGCACACATTTTAAATTGCACTCTGCTTTGAGAAACAGCTTCATGTGTTTATATAAATTGACTTCTAATCATTGAAAAGGCACTATTTTATCTGCTTTATTTGTCCTATATATATTCATGTTGCACTGTTGGAGGAGCCTGTGACTTAAAGGGGACCTATCATGCAAAATGTACTTTGTGATGTCTTTTATACATAAACATGTGTCCCCGGTGCGTCAGGGAACTCACGCAGCGTCAGAAAATAAAACCCTCTCTCTTTTCCTCCGTACCCACATCTTTTAAAAACGGGGGAACAACGAGCGGATACAGATTTGCTGCCGATATTACGTAATTTCCGATGGTGGACCCACAGAGAGTTGCTATCAGAAACAATGCCTGACGTGTTTTGGACGTAATCTCGTCTTTGTTTACATTAGCAAGCATCGCTAACACTCAGAGCTAACCTGTACTGGAGAGCACATGTGTTTAAAAAGCAGGATAAAAAAAGGAACTCACCTTGTGAAAATCCCGCAAGAGAAAAAGCATTTGAGCTCCATACTGTTGCAGAAATAATCCTTGATGTGGTTTAGAACAGGATGGCGTTTTATCACAGCAGAATTGTACTTCATCTCCGGTAGAATTCTGATCAGGCATTAGCTCCGCCTCCTCTTTTTTTTTTTTTTCAAGCTAAGGACCCAAAATCCGCGTTTCTCTAACAGGGCTGGAATAGAGGGGTTTGAGGGATTTCTAAAATGCATGATCTGTTTGTATTTTGAGAAAAACACATCATAGACATGTTTTTATATTTTTTTATATATCTAAGACCCATAATATATGCCTAAAATAACATCATAGGTGCACTTTAAGTTTTTTATTGCCATATCTACACTCTAGCTAATGTGCACATGACAATAAAGCCTTGAATCTTGAACAATGTATGTGTTGTAGTCAGGTTTTGTTGATTTGCTTTGCTTTGTTTTTGCAGCTGTGTTTCTGCGTTCGTCCCAACAATATCCTGTCAAGAAAACCAGCAGGAATTTAAAATCTTTCTTAGATTTTCCTAAGATTTGCTTCCTCATAGGTGCCATGTTTCTCATCCTATTCAATTGGTGATAACTGCTAAAGCTAATCTTTCACTTTCTTCAAACCTCCTGTAAGGCGCTGGATTTCTCCCGCAGAAGACTGAGAGATATAAAGGGTTTCTCAAACTATACTGTCGGGTAAATCCCTTCAGTGTTTCAGCCTGATAGATGTGTGCAGCCTAAACCAGAGCAGACCAGATATGCCCTTTATGAGAATTGGAATGATTACTTCATGCTGGCTGGCTGGAATACAGCCACAATAAAGTGTAACAGATTTATTTTTCCCATGGCTTGAAGCCAGCATCTGTTATTAGCGATGGTGTAATGTAGGCCTGTGCCTGCTTGTCTCTGAGAAACTGTAGATGAGGTGTTGCTGTGAAAAAACAAAAAGACCCATTGCAGGAGCTGACATGCCGCTGCTCCTCTGACATTCAGGAGGTTTGTCTACAGTTCCCTCGTTCTTTGCTGGCCTGATTAAGCTCTTGGCCTCTAGTGAACTCCCTCATTCATCCTGCATTCCTGCTATAGAATAGTTTCCCAACGTAGTCACATTAGATTCATTTCTGAACAGCAGATTGGTGCACAGACACAAGGACAACAGTGAATGTGTTCATTCATTCTTGTATATGAAAAAAAAGAGCCATTGCATACATCTTGAATATTGAGAATCTTCAACAATACAGTTACCTTTACTCCAGAGAGCCAGTTATGCAATTGAAGGCATCTATATCATGCATCTTTACCATCCCCTTGTCAAAATAACTCCAGCGGTGCTTGGCAGTATAGAAGAGAAACCAGGTCATTTGAATTGTGTGAAACAAATCAACTTGTCACCTCGGGGGTTGCCCTGACTCAGATAGTGCGAACTGGTTCTCCTGTGCAGACTTGCGAGCACCTAATTCATGTATAGAAACGCTCCAGGCTGCTCTGCTGGTGCTGTCGGGCCTACTCACCGTCCTGAAGCCATCCCCCCCAACCCCCCCCCCCCCCCCCCCCCCCCCCCGCACATATATACACAGAGTCATTCTTGCGTGGTAGATAATATGTGCATGCATGTATGCTCCAATGTATTTCCCATTCATGCTCAGTTTGATAACGAGAATCCTCACTTTGCAAACATTGTTTTTTTGTTTGATTTTCCTGTACAATATCAAATTACGGTTAGTTACATCAACCTCAATTACAATTAGCTTCCTCCCTTACCACAGCTACTGCAATTAATTCACTCCATTGAGTCACACCTCAACATGTTGCTACTAAACCTACAAATAAAAGGTTGATGTTCTAAATTCTCTATTAAAAGAGTGTATAACCACCACAGCCCCTGGTAGACCCCTACACATATAATAACAAAGGCTATACTATAACACCCCTTGTTGAGCAATACCAATTATGTGCGATATGTGCAATATATATATATATATATGCTGTTAATAACTGTGCAATATATACCTGGCTGCTACATCTCTCAGAACTGTTATGGGATGTGTATTTTGTAAATTGTGCATTTTTTTTAATCCTTAATATTTTGTATGCATGCTTCTTGATTAATATTAAGCTGTCTTTGGCTCTTTCTCTTTCTCTTTCTCTTTCTAACAAATGGACATTTCCCCTCCGTGGGACGAATAAAGGTACTCTGATTCTGAATAGTTTGGGTACTTTTTGATTAAAGAGACCCTCTGGTTTGAGACAGAGGGTGAAAAGAGGTGCTGCAGCACAGGCAGTATGAGAAAAATAAAGAGCTTTTTGAACATTAAAGCATGGAGACATGTCACAGTAGAGACACTACATACTGATATACACCTGAACATCAGCAGGAGAGGACTCTTTAAAGTAGAGAAACTACATACTGATATACACCTGAACATCAGCAGGAGAGGACTCTTTAAAGTAGAGACACTACGTACTGATATACACCTGAACATCAGCAGGAGAGGACTCTTTAAAGTAGAGACACTACATACTGATATACACCTGAACATCAGCAGGAGAGGACTCTTTAAAATAGAGACACTACATACTGATATACACCTGAACATCAGCAGGAGAGGACTCTTTAAAGTAGAGAAACTACATACTGATATACACCTGAACATCAGCAGGAGAGGACTCTTTAAAGTAGAGACACTACATACTGATATACACCTGAACATCAGCAGGAGAGGACTCTTTAAAGTAGAGACACTACATACTGATATACACCTGAACATCAGCAGGAGAGGACTCTTTAAAGTAGAGACACTACATACTGATATACACCTGAACATCAGCAGGAGAGGACTCTTTAAAATAGAGACACTACATACTGATATACACCTGAACATCAGCAGGAGAGGACTCTTTAAAGTAGAGAAACTACATACTGATATACACCTGAACATCAGCAGGAGAGGACTCTTTAAAGTAGAGACACTACATACTGATATACACCTGAACATCAGCAGGAGAGGACTCTTTAAAGTAGAGACACTACATACTGATATACACCTGAACATCAGCAGGAGAGGACTCTTTAAAGTAGAGGCACTACATACTGATATACACCTGAAAAAGGAGCAGAATATGTGCCCTTTAAGTAACATTGTTTGCAAAAAAGTAAGAATGTTTGAGTTATTACTTAAACTGACCCCGCTTTAATACATGCATTTGGTTTGTAACTTCACGCCTTTTTTAAAGTTATTTAGGAAAGAGAATTAATACAAATTGAAAGGGGGTTAAAGGTCATGGTTGCTCTGGCATTCTATATAAAACGAGTGGCTATAGGATAATACAGACTAACATACAGTGGCACAGATTTAGAAACTGGGTCGGATGAACCCGTTACCTTCAGTACATGCAGTGTACTTTCATGTCACTTCCGATTCTCAGTGAGACTACAGAGTAGAAACAGAGAGGCATTATATCTGATACAGTAGCTACTGCACACATGCTGAAGGAATGACTAAAATGTGACTTGCCCCCTAGAGGTTTTGTTTTCTGTACAAGCTGTCTGGGGCTTTTTATCCAGAAATTTGTTGTATGACATTTGGAAAAAGGGAGAAAAGCTATGCTAAACAATGCTATTGATGTGTATAAGTTGAGGGTTAATTTGATAGTAACATACTAATCATCAGATGTGTTGTATCAGTGTTTATGCTTTAAAGGGTGCACTTTTGTGAAGGTACACCTTGCTAAGAATAACTTAAATTAGTGTAATAAAACATATCATGTGAAAATCCTCCATAGAGATAAAATAATTTACACATGACTGAAGACGTTTCTGATTTTGCATGCACATTAAAATCAAGACAGTTTCAAACACTATGAAGTAAACAGATGAAGTCACTTGTAAACAAAAAAGCACCTGGTTTTGAGGTCTTTAAAATAAAAAATGCATACAGCAAACACCTTTTATTGGATTACCATGCTCCATGAAGCATGTTTTATTTACCAACTGTACTGTAAAGCAAAGTCCTAAAAATACCCCGACCAATCATCAGATGTGTTGTAACAGTGTTTTTGCTTAAAAAATGAGCACTTTAGTGAAGGGACACCTTGCTAAGAGTAAGTTGAATTAATGTAAATATCAAAAATATTATAAAACATATCATGTGAAAATCCTCCATCGTGATACAAGAATTTGCACATGACTGAAGACGTTTCCGATTTCACATGCAGATTAACCTGTTCAGCCCCACGCCTGTTTTCAGGTTTCAGGTTCGAAAATGACATGCCCAGAACAAATGACATATATATCTTCACTTCTAAAAGGGGTAAATTAATAATCTTTTTTCTCAACGCTATCATAAACCTGTGAGTTGGATGCATAAAAGTCATAATCAATATAGATGTTTTTATTTTAAAGTACATTTTGATTGAACATAGTAAAAAAATGTAAATTATAGTTTCCGTCCAAAAAAAAAATGACTTATAGTGAAAACCACCCTTGAATGATGGGATAGTAGACTAAAAGCTTTAGGAATCCAAACTATAACATATAATAAGTACCCTGTATCAAGATTGATGCAAAACAAGTGACATTTGACCTTTTTAGAGAGGTTTAGAAAAAAAACCCCACTTCTGGGGTCATTTGGGTGGATTTGCCATATCTCTGGAACCCATCGGTCGATTTTGGTGATTGACACCACTTTTGAACCGTTAGAGCCAATAGAATCGAGGGGAAGTTCCAAAACCTATCTAAACATTACCATTGGTGAATGAGAGTGATGCGCAGCCAGCATGCCCAAAACCGGAAGCTGGGTTACAGCTCTCATACACTCTATATGAAAAATACTCTTATTGACATAAATGTTATGATGGATTATCAGTAATCATTTCAAAGTGACACAGAGACATTGGATTAACCTTCAGCAGCGTTTATATGCGTTGTAATGCCCTTGAACACAACTTTTGATCAAAAAACAGCAAAGGTAAGACGTATTTGCTGTTTTGGCCCCGTAAGGTGAAGTTGTGTGTTGTCTTTGCTTGCCTTCGCTGCAGTGAGTTCTGGTCACACAGTGATGATACTTATACCATTGGAATCTGTGGAATCTCAGCTTTCATATGATATCTAGTCTGGGCAGATCCGATGAAGTATAAAATATTTCTACTGTGAGTTAAGTGCTAAGTGCGTTAGCACCCTTTCGCTTAGTGCTAATTCAGAGGCTCGGCGTTAGAGTCGTGTTTTGTTTCGGTAAAGATTGTTCATATCGTCAGTTAGCTGAGTTTCTTCCTGTTAAGTGGGTATGACACATTAATAGGTTGTTAAATGTTAAGAAGCCCTGAGACACAGTTTTGTTTATTATATTAAAGGTGGGGTAGGTAAGTTTGAGAAACCGGCTCGAGATACACTTTGTGTTATATTCCATGGAATGCTCTTAACATCCCGATAGCAATGAATATCTGAAGTGCTTTGAGAAAAAATCCATACAAAAATTTCATCTGTGGAAGCTGTAGTGCTGTAAAAAGCACGACCAATCATTTTAGCCGGCCCGGCTAAAGTGTATTTTCAAATTCTAGCGCACTCGAGCTGGTTTCTCCAAAATTACCTACCCCACCTTTAACAGTTTCAAATGACATGTTCTCGTGAAATACAACACTTGATGAAAGACGAAAAGCAAAAATATGTACCTCTGCTATCAGGAAAATTCATCTTTCCATGCACCGAGATTAGGAACAAGATTCTTATCAATTAATTTTCAGGCTAAATTGATTTCTTGAGTCTACAGAACTCCCCTTTGGATTCGGATCAAGCCTCCGTCTCCATCTGTTTCATAGTTACAGCTATGAAGAGATCATCTCTGCTGGCAGGAATCCCAGATCTGGATCATCACCAACATTATCTAAACAATTATTCCCGGACACGAAATCATGGGAATATATACAACATCCAAAATGCTGTCAGATATGCTATACAATGTACAATGGGTGAGTATAGCAACGTGGTTACTGCTACAATGGATGATGAGGATGTTTCAATATCGTTTTCTGCAATCAAACAACCTTCCAGATTTAATATTCTGCAAACACTGTTAGACGTGCACTTTTAAAATAAGAATGAGTGCCTTATACATTGCAAAAATGTAAAATCTTGCCAAGTATAGTTGTCTAATTTCTAGTCAGAATATGTCGTTACACTTGATATAAGACCTAATAAGTTAAGTTTTGTTTTTAGACAAGGCATCGTAAGCATCTTTTTAAGTCAAAGTCTCTTAAAAACATCTTATTTTATAGGAAAATCTCCAACTAACATCAGAAAACAGAAAATGTCTTAGCATTTCTGACTTTTTTTGATTCAAATTCCCTAATTCTAGTCAAATATAGTTCAAAATAAGTTTCCCCAGCTAAATACAATATCTAATTTATTTAATTATCCCATCTTTACTTCAAGAAATCTTACCAAGCCAAACACCTTGTTTTTATTATATATTTACTTGTTTTTGGAGCAGCATTTTTTCCAGTGTAGGATACAGTAAATGCTGTTGTGAGAATCAAACACACTGCTGACTGAACCTGTGATGCTGCCATGAACCCCAAATGTGTCAGCTGATAGTCATGACACAAATGTTTGTAACAGGAAGTGGTCGCCAGTGAATAGATAGGGAATACTCAGTCTATATACAGGCTGAAGTGGACTTATACAGTATATCCGTCACGTGAAGTCAGAATCTTGCGAGTAGGCGGACCTGAAACTGCACCCCTTTCTCTTCTATATGGATTACTGCAAAAAAAAAATCAGCTTTTCCTCAATCACAGAAAGGTTTAGGGCCAACACACATTTCTGCTTTCTGTCCCCAGAGTCAAAACTAAACATGGAAAAGCAGCGTTCAGCTATGATTCTTCGGATATCTGGAATAAACTCCCAGAAAACTGCAGGTGCAACTCACTTCTTTTGTATCAAGACTAAAGATTGTTCTGTTTGCTGTAACTTTTATTATTGTAATTTTATTTGAGCTTGTTTTATTTTGTATTCTCTTGGCTTTTTGTGTATTGTATTTCCCAATTTAGGATTAATAAAGTATCTATCTATCTATCTATCTATCTATCTATCTATCTATCTATCTATCTATCTATATCTATCTATCTATCTATCTATCTATCTATCCATCCATCCATCCATCCATCCATCCATCCATCCATCCATCCATCCATCCATCCATCCATCCATCCATCCATCCATCCATCCATCCATCCATCCATCCATCTATCTATCTATCTATCTATCTATCTATCTATCTATCTATCTATCTATCTATCTATCTATCTATCTATCTATCTATCTATCTATCCATCCATCCATCCATCCATCCATCCATCCATCCATCCATCCATCCATCCATCCATCCATCCATCTATCTATCTATCTATCTATCTATCTATCTATCTATCTATCTATCTATCTATCTATCTATCTATCTATCTATCTATCTATCTATCCATCTATCTATATATCTATCTATGTAATATAGCTAAACTATCAAAAATCTGAAGAAAGATGAATGCCAAAATGTCTTGGATTTCCTCAACTCCATAATAAACATTCACCTGTGGAAGTTGAACCAGTGAAATTAAATACCTCCCACCATGCATCCTGATTCAGAAGAAATGTGCATTTTACGTCATTCATAACTTTTTGTTAGGAGCCATGTCAAATAAAAAGCCATTCCATTCTATCTAATTCTGGTACAGGATGATGACGCCTTTCATCTGCCGTCTAAAGCTCTCAATGGGTGAGTTCATTTCCTATCTTGCAAAATAACTGTCAGTGAGCATGTCAATAGATCAGTTTTTTTAACAGTGCCAAAATCAGAGATGTCGAAAGGATTCAGAACTCTAACGAAATGACCAGACACGATGTGAAGTATTTAAAAATGTCCCAATTTTGGCATTGCACTAGTGATTGTACTACACTGGAAAAAATGCTTCTCCAAAAACAGGTTAAACAATAATGAAAACAAGCTGTTTTCACTTGAAATAAGTACAAAAATAAAAGGGATATTTAGATAAATCAGATCTTGTAATTAGCTGGGAGATCTAATTTTGAACTATATTTGACCAGAATCAGGAAATGTTGTTACAATATAAGCCGCAAATGCTCAAAAGTTTTCTGTTTTCTGATGTTAGTTGGTGATTTTCTAATAAATATGTTAAAAAAATCTGTTTCATCTGAGATACAACTTAAAATAAGATTTTTTGACTCGACAAGATGATGCATTGTCTAAAAACCAGAGCCTATATCTCACAACAGTGTTTCTTCTTCGGATATCTGGAATAAACTCCCAGAAAACTGCAGGTGCAACTCACTTCTTTTGAATCAAGACTAAAGATTGTTCTGTTTGCTGTAACTTTTATTATTGTAATTTTATATTCTCTTGGCTTTTTTATTGGATTAATAAAGTATCTATCTATCTATCTATCTATCTATCTATCTATCTATCTATCTATCTATCTATCTATCTATCTATCTATCTATCTATCTATCTATCTATCTATCTATCTATCTATCTATCTATCTATCTATCTATCTATCTATCTATCTATCTATCTATCTATCTATCATCTGCCGCCTACAAAGCTCTTAACCTGTTCAACTCGGAGGCCCCCGCCCGCAGTTTTTCACAAAACTGTGTCTCAGGGCTTCTTAACATTTAAAAACCTATTAATGTTTCATACTCATTTAACGGGAAGAAACTCAGCTAACTTGCGATACGAACCATTTTTACTGAAACAAAACACAAGTCTCACAAGAAGCGTCTAAATGAGCCCTGAGCGAAAAATCAATTAGCAAGCTGAGATTCCACAGATTCTAGGGGTATTAGTATCATCACTGAGCGATCAGAACTCGCGACAGGGGAAGCAAACACAGACATCACAACACAGAGCTTTACGGAGCAAAAACGGGACATTGTCTTACCATTGCTGTTGTTCTGATCAAAAGTTGTGTTCAATGGCATTAAATCGATAAAAACGATTAATCCATAGGTTAATCGAATGTGTCTGTGTCACTTTGAAATGATTACTGATAATCCATCATTCCATTTTTATGTCAATAACAGCGTTTTCATATATAGCTGCTATGATAGCTAGAGTGTATGACAGCTTCCGGTTTTGGGCATTCTGGCTGCGCATCACTCTATTCACCAATGGATAATGTTTAGATGGATTTTAGGAACATCCCCTCGAATCTATTGGCTCTAACGGTTAAAAATAGATGTCAATCATCAAAATCAACCGATGGGTTCCAGAGATATGGAAAATCCACCCAAATGACCCCAGAAGTGTTTTTTTGTTCTAAATCTCTCTAAATCTCTCTAAAAAAGTAAAATGTCACTTGTTTTGCATCAATCTTGATACAGGGTACTTATTATATGTTATAGTTTGGATTCCTAAAGCTTTTAGTCTTCGATTCCATCATTCAAGGGTGGTTTTCACTATATGTAATGTTTTTCAATCTGAATTTACTTTAAAATAAAAAGATTATATATTGATTCTGACTCTTCTACATCCAACTCACAGGTTTATCTTTGCTTTGAGAAAAAAGATTATTGATTTACCCCTTTTAGAAGTGAAGATATAGTCATTTGTTCTGGGAATGTCATTTTCGAGCCTGAGGCCTGAAAAACAGGCTCAGGGCTGAACAGGTTGAGAATGTAATACGTCTAAAGCTCTCAATGGGTGAGTTAATTTCCTATCTTGCAAAATAACTGTCAGTGAGCATGTCAATAGATCAGTTTTTTTAACACTGCCAAAATCAGAGATGTCGAAAGGATTCAGAACTCTAACGAACAGACCAGACACGATTTGAAGTATTTAAAAATGTCACAACTTTGGCATTGCACTAGTGATTGTAATAAACTGGGAAATATGCAGCTCCAAAAACAGGTTAAACAATAATGAAAACAAGCTGTTTTCACTTGAAATAAGTACAAAAATCTGCCAATAGAACAAGTGAACATGTGCTTGGTAAGATTTCTTGAAATAAGAAGGGATATTTAGATAAATCAGATCTTGTAATTAGCTGGGCGAACTCATTTTGAACTATATTTGACCAGAATCAGGAAATGTGTTGCAATATAAGCTGCACATGCTCAACAGTTTTCTGTTTTCTGATGTTAGTTGGTGATTTTCTCATAAATATGTAAAAAAATATGTGTTTCATCTGAGATACAACTCAAAATAAGATTTTTTGACTCAACAAGATGATGCATTGTCTAAAAAGAAGAGCTTATATCTCACAACAGTGTTACTTCTGAAGTTATTATGTCTTATATCAGGTGTAAAGACATATTCTGACTAGAAATTAGACAAATATACTTGGCAATATTTCGAGTTTTTGTAGTGTAAGACAATATACTACGGTAGACATACCAGAATAGTCTCATTATTGCACAGAACATACGTGAATTTGAAAGATGCTTTGATGCCATAAAAAGCCTAGACATTGATGTTTAAATTAGAAGAGATCTGAAAATAAATAGGATGATTGGATTCTTATCAAAGTACTTGATATTCAGCAACATCAAGAACTGTTTCAAAATCAATCATCCTCCATCAGGGTTCTTTCTATAATACTGGAAACTTCTTATAACAACTATAAACCATACATTCAGCTCTTCCTCACAGTGTGTGTTGGAACACGTTGTTTAAGGGTTTTCTGATAGGATGCACAGCAGAACTGTTTTCAATTGATTTCTGGCTCAGGATTGAGCGATGTACAAATATCGCCCCGGGAGTATCAATCCTCCTTTGGTCACATCCAATATCTGCAATTACTTAGACTGACTTTAATGGCACGAGCTAACTTCCAGAGAACAGATGCATCACAGCCTCCCACCGTAACATAACTTCTGGCCATCACTTCTTTCTTTGGAACAGAAAAAGAAAAAAAGGGATCTTAAAAGTAAACAACATATTTCTTAAGAAGTCCTTTGTGTTTTTCACTCACATGATCTAAGTCGGAAATTAACACGAATCCAACCCTCCCCCCCCCCATCTCCACGGCCCAAACAACAAGCTCAAACACATCTCACTGCAGCAATAATGGGACACAATTGCCCTGTGTGTTGTTTTCCCATGATGCCACAGCAACCTATAGTAATTAACTTTTGAGAGGCGGCGTTCACATGTGGTAGCACCCTTGTGTTTGATAATTTCCTGGCACTCGACAGAATGCAACCTGGATGGGATTTCTCTGGATACATGCAGGAGATTCCTCTTGGCAAGGGCCGGATGATTCAGCATCCAATGAATCTTGGTTCAAATTACTGTCACTGGGTAGAAATTAGATTTATTCATTTGGATGCCGCAACCTAAAGTGACTTTCTAAATGAAACATTACAGAGTTGAACTGAAACAGACTGGAGCAGGGGGAGGATTTAAAAAAATAAAACTATGCAAGTTTTTTTTTCTTTTTACATTTGGGGAAGTGAACTAAGTACATTTACTCACGAACCATACTTAAGTACTATTTTGACATACTTGTACTTCATACTTAATTTCCATTTTAAAGCCTAATGTATACTTTTACTCCACTACATTTATTTGACAGCTTTTAGTTACATTTTGGGTTAAGATTATCAGCTAATACCAAATCTAAATCAGTTTTAAAATAAACATTGACATAATTATTGTCTAAGATATCAATCAGCAGTAAATCAAGTTATTCAAATTATCTCTACATGTTCTAGTTGTGATAAAAACTCATCAATAATCATTATAGTAACCCAGTAACTCGGTATATATGATTCTGAAATAGGCCATTATGGATAAGGAGTACTTTAACTTTTGTTACTTTAAGTATATGCTGATGCAAATACTTTTCTCCTTTTCCTTATGTAAGATTTTGAATGCAGGACTTTTACTTATAACAAAGTATTGCTCCTTTTACTTAAGTACTTCTTCCATCTCTGAGTATTAGTCATCACACAAACATCCATTGAGTTTTGTCTCCGGTACGCTATAGGAAACGTTTCTCCCATCCTGCCCCAACGGTCCTGTCTGTCACTGTCTCAAAAACATGTTATTCTATATTCAGTATCACTGTCGTTAATTCCCGAAGGCTTTTCACTCTTCTTACGCAGATGCTGGGAACTCTGCCCCGCCCCCATCTCCAGCTCATTAATGAATGATCTGTCATGCAGGTTCCTCGCAGGACTCATCTTCCCATGAGATGACATTTGAGATAGGATAAGATAAGAGAGACATTCAGGTCATCATTCAGCAAACTGTGCAGCACAGAAAGAAGGGGAATCTTGTTTCTCTGGTCCCAGGTGCATAGCAAGTAGAACAAAACATAAAGGTACAAGAAACAAGATACAAAAACAGGTACAAACATGCAGCGCAATAACAGAATACATTTGAATACAAGCAGTTTAATCAGTGCAACCAAATATTGGAACATTTTTTTGGCCCCTGAGGAAGTGCACATGCTTAAAAGTGTTTGTTGATTTCCTCCGTTGGTAGGTATAGCTAAAAGTCGTTGACAGCCTGTATGTTTGTCAAAAAACAGAAAGTACTAATGCAAGTGTTGTGCGGTTTAATTTAGACAAACATTAATCACCTTCAATAATTGATAGTACATTTCAAAATGCGTCACACCAAACAGCATTTAAAAGCAAAGTGCAGAAAACCTGTCATTACATTACATTACATGTTACTTGTTAGACGCTTTTATCCAAAGCGACTTACATACTCAATACTGTGGACAATCCCCACAGGAGCAATTTGGGGTGAAGTGTCTCAGGGACACAACGACATGCTGACTGCAGTGGGGTTTGAACCTGTGACCCCCTGATCCGAACACCAAGGCTCTATCCACTGTCACCACCTCTAAATTCCTGCTGGAGCCATGACTTAAAGCTAAATATTAATCTTCTTATGATGTTCATTTTGCAGATTGTCACAAAACATAAACTAATCCCATGAACGAGAAGTGACTAGTTCGGAAAAAGTGAGAAAAACAGTTATTGCATGAAGAGGAAAAAAAAGCACAAAATAAAAACTGCTTAAAAACGAGGTAAAAACAGCCTTTTCAGTCTGAAGGGGTTTGTCAACTGCACTGCAGGTGGAGTTCCTGAGAACTAAAAGTGACTTGATCATCATGAATCTCTTGAAGAGAGATGCTTACACCAGATTGAAACAAGTATATTATGTTATAGATAAGCATAGAAGATGTGCATGTATACCCGCATCCAAGTGGTTTGAGATAACAATAGCAAAGAGGACTAAAAACGACCTAAACATTTCAGAATCATGCATTTTTGTCATTGTGCACTCATGTCTCCACATCAGGAGCCTCTCTATATATATACATACATATAGGTTTAGCTCCACCCACCAAGTCACAGCTGCAAGCCCTTAATCATCAAGTGATCCAAGTCACCTGGAGCTTTGACCCCTTTTCGATAGTAACCCAAAATGATTCCATACGGTTCCATCAGTTTTCACTTTAGATGCACTTAAGCTTTACAATTTAATAACAAGTCTTAGAGTAAAGGATGAACAAGTGAGCGAGAGTCTGAACAGCAGGGATGAGTTATACATCCAGTATTATGCAGAGGGGTTAAAGTGATGACATCCTCAAGCAGACTACACCCACTCTCCTCCCAAATGGATTCATTAAATATGCATTTTATTAAAAGACCATTGATCAAATATTTTTGGGAGGCAGAAGGCTGGTTTTGTTTATTTTGTTGAATACACGCCCTGAACCTCCCATGTGGGCGTAAAGTCAAGTGTTTCTAATTTAAACAATCAGCAAAACTGTCCCATGATGATGCACAATGGTGATGGAAGTATATATTTGAACATCATACCTTCAGATCCGACCAAAAGGCAATGGGATTTTTCCATTGGCTTTTTGAATATAGCACAAAATAACATCTGTTACAAACCCACATGTTTATGGTACTCACAGGCAGGGTTCGAGTTATGTGGGAGCCAATGGGAGCTGACCTCCCATAAGGAGGGTCTGAGCTCCTATGAAAGCAGTGAAATCATACATCTGTGGCGGTCGCTAATACATTACCAACAACCATTATTTTAATCACAAATAATGCATTTTTCGATGTAATGAGTATTATTTACGTTAACGAGGTAAATCGGCTAAAAGAAAAACATGTTTTCCAAAAGAACTGCGCATCGTATTCACTCTTGACTGACAATATGCCTGCACTTCACCTCCAAGGTATATAAATATCAGTCGGTTTTTACGTTATTACCCGGTTGTTATTGATATATTTATCTCCGTGCCTAATGTTAGTTTTAAAGAACCCCATAAGGATCAGATTATAACTCGAACGCTGCTCACAGGCTTTGATCAGCAGCATGATCTTCACATATTAACACCACTTAACGACTTTTTAAGTGTTAATACAACATTGGAAATCAACATTGACCG
Source organism: Dissostichus eleginoides (assembly GCA_031216635.1). Classification (NCBI taxonomy): domain Eukaryota; kingdom Metazoa; phylum Chordata; class Actinopteri; order Perciformes; family Nototheniidae; genus Dissostichus; species Dissostichus eleginoides. Next base: position 5,961,041 of record CM062276.1, read on the forward strand.
ATTTTGTACCTTCTGTTTTCACTAATAACGCTTGTTCTCTCCCTTGTCTTTATCTTTACCGTTTCCTTATTTAGTCTCTGCCTTATTGCTCGGTGTGTTTTCCTGTTTCCTCCTGCCTCTCTATCCCTCCTTTGAAGATCTGCGCTCACTCTTCATTTACTGAGGTGTACTAAGTGCATACAAAGCCCTCTAGGATTAGTGATGCTATCACACTCTTCTGCATCGCTTCAAGGGAGAAATCCCTCCTCACATTCAGTGGAGGATGGATTCTTAAAAGACCCTCTTCAATATAGAGTGAGCAAAAACACAAAGACATGTGCTTTGTGAAGTAAAAATTGACACTCAGACAAATGTCGACTCATGAACAGCTACAGCCTTTTGATTCACGTCAACATGTTTTTTTGAACATTCATGCCCACAGTTTTCCGGTAATAACGGTGTAGCTTCATTGGGGTAAGTTTAAAGACAATATGGTTCTGTACAATTTTATCTTTCAGTTAGATTTAACATTGCACAAGTTCTTGATCTTCCTAAAACCTCCTATCACACGGATACATCTGAACATATTACACAGGATTTTTTGTTTGAATGGTGGAGCAAAATATATCATGGGATAATTAACTAAATATTAATATCACATTCTCTTAATGAGTAGCTATTGTTTGTGATACTGTAAGAAAGGCAAAAGACAAATGAGTAATCCCCCGCTTTTAGTTACTTAAAGGCAATTGTAAGAGAAACACTAGGTTCACTGGGTTAAATCCTTTGTGAAATGATCATTTTTCTGACTTCTTACATGTTCATAAGAGTGAGTGCTTTTGAATTGCTGCTAAATCTCAGCAGGCAGTGACATAAGTTCACATATGTGATTCTGCCTTGGATAACCCGGGTGCATAACTCAATAAACATTTTGATCCATGCAAGCTTTGTGTTCACTCCATCACTCGCCGGCGGGCTACCTGCAGACTAACCAACAGGAACGCATTAAAGCTGGCACTTGTATGCCCATGTTGCCACGTACAATCTTTTGATATGTTTATTGAATTATATATCTTCCAGGCCCCGTTTAGAGTCGCCTTTGTCACCGCGGGCGATCGATATGCTGGCGCTGCCGAGGCTAACAAGGGGCTTCGTGTGCTGTGGCCGGCACTCCCGCCTGTCACCAGATGGTATTTATTACGTGCTTTGTTTTAACATCCATTCAGTATGAGTGGAAATCAATTTTTCATTTGGACCTAATTGTCTCTGTGCACTGGCAGCTCAAGGCTCCCCTCTGTGTTACAGGGGCCCGGCCCACCCTCCACACCGCTGTATTTTATACCTAATTACACATGTCTGAGGCCCAGAGAGGAGCACGAGGCTTTGGGGAATTGTCCCTGTGAAGACTGGGACTCACTGCTGGTATCTCTGCCAGGGATTCAGTCATGCTTTCAGAGATTCAGTGACCCAGACTCGCTGGTGTTTTACATCACTGATGAATGCTGGGAGGTCGTGAGGAGCTGCAACGCTTAATTGGAATATAATAAAACTTCCTGTGCACCTGAGTTATAGTACATGGGATTTCATTCCACTGGTGACCCAGAATCAGAATCAGAATACCTTTATTAGTCCCACAGAGGGGGCAAAGTACATTGTTACAGCAGAAAAGAGCACAGACAGCTTAATGTTACCTAAGAAGCATGCATAAAAAAATATATATGTTAAAGGACTGAGTGAAATCTTGTGATACAGTATGATGCATCCCTTTTTTAAATGTTTTTACACTTCATTTGCTTTGGTCATCTTCATGCACGTTCCTTCTTATATCTCTTTATTTTCCACCTAAAACCTCTTGAATTCCCAAATCTACATACCTGGTGTTACCTTTTCATCTCTTTACAATCTTTTATCTCAGTTACAGTTTTTAAACCTTACTTTACTACTCGTCCTTACCAAACAACATGTCAGAAAAAGAAAGTAAAAATGGTCAATGTTAGGTTTTGAATAGCAAATATATATATATATAACATATATTCAGTTTTCTGAACAATAGTCCTACTTACTACATCTGGCATTTCCTTGAACTGTCACTGCTCTTTTTTTCCACTTCATCTAATTTTCAGATTAGATTTGGATACGGGAAATTGTGACAAAGTGGGAGAGTTATTTTGGGCATATGGTTTTCAAAAGGTCAACAGCCTGCTCATTTGCTGCATAGACAAAGTCAAGTGTGTTGGGTTAGTTCTTCGAAGGGCATGAAACAGAACGGTTGAATCATCAAAAAACAAATATTTTAGAAAATATATGTTGTGTTGATTGCTTGTGTGCATTATACTATGGAGAAATAATTAAATTACAAACAAGTACGTTGGTAAGAAAGCTTTCAATTATTTGCCTGTTGAACATCCGATACTGTAAAGCAGAATAATATCGGTTTTTGGTTTCATTTTGGGACAAATTTGGCAACTGCAGGACATAACATTGCTCCCAATGGCAGCATTAAAGCATTTTAAATTTGCTACTGGTGTGATTCTTAATTTTAACAATGCTGAACATAGGAGTATCGTTAAAACACTAAGGAAACTCCATCTCTTACATCAATAATATGTTGTTAAACTAAGAGGGTATTGTTAGAAAAGCATTCAAATGGGAATATGTGTGGAGATATTCCTCTAGACCCAGTGGCCTCTCCAATATTACACATTGTTTGATGGTTTTTACTTTCCTAATGCTCTCTCTCTTGGTTTCTGCTGTCATGTAATTGTAATGTATCTGATGCTGCGTTCAGTCAGTGTTTATCGGGGCATGATTATTGGCAGCTGACGGAGAAAACCTTTGCAACAGTTTTATGGTTAGAGGTCTTTTTAGCCAAGATGTACCTCAAGGATCTGTGGATCAACGGAAAAACACAGCTTCACTCTTACACTGTATTGTCCCGAGGAATCTGTCATTCGACGTAAACATAAATCCATCTGCTGCGATAGTTTACTGACGTGACATTTGAGTCAAACACATCCACCAGAAGCCAAATATGTCAAAGCTTTTGTATGTATGGCAGGGCTCTTAAGCTATTTGATCTTTCTGGTATGCTGCTGTTTGGGTTGTTTCTTGCTAATACAGTGGCAGGAGGGATAGATGTACGTCTGCATTGAATCAGTCCTGCAGGGCTTCTGTAAACAATCCTTATTTGGGTTGTGGTAGCCAAGCAGAACCTCCGTCAACATACAGTCTAAAAATGGACTTGTGCATCTGAACGTAAGGCTTCATATATGGAACTAGAGCAGGGGTTTCAAACATAGCATTAATCAGCATTATGGTTGCACTCAAAAGGCCGGTTGTAACTTTAAAACTATATAAAAATACATATATAAATATTTAATATATATAAAATAATGTATTATATTACATCATGCCTCTGCATTGGATTATTATCAGATAGGGTAATAACTTCATAATTAACTACGTCTGAAAGCAGAAGTCTAGGGCAAGTAATTGCTCTTCAGTGAGAATGTCACAAAACGATTTAAAAAGAAAAGCCAAAAAAAAACATTCTGAGAAAAAGGCAAATTCTAAGAAAAAGGAATATTTTGAATAAAAAAAGTCTAATTCTGCGAAAAAAAAGCATATTTGAGATGCATTGTGGGACATGTAGTTTATGGGCAACGTGCTTCTGTAAATCGGCATGTAACAGTATAATAAACATATTGTATTCTTTGAAAGCTCTTGTGGGGCCACATGAAATGAAGTCACGGGCCGGATTTGGCCCCCGGGCCGTGAGTTTGACACCCCTGAACTAAAGCCTGTATATGAATCCCTTTCCAGCTCCTGCGAGGCAATTCTCTTTGATTTGAATCAGCTCTTTTTGTTGTGTTTCAAATTGCATACACCACATGTTATTCTTCTGCCCCCCACATTGCTTATAGATCTGCTGTGGCATTTGAATCCACTGCATTCCTTGTTGAGTGTGCTGGCTTTTCAGCATTTTACAAAGCATACCTTTTCACTGAACTTTGCAAGGCTGTGAGACATTCAGTAGTTCAAGCACATACATATGATACGATAAAAGGAAATAAAGCAGGTTCCGAAACCACAGATCCTTCAAAAGAAAAGTCAAACTGTAATGTGAGTTATGATGCAAACCATATTGCTTTTAGTCACTCCTTCACCCCTGATCAACATTTTTTTTATAGCATTTCGACAATACATAACCAGTGTTTGTCATTTAGAAATGGAAAGCAAAATATATGCATAAAAATGAGACAGTGGTTTGTACTGATCGTATGTACAAAGAGAAAAAAAGAATTACAAAGAACACAAACAAACAATAACAATGACTAAAGTAATCCCTTACATTCGCTGCCAGTGAGCCCACGATTATTTACCAGAAACATTGTTAAAGGAATATATATGCATGTAATACATATATGCAACAAATACATTCGGAGGGATGAAACCCTCTTTAATGGTCACACATGCAGAGCACACAGCACACACAGTGAAATGTGGTCTCTGCTTTTAACCCATCCTAGTACCAGGAGTCTAGTACTAGGAGCAGTGGGCAGCTATTGTACAGCGCCCGGGGAAGAAATGGGAGTGGGGGGGGAAGGGGGTTGTCTGGTGCCTTGCTCAAGGGCACCACGGCAGGGCAGGAGGGGAACTAGGACCTCTCCAAGTAGCAGTCCACACTCCATATTTAGGTCTGATCGGGGACTTGAACCGGCGACCCTACGGCTCCTAGTCCAAGCTACAGATAAGCTTTACATAGCAGATCGTTTTATAGAGTCATTCCTTCACTCCTAACTTTGGACGAGTTTCACAGGGAGATCAAACACACACACACACACACACACACACACACACACACACACACACACACACATACACACACACACACACATACACACACACACACACACACTCACACAGCTCCCACAGTCACACAGAGAGAAACTGAAACTCACTGTCTCGACTGTTACTGGAAACAAAGTGTAGCGGGATGAGATCAGCAGTTCTTGCTAAGCTTACGGGGGGGGGATCTCTGCCTTACCCTCCTTCCTGGATGCCAGAGTGAGTCTGATAGGATGCTGACTCACTGAGCAGCTGATAGAGTAAGTAATGCAGGATCAGGGCATTGCTGAGTGTAAATTGTGAAGAGTTTGTTATTGTGCCTAGGGGGGGTCAGACCTGGGTGTTTTGTGAGATGTTGTGGGCCGGATCCATCGGAAACATCCCGTTGAGTTGTTACAGGTCGGAAGAATTGAACTCATAGAAGAGACATAGAGTACATGAAACCATAACATCTGCTTTGTGCACATACATCTGTATTTACATTATTCATATAGACTTCAAACCTTGCACCTTATCTGGTAATATGTATTTCAATATGTATACAAAATGGTTTGAACCTTGCCTATATGCCACAACTTTAATATTGTATAAATATGAGGATAAACTGTAACCCCATGTTTTTTAAAAGGACCCTATTATGCTCGCATTTCAGGTTCATATTGTATTTTGTGCCTCTACTGTGGCATGTTTATACTCTTTAATGTTCAAAAAGCTCTTTATTTTTCTCAGTCTGCCCTAATAGGTTAGCTATTGTTCTGTTACTTACTTTTTGAAACTCTATTACAGAAAGAAATCAATATCAATGGACATGAAAACAGTAAATATTTCAATGTTTACAGAGGCGGATTCCATGCCAGGTGAAAATGTGAATTGTCTTCGAAACAACGCAGATTTGAGACAGATGACGGTGTATTACATCTCCACAGGCCCAATGGTTGGTCCAAGAATTGGTTTGGTATCTAGATTATTCCATCTGCAATAATGGTGCATCCACAAACTGTGTGTATAGATGGACGCTGTCATTGTGCAACATTACCAGCGCAGAGGATTGTGCTACTGCTGTGACCAAAAGGGACTCTCATATCACTTGCAATACATCCATAAAATCTAGCTGCTGTTATCACTGGTCCCTACTTCCCATTGTAATAATTTCAAAGAACATAAACAAACAATATGTCCAATATAATTGACAAATGCCTGGATCACTCTGTGGTTAGGATGAATACAAGTGTTAAAGACATTTCTATACGTGAGAGGACCCTGAATAACAAAATGCATGACACAACCCTAACCCTAACCCTAATTCAAAGATCAACATCATGCTAATCTTTACCCTAAATCAAGTCGTGCTGTTATATATAAAAAAGAGGTTTGTGTTCAATTATGTTAACCCAGCCCAGCAATAACCCCACCATTGTTATATGATGTAAAGCAGTGCAATACATTCACTTTCCAATCAAGAGTGAATTGGTCTCATGGTGGCAACATAAACTAATGCGTTCGGAGACCAACGGCAGTCTGACAGCAGCAACCGAGGAGAGGTCACTAGGCTTCTCAGACTTCTCTGTGTTGGTGGAGGGATTTAGAAGGATGTTATCTGCAATATACATCAAGGTATTGTCCGGATACTTTACTTATTAGTTATTCATTTGGCCTAGATCATAAATAGCGCTTTTTTATCATCCTGGGAGTTTTTGCAGGAGCACCCTAGTGGCCTTGACTTAAGTTCAAGGTTCAAGATTCAAGGCTTTTATTTTCATTCGTACATAGCTACAGTGTAGATATGTCGATGAAAATTTTAGGTCAAAGGCTCCTCCAACAGTGCAACTACAATAAAACAGATAAAATAGTGCAAGTAAATACAATAAAATAGAATAGAAGTAGTGCCATAAGAGTCTATATACAAGTGATACACAACTTGTAAGTTCAATTTCTAAGAAAACTTAGAATGTCATTGCCATTTTTCCAATTTTCCAACGCATGATTGAAAACTGTCCAGTTCTAGGAACTGTTGGAGGATATACAGAGCTATATGACTTTACAGAACAGAGAGCACACCACAAGGTTACACTTTATAAACTGTGACTTGTATATTTCAGCTGTTTTTTGAGCAGATTATACCTAAAAAAACAGGGAGGTCTCATACACTTTTCCTAGATATAGGGTACCTATGGGAAGTAATGCACTATAGCTCATGTATATACAATGAAATCTACATTTGAAGTCACTGGATTTTTTCCCATGATGCCCCTATTTCTGTCCCGTGTTCAACCCAAATGTATTGAATTTTTACAAATGTTAAAAACTAACGTAATCTTACAGAAGCTGAGCCCTCACTACTATATTTTTTACTTTCCTACCTTTCCTTCCCAGTCAGTTTGCGCCTAATTGAGCAGGACGTTTTTTCTTTACCTTCACAGAGGGAATTCCAGCAGGTTTTAGCGCCCGCGTGACTCATCCAATGAAATGTTGATATGATTAACTCATCCGTCATGATGTCATGGAGTTTGGATTTACACACCATAAGAGTCTCGGCTCTATAAAAATTCACGGGGCCACACACACACACACATGTTACAGACATGGAGGGACCAGGAACACACACATTCTGGCACCACGTGATTTACTCTCAAACTGGCGCAAAAAAAAATCACACTTTAAGACACACACACACACACTGACACACACATACAGAAGCAGTGTGATGATGTAATGCCGGCACACTTAATTTGCAGTGGCTTTAAATCCACTCCGGGCAAAGTGGAAATGACTGTGAACACGAAGGAGCCTAAGTGGCTTTGTCAAATTGGAGCAGGGAGCAATATGAGCAGAACAACACTGCACTCAACAATACGCAGCACTCCAGAATTATTACAGTAATGTGCCTGTAAAAAGCCACCACCTGCTTATTTCGATGTGTCTGCTAGGTGACAGATAGCGAGTATTATTGGATGGGTTAGGGCCTCAATAGAAGAAGAAACAGAGGTTTAGAAGTTTAAAGGCGCCATATGGTAGGAATTCAAATCCCTTTTTTACGATCAAGGATGTTTAATAAACACATTCCTGGAATTTGAATTGGTTTATCTTATTGTGTTTTAAGGATTTGTATTTAAAATGTAAGTTTTGAATATTCAGCAAGGTAAAAGTTTGTGGTTGACTTCAGGCAACAATCCATTTGAGTGACTGTATGTATGTATGTATGTATGTATGTATGTATGTATGTATGTATGTATGTATGTATGTATGTATGTATGTATGTATGTATGTATGTATGTATGTATGTATGTTTGTATGTATGTATGTATGTACTGTATGTATGTATGTATGTATGTATGTGTGTATGTATGTATGTATGTATGTGTGTATGTGTGTATGTATGTATGTATGTATGAACTGTATGTATGTACAGTATATATGTATGTATGTACTGTATGTATGTCTGTATGTATGTATGTATGTATGTATGTATGTATGTATGTAATGAACACAGAAACAAAAGTAAAGCGTTTTACATATTTCATAATAAAAAAACAAATACAACAATTATTAAAATTAGAAGAAATATTATGATTATAAAACTAATATAAAAATACATATTTTCATTATTGATAATATGTATTTGTATATAATAATATTACAATAATATAATAATCATTATTCTCATTTTTTTATTTAGTTAATGTATTTTATTGTATTTTTCCTTATGTGTTTTCCTCAAATGAATACATCCAATACGTCGCAGCGCTAGCACAAACTGAAGCTGTTTGTTTCGGGCCATTCAGGGAGTAAACAAACCATAAAATATGATGAACACACCCTGCATTATTAAGTTATATAGAAGACAATATTTTTGTCTTGGAACACATTGGCTAATATGCAAAGCCAGTGATGATGAACCTAGCTGCCCTACTTTTTTCTTTAAATTATTTTTTTCAATTTCATTAGAAGCATTGCCTTAACCGTGAGCCACAGGGAATATGAAAGCACAAAGAGAGAATTATAAAGCACTTTTAAAAGATTTCTTATTCAGATGTTGCTGTCATATTCCACTCTGTCTTCACCATATTGTCTTCATAGATGAGATGATATCATTGAGTAATGCCTCACTGACAATCTAATCACATGGGCTGATTGGAGAAGAAAAGGGCCAAATGCGTATATATCCACTTGAACAAAGCACATAAAAAAACGGCTCATGTAATCACGCGACTCAATCCAGTGATACGCGGAGTAGGCCTGATTTAATACGTTCTGTTGGTTATCGACTAAATGTAATATGATCATCAGAAATTCTACATGGTGCAACGTCTGCGAAATCTCATTACTGTCTCGTGTTTCCCTCCGCCCCGCTGGAGCACCAAGGCAAAAGGGTAATGCCAATAAGAACGAGATAAATTGAACAGTAAAAAAAGAGAAAAATCTATTCGTCCATTAACCCTGCGAGGGAGGGGGGGGGGTGGGTTTCTTTCTTGGTCAAGTGTGAGCCAGACTGCAGGGTCATTATCCATATGCTGCCCGAGCTAATTTCTCTCAGATTGACAGACATGATGCATCCTCCTGCTGTCACATGACCCCTTTGGACGCTGCTGGACATCACCCAGCCGCCTGTGATAGGTCAATGTCAGAGAGCCTTTCACAGCTATTTGACCTGATTTATAACTGTTATTATCATCATTACTTCCTTATCATACTATAGCTTTTCCTCAGTTCATATATGATGTGTGTCTAGCTATTGAGGTCAAGCTAACACAGTATAGAGTCAAAGGGTACTAGCATACTTTTAATAGCTAGAAACACAAGTCAAAGTGGTGTCGGACATTAGTTAGGGGATCTTTGTCTCAAAGTCAATGTTTTTTTGTCAAGGTCTGTGCTTAATACCTGCCTAGAAGATTTAACGTTTTGTCCTACGACATAACATTTATCAGAAATACCCCACTGAAGAATGTAACATCTTGTATACGTCTTGCAAACAGCGATTGCTATCAGCTGGCTATGCTATGCTAACTTCCAGGTTGCCCCACAAAAATAAGTCGTCACTGCACCACTCTATTGTATATGAGCCTATGAGCCTATGAGAAAACTACCATACTTCTTAATTTAATTATTACCTTATCAAACACTTTCCTCATGAGTTAATGGCCTAATGTTCATTTTGTGAATAAGAGTATTTAGAGAAAATTTACAATGAAGCACCAGCGCACTGTCCTCTTTGTGTTTTTATATTACAATATTTTACCCCTTTTACACTGTTATTTCAGTGCATTAAAGTTATAAGCAAGTCACCTAAAGATGCCTTATTCAGCGTTCGATTGTATTTTGCTTCTCAATCTCGTCTCATTTCGGTCGACAAACAGCAAGAGGACACCAACTGCTCCAAAACAGCGGTCCCATATGCCAATGGGTGACGTCAAACTGTCCACGTCCACTTCTTTTATACTGTCTCTGTATATATTATATTGTTCTTAGCTTTTTTGCCCTGGGATATGTTTCTAACGCAGTATGTCCAAACCATGTGATACAAGTAGCTTGCTGGTGCCCTATAGGCAATCTGACTCGAATATATTTAGACCATTCTCTCGGCTCGAATACTACTTTTATATAAACTGTAACCAGCACATTTGATTTGGTTTGATTTGATTAGAAAACAATAATACAACCATTTAATGGGAATTATTATACAATACAAAATTAAGCAGTGTCAAATTGATATACAAACATATTACTGATTCTAAATTATGAATAAACAAATAAATACAATCATTTAGATTTGCCTTTAACTCTGACTTCCAAAGATGATAGATGACAGATAAACAAAAATAAATGAACACAAAATAATCGTGTAACATTTCTCATTTCCTTATTGTTCCTCAAAATGAGTTCACTAAACAGAATAACATTAATTTCCTGGAAAACCAATATCACAAGCAACCACCAGCCAGGGGGTCAAAGGTCAGAGCCACAGCGCCCACACAATAGATGGAACAAATCCTCTGTCACCAAAATGATTAGTTTCATTATTGATGTACAACATTGCACCGTGATGGTCGTTTGATTCATTAGATCCAGTTCTATACTTGGAAACACATTAATTATTTCAGTCTAAATGCAGTCATTCATCTTATAAAGAACTTGTTTTAGACTTTCATTGGTTTCTACACAGGTGGATCTGTTTGAACATTTTAAATGTAAGGATCAAAGCACCGAACAATGAAATAAACTTGCATTTCGAGACATAAAAGTTACACAATGTATACTGCGTTAAAAAGCACCTAATTAAACTTAAAAAAAGGGGTAAAACTTTGAAACACTGAGAAAACATTTTACATTTGCAAAGACATTATCTATTTTGCTTGCTATTTCACGGTAGAGTACAATTACACTTCACAGGAATGTAATTAAACGTTGAAAAACTTATTTTATTACATTTTTCAGTGATGCAAACCCAGAAGCTGTAATTATGAACCTCAATAATGAAACCATAAACCTTTATGTTAATAACTGTTATGTGACTAATAAAAATAGACTTGATAAACTTTACATTATGCCTCAATCAGCACAAATATCCAGCTGGATGCAGAGCCTGGGCCTCATATATGTAAGCTGCTGACTGAAATGTGAGGTGAAACCTGCTAAGAAATGTCCGCAGAGACTCTTTCTTCATGCATTCCTCGATATGACTCCCCTGACAATGGCAATGAAAGTGGGCCACAGTGAGCAAACAGATCAGCCTACATCAAACATCCCCTCATATATTACACACATAAAAAGTCATTACCCTCAGTGGAAATCGATAGCCGGCATGGTCAAGATGAAGAGACCCGCGTCTGGTTTTCGGGGTCAGCTTACAAGGCAGCAATACAGCAAATGATATCATTTTTCTATCATTAACTGGCCCTCAGGTCGATGACCGTGCTTAAAGCCGCGGTGTAACGTTACTTATAATGTCGGGTAATGAATGGCGCGCTGCTCGGTGTGTTTCAACATTGATTGAACATGCGGACGGGCCGGAGGAGGGCTCAATACGTTTCCATAGCATAGCTGCAATATTGAAGTGTGGACACGGCTTCTAAATGGTGGTCTGCTTTGTTTGGAGATTTTATTAAAGGGCTCTGTTAGTGTTTGTCCAGACTAGCAGTGTTTGTCTGCAGTCTAGCTGGCCCTCCACCTCCAAGGGGAATGAAAATATCAATTTAATTTGATACTCTGATGAATCCCAGAGGGAAAAGGGCCATGTGTCCGTCCCAAGCTGTTGGTTTCTATGCAAGCAGTTCTTTGTGTTTTTACGCTAGGCTACAAATACATTATTTTTGTTGGTGTCAACTATATATACTAATAAGCTGCTTTTTCACTTTGGTAGTTAGTATATCTTATACTATATTTTCTTAAACTAAGACAAATTGTTTTGTTTTCTTAACCTAACCAAATAGTCTTTTTTTAAAATGGAATGCAAGTAAACGGGTGCAAATTGACCCGAGTGGCTGAACAATTGTAGGAAAAAGCACACATTTCAGAACAATGTTTCTGAAGATATCATATGAGCTGTTGTTGTGTGACAGATTCTTGATAAATTAGTAAATACACTCTTCGTACTACAAGGATATCGCCTGTTTTTGTGACAACCGGAACGAATACACTGTTAGTTCCACTATTACTAAAACACATGCACAATGTGAGAATACAGTAACTTCTTGTACTGTATGTGCATACGTAGTACTTTTTCTAATATATAAATAGTATGAATGATAATAAAAAAGGGAACAGAATGCTATGTAGTTGTGGAGAACTGGAAAATGATATTGTGACATTGTCCTCTTTTATGATGAGCTCAAAACTTCTCTGTACAGTAAACGTACTTTCTTCTCAATCAAATCATTATGAAACATCTGGAAAATGAATGAAAATGCTTGACTGTAAAGTGATTTTTTTTGCAGTATTATATGAAGGTAGTACCCTTTACTTCTGTCTGTATTTTATAAATATAAATGTATTTACAACCACATTATTAACCATCATGCTATTGATCAAAACTATGCTATTTCATCAATGCTAAATACAAGCTATATATTATGTGTAGAGCTATATCATCAGCAAACCACACCATCATGCTGCTCCCATGTGCTTTATAAAGAAAAACATCTTAAGGCTCCTTGCCTCGTGGCTCTGTACCAACATCACACACACACACACACACACACACACACACACACACACACACACACACACACACACACACACACACACACACACACACACACACACACACACACAAACAAGCCTGTGGCTGGTGCATCGGCTGACACAAGAGGCCCATATCCGGCCTGCTTTCTGATACAATGCATCCATTGCTTCACTGGAACAGTTCAAAAGGGGCTGAAAGGGGGGGGGGGGGGTACAACCAAAGAATGACTTAGCATCCAACACAGGGCTGCATGCACTCACTGCCCCATTCTCGCTGAGTGTGTATCATGTACAGAATCTCCCCGAGTGCTACTAAAAGAAAGCGTTGGGTCGTGAAGATGAATTTCATCAAAATTGCATGGTTTCAGTCCCCGTTTTGCCACTTTAGCCACTTTTGTTTGGGGTTTTGAGGACAAGCTGAGTATAACCCGCTCAGTCTTGCACAGATGAGAGCACATGTAAAGCCACACTAACAACACTGTGTGTGTGTGTGTGTGTGTGTGTGTGTGTGTGTGTGTGTGTGTGTGTGTGTGTGTGTGTGTGTGTGTGTGTGTGTGTGTGAGGAAGGACATGCATCAAGGTTAGACCAAAACCGGGTTTTAATAAATGTCTGGGGACAAAATGGTTTTGGCATCATGATGGGGGTGTAGGGAGAACAAAATATTGGCAGCCAAATAATATCGGTTTTGGCTCTAGATTGCCGACCTGTTGCATGTTCAGACTAAAAGGGGTTATACGTTGTTGCCTTTTAGTTCTGGTCCTTTAAGCCAGCACATATCTTCTGTCTTGTGGTCACAAAGAGATCATAAAGAAAAACGGTGGTGAGTAGAACGACTAGTGGAGCCTGCAAGTGAACTCATCCGTCATAATGATCACAAGGCTGCTACAAACAGGGTAAAAAATGTGTCCTACACTGTCTTTTGATTCTGACACTCATATAACTTTGGTGATCCCTCCTTTTTGCGTGTTTGAGTGATATATGGATTGCCAATAAATGTGTCCCCTGCCTTTTTTATCTAGCGCCATCATCAGGTCAAAATGTACATCTTCCAATAGTTTGATTAACGAGCAAACACCAAGAATATTGTAGACACTTGTAGACTATTCGCTTCATTACATGACAACCCTACGAGTTATTTTCCCAACCACAACCAGACTACTTGAAGGAAGACTTCATGCAAATATCTGCAGAAAATAAAGACGTTCCCATCAGCCTCAGCTGCACTTCCAATGTTTGGAAGATAACTAATTTAGATGTGTTTGCTGTGTCTAAGAAAAGCCTCACTCTCTGTTGACACATCAGAGAAAGGCCCCCATGCTGATAGACACATGTTACCATGGTTAGCTAAATATTTGTTCACAGTTGTTTGGAAGACTTCTTACTTTATATTTTTCATGATCATAAGATGAATGAACATTTGTAATTAGCTTTTTCTTCGTCATGTGTTTGGTTCAAAAGAGTTTGAATGACATGCCTTTAAACAAACCTAATAATAGATATGTGTAACTGCAATAAACATGTTAGATATTGATGTGAAAGCACCCTTTAAATAGAAAAATCCAATCATACAAACACCTAGGGCTGCAGGATTTGAAAATGTTATTCTTATTATCGTGAAATATTGATATAAAATAAACATGGTGTGTTTCTTAAAATATTATATACTATATATATTTTGTTCCCCTAGTCTGTCGAAAATAATTGTTTTGGCAAGGATATCTCTGCAGCACCCAAATCCTAAAATATATATTATTTGCAATATTTAACACATATTGCATCTCCTGTCATATAATATAGTGTTCTTATTGCGATTTTCAATTAAATTATGATTAATTATGCGGCCCATATTGTTATTTTGCTGTCCCTCTGTTTGTCACACACACACACACACACACACACACACACACACACACACACACACACACACACACACACAAGGTTACACAATGCACACACTAGAAATAACTCATTTGACTGTCTTGTCTCTCACACACAGATTGTTTTGTCTGTACGTATCATCCAGTTCAGAGGGAGCATTCTTACAGGCAGACACAGCGAGCCTTTTTTCCTTCACACATCCTCCTTTACTCCTCGTCCTTCATCCCTCCTCTCTCTCTTCCTCTCCTCCTTTCATCATCCTGACCCCTGGAGCTAGACAGATCCATTTAGACTCAGCAACCGTTTTTTATAGTGTCGTGCATTCAAAGAAATCACGGAGCGAAAATGAGCAAAGGAACCTCGAGTGAGACATTTGCTTTGGCGTCATTCGGTTGATTTCTGTCTCTGGCCCTGAACGAACACAAAGAGGTTTAGAGGTCAGTAATGAATTTTGGCACAAGGCTATTTAAAGCTTTAACAGTCAGTAGTAAAATGTAAAAATCAATACAGGCACCTAACATAGAGCCAGGGCCATGTGGCTGTACAGGTTTATGTTCGTGTGTCTTGATCTCGGTAATAATTTGTGCAGCACTTGGAGCCAGTAGCCATAACCCTGATTCATTCCAGAGTAAAGTCTATTACAGTTATCAGCCTCCATCCAACAATCTATCCAACTATTTTAATGCATATTTTTAATTTGCAAAAGCATAAACGTGGAAACTACTGTGACCGAAAGGGGCAAACGTACTCCTGTCAGCCACCGTAAGTCACCCTTTGCAGAAATGAGAAAATACTGCAAACAGAAATAATAATAATAATAATTTCATTTCATTTATATAGCACACTTTAAAAACAACGTCATCTCAAGGTGCTTCACAATGCTATAAGGAGAAAATAATAAAACAAAATAAAAGAAAAAGTTATCTAAGGAGCATATCGAATAAAATATGGTAATATAAAAAAAAGGTTAAGAGCATAAAAGATTAGAATACAAAATACATAAAATAAAGGACAGTCGGTAAAATGCGGTGCAGAACAGTTGTCCCTAACTTACAATTTAAAAGTCAAGAACAATAGCAAAACATTTGATTAGCTCATGCTATGCAAAGCAATTGCAATCACTGCGTCAGTATTTTTGAAAGTTCATTTGCCAGGTGAAGCTTCAGCCTGTCATACTCCGAAATAAACCAGCGCATACATTTAAATGACTTCCATTTTCTCCGTTGGAACATATCTGACACATGACACAAGCATTTCATTCACGCCTCAAAGCTCCCATCCACATTACAGCCTTTTGTCAGGGAGGCAGTCAGACTGTGCAGCTATTGTAGCCCCCCCTCCCCCTCTTCTTCCCCCACAAGGGCCTGTACAATTTCAGTCAGTGCTTGCAGCAAAATGCCCCTACCGTCCTAAATGAAATTCTTTCTCCTTCAGTCTGTGATCCATTTAACAATTCAGCTCTGCCAGGAAGAGACATAAAGAGATAAGAAAGAGGAAGGGAAAGAGGAATAAAAGCCTGCGATGCCCTTCGCCCCTGCTCACACTGCCAAAGACCCCCCCCCTCTGAAGATTTTGAGCCATGTTGTGAATCAGTAACAATCAGAACATTCACAAACGTGGCTGTGCTGTCGTTTATTTCCCACTAAGATCTACGATTTGCCAAGCGTTCCTCTGGTAGCCGAGCCAAAAACCCCCCTCCTCCCCAAACGCTGAGAAAACCCCCGGAGTGATGAGAAATTGCCCCTGCCGTGTCCCCTGCAAATGCGTGTGAATACCAAATAATGTTCCACAGCCAAATAGCAGTTGGCACAGAGCCGGGGTGAAAAGGCTGGAGGGGGGGTTCGCTCCCACGGAGAGGAAGGATGGGAAATCAGACATTGCTTGGCTGGACAGTTTTACGTTTAAATATACTCGTGACATCAACTCTAAATCAGGTAGTGCAGTGAAGAAGACTTTCATTCAGCTCATCTGGGATTCTGACTGTTCAGCCTGAGGAAATAAATCTGTCCAAAAGCCATTTAATAATGCCCTCACTTACCCTTGGAAGTCATACAGTATGTGGGTTCATATGAGTTCCCAGACTTCGCTAGACTACAGGATCGAAAGAGGAAGTGTGGATATCAAATGTTCAAATCCTGTTCCAAATGCCAGAGAAGAAGATGAAGAATAACATATTGCTGTTAAGTGTATTTCATAAATACAACAGCTGCAGTAAATCAGATGAAGTACATTAGTCACAGTGCTTTTACTCAATGTTTGACAGAGCTTACAGACCAATATGATATCCTATGCTTTACGGTGTATCAAATATACAGTATATAAACATGGATAATAACAACTAGTTTGGCTCTGATGTGTCTGTCTCGTGATGATCTTATTTTACAGATTGTTATAATACATAAGCGATTGGGAAAAATCTTTAGTTTAATGCTGGAGTTTGTTGAAATAAAGATTCAAAGTGGACAATAATTCAATGAAAATCAGCACTGTTTTTTGTAATAGGTTTTATTTGTTAAAACATTAAATCACATAAAAAAATGATGAAGTAGCTCATTTCAGTTTTTTTTACTTCCAATAACTTCAGCATACTTTCAGCTACAGAAACCATTAAAATATGAATGTGAGTACTCTCCTTTCAGAGGTGATACAAAATCTTCAAATCAAAATCCAAACTGTCTCGTAAACAGCAGGGAGCGACCTCTGTGACCAGACGAGGCTGGACTCACCAACATCACATCTTTTCTCTGTTTGCTTAGTTTGCTTTCCTCTGGTTTGAAGCAGCAGGCCTGCTAAACATCAATGTGCTGTGTGCAGTTTACTGATGTGATGTGACAGGGTCTCAGTGACCTCTCTGTCTGCCAGCTGTCAGAGTGAAGAGGAGTGCAGATTGTAGGGGTATATAATGGTGCAGGAATGAGTCTTAAACCTGGGAATTAGTTAGCATTTAAAAGTCCCCATACTGTTTTTCATGGATATATTATAGGTCTCAGATATATACAAAACATGTATCTGAAGTGTTTGGCTCGTAACACCAAACAGATCATTGCAGCATCCCATAATCCCCTCTGTTTCAGCCCTGTTTCAAAAGTGCTGATTCTCTGCCTGTTACTTTAGGGGGGTTACCTTGGTTGGTGATTGGCTAATGGTTACACAAGCCAAAAAATCGTTATGACATCATAAAGTGGCCAAAATCTGATCAGCTCATTTTCAGACAGGTTTTTATAGAAATGGATCAGGACAAAAAGAGAGAGAATCTTTTTTCCTGAAACTTTCAGAATCTTTTAACACAGAGGGGACACATGTTGATGTAGAAGAGACATGAAGAAGAGGGGACACATGTTGATGTATAAAAGACATGAACAAGTGGATTTTGCATTATAGGTGACCTTTAAACTAATCAGGGTTTTCCTTGTTCAAAAATTCAAGATTCATTCAAGATTCAAAGGTTTTATTGTCATATGCACTTAAAGTGCCAGTGAAGTGCATTTTTTTGCGCCAAAGTGAAATGGCAGTTTCATTTCTTACATATAATTGTACCTGTTCATGGCTAAAATAATTTTTTAGGAAGTGCGAGGGACGTGATAAACATCGCAAATTTTTCAGAGTCTGAGCCTACCGCTGCTGTGACGTCACAAGATGGGGCCCAGTTGTGATTGTAAACATGGCGGAGCCTTCGGAAAGTGATACTGGTGCGAGAGAAATGAGTGATTTTGACAGCTTTTCGGACAGGATAGATGAGGAAAGTGGCCATGGAAGTCAATTTTGTTGAGGACAATATTTTGTCATAGATGTAGAGTAGATCTACACACAGGATTGGCCGTCACCTGATCATACATTCATCTGTTCATAGCATGATGCAACATTCATGTTCACATGCAGTGTTGTGCTAGTTACTGAAAACCAGTAAGTAGTTACAATTACTAGTTACTTCACTACTTACACCAAAAAGTAATGCGTTACTGTGAAAAGTAACTTCTTAGTTACTTAGAAAAGGGCACCCATTAATGCCCTTATACTGTAGCCTTCATTTCAGTACTGTTATTGCATCGGAGAATAATACAACCTGTTGATCAACTTGACATGCATTTGCATCACTGAACTCTGCTAAGCAATGTGGTCTATACAAACACAAACACAAAGATATGTTTCAAAGTGCCAATCCAGCCGCTGTTGCTTAGGTGGAGGTGGAATGGCGTCGGATGAGTCTGGGTCTGTGGTCTTAGCTACTAGCTTCGCTACTAGCTTCGTCCCAGCATGTTTTTTCTGCAGATGTTTCAACAGATTTTAATTGCTGTTTTGGGCAGTCGATAGGATCTTTGACCCGCCAAGACACAACACATTTAACTAAAACCTTCTTTTCTTTGTGCTCGACAAAAGTGAAATAGTGAGAATATCTCCAGGCGGAGAAACTCGACTTGAGCTCTGCCGCCGCCATGATAGTCTTGTTAGTTAACACAAACACAGTGGCGTTTATTTTTCATAAACAATCTACGAATCTACGAAACAATGACACCAGCCACTCACCTTCATCTTTTGGGAACAGAAACATCGCCACTTCGGCAGACTTCACATTACCACAGCCAGCGGCAATGCATCGCTTCCCGTGTGTTTTTCCTCCCTTTTTCGTCACTGTCGCCTCCATTGTCAGCTTTTCTCGATTGGCAATCACTTCCAGTCGACTGCGAAACACTTTCCAATCAAATACTCGCTCAAAAACGTTGGTAAATTCGACTTTGAAATAGAGACAAAATGAATGGTGGTGAATGTAAACACTTCGGCTTGGCCCATCTTCTGACGTCACGCAGTAGATCGCAAGCCACGCCCACGAAGGCGGAGGTCGACTGCGAATTTCCCAGCGGAAAATTCCAACTCGTCAAATTCGTTGCTATTCCAACATCTTTGATATGGGTTCCAATGGACAATTTTGGTCATTACTATACGTATTAGCATAAAAGCTCATGCACCGTCGCACACTTCAGTGGGTCTTTAAGCTACAGTGTAGAAATGGCAATGAAAATCTTATGACCCGAGCTCCTCCAACAATGCAACATATAATAAAATACAAAAATACAAATAAAAAATAGTGCAAGTCTATATACACGTAAATAGAATATGATATGTACAAGAACAGAATGTAAAAATGAAATATTGTACCGTAAAATATAATTAAATACGGTTTATTAATGTGATAACTATTTAGATACATAAGTAAATTGCAAGATGACAAACAGAAGTCAATTAGTTCTTTAGATGTGTTTTTGTTTAAATGAAGTTTGTGGTTAAAACAAGCTGAAGAGATTTTCGTGTTTTGTCCTACAGCATAACATTTCAATAAATACCCTGATTAAACATTAGCTAACATTAGCTTTTTACAGCTACCTACGTCCAATATTTTAAAATGTTGTGCAAGTACCAACATCTATATGTCAAAATGTCATTAGTCATTGGTCTTACTTGAATTGAACTCAACTTGACCTCGGTTATTTCATTTAATAAAAGAATAAAAGACTATAACAAAAACACCTGTTAAGTTTGATTCATCCCTGCTTCAAAAGTTGAATTTTTTTGGAATTAAGCTTGAGGACAGACTCACAAAAATATTTTTTAAGCTTTCTAAAAATGTCATCGTCGCTTAATTTTTTTTCACGAAACTGTGTCTCAGGGCTTCTTAATATTTAACAACCTATTAATGTGTCATACCCACTTAACGGGAAGAAACTCAGCTAACTGACGATATGAGCCATCTTTAGTTAAACGAAACACAACTCTAACGCCAAGCCTCTGAATTAGCACTAAGCGAAAAAATGCTAAGCACTTAGCACAGAACTCACGGTAGAAATACTTTATTACTTATCGGATCTGCACAAACAATATATCAGCTAGCAAGCTGAGATTCCACAGATCTAGGGGTATAAGTATCATCACTGAGCGATCAAAACTCGGGCAGGGGAAGCAAACCCAGACATCACACAACGTAGCTTTACGGGACCAAACGGAAAATAAGTCTTACCGTTGCTGTTTTCCGATCAAAAGTTGTGTTCAATGGCATTAAAACGCATACAACGCCGCTGAAGGTTAATCCAATGTGTCTGTGTCACTTTGAAATGATTACTGATAATCCATCATTCCATTTTTGTCAAAAACGGAGATTTCATATTAGCTGTTATTAGCACTATTAGAGCTACAACCCAGCTTCCGGTTTTGGGCATTCTGGCTACGCATCACTCATTCACCAATGGGTAATGTTTAGATGGATTTTTAGGAACTTCCCCTCGATTCTATTGGCTCTAACGGTTCAAAAGAGGTGTCAATCATCAAAATCGACCGAGGGGGGCCAGAGATATGGAAAATGCACCCAAATGACCCCAGAAGTGGGTTTTTTTTTTCTAAATCTCTCTAAAAAGGTCAAATGTCACTTGTTTTGCATCAATCTTGATACAGGGTACTTATTATATGTTATAGTTTGGATTCCTAAAGCTTGTAGTCTACTATCCCATCATTCAAGGGTGGTTTTCACTATAAGTAAGGTTTTTTTTTTTGGACGGACACTAACATTTAAATTTACTATGTTCAATCTGAATTCACTTTAAAATAAAAAAATTCTATATCGATTCTGACTTTTCTACATTCAACTCACAGGTTTATCATTGCTTTGACAAACAAATTATTGATTTACCCCTTTCAGAAGTGAAGTTATAGTCATTTGTTCTGGGAATGTCATTTTCGAGCCTGAGACCTGAAAAACAGGCTCGGGGCTTAACAGGTTAAGAATATAATACAATTGTAGGTTTAGTATTTGAACAACTGTATGCGAGACTGTGGTTCTGGTCTGGTCTCTTATTACAGTGAATTCAATATATTTCAGAACATGTTGTTGTTTGGAAAGGTCTCTCTCCTAAAGGCAGAAAATCCAAAAAAGATGCTGTAATAAACCACCCATTGTATCTTTTAGAGGGGCATGTCTTCATTGCCACAAAAGTCCCAATGTGCCAAAAAACTCATGTGATGTTGTTAAAAAATGGGGAAAAACACCCTGCATTTGATAAAATATCTAAATGATTTCACGGTTTGCCATGAAAAGGTTGCAACATTTCAGCCAACCTATTAATGCAATTGAACAGTCAAGCTGTAGAAAAGCATTGGTGTGTGTGTGTGTGTGTGTGTGTGTCTGTGTGTGTGTGTGTGTGTGGTGTGTGTGTGTGGTGTGTGTCTGTGTGCGTGTGTGTGTGTGTGTGTGTGTGTGTTGTGGATGTCAAAAGTGGATTAATCATTGTCACTGTGCTGCGATTTGGATGCTAAGTACAATCTTTAGCCGTAGATCTTTTATTTGAGCAGCTTGGAAGGACCACACAAACTAAACTGTTGACAAATAGCACTCATACATTAACTGTAATTTTATTCAGTGGCAAGTTACGAGAAACAGCCAGGCTTTTTCTTTTTTTTTTAAGCTCAGCATGGGGGACAAATTGCTCATAGATCTTTAGAGCTGTTAAAGAGAGAGGTAGAATTTCTGCAGCTCAGCAACATTTTCGGTCTTTTTTCTCTTTCCAAGCAGGGTAATGTTTTCAGCTCTCACACATATATCTCAGACTTAATAATTGCTTGTTTATCCATCATAATAATGCTAGTGGAAAACAGTCAATAAGGAAGTTTAGAGAAGGGATTTTGTTGGGTTCTTCTTAGAATGGTTGCAGAGCCACACATTTTTGCTTTGGCACAGCCAAGAGAAAACACATTTTGTTAAGTAAAGTTTATTTAGCTTTGTAATGTCTCTACCATT
This sequence comes from Dissostichus eleginoides, assembly GCA_031216635.1. Taxonomy (NCBI): domain Eukaryota; kingdom Metazoa; phylum Chordata; class Actinopteri; order Perciformes; family Nototheniidae; genus Dissostichus; species Dissostichus eleginoides. The sequence continues at coordinate 5,983,705 of CM062276.1, forward strand.
TTGCTGATACCGTATTTGACTTAATTTGAAAGAAAGAGTTCAACATTTTGTGATATACAGCATGCTCATTTGCCTTCTTTCCATTTGTGAAATGAGAAGATTCATATCAGTCTCATGGTCCCTGAGGATGTTGTTAAAGGGGCCCAATAATGCTTGTTGTGGTATCTCTTTCCTATGGTGTGTTATATAGGTTGTTGTGCATATACATGTTCTGCAAAGTAGATCCCTGCTTCCCCTCCTACTCTCCCTACCCTGCCTGAAACGCCTCCATTGGACTCATTTGTTTACTTCTAGAACATAGTGACTTCTCTATGTAACACTCACGCTTCTATTGGCTAGCGCTCCAACACATTGTACGTGATAGACCAAGGGGCGGGACATCTCTAAGCTGTTGACCAATCACAACAGAGCCGGCCAGCTAACCAATCAGAGCAGACTGGGCTCTGGTTTCAGACAGAGGGTGAAAAGAGGTGCTGCAGCACAGGCAGTATGAGAAAAATAAAGAGCTTTTTGAACATTAAAGCATGGAGACATGTCCCAGTAGAGACACTACATACTGATATGAAACCTGAAATTAGCAGAATAGGGCCCCTTTAACTAGCTTGGCTTTGGTCTTATATATAATACAAAATGTGTCATACAAATTGAAAATAAATGAGGTGTTGGAATGTCTTTAAGAACAATCTATCCATTCATCCAAAACTCTGGAGAGCACAGCTGTTTGCACACCAATGATGAGCAGAGATCTAGCAACGTCACTGAGATTATAAGACTCCAGGAAACTGTGCCCCCGGCTGTTGTTCCTCAAGAGAAAGTTCCCACGCGTATCATTAATTATTGTGCAAATTATCCTAGCAACTTAACAACCTGACTCCACATATGTTCCAACACAGATACAATTCATTTCGATTGACTTGTTGGCAATACAAAATAAAATAGAGTAACTCTGCTTATGGGTTACATAGATTTTTGTGAGAAAAGTATCATGTATTTAAATTGAATAAGAGCATGAGATTTCCTCAAACCCATGGCTATAGGTTACAGAGAAATGAGTAAAAATAATTAATATATTGGGGTTTTTGCACGTGGTTTACCAACCATAGCCCTTTTCATCCTTTGTTAACGTAACCATTATGAAAACCTTTGATCTGACTTAAACTAACTGGCTTTCCTGAGCTCTACCGTGTTTTAAAACAGGACAGGACTATTGTGTAATACCATTATCTTTCAAGATCTGTTCGTCAAAGTCATTTTTATCTGGTTTACAAAGCTGCTGTACGTTTCCACTGATGCTGCAGAGGGTTAATTCCTCTTTTGGTAGAAGCAGATGGCCGGTTATGTAGCTCTGCAGTTGCATAATTAGCTCAGAATCAAATCGATATTACAGCACGATGCTCGCGCTGACAATACAGCAACCCAGGGTGAGCCAAGTCAGCCACTGAACCGAGGAGAAAAACGATCAGCGCTGAAAGTGTGTCAAGTGGAGGCGTCCAGCAGGTCTCCATATGGGGGTTGGGGCCTCTGGATTTCTCCTTACAGACGAGGGTCAGCCCTGCAGCTTGTAGTCCCGATGAAAACCATGTGTGCCCCGGGGAGAAAGTTCCCTCCTGAAACCAGATGTGCACCGACTCAGGTGTCACTCACTTTGTGATCTATTTCCCCGTCTGACTGAGTCACTGCCAAGTTTCAGCTCATGTCTCACCGTCTCGATGGAAACGCCACAATACAATTCCTGATCCTCTGACACGTAATATTCGAATTGCTACATTGAACACTGATATGAACCCACACTCAGAATATATTATAATAATAATAATAATACATGACATTTATATAGCACTTTTCCTGGTGCTCAAAGCGCTTTACAAGCAAGTAAAACAAAATAACAAGAAAAGTAAAAAAAAGGGGGTTGGTAGGAGTTGAAGGCAAGAGTGAAAAGGTGAGTTTTGAGGGATTGTTTGAATGATGTGAGAGTGTTGTAGAGAGTATTATCTTCAGTAAACAATCTCAGGGGCATTTTCATTTCTGTTTGGAACCAATGGTAAGTGGATTGTAGTTAAAAAAGCACTTTTCCAGTCTTTACTCAACCCTCAAAGTGCCTTTACATAAACAAGTCAGTATTAACCCATTCACACTCGAGAAAACGGCTGCCATACAAGGTGCCACCTGCCAGGGAAACTATCATTCACACACGTGTTGGCCATCATTTCAGGAGGAATTTGGGGCTAAATATATCTTGCCTTCAACATTTTGACTGCAGGGGATGGAGATTGAACTACCAACCCGCCAATTGGAGGACGACCATGTAACGGAGGCCACTTCACCACCAATTATTTCGTCACTGGGACAAATATTTCTGTTACATTTTGCCTTTGCTTAAGTTTCCTTGTGTCTCATGTTTTTTCTTGTCTTAAGTTCTATCTACTTTGTTCTGGTTATTACTGCCCGATGGAATTTTTCTCTTTTTGTATTCAATGATATTCCAATGCTTATGTGAGCAAAGCAAATAAAAGTGTGCATCACTTTGGGTATATTGATGTTTTAGGGTTAGGGTTAGGGCTATCAGTAAATATGTTAACTGCTGAGTTTGTACAATTCCAGCAGATAGTAAGAAATGCTCCTCTCAGTTTCCAAGGACCCAACATGAAATCTAAATGCTTTATATGGCCTACAGTCCTAAACCAATTGATAATAGATTTGCCATTCTATAAAACACAGAAAAATATAGCAACTACTTTCTATCATAACATACAGTATAAATGGCTTTGCAAACCTCCTCCAATATGGTTCAAATACTTGCAATCTCTGATATAACATGGATCAGCTTTGGCTGACAGGCATGTATGTTGCAGTATGAAAAAAGATTGTACACTCCGGTTCACCACTTCACATTTGTTCATCCCAGTTGCACACAGCAGAATAAAGGTCAGGAGGAGAGAGTTTAACAGTGTGCTCGGGGGAATGAGGTTAAGTATAATGGAGGTCACTTCTGATAAAAGTCAAACGATACTGTGGATCTGGAACAACCTGAAGCTGACTGGTAACTGATCTAAGAAATATCCAGCGGCAAAGCATGAAGGATTAACACTGCGTGGGTCTGGGTCATTAGAACTGTAATTTGACTATGGGATGGATATAAAGCGTATTTGTTATTGGGGCTGCTGCAAGCCTGGAATTGTTTTGCAGCTATTGGCCAAACAGCGTTCTCTTCTCTTCGATCAATTGGTTTATTCAATAGTCATTGTAGCTGTATCATGTCTCTAGTCCAAGACACCTGTGAATCACACTCTAAACCGTACCGTTTACGAGAATACAGATGGTAGAAAGTGATTGTGAAGAGTACTTTTCAAGAAAAACAGTGATGTCACAGCAGCTGTTTACCATTAACTGTCAAACATCTGCAGTGACATCAGTGGGTGTTGGTAGACATGCACATGATTGAAGTTCAAATAAATCAAAAACAGATTTTATACAATTTGCAGTTTGAGATTTACTGTTGAATTAACATTTATGCAGAAAAAGAAAATAAGATGAATCATCCCCTATTTAATAGTTGATTACAAAATGTCTCCATATTTGATTGAAACACTATGAATAGTACTGAATGTATTTTCATTGAATACAGTTCTTTAATCGTCAACAAACCAGATTACTTACTTTTAACCAGAAAATTGTACCTCAAATCGATTTTGGATTTGCCCCATTTTGTATTTTACCTTTTACAAAAATCTACATTAACAAGCTTTCCATAGCTTTGCAGGTGGTCCAAGGTGAATATCATATTAAACTATTAGATTGATTGCACTTAGACATTCAAGTTCACCAGAGGATGAATCCAACAGGTCCGGTTTTAATGATCAATTGCATTGTTTGAGTTTCTGACTTAACCCGTTGCACCAAACGTTTGGTAAAAGAAATACCTTGACAACATTTGGATGGATTGCCATGAAATTTGGTTCGGACATTCACGCTACCTTCAAGATAAATTGTCATTATGTTCTCTGTCTCTATCTGGCACCATGATCATTTGTTGATGCACTTTGTTTTTAGTGTCTATTAGCAAATACAATTTGCTAGGGTTAGGGTTAAGGTTACTCATAGAGCCAAAGGGGACACTTTGTTTTATTATATTGGATTTAAAATGCCTCCATGCAACCATTTTAAAACTTTAAATAGATAATCATGTTTTGTTTTGGGAAATATTGGCAACTGATTTGGTTAAGTATTGGTAAGTATTGGTAAGTCATACAAATAAAACATTTGGAAAAGTTCCCGGGATTAAAGCAGATTTATTTCGTCCAGACATGTACTTAAAGATTCTAAAATGGGATTCTCACAGTGTTTTGTATTGCGTGAGCGTGGCTTTTTGCCCTTCATTGTTCACCAGCCAAGTTATTTCAACATCACTACAACAGATTTTGATAATCTGATCTGCTTTGGGAAGCCACAACCAGACAATTACGGAACCCTTCAGTTTTTTTTCCCTCCCAAAGGTTTCTCCCTTTCTGTTTTTCCTGTTTGTTTCCCTCTGGCCAATTGCAAACACATATTGCCCTTCTGTCTAAGCTCTTCCCCAAAGACCCCAGGAAAAAATGAGTGAAATGTTCTTTCCGAGAGCTGGTTCAGGTGAGCGTATATGTGTGTGTAAATGTTACATAATACACATCCAGCAGGTTAGAACAGTGCAGATGAAATCCTCTAAAGTTTGACACATTTTGGCTGAGCCCTAATCTCACACACAATCGCTCAACTGTGCACCTCCCTCTTTTGGCCCAGACACCATCATGCCTGCATTTTGCATCATGCACTCTATCCCTCTCCCACACCTTTCTTGGGAAAATAAAAGAAAACACATCACTATTTTCGTAAAAGAAACAAAGAAATCTGGGTCAGGAATCTCATCTAGCGATAGTATTCTGCAGAACTTGCACAATATTTGTTCTGATGCCAACTGTTGACTTAATTTAAAGGCAGAGAAGAAAGATCTGAGACGGTTCTACCAAAGACAAAAGATCAATCAAAATAACCACAATGCACCAGGAGGGGCCAAGGTGTTGGTTCTTGAAACACTTTCCCATCATTTTTTTCAGATGTTTAAAGGGGACCTATCATGCTATATTTAAATAATATATAAGGTATATATATATATATATAAGGTATATTAATACGTTTTAATTTTCAAAATACGAAACAGATCATGCATTTTAGCCATGCCTCATTTTGCCTCACTCCAGCTCTGTCTTTGCAAGGTCTGATTCAGCTGACCACGCCCCCATGCGGAAGAGGGGGGCGTGACACGGCCCCGGCACGAGCGTCATGTTATCATGCTTGCTGTGATTACGAGTGGAGAGTCAACATGTTTTCTCAGAGCAATGCATGTGTTCAAGCATATTACCAATTTGATCCAGAATCTGACCCTAAAGAAGCGGAGGTTTTGGTGGAGGTGCAAACATCTCGGTTGCAGCAGGACGTTTCTGAATGGTTAGTTGACAAGCTGTTGTCCCTATTTATTTTTACGCTAACTCTTTGTTACGATGCTTGCTACTTATTCCGTTTTGGCTAATTAGCAAGAATGTTATGTGTTCAGTTTGTAACAGAGTTTGTAACGCAAAAACAGCGGTACATATATATATTTATAGAGGGAGACATTCATCTTTTCAGAATATATACAATGGCCTCATTGCGTTTATTAATAGTTTACCTATTAACCTTTTCTTCCAACATCGTGCAACAACTGTTACCGTTGGAAAGTTCAATAACTTAGGGTCATAACAAGTATAACTCCAGATGGTTAAACACCTCAGTTGTCATCAAGAGCAGGCAAAACCACAGATGTGACTGGGGAAATGTAGCCTGCCGACAGCCTATATGCGAATTACAGGTTGGGCAATGGCCGTGGCCGTGGCCCAACCTCTCATTCCCCTGATTGGTGGAGAGTTGACCAATCAGGCGGAGTGCACCTACATACGTCAAAAAGGTGCAAATAAAAAATCCACCTGTATCAAATCCGTTGCAGCCCCGTTCTTAGAGATTTGGGTATGGAGGAAAAGAGAGAGGGTTGTGTTTTCTGACACTTTGTGAGTTCCCCGGAACACCGGGGACACATATGTATGTATAAAAGACATCACAAAGTGCATTTTGCATGATAGGTCCCCTTTAAGCTTGACACTTTTGGCTTTTATCCATTTTCATTTAATATCTCTTTTAATTTTGTTGTGATAGAGGGGCAGAATGGGAACACATCTCTGCATCCAGGATCCAAAATCTCATGAAAAAACATCTCACAAGATTTAGCAGTCGTTTAAAACCCATGCTTTGGCGATGTGATGTTTCTCCATTACATGGGTGTGTGTAATATCCCAAAAAACATGCAAAACAACCGTATAATTGCTTACAGTCTTTCCCGGCAAAACACCAATGTGTGAAATATTGTTTTGTTTGCCAACTGTTGACTTCAAAACAGCAAACACTGACGGTAAATGACTCTGATATTGTCGTCGTCTCATGTGCTAAGAGTTAAGTCTGGGTGCAACAGCCTTTCTGGCTTCAATCAGTCATTGTATAACTGCTGCTAAGTGTTCTTATGTGGAATGTGAACCATGCAAAAGCCAGTTGTATTTTTCTAAGACGTGAGTGGAGGCAGGGGGTTGTACGGTCTTTTTTTATCCCCGGCATGTGCTTGTGTTGCATAATATCTCAAACGAAAACACAATTTGCCTCGCAGTGTTGATTCAGAGCGCAAATATGGAAAACATATGGCGCCATCGAAAAGCCACTGTACTGCTGTCCTTGTTTGTTTGGTCACATCCTCAGTAAAGATGCACAGATGGGACTTGTCATTCAGAGTAACTGGTTTTCCGCAGCTGCTGGCGCGGGGAAAATACATGCAGGAGAGCAAAAACAAAAAAAGAGGCAGAGTGGAACTGGTAGAGACGGATGCCACTGTCAAGACAGTGTCTGCTAACAAGACACAGAAAAGTACATCTAGCTGCCAGTCTTATCCGACGAGACTCTCAGGGAGGAGCTCAGCGTCTCGCTCAAAGACTCCTCATGGCTGTTAATGGACAGATTGACTAGTGAGGGAGTTTGAACTTGTGACCCCACACATGCAGGGAAAGCCCCTCTTAACCTCTAAATCGTCCTGCCTTCCAGATTCATACCAAAGCGTTCACAGGACTTTTTGACAGAGGTGAAACAAGGTTTTCAATGTGTTTTAAAAGAAGTAGGCTGGTTACTGGAGCACTTTTGGTGCTGACTGAAATGTGTCTGTATTGAAAACTGTTGTGAACCAAAAGCTGGCGTCTATCTGATCTTCTCTGTTTGCTTATCTTTGATCAAACAGGACTTTGTTTACAATAAATATTTTAACAGTTTGAGAATATTCTATGTAAAAAAACAAAAGTGTGTTACGAAATATTTCCAACATTGGTGAACGTTGGCTTTTGTAAAATAAATTAAAACAAAAGAAAATGTTATTGGTTCAGTCAAAGAAGTTGCTGTCACAGTTCAAGGAAGAAAACCCCCCAAACTCACAGACTCAGATGTGAAAGACAAAGTCTCTACTTAGAGTAAAAGGCTATATTCATCATAATATGGTGGAAAATACAGGCAATGGTCAAAAACATGGGTTGAATAAGGTACTGCAGGCTACGGTATAAAATACTGGACCGCTAAGGCTCATGAAACCAAGATAATCTGGCAGCAAACACTTGGAAATGGACCGGTATATATACTAGTGAGCTGATTAGGGAATGGGGAACAGGTGAGCAGAATTAGACACAAACAAGCAAACTAAATAAGAATGAAACGTATAAAAAGGAAAACTCAAACCATGAGAGTTGTGGTTTCATATTTCAGTATAAACTCAGGTATTCCACTAATAGTTTCAAAACTATTCAACCAACCCTAAACGTTATTTATTTTGGTCAACTCCATCAGTCTCTGTCTAGATCCCTGCAAAGTCATGTCAATTTGGAGACAATGAATGGCACCCAAAAGGCTTTGACACTTAAAGGTTCTTACATTTGGTTTCATTCTTTCTTTAACATTCTGTATTAATTAAGTCCTTAATTAATTATTATCTGAATGCATGTAGACAGTACTGTCTGCACCCATTACAGTGTCAGTGTATACACTTCTCCTAAATCAGACCCACAACTTTCATATACATTCTATCTTTCTTAACTTGCTGATTGAGATTAAAATCAACACTCCATGTTTTTGTTTTCCGAACACTTCGTCTCAAAGTTAAAGCCAGGGGTAAAATAAAATACTCTTTTTAAACCGTCTTTTTTCACTGAGCATTGAAACTCAATAAACATCTCAATCAGGAGAGACTTTTTTGTTTATTAAAGAACATTTATTGACAAATGCGCCATGGGATAAATGTTAAGTCTTTGGCGATTAGACCCTGATCCTGACATCGTATATCCAAAAAAACGTGTAATAGCTACGTTAGTCCACAGGGCAAAACGTAGTATATTCACAAATAACCCTCTAAGGACGTGACATGGATACAATATTTTGTAAAAAAAAACATGGAGCTCAAATAATCTTCGTAATATCTATCAAACTATGGATCCTACAAATCCACTTGATGTATATTCTAAAAGTATCAACTTCTCGCTAGAAATGTAATCAAAAAGCATTTTAACGGCCAAACTATCCTACAATTTAGGATTTTCCACTAAAAATAAATCGGGTGTCCGCCATGTTTTTTTTCTCACTGGGAAAGTTTGTGATCACGTGACATGGACTCTGGTCATTAGAAATTAATAGGAACAAATATTGTATCCATGTCACGTCCTGAGAGGGTTATTTGTGAATATACTACGTTGTGCCCTGTCGACCAACGTAGCTATTAAGGTCTCTACACACCGACCTGAGACCAAAGAACGCGTACCGAAGGCGTCCCGACTTTTACGTCAGCTACGTCGGGCTTCGTTGGCTTCGTCGGATAAAGCCGCCCGCCTACGAACACACCGCAAATACTTCAGCCGACGAGTGGCAATAACTCTCCTTACCAGCAGGCGGCGGTAGTGTGTATTCGTCATTCAAAAGAGGCAACAACCGGAAGACAGACTGCGTTTTATACACCGAGAGAAGAAGAATAGACTAAGTAATATAAGCAGTTGATCAGTTGGTCTTCACTTTCTTCATTCCATGCCGTCATGATAAAAAAGAAACTCTTGCGTCCGGGTGAGATGAAAATGAGGAAGATTAGCCGTCTGTGTGTGCCTTCTTATCGTTTGTTTTGGTCCCTCACTTCCGCTTCACTTCTGATGCACTGATTCGCTAAGCTGAACAGCCAATCAGAGTGATTGATTTGTCCCGACGTTCTTTGGCCTCCCGCGGCCGATTCAACATGTTGAATCGGCGGCGGGAGGCGGCGGGAGGAGGCGGGAGGGTTGAAAATGTGCCGTAAAGAGACGACACACCAACCTGAGTAGTGCGACGCGAATGCCCGACTGCCTCTGACGGCTTCGGGCGGCCTCTGACTCCCAAAGTCGGGCCGGTGTGTAGAGGCCTTTACACGTTGTTGTGAGACTGGGTTGGTATATCTAAAGGGGGAAATGCAGCCGTGAGTATATACTGTAGGAAACCCCCCGGGGTCTATACACTGGTGATGATGATGATGAAGATCTGGATTTGATGAGGAGATGGGATGAAGAGGATGCTGAATATCTGGATTTGATGAGGAGATGTGATGAAGAGGATGGTGAATATCTGGATTTGATGAGGATATGTGATGAAGAGGATGCTGAATATCTGGATTTGATGAGGAGATGGGGATGAAGAGGATGCTGAATATCTGGATTTGATGAGGAGATGTGATGAAGAGGATGCTGAATATCTGGATTTGATTTGATGAGGAGATGGGATGAAGAGGATGCTGAAGATCTGGATTTGATGAGGAGATGTGATGAAGAGGATGCTGAATATCTGGATTTGATGAGGAGATGTGATGAAGAGGATGCTGAATATCTGGATTTGATGAGAAGATTGGATGAAGAGGATGCTGAAGATCTGGATTTGATGAGGAGATGGGATGAAGAGGATGCTGAATATCTGGATTTGATGAGGAGATGGGATGAAGAGGATGCTGAAGATCTGGATTTGATGAGGAGATGTGATGAAGACGATGCTGAATATCTGGATTTGATGAGGAGATGTGATGAAGAGGATGCTGAATATCTGGATTTGATGAGGTGATGGGGATGAAGAGGATGCTGAATATCTGGATTTGATGAGGAGATGTGATGAAGAGGATGCTGAATATCTGGATTTGATTTGATGAGGAGATGGGATGAAGAGGATGCTGAAGATCTGGATTTGATGAGGAGATGTGATGAAGAGGATGCTGAATATCTGGATTTGATGAGGAGATGTGATGAAGAGGATGCTGAATATCTGGATTTGATGAGAAGATGGGATGAAGAGGATGCTGAAGATCTGGATTTGATGAGGAGATGGGATGAAGAGGATGCTGAATATCTGGATTTGATGAGAGATGGGATGAAGAGGATGCTGAAGATCTGGATTTGATGAGGAGATGGGATGAAGAGGATGCTGAAGATCTGGATTTGATGAGGAGATGGGATGAAGAGGATGCTGAAGATCTGGATTTGATGAGGAGATGGGATGAAGAGGATGCTGAAGATCTGGATTTGATGAGGAGATGGGATGAAGAGTGAATGTATATATATATACCCAGCTTGAAACCTGAAAGAACCTGAAGAACTTGCGCTGAGCTTCATTTGCTCATTCCTGACCGTCTGACCCCCGACACAAACATTGGCGGCACTTTGAAATGCCAGCTTCAAAGTCCTCGTCTGTGGAGGTGTGAATTATGTGGAACAGCACCACCCCCCCCCCCCTCTCTTCTCCACAGCACCCCAAGGGATTCCTCCGACCAGATGTTGACCAACCCTAACACTGCGGGTCAAAGGCCTCGGATGATAGCAGGGTTGAGGGTTGTTGTTGGGGAGGAACATAGAACCAGACCATGCCGCACTTCATCAGCTGGAGATAAACACACTGCTCTGACCTTGTGTGGTTTGAGTTAGCTCTGCCATGATGGAGGTCTGCTAATTGAATTCTGACCCCCCCACTAATAAATAACAGGTGTTGGGTATTTTTAGGAGGTAATTTGTCCAATGGGTACATTCCATTGATTGTGTTTACCTTATCTGGGTTCTTTATTGTAGTGCCATTATCTTTAATATATTTCCACCCAATAACCTGGTTAAGATCATATGACAACATGAATGTATTACTCAGAACATCCTTCATTCATTTGATTGATTTGCATGGATTTATAATGCATTTCAACCTATTAAATAACACAGGGTTGTGGATTCATCCAGACTAAAATGTATATGGTAGACAAATCATAACATAGCAAACGTTAGATCTTCAAGTTATTTTAATTTCCAGAGTGTTCCAAGATCTTAAAAAAAAAATCCAATCATCAATATGAATGTACTCTGAACTACTGATTTTTTAAAACCGGATGCTTAAATGAAATCAATAAAACAAATAGACAAGAGCAATTAGATTGAGAACATTATTGTATTGCGTGACATTTTGGCATAGAGCCAATCAGCAGCTTGATTGATAACCAGCAGTTGACAGAAGACAAAGAGCAGTCACAGTTTAAACTGTGGTTTTAAAGTGTTATCTCAACTGTCTAATGGTTGTTGAACGATACATCTAGTGTTATAATATATTTCAGTCCCTGTCAGCACTTCCAAAAATGACGGGTTGCAACCCTTTCGGTTTTTACAGAAGATTAATCAGAATCAGAACCCAAAAGCCTTTAGTTGTCTCACAGCAGGAAATGAGGACAGTCCCAAAAACTAAGTATCAACATTACTTAAAATAATTGAATATATACAAGTATTGAAGTAGCAGCCAATGATAACATCAGTACATTGTAAAAAAAGAGGGTATATTGCACAAAGCAGGGTTATTGCACACTATTTCATTGTTTTATAGTCATGAGCACATAAACGTTTGTGTGTGTTCATGGTAATAAAGGAACAACCGGATGTCTCACTGATATTGTTCTTAATTGGATTTGATCATGTTCTGTTGCTTTTACCTCTTAGCATATTTAGCAAATTGTAAGGTGCCCTTGGGTGTCATGAAAGGCGCCTTAATCTTTTTAAATATTTGTATTATTATTAATATATTTTGTTCTATGGCACAAAGGAAACAGATCATGTTTTAGATACATACACAATGTGTGTTATTTCTGTAGGATCATTAATTGTTTTTGTTGCTCTTGTCATTATCGTGTAGACAAAAAGGACACATTAAAACAGTGTCATTGCCACTGTAAAGCAGCATTTATTTTACTTTTTCATGGTGATCAAACTCATATCCACCTGGTTCCTCTCACTAGGAGTTGGAGGATCAGAGGCAGAGGCAGTGGAAAGTTACCGTGTTGTTCTCAGAGTTTGCTGTTGTTAGAGGAGGGGCACCGTGAAACTTTAGGGCAAATAATATCTGGGATAGTTTTCACTCCCCTGAACATCGTTTTGATCAAGTGTTCATCTTGTACCACTCTGAGAGCTTTCCTCAGACTCTGTTGTTGTTCAGATTCTGTAAATGTTTCCTTATGGTGTGTGTGTGTTCACGCTTTCACAATAACATCTGGGGGTCTATTCAGTATATCTAACATTGCATGATTATATGCATTGATGTACTTTATGTATATAAACCAAATTGCACACTGAAGAGTATATTTCTGTCTGCGTGATTTTGCAGTTTCTTAGCACATGAACCATGTACTTTATGTATGTAATGTGTGTCTGCAAGTTAAATAAAGATACAGGTTCAATCATGAGACATAATAGGAAGCGTGAGAACAGGGGCCCAGACAATAATAACTTAAAATATTTACATTCTGCAAATTCAATCTCTGACATATTTGCTTAACAAGTGTTGCTTTTGGCGCTTTTTAAAGACAGACAAAGATAAAGAGTGTTATTAATATCATTCCACCTCTGTAGGCCACACTAGAGCTGGTACTTTAAAGTGCGTTTTTTACGCCTTATATAATCCTTATTCCTAGTTTCATATGTGCTGAATGTACCTTTAACATATTGAGGGTAACACAGATAAAATCAAGCGGACATGTACTACAAGTTGCAGAATTTATTTGCCATTTATTTAGTCATTTACACCAGATAACGGCCCATCAAATCCCTCTGCGGCGGCTGATCCTCGTGCAGTCGTCATAATCAAAAGGCAGAACTCGCTCCATTAATCTCAGCGCTCCATTCAGGCTAACAACATTACTATTCATCATCAGTATTCACACCTGTCCAAATCCATAACCTCATTGCCTGGAGGGAGGAAAGAAAGTAAAAAAAAAGAAACAGTCATCGCCATCTCGCAGAGAGAAGGGAAGAATCCAATTCCCCTCTGCCTGCGTTGCTTATATGCATTTGTCATACATCAAGCAGACAAGTGAACTCCCTCGTCTCCTCGCACGCAGCTCCTCTCTGACCCGGCCAGCTTTGTCCTGACTCATAAAGAGAGCTAAATGAAAACCATCCTAGCCCCCTCCCCCCCCCCCCTCTCCGTCACTGCTGTCTCTCTGCAACCAAAACTCATTTCCTCTGTGTATCAGTGGGAACAAATACACACAAGGTCTACACACACATCGCCTGCACGCCCCTTCCCATCAGCTCAGACAAATAGTGTACATTTCTCAAGGAATTCCCTGAATGTGGGAGTAGACCTGCAGATGTTGGAGTGCTGTCACCCCTCAAAAAAGAAAAACCCACACCCCCACTACTCCCAAATGCCCCCCTCCACCCGTCCCATGTTTCCCATTAGCCCCCATTGTGTTGTGAATGCACAAACAGATGCAGGAAGGCACGCATGCACAAAGGCAGCTATGCATTTACGTGTTTGAGTACGCACACACACACACACTCTTACCAAACATGGTCATGGATTTGTGTGTGTGTGTGTGTGTGTGTGTGTGTGTATCCGACACACCTGTAATGTAAATCCATTTTCTTTCAAATTGTCAAATACAAAAATTGATAAATAGGTATTTAAATAAATACCTGAAAATATGTATATATGTTCATTTTAATTCATTTAATATGTTATAGTTATTTTATTATTTTTATCTTCGATTTGATCCTTAATTGTATAAGTCTGTGTGAATATGTGCTGTCCTGTTTTTCTTTATTACCCTATTGCTGTTAAACTCCTGAATTTCCCCACAGGGATTAATAATGGTCCATCTTGTCTTATCTTATCTTATCTTATAAACTTTATTTATGTAAGACCTTTCAAACAGGGTTAAAAAATGCTTTCTTAATAAAATACACATACAAATAAAAAAGAGCCATAAACAAGCAACCAAGCACATTTTAGCACACACAGTATTTGGACCCTCTGTTTTTCCATTACGGGCCTGGCAGCAGAACAGTGGAGCAGAAACATTGCAGCGCTGGGAGATGATGGCCGATCTCATAAAATCCTGATCCACAAACTTACCGAAACACTGAGCGATCACACACAGCCAACTGGTCATGTTTCCAATAATATGTTGCATAAGCTTCTCAAAGATTCTGCAAAGTAAAATGAGAAAGTTTCCATTGCTGTCCAAAACACATAAATGCTGCCTAAACCTGAAATGTCTTCCAATATGTTTTAAGTATTTAGGATACAGTTTAGTGACTTTCTGTATCCTATGAGTTATCACCAATGATTCTTTGTATACTCTGTTGGTATAATTGATTTGGTTTTTGGCTGCATTTGTGCACAGAGCTCTGACATGTGACAAATTGTGCTTAACATAACACCTCAAAGATATACAGACACAGGAAGTGCAATTTATGCTTTATAAAACAATCAGATATTGCAGTTTGCTCTGTGGAAGCCAGTAATCTGAACAAATGCTAATGCTATGCTATTTCCATCCATCCATGAATTGGCCTTTTCAGTTAAATTGTGGAATCGGTATTATATCATAATCTACCTATCATATCCTCGGTTTTCAAAGACACTGAATGTTTCACAGCTCTCTTTTTAAGCTTTAGTAACAATGAGGTCCTTCAAATACCTCAAAACCGTTTTACGATTGAAGTGCTACATTTGGGATAATCAATGTAGGTTGGAATATCAGCTTTTCGACTAAAAACCACCGTCATGATCATCATCAATCCAGTTCTGCCTCAGATACTGTATGTTGGACTTTTCAAGATTCAAGATTCAAGGCTTTTATTGTCATGTGTTCATAGCTGCAGTGTAGATATGACAATGAACATCTTAGGTCACAGGCTCCTCCAACAGTGCAGATAAAATAGTGCAAGTAAATACAAATAAAATATAATATAGTAGAAATACTGCAGAATAGTCTATATAAAAGTAATTGGAATATTGATATATATAAATTGCAACAGATGAATGTTATGGATGTTCTTTCAAAGTGCAGGTGTTTAACAGTCTTATGGCCTTCCCATTGTAATGGATCCCTAAACTGAAAATATGCCGGTCTATATGCGATGGCATTCTCCACACAAAGCGTCTCCATGGTGATCACAGGTAAATGGGTGATTATTAATAATAATTCCTTACATTTATTATAGCGCTTTTCCAGATCTCAAAGCGCTTTACAAATACACATTACACACATATCATACATGTAACGGTCATGTACTGTGGACAATACCCACAGGAGCAAATTCAGGTGAAGTCTTGCCCAAGGACACAACGGCTTTACAGACGCAGAGGGGGGTTTCGAACTGGTGTTCCCCAACACCCCCTTGATCTGATGATCAACACACAGCCCACTGCGCCACACCGCCCATCTTCACACCTCGAAGTCATCAAGGCGCTTTACAAGTACACATTACACACATATCATACATGTAACGGTCATGTACTGTGGACAGTACCCACAGGAGCAAATTCGGGTGAAGTGTCAAGGACACAACTGCCTGACGCAGTGGCGGCGGGGGCGGGTTTCGAACTGGAGTTCAGCCAACGCCACCCTTGACCCTCTGATGATCAACACACAACCCACTCCGCCACTCCGTCTCCATAGCTCATTAGTGCGTTTATAAAGCCGACCCAGTGGCAGAACACTGAGTTAAACCTCTCAGGCTGGCAGAAACTCATCCATGGCAGGAAAAGAAAGGGTGGACGAGAAAGAAAGAGTTACAAGAGGCCCATTCCACACCGCCATCCAATAATGAAGAGCAGATTGCTGTGGGAACAATGTCATTGGAGTTATTACATTGCTGGACAAACAGTGGGTAAGCAGTGGGATTAGAAAGCATGGCGGAACATATGTGAATCTATATTGGCAAACCTTACACTTCAAACTTTAATAACACTTGTTTTTTTAATTATACATATATAGCATTGTTCTGGGTTTATGTAATATATAAAGAAGTGATTCATCTATATCTGTACCTCAGTCTCTAGTGGCTGAAGCCTTGGCTTTTTCACTAAAGAAGATATATGTGGAAACATGTGGGGGTTCCATGCTGAGCTAGAGGAAGAACGGCACAGTATGTGAACCAGAAATGTGTGTTTGTGTGGTTAAAGGATAACTTAGTACTGCTGCTTTATTCAGAATTTTTTCTATCTTAAATAGTAATTCACCAATTCATATGCGGACCCATTTTTGTTCAGGCTGGCTTTTATTGTAAATGCTTTGGCTAGGTATTTCGATTATCTATAGATAAAAATACAGCTTGAAAAAATGTGTTTACACTAGTGTCTGTCTATCTTTGCAACTGCAGTTTGAGGAGCCTCTTTAAATGTTTTAACATTTCAACAAAAAGCCACGTCCATACAAATAAATGGCTTTTTATCAATCCCATCCAACACCTTTCCAATCCTTTGTATGGACTGAAATACTTGCCAGGCATTATCGTTAAAATTACCAAAAACAACATGAAAGGTTGTCCTAACGTCCTAACTGTTTGTATAATGTGTCTAGAAATGTAGAAATAAGACACACCATGAAAATGATATAGCAGAGGGTGGGCAAGCATTGTTTGTGAAATCAAATCGCTCACCCCCTGCGCCATAACTTGCGAAAATGGAAATTGTCAGAGGTTTGTAAATGGGGTTGGCGAAGCAATTTGGTGCCCCTCCATCCCCAAACCCTCCCCACCTCTAAACAATCAGCAGGGGTAATGAAAGTGATAATGGTAATCTTTACGGCCCACCATGCCAGCCCAAGACACCGGCGACCCCCCGACACTGATTTAATTAGCTTTTCCTCTCCTTCTCCTCCTGCCTGTCTTTCATCAGCCTGGCCCTATAAACTATTAATGGCCTCTTAGGCAATTTAGCTTGATCACTCAAACCAGCCTATACCTTCGGTCCGCCTGAAAATGTTTGAGGAGATTAGCAGGATGGGAGAAAAAATGCTCGCCTGCAAAAAAATTGGAATAAACCAAATTAGGCAAGGGTGGGGGGTGATTAATCTCTATGAAAAGAGCATTATCATCGTCTGGGCAGAGGAGAGGATTGGCTATTTTCTGTTTTATACGATGATTCAACTAGTGCTTGGCAGAGAGAGTCACATGCCAACTCATTGTTTTGCTCTTTTAATTTGGTTTGACTCGAGGCAATAAAACAAATAAGATTCTAGGGGAATGTTATTTATAATGGTGATTTCGCTGCAATGGAAAAACATTGATGTGTTGATATATGATTTACTTTTAATAGTTTATTTTAAAACACAGAATTTCATTTTCTCGACCGTAAATCGGAATTTAAGCTTGTTCTTTTTTGGGAAATGTTATATATAACTCCCACCTCTTTGATTTATGATTTACTTGAAATGGCTATTTATGGTTAATATATATATGTTTTTATTTCAAAACCCAGAATGACATTTGATAGACCCTTAATCTGAATTCAGGCCTGTAATTCTTGGACAAAATAAAGTACTTTCCATCCTCATAGAGCAGATGTTTAAAGCAGAAGTTTGCCAATGTTTATAATAACATGCGTACTTCTTTGATAGATCTCAAAATGTTGAAAATAATATCAGTGAAAAATGTCTTTTACAATAAAATAAATTGTTATTCTGGCCTTTTTCATAGGCCAAAAGAACTTAATACAATTAACAAAAGGCAGCAGATGGTTCAGAGTGTGGTGCCTTGCTCAAATAAACATCAACAGAGAACCTAAGGCAACATATATTTTCCCAGACTTTTCCAGGAAATTGAGCGGACAGTTTTCCGGTAAAAATCCTAGTCTGCTGTTCCTTAGAAAACTCTGTGTCCCTTGGGATATGCCAAGCACTTTGTGACTATGTCTGTGAAAAGCGCTTTATAAATACATTTTACATACTTACTTACTTAAATGTGACGGGGTGACTGAGACAGGAAGTCCATCCTTTGTGCATCATATGGTTTCAAAATGGCTGCAACAACACAAGCCTATTGTATCTGAATGTATTATTAACCAGAAACATGTTTTATACATCCTATCTGCTGCAGCTTTCATCACCGTATTCAACACTAAAGTTTACAATTATGTTCCATTATTTAATACAAAACATTGTTAGGGTTAGGGTTAGAGTTAGGGTTAGAGTATAGTTGAGAAACTTGAATGAAATGTGATAAAGCCTCAATCCCTCGTCCCTCCAATGAGCAACAGAGTGACTGCCTGTTTCCGTGGAGAAGCCTCAGGCATGAAATATTGTTTGTGATTTCCTTTATCTCAACGCAGGATCAATGCTACGACATCAACACATATTTTTCGTAATGGGCCGGTAAACTGTTCAATTGAAAAGAGATTTTCTTTCTCCATCTACCATTTCTTGCCAAAGGGCATGCACGCAGTAATGGATGACCAATGTTTCCAGTAATGGAGTTTGCTTGACTTACTGTTACAACAACAACCATTACACAGTATGCATGCATGGATGGAGAATGTCAGTCTTCTATATGTCAATAGTGGTCAGGAATGCGTGGGAAATTTCAGTTTTATGGAGGACGATAAGTGTTTTACCTATAGGAAGTGATGTTTTTATGTTTTTCAGCACAGGATTAATCAAATCCCCTCAAAGTAATCTTATACTTTTCCCATTTATGTAGCCAGTGGTCGACTTCTGTCCCTCTCTACTTTGGCACCCCGGCCATCCCAACGTTTTTTCTTCATCACCTGAGGCAGTTTCCGGTAATTCAATCAATACCATCAATTTCAATGTTTACCCTTCTGTGTTCAGCTCTGGTTTCAATCCAGTATGTCCAAAATGAGGACCAATATGTCCTTTTGATGTTGAGTTAACATTCATGGATGCCACTTTCTTTTTTTCACGATGATTGTCCTTTTTTTACCTAGAAATTCCATTAAAGCTGATATTTTACTAAAATATTTTCATATATGAGAACCTGGATTGAATCTAGTGGAGACACATGATCACATAACGTTGCATGAAATGGTTTGAATATCATTCAGTTATTGTATGTTCTTTGTAAGCATAATCCATTGCATTTAATTTCTATTCACAATCAGGAACAATACAGTACATTTTGATGAAAGCAAATCTCTCTGACTCTCTTTGACTGTGTTTAAAAGCTCTTACTCGCGCAGCATGAAAATGGTAATGGGATAGTTTTGTATCTATTAGCATGGTGACCTCCGCAGAGCAATGTGCCCGGGGATATTAACAGCAGGCCACTCGACAATAATGGGACCTTTAATCTGAGCCAGAGCCAAACACATGAATGACATTTCCCAGTCAGTGTTCCCATTCACAAACAGCGGGGGGACCAATCACAGCGAGGCAGAGTTCAATTAGATAGAAATGAAGCACATCTGTCGAGGGTGAGGGGCTTTTACATTAACAGCAAAACATGAAAAATTGACCAATTTTCTCTAACCTTTGGTCGGTAAATTGAAGTTACAGGTCATACTTAAGAGTGGCCTTAAACGTAGCAGAAACATTATACTGAAGGTGAATGAAGACTTATTTTTTTAATGAAAAACATGTGGCACTTAGCTCCCATATGTTTCATTAAAGGATTACTTAATACCCTAAAATGTTAAGGTTAAAAGAAGGAGGAACCACACGAAAAACCAACATATTAAAACGGTGAGTGATTTATTGTTGACTTACAGTAAGTTTATTTAGCTGACATGCAAAGACACATAGCTTTAAATCTGTAAAGCAAGCTAATAAAGAATCTTTAATATATACATTCGAATCGTTGCTCTGTATTAACTCATATATTATTAATGGCAAATAATCTTGTGACATATTCTTCTATGATTTATGTTGAGGAAGTAAAAAGGGGCCTGACATGCAGAGGCATTTAAAATAATTTATCATTGTTATGCAATTTGCAGATTTAAAATTGTACTTCTTATGATTATATAAATATATTTATTCAAATAATTTATTTCAATTTGTTCAGCTATTGTACTTTTTACATTTACTTCTTATGTTTATGCAAATATTTTATTCTGTTGTATTTAATTCGATATTGCGACATTTTACTAATTTTATTTTATCTTTTTAATCATTAACTTTAGCAACGATCCTAAAACCCAACGTTCCCCCTGTGTATTGAAGTATTCTGATTCTTATACATTTGATAAGAGCACAATTAAATGCTCAGAGTTGTGTGTTGGTCATGAGGTTTCTGTGACATTAAAAAAAGCAACACTGACTCGCTGCTTCCAGAAACTGCACGATATAATCAGCTTCGTCCACGGTCACATGATGTTGTCAAACCAAACAAGTTGATCTTATGATACTCCGCAGTGTGTGAGTGGGAAACAGAAGCTACTGTGTGTGTGTGAGTGCTCTGCTGCATGAAGGCCATTTATATTGTGCAGCGCTGCTCTCTGATTGACAGGCTGCTCCATTTTAAAACTCCATCCAAAAACATTTCATACAAATAACTTATTGTTTCACTCTGTCAGCACACTGTGGCCCGGAGGAATATAAATGTCACACTTTATTTGGCTTGTACTTGTCATAAACAATCATCTTTGTGTGTTTGGGGCTGTCAACCTCTTTGTCAAACAACTTTTTATTTCTAGCTTTCACACTTTGTATCCACCAAACTGATATCGACTGTATTTGTATTGGTCTTGTGTCATCTGCTGTTTACGGGTGGTGTGATGGCAGAATAAGGGCAGTAAAGATTTTTGGTTTTAGTCTTTCAGAAGTGCTTCTTTTGAGTACTGAATATTTCACTGATGTTCAACAGCCATACAGTTAGAACTAAAAATAGTCAGACTGTATACCGTTCATAATCCCTGGTAGACCCTTACACATATAACAACATTTTTAGTAAATTTCGTAATTGTTTTATTTTTAAAGGTCAATACTAAGCTGTTTTTGGCTGTTTTCATGCTGTAACAAATGCAAATTTTGAATAACGAATAAAGGTATTCTGATTCTGATTCTGATGGCAACGAAACAGTTTCCATTTCTTTCTTTAATCCTGTTTTGTTTACAAGGCTCTTGTGGCCGAATATGAAATTATTATTTCTAAATTGCCAAATGACATGTTGGGAACTAATAAGTCAACATCACGCCACTATAACTCTTACTGTCCTCCATTGGCACCCTGTTGGATTTAGAATTGACTTTAACATGTTATCAATCAATGTTAAAACAGATAGAGGTAGATATCCCCAAAAATCAAAGAGGAGGCGACTACACTCGGCCCTTTGGCTTTTATAATAACAGGATAAGGCTCACAGAATCAGTGACATTATTTCACTTGCTAATACTGTCAGGGTTGGGGGTTATCAGGTCCCAAACGCCATTGTTAATTTCGTCAACGAAAACTATGACGAAAAATGTTCGTCAACGACGTTTTTCACATGACTAAGACGAGACGATGACGAGCTAAAAATAGATTTTTGATAATAAAAACTTTGACGAAATGTATATTTTGTTTTCGTTGACGAGACGGGACTAAGGTGTTGATGGTAGACTATCGGACATTCAAAATGCAGGATATTTTCCCCCAATTGTCCGTCTTGTTTGTCAAAATGCATCCCTGTCATTGGTTGAATTAGTTAGTTAGATAAGTAGAGATCTCGTTCACACCGGAATAAGTCCCTGGGGGAGGATTAGGCAAATGAAGCCGCTGACGTCACTTCTTCTTCTTCTGCTTTGGGTTTACTGGCAGGCCGCAAACAACTTCACGACGTATACTGCCACCTGAAGTCCCCGGCCGGAAGTCCCCGGAGTTGGGGACTGGCTTCAGTAGAAGCTTCTGGGACTCCCAGCAGCTTCTACTGAAGCCTTCCGAGTAAATCGCCAGAACGCCGACACCTCCTCATCTCCACCGCTCGCATGTTTTCTTTTGTGTTGCCATAAGTTAGACTCTCTGCGTTTGTGCGCTGGGCTAATGCTAATGCTAATAATGCTAATGCGAGGATAATAAAATGGTGGTTTCACAACACTTTTTTGGAGTTTTACGGGGCGTGGTTTGCAATCCGCCCAGCCAATCAGAAATAGGAACCTTTTTCTCCCACGAAAGTCCCTGCTCTCTAGCAGGGACGGAAAAGGGGGTAAAAAGGTTCTCATGAACTAATTTTAGTTCCGTATTTTTTTGGTGTGAACGCAACATTTCGGAACTATATCGGAACTAAAGTGGGAAAAGTACTGCGGTGTGAAAGCGCCTATTGTAGTTTTGGTTTAAGGGAATTAGCACAACTCATAATACAAATCGAACCTTACATGTCAAAGCAGTTCACTTATAGGATAATATCAGGAAAACGGATTGCCTCAAAATGTTCAAGTAAACTGAACTTAAAATGTTAAGCTGTTGTAACAAACAAGACATTTAAATGGTAATGATAATCACATTGGTTTTGTTAAACAAACATATTTTGAGAGGCTGACTTCTGTGCTTCCATCAGAAAAATGTACACATTTATACAAAAACAATCTGAGTCCCTCTGTGTGTACTGCAACGCACCCTTTGAAAAAGAATAATAATTACAAAGAAAAATTACCTTTCCAAAAGAGAAAAGGTCCCAGTGGGAGGTGCTCTGACTCAATGCATCAGGGCATTTTTGAGTGATTGTAGTTTTGGTTTAAGGGACTTATGGCCAAGTGAGAGCATCACCCTTAGAATGAATTCAAAAGTGTTCTTTAGTTGTTGAGGGTATTGCAAATGTAGGGCGTAGATGAGTCCAAAAAGTAGGCACATGGCATCTGGGAGAGTATTGATGCCGTCCACCACCATTTTCCCTTCCAATATGATGGCGATAGCTGACGGTGCAAGGTGGAGTGAGTCAGGTGAAGCCAGGCTGTCCTCAGGGATGACTGTAAGGATCCAGATGGAGCTGTTGGAGATGTCCAGGTCATCACAAACAAAGCAAGTCTTGAAGAAGTCATTGTTTTCATCACCCAGGATGACAGGAAGGCCTCGGAGGACTGCTGTTCGCTTGCCATTAACATCTGTACCCGCTGGTGCCACCTGTTGCAGATACCCCTCAAGTTTGCGAACCGACACTTCCCCCCTTGGATTTAAAGATGTCAAAGAAGTGGGGAGTGTATTTATCCAGTTCTTTGAAGAATTCTATCTTCAGATTTTTGCTCGACACGCGACAGAATTCTGCCACAATCTGACTTTCAGCAAAGAGAGCTGGCCATCTTTCCATGATGTCCTTTACTGGTGGCTCCAAGGTCACAAACTCCATTCTTCTCAGGGCAAAAGTAGAGTCCATGTTCTTGTTTAACAGAGTGGCATTTGGAGATATTTTTTTCATCTCTTCCACAAGTTCCGTTATTTTGGACTCCATACTAGTCTCATCTTCACCATCAGGTAAATTGGGTAGGAAGTTCACTTCAAACCGGTATATTTCTTGTCCCTCATATAGAGGAGATTTCCTTGGCGTAATCTGTATTCAATGTCTACAGGAAAATAAGGAATTTCAAAGTTGTCTGGCCATGGAGACCTTGTAAGAGTTGACCGACTTTCGGGGGAGGAAATAGACATGGTCTCTGTGTCAGCAGTGCTTGGCGTGGGTGTTGACACCAGGGAGAGGATCTTTATGGTGGGTTGCTCAGGCAGGTCAGCAATGTCAGCCAGGTTTACGAGTGCATCGTTGAAATCTGGATCCTCATACTGAAGGCAGAACTTGTATTGAAGACCCAGCTTGCCCTCAAGCTGTTCAACAAGTGATTCAAGTGTCTGAGGTTTGTCATTCAGTGTAATCTTCCTAGTGTCACCGTCATGCACAATTACTCGTAGAATGGTCCGTGTCCCCATTGTTTGTTGTGATTACTGCCAATGCATTTTTCTGTCTCTGAAGATCAATATCTACACACAAAAAATAGAAAAACACAATAAGTTAAACTGCATTCAAACTATACAGGGTTTCTGCACAAATTCTGAAATCAAATTTCATGCATTTCCAGACCATGACAAAATATAGAATAACACTTTATCAAACTAATAATGCAAATAAGGCCTGCAACTATGTTAGAAATAATTTACTCAGCATTTATTGGAAATGTTTTTAATATCGTCTTGTGTTATTTTACAATGTTTGCAAATGTACAATCCGCCCATATATATATCAGTATGTAGTTAAATGGGACGTTTTTGAATTGTAATTAAATGAATTCATTTATAAGGCAGCTTGTGTTAAAATATTGCATGTAAAATATCAGTTTTTAGTGCTTTATGACGCGATAGGGCTGTGCGGTATGACAAAAAATAATATCACGGTATTTTTCCTAATTATAACGCAGTGTTTCCCCTACCATTGTCTTGGCGTTTTTTTTTATATATGCCAAATTGCAACTGAAGTAATCTATCTACGGTCACTTTTCGCATTGAACATCTATCCAATTTATGTGCATGTTTCAGTGTCCACTGCATAGAGAGGCGATGTCCCGCCCTTCTACTTCCGCCCCATGGGACCTTATTTCAGAAAACTTATGTATTGAAGTCAATGGGGAGAGAAAGATTATCTTTCTATCCCGTTTGAATTGTGCCACGAATTACACATATGATGTTTGTCAATCTTAAAAAATCATTTCCATGTCAAAAAAGTCACGGTTTGTCGTAAAACTGTTGAAATATAAGACTATGAAAAATACGCAACTAGAAAGACTACAAATCCCAGAGTCGCGTAAGTGATGTCATTAACGTTACACATTACACTCGTGTTACTCACCGAAACCTTGTAAAGCCGGTCCCGCATGCTGGCTCTTACGGAACCGACTAACTCCCCTTGTGTGTATGTACAGCTCTCAACATGCCCAGACTTGTAGTGATTTTCACCTCTTTTAATATTTTTCGCCTCATTCTGAAAGAAAGAGGTGAAATGTGCTAACGTGGCGGCCATCTTGGTGTTGGTGACGTGTGCGAGACCAGAGATGTAGTTCATTGAGCGTTTCACACAAAAAAATGTGTTACTTCACAGTTTTACAACACATTTTTATTTTTTTGACTTGCGAAATTATCTTTTAAATTGACAAACATCATATGTGTAATTCGTGGCACAATTCAAACGGGATCGAAAGATAATCTTTCTCTCGCCATTGACTTCAATAAATAATTTTTCCGAAATAAGGTCCATGGAGGTCCACCGGAAGGGGAGGGACTTCGCCTCTCTATTGCTTTGCACGTTCCCTCCCCAGCTCCGCCCCCGAAGGGCGGGACTCCCCCAGTCATCATTTCAAAGTTACAGAGACACATTGGATGTGATATGTATGATATATGATATGTCGTTTGTGCAGATAGCATGATGTAGAAAAGATCGCTGTAACCAATGATGTGCCAATGTAGCGGTAGCTCGTTAGACACTTTAGAGGCTTGCTGTGGGAATTGTGTTTCGTTTAAGTAAAAATGGTTAATATCGTCTGTTAGCTGAGTTTCTTCCTGCAACCGGGCTTAACAGGCTAAAGTGACAACAATAGCAACGCCTAAAATGGCGGTAGAGGAGAGTGCAGCAGTGGCTAATGTGTGCTAACAGGGAATGCAGCAGTTGCTAAATGTGTCAACCGTTAACGAACATGCTGCTTTTGCTTTTACACAAGTTTTCTTCAAATACATTTATTTTACAAAAAATAATTCCACGGCATATGCCTACATGACAGGCTAACTTTCTTAGCTTCAAAGTTAGCTCTTACCTTATAGCCTTACCACGATTTTTACTTAAACGCGGTAAAAGTCGGTGTTCGTCTGACTTAAGAGGATGACTCATTACCAAAAAATAACGATAGAACCCTGAATGATTTCGGCTAACTTCCCAACTCTGTAGCACAATATAGTTTGTTAAAACTTACCTTCTCATGTCCTTAAACTCTAGACAATGCTTTCTTCCCGCTTCGTTCCATGACCCATGACGTCGGTCTGACGTCTCTGTGGCAAACTGCGCATGTGTAGTCGCCGAAGCCTTCCGAGTTCTGTCGAGTTCCTCCGAGTGGTGTCCACGTGTGTACAAAGAGAGCTGCTCACTCATACTTTAAAGTAACGGTTACTTCAAGCTGATGAGTTAAATAACTTCTCTCACAAGAAAGTAGTTTTAACTTTGTTGTATTGAGTTAAGTTGACAAATAATGTAGTTGATGTCACTATTTTGTTTAAGTAAGGGGCACAATTACAATTTACAGTGTACGAATTTCAACACTTGATACTGTCACCTTGATTCCAATTTCAGATAACTGTATTTGCCGAACTGAATTAGTTTAAAGAGAGAAAACATTTTGACTAAAAGTTGACTAAAATGTCATGATTTTTCATCGACTAAAACTGGACTAAAACGTTTTGAGTCGTCGTCGACTAAAACTAGACTAAAACTATGAAGGATAAAAAGGACTAAAATGTGACTAAAACTAATAATCATTTTCGTCTTAAGACTAAAATAGCTGCCAAAGTTAACACTGCCAAACGCAGAGTAAGGAGAAGGGAAGGCAGGTATCACAGTGTAAACTAAAAGCAAGCTTTATTCAAAAAGCTGATACAAAACAAAGAAAAACGAACAAACACTAACCAGGGGCACGAGGAACAAAATCACGGCCAGGAAGAGGCAGGTAACATCGACGAGGATCGGATAAACGCTCAAGGAAAGACATGCATTGGCTTCAACTTATATTTAAATGCATTTACTTCAACTATCCCCCTTATTTAAAGCAGTATTTTGTTCCTTACTCGTCAAATTATCAAGTTAGACACTCTGTCCAGATTTATTCCCCTGTCCCCTCTGCAAACACATGTACTGGCAGAAGAGCGTTGATGTTTAAAGCCCCAACAGACTATTATACACTGTCTATCAAATTGTAATGATTGTATTACTTCATGAATTTTACTTAACAGACTTGGTTTGTCCTTGTTTGTCATGCTTTGCTTTCTGTCATTTTGTTCATGTATGTATGTAAGACGTTGCTTTTGTCGAGATGGTGCATCTCAAGGGGTTTATCCTAATAAATACATTTCTATATAAGACAGGACTAAATACACAGGGGTAATCACAAGACAAGACACAGCTGGAGGTGAAACACAATCAGACAATCAGGGACAGGAGGGAAACTCAAGACAGGACGTAACAGACATAACACTTTTAAAAAAAAAACAGGGAAAACTAATACGGATCATAACAAAATCCCCTTTTATACAGTAAATGAGGTTTCATGTCTTTTTATTGATTTTTGTAACTGAAATCCCTTTCATTTTATTCACAAAAAGTTCAAAAACACAATCATACAAAATAAGAGAGAAATGAAAATACCAGATAAGCTTTCAGAAGCTTTAGAATTGGGGATCGGACATTAAACAAAAAGTATTTAAAATATATATTACAAACACATCTAGAATTAAACATTTACAAGCTAAAAGCACGCTCACACTGACAACATACTCTTTATTATATGGTCCCAAAACATCAGTCTTAACATTGATTTAAAATAGGTAAGATATAGTAAACACAGACTCATTAAAAGGGAAGACAAAGGTTCAACCTACATGCATTTCAGCGTAAAGTACACCTGTTTAGAGGCCTAACTTATTATTAATATTATTAGTGTTAGCATTATTATTATTTTAGGAATGTGGCAGGTTGAGGCTACAACAGAAAAGATCTTAGACCACATTTACACACTGTGGGGTCAAAGCAGAAGCACTGAAGGGTCAAAGAAAAGGCAACCAGTCTCCACCCTCGCCTGATGGATGCTCCATCATGTGCCATTCATTTCAAAGATGGATATAAATCCAGGGTCGCTGTCTGGTAGGATATTTATCTAATGGATGTCTCTAAACTCCAGTTACCTGCCTGAGTGACAGCAACATGCATCAGCTCAGATGTATTTGATGCTCACGAATACCACTTGCATGCGCTATGACGGAAGTAACACTCACACTGTATCTGAGATAATCCTCTGCATTATTTAAATGTTATTTTAGGAGGATTTGTGTCACACTCAACTGGAAGTTATGTAACATTTCCATTTTCTGAGCGGTGGAAAGTCTTGAACAGCTTTCAGTGATTGCAACTGTGGTAGAAGATAATAATGATCATACAAATGCATGGGATTTGTATAGCGCTTTTCCTTATGCTCAAAGACGCTTATGAAACTAATGCTTGGACAAACTAAATGATGTCATTATTAATTCAAATTTTACGATGCAGAAGGCGACCTTGTGCATAAGGGAAAAGAAAAAAAGAATGTCCCCTGATTCAAATCTCTCTCCCAACTTTTCTCAGCATTTCTCTTCAAATTTTCTCTATAAACTCTATTATACAGACTTGCAAATAGTATAAAAAATAAATGTACATAATGGGCTAATTGTCCACACTATAGTGTAGACATGATTCATGCCTTTACACAGTTGTATTCTCACACCAACTATGACAATGAAACTCAAAACCAAAAGTAGTGTTGTAAACTGATTGGTGAATATATTATTTTGGGAGTTCATTGGCAGTCCCCCCCCCCAAAAAAATATTTACTTTATAAACAACCAGAACAAACACGCTGGTTGTGCCAAACACTGTTGTACGTTTTCATATCCTGAATATTGTTTCCAGTGTCTTTTCTGATGGCAGACCAAACAACGCACAGTCAGAATGACGAGGAAGCAATAGAGAGGAATGATTTATATACATAGCGAGTTTCATCATAAAACTTCCTGTGGAACGGAGATAAAGGTTCTGCAATCGGGTCCACCGTAAGTATTCACAGGAGAATAACACTCTTTCTGCAAATATACTGTCATTCTCAGTGTGTTGTCCGACAGATGAGAGAAAAAGTCTGAAACGTTCTGGATGGTAATCCTATTTTCCCTGTTTTTGCTAAACTCAGGTACCAATTTTCTGCGTTATTGAGCAACAAAGCATTTCTAAGCATGACTTTTGCATGTTTTAAGTTTAGTTTCCCCTGATTTCTTGCTTGATGTTTCAATTAATTGTAGTTTTTTCACTCAACTCACTTCCTGGTGTCTGTTTTCTTGTGCTTCGAATTTTGCCAAAACTCCTTCGAAAAAGAGATGAACATCTTTAGGGATTATCCCGCTTGAATAAACTTAAAATAAAATATGTTGACATTGATTTCCCACATGCAATCAATCATGCAACTATTAAGTAATGAAAGGAATGATTTTCCAAGTAACGTAGCGAGTTTCATCACAAAAATAAAGGATCTGCAGTCGGGTCCAACGAAACAATTCACAGGAGAATAACACTCTTTCTGCAAATATACTGTCATTCTCAGTGCGTTGTGTGACAGATGAGAGAAAAAGTCTGAAACTCTCTGGAGATTAATCCTATTTTCCCTGTTTTTGCTAAACCCATTGAGCTACAAAGCATTTCTAAGCATGACTTTTGCATGTTCAAGTTTAGTTTCCCCGATTGTTGGCTTGATTTTTCAATTAATTGTAGTTGTTTACTCTATTCACTTTTGCTTCAAATTTTGCCAACACTGTTCAGGGATTATCCTGCTTGAATAAAAATAAAATAACTTGACATTGATTTCCCACATGCAATCAATCATGCAACTATTAAGTAATGAAGGGATATGTTCTGCATTTTCATCTTGTCAACAACAGGCTGTGCATATATATAAGCCCTGTTCTGAATCCTAACACTCTGAGTCATAAGTCGGGGCGTTCTAACCTTTCGGTCACAGCTGTCCACAAATCACCACCCGACAACTGTCCTTCCATCAAATAAGGTCATTTGGCCCTTTATTTAAAGCACAATTCAATATTGCATCCATTTAGTCACCTCGTGCACTTAGTCTTTACTGAAAAACACACAACCATCTAACGGAGAGGCTATCGCTGATTACAAAATCTATGGAGAAAAACATTTCTCTCGCCTACTGCGTCTGAAGCTGTATTGATCCGCCGAGGGACTATTTGTTTGAAATGATCGAGATGATTACATGACCCCGATCATGCCGCGGTATTGCATACAGCGTGATTTATGGATAATCCATCGACGTACATGTTTTTACAAGATAATATTGGATTTGGGAAGCCCTCTCATATCGGCAGAAGCGGAAAGGAGGGGCAGAATAAGCTCACGGGGAAATGTATGTATGGCACAATGATTGCATTTTCATTTTTATGATGGCTAATACAACCCCAGTTCATTTCTCATAACTGCTACACTCCCACATGCATTATTGTGACCATAAACAAACACAATGCCCCATAGTGTGCTTTGCTAAATGAGGTGAATTACCATTAGGAAATAGCCTCCCAGTCACTATTGAGTGGTATTATGGAGTTAATGTTACAATAGATCACGCAGAAGAGATACACTAGCTGCTTTAGACACATACACATTGTTCATTGATTGTGTATCTGGCTGAGGAACTCACGAGGCTTTGAGAATCTGTTTTGTCTTCCCTGTAAGATGCCTGTATGGTTTATTTTCCCTATTAGCTATTATCCTATGAAAACCACCCATCTACCCACTCCTCTTACAGTTGTATCTATATGCAAATCCCCAAAAAAGGTTTCTTGCATTAGCCTGTGCAAAAAGTGAAATGGATATGAATGGGTTTTGGATCTTGCTGCATTTCGTGCAAGTGAAACTGCACGAAACACACACAGAACAATTTGATACATTTCCCGCTCTTATGTGCCCATCCCCCCACATGGATCACACCTGGCACATGCAATACATGTTCAGTGTCTGTTCTTTGTATATTTACTGCAGTTTTTCATGTATACCAGTAGTCTGATACAATATTTACAGTTTGAAAGGGTGTTAAATGAAGTTTGGTGATCGTTAATGGTTTTGGTGTTAATGTAATAGCAGTTAAAACAGGACCGGTCAAATTTGACAGCGAACACCAAAGTAAGGGGGGGACAACGAAGACAAGGTGGTTAAATAAGTAAAATTGAAAAGTAGGCATAATTGGTGTTAGTCTAGCTTCCTGGCTCTGTTTCATGTCTTTATGCTAAGCTAACCGGCTGCTAACATTAGCCTCATATTTCGACAAAGGGCGGTATCTATCCTCACATCTTACTCTTTGCAAGAAAGTGAACAAGCCACTTTTCTAAAATGTTGAACTTGTTATTTTATTACCACACATGCATTTATGAGTTTATTTCAGAACTGTTACTATTCTTATTCTTTGTAACACTCATGTTAAAAGTAAGCCATGCCATCTTCTTCCCATTATCAGAAGAGTATAAAAACCTTTGTTCCATGCACCCAAATAACATTGCAGCTTGTCAAAGGTCTTGTAAAACACACTCATGCATGACTCATAACATACATCATGTTGCTATGCAAGTTTGGAAGCATTGTAATCATTTGAAGTCTACAAAAAATAGCAAGAAGAGAAAGCTGTGTATGAAACATGTGGAAACCTTGGAGAGTTTTATTTCAGGAGGCAGCTCAGGTTGTCCTTTAGTGAAACCAGTTGTTTATCTAATGTTCTTTAAAGCTCAAAAGGAAAGAGCCACTTCCTCTGGTAAACTCCTGAGTGGTGATGATGACGGACCAATTAGCCTGACTCATTAGCTTTCGGAGAGCATTAGAAAATAAAGCTGTGGCAGGATGGACTTTGCTCTGAGTGTTTTTGCATTATTGATTGAGAATTAATGGCGGAAGCAGCTGTCATTAAAAGGGTATGGGATGGCTCCAGAAAACCTTAGTAATGGCAATCTGGGCCATTTAAGAGTCAGCTAGATGGCTGTTAACCACTTAAGGGTTGGAGCCGAGTGTGAGGCGGAGAAACGGGACGAAGAGCTGCGAGATGGATCATCTGACATGTACACACCAATCCTAAAATACTTAATTATCCACAGTATATAGTCAATTGCCTTTGTTTTTGCTTTAGCGATGGATGATTTTGGCTCAAAAGTGTATTTCATTTATGTTCTTTTTCTTACTTTTCAAGATGTAAAAGATTCTGAAAGTTTAGTTATATGCACAATAACAACATTAGGCAAAGAAAATGTTGAGTCTCAGGCATAACATGGACACAATGGTCCAAAAGAAAGATGCAGGAATAAGGCACATATCTATTTATACAATAGAATAATTGTTTTTGAAACTTACTAAAAGGTAAAGAGAGGATTTAAAAACACATGTGTTTCGCTCATGGTTTATATCACTGGTAACAAGAATGTTTTTTTTGTAATGATGGGACCAACATAAAAACACTTTACGACGCCACAATTTATTTAACCTTTATTTAACCAGATAAAAAAGCATTGAGATAAAATCTAATTTACAATGCTGACCTGGCCAAGAAGGCAGCAACGTTACACATAACACATAACACAAACATATAAAATACAGAGAACATAACTAAGGAAACAAAAGACAAAAAAGCAGTCACTACATTGTGCACATTAGGACAGTAAGAAAGGTACACTACTTATGACTGCAAGAGCAGCTGGTGGTAAGGACCTCAGACAACTTCAATTTAAAACATGCTATTGAGACAAGTGCCCTCAGTTTGAGGCTTGATTGAAGGTCATTCCAAGACCAAGGACCATGATAAAAAAGACTCCTTTTGCCAGCCTCAGTCTGCACGGCAGGAACCTGGAACCGTATCCAGGCACTGGATCTGAGGTTGTAAGAGTCACAAACTGGAGCCCCCAAGGATACAGCTGACAGAGAGTCGTCAGTGTTCTGTGACAGAGAGCATGATGGGACTATGAGGTAATGGGCCCCAAGGCACAGACGCCTAAAACTCCACCCCCCCCCCCTCCCAGCAGCCCCAGAGTCAGAGGGTCCCAAACTGCATGATGTGGTACTGAACTTCCCACAGGATAGCTGAGGTGACAAAAACTTGCTTTGAAGCTGATGAAAGTATTCATTTAGTATATAAAATACTGTGTTAAAGTACTTGTACTAAGGTTTAGGTGCTCGCATAATACATTTGTAATATGTGTTTCTCATATATCAATTAATTACTCTTAGTATTATAATTAAGACATTTAAACTAACATTTGTGCATGTTATTCACTATATTTGACATTGTGGTATCACTACTTTTGCTAAATATATTTCTTTCTATTTAATTACATTTTATTTTTTTAATGGACATTTTTTAACTTCTCTGATTTTATATAAATAGGTTGATTTAATTTTGATTTAATTTATTATTGCACATTATGAATTTAAATTCCTATGTTTAAATACCGATTTATTTATTTAATCTATTTGTATAATTTAAGAACTTTACTGTTTTACAATGGAGAAGCTGTCACAAAACCCAATTGTCTCCTTTAAAAAAGTGTTCTAATTCGTATTCTGATTATGAGGTAAAGATTATAAGGTTTATCAAGAACACTCTGATCACACACATTACCGATTCCTCCATCTGTTGATAAAAGGTTGATGAAATAATCCCGTTGTGTAACTCTGTCATGTATGCAGGTAAGTATCAGCCGGTTTGAAAGGCTAAGAGGGTTCATTTTCATTTACAAGGACACCTTTTCACTCCTGCTGAATGGACGGAGTGATTACAACTCTTCACACCTATTCATTACTTGCATTCATACAGTGAATACGTGTCTTTAATGCATGACCATGAAGTGACCTTAAATCCTTAGTGAAGCTATGTTACAAAAGGTGCAAAACCTGTTAAAGTACTGAACACAACTACATTTGCTTTCAAGGCAGAATGAATGGTATTGTTTTTAAAGCTCTCACATCCAGTGGCCTCCTCTTTAAGTATCCTGTCAGTGCATCATGGCTGAAAGCACAATAACACGCTGTATGTTGAGTGTTACCCAATAACCAACCACATTTTTCATCGGCCTGCTCAAGTTCCATCAGGCTTAAACCCCAGATATGTTTTTGTCTTGGTGAATAGCTCAGTTTGCCACCCACGCATCGGTTAAACATCCAATTGCTTAACAAGTTCAAAGCGACGGTGGGCGGGGAGTTTGCATTACAGGTGTGTGTTTAGTTTCAAAACTGCAGGGCAGCAGCGAGGTATAAAGGTGGCATTGAGTCAGTGGCCGGCCCCATTGAGAAACAGGAAAAACAAAAACAGGCAGATACTTGCAGAGGAGGAGGCACTGCAGGCAGGTATGCACTGTAGTGAGCTACATATTTACCTGTGAGGACGTGCTGATACACACATACACACATTGCATGCACACAAATACAAAATGGGTCATGCATACACACAGCTCATCCCGCTCTGACACACACACTCATGCTCTTTGTACAGCAGCTCTGACAAACAAAGTGCTGGCTTTTGTACCGCTGCATTGCTGACATATTCTTGAGCATACCAGCATCACGGCTGTCATTTACTCCATAATCACACAGCTGGCTGAGGATTCAAAGCTGTCATCTTTATTTATTATTTATTTTTAAAGAATGCCAGCCGGTACCTGAGTAAGACAAAAACAAACTCTGGAATGAAGAGGATCCTCAGTGACTATCATTAAACACCAGGGTATAATTAGCTATTTGTTTAGCAGTCTTTAACCATCAATTATTCAATTTGTTAGGAAGGAACACCAGATCTATATAAATGTGTGACATTTCAATTAAAACACATGTTTATTGAAGGCTGTCAGACACTTGTGTGTGTTATGAAAATAACATTAAATTATGACATGTCTGGGGTTAAGGTTTGATTTGTATTTTCCTTGGCCTGCTTAGTGCTTATTAGTTCCATCTCTTTTTAGAATTGATCCTAAGATTTTATTGCTTACTTATGGCGCATTTCCACTACAGCACGTACCTGCACCTGCATCTGCACACTTGCTCGCCTGTTCCAAACTTCGTTTTCCGAATGCCAGGAAGTATTCTTGCCTCGCTTCTGAAGCAAGTGACTCGGAAGACATGTGCTACTGTACCAAGCAAGTGTACTCGACATTGAGAAACACCCTATATCTCATTGCTGACTCGTCTTCATCAGCTGGCCTCCTTGTATTCATGGCCATCGTTTGAGAAAGATGTTGGATGGTCATCTAAAATTAGATCCATATTGTAGAACACAGGGAGTTACAGAATATTCAGTGCTTTCCATATTGACCCAGATAAGAAATCTAAATTGGCTCCTCAAAGACCAACAGGTTGTCCGAGGATTACTCTTACCTTCAATGTATGCTGCATTGCAAGAAAAAGGGGCAAGTAGGTTCAAAACAGAGCATTGGTGACAACAAGAGACAATCTCCACACCTAAACAACATCAATAAGGAGCAATGAGCGTCAGATGAATGGGGTAATGTGTCAATTCATTGTCACCCCTATTAAAGGGTTGGATGTATTGGATACGAACAGCAGAGCAGACAGCAAAAGTGCATTTTTAATAAGAAGTTCAGGACATGACAGTTTTCAAAACACATGTCAGTGTGCACAATAAACACAATACAATAGATACATGCTGAAGGTTGAGACAAAGTATGTATGAAAGGAGGCAGATCAACACTTCAATTTACACATGCCAACACAACATAAACACATTGTACAGAAAGAATACACACGTCAGTTTTATCTCCTTAGTGCTCTGTCGAATGTTTGTTTGGCCTTGATGTATTCACCCCCCACCCCCTCTCACACTCAACATCAATCCTCAGTTGTTTTAAGTACTGGGGGTCTACCATTGACACTCGGCTACAAATAATGACGCACATCGTTCAGAACGTACATCCATCCGCGACGCTTGGCGAATTCCTCATTTGGACACCTACGCCCGGTCACATTGTGAGGACTAATGTGTGACTTGAGTAATGGCTGATGAGTAACGTCCTCACTTCTCACTCCCACTTACAACATTTCATCCTTCTCCTGCTCCTTTTCACGTCCCGTCAGAGAGGGCAAAAGTACACAAATCCTTTACTCAAGTAGAAGTACAGATACTTGTGTTTAAAAATACTCTGGTAAAAGTAGAAGTACTGACTAAACTTCTTTACTCAAGTAAAAGTAAAGAAGTATGGGCTTCGAAATGTACTTAAATAAAAAGTACCCATAACTACCAGCTGTTTTAAAGAGTACCTGACCTCCCTTTATATTAATAGAACAATAATGTCATTGTTAGCTAATGAATGTTTCCATGCTGAACAACGGCAACATGACAACGTTTTCATTGGTCCCTCTTCTTTAGAGAAGACCAGGAAATGATGGATACACGGATCGTGTTCAAATCAATAGGCACGCAATGACTCTAAATAATAATGATCACGCCACCAAACACACATTCAAACTAAAGTAACCAGCCTGTTTGGAAAATTAAGAAGTAGAAAGTACAGGTATTTGTGTTCAAAATGTAAGAAGTAGAAAAGTACAGGTATTTGTGTTCAAAAAAAAGTCAGTCAAAGTCGTCAGAAAAATAAGTAGTGGAGTAAAGTACTGATACCAGAAAAATGTACTTAAGTACAGTAACAAAGTATTTGTACTCCACTACTTCCCACCTCACCTCCCTCGTCCTCCAATTTCCCCCTCCCCTCCCCTCCCCCGTCTCCCCCTCCGTCCCTCACTTATTCCTAATCTCTCAAAAGCTCCGACCCCCCCCCGCAACCAGCGGGTGCGCCCTCCAATCAATTAGTTCATGTTCTGTAATGACAGCAGCTGTGGCCTGGTGGGGCTCCTTCGCTTAAGAGTGTTTTACTGCCCGCGAAAAAGATCTCCGGATGGGTTGCCTCCCGTTTATTCGCCCTGGGGAGGGAGAGATGGAAGCCTGAATATGTTCATCCGTCTCTGAGCTTTTATTTTTACAGCATCTGGTCTGTGTCAGAGCCCGGCTGGCCACACAGTTTGAGAAGGAGAACGTTATTAGATTTTATATTACATTTAAAAGTTTCTAGTCAAGAAATCGATGAAAACATGGAAACATCCTGCAGTGAGATTCATTCGAGCAGGTGAGGATATAGAGAGTTTGGTTAAATTGGCCCATAATAACCACTGTAACAAAACGCTTTCTCAATATGTCTGCAGTGTAGCTCTTAAGACTTAGAAATGTATAAGGCAACGCTGCAAATCCCTGATATGAAAAGTATTTTAGGTAAAAAGGAGACAAATGTTGACATTATAGTCTGCAAAACTTTAAAAAAAAGAAAGTACTCAGGTCCTTTACTTGATTAAAAGCAGAACTATTATGTTCTTAAAATACTCCATCACAAGTAAAAATCCTGAACTGAAACTGTCACTTAAGTAAAAGAACGGAAGTATATCAAAAAATAATATTGCACCACATTTTATGTTTTCATTTGTACAAAGTAGCTAGTATGAGTGTTTAATAAATAGAGCATAGTAAAAAGTACAATACTTGCCTCCAACATGTAGTGGAGTAGAAGTATGTGTAACATAAAATAGAATACTGAAGTAAAGTATAATATGTAAAAATAGCACTTAGGTACAATACTCGAGTAAATGTACCTACTGCCTTAAATAATACCAAACCTCTGGCAGGAAACTCCAAGCGCCATATTTTCTTCTTTAACCAGACTTCAATGTTTTCCCATTTCAATAACCCTTAAATATTTGCACATTTTCCACTCAAATTCTCCCTCATTGTGTTCACATTTTAATTAAACCTGATCCATATTTCCTTAGTGCCAGAAACTCTGACCTGGTAAAATAACAGTTGACCCAAACGCTGTCTGTCTTAAAGTGCTTGTAAATTGATGAAAGTATGTTGTGTTCAGCACACACACACGCAACAAGTTTAAGAAGCCTTGATGTTTAATGTGTGATGTCAGTGCAGATGATGAAGGGGACTGATCATCGATTGGTGGATCCAGGTTTTCTTGACAGAGGACCTGCTGGCTGACGTTCAGGTGACATGTTCTGATTTGCTCTTCAGTTTCCATTTGTCTCAGACAGAAACATCCCCCATAGCAGTGACCCTACTTGAACCTGAGTTTGATTTTGGCAAATAAGAGGAATCTTGAGGCCTCAGGGGATGGGATCATTTCCTCAAATGAGACTCTGTCATGAAATACAATGCTAAGATGGTACTTACATT
The DNA here is from genome assembly GCA_031216635.1 of Dissostichus eleginoides. Lineage (NCBI taxonomy): Eukaryota > Metazoa > Chordata > Actinopteri > Perciformes > Nototheniidae > Dissostichus > Dissostichus eleginoides. The sequence continues at coordinate 6,022,082 of CM062276.1, forward strand.
ACATTTCAATTGTTGGAGCTTTTTGGATGATCTGTCGTATCACTGTTGAGCAAATCTATTATTTTTATTTATTTTATTCTAGTTACATTTTGGATTTTATTTCACTTTACCTTATTAAATCATATGAAAATGTCACAGTAGAGGCAAAATATTCAAATATGAACCTGAAAATCATCATCATATGGCCCTACTTGTTTTCACCAATCCAAACCGGTCTGAATGAAGTTGGATTGTGACATCATTAAGTCTTCAGAATCTTAAAGGATAAGATCAATAACCTCTGTTACCTTTTTTATTTGTAGAAACAGTCCTCTTAAGTTTCGTTTTCTCCCCCTCAGCTCTCCTTTTTTCAGGAGCTAAAACACATCTGAACTCCGGTCACAGCGGCAAAACATTCTCCCATTTTCACCGTCTTCAGCCCCCCTTTGTCATCCTGCCTCTGTGGAGATAGGTTGATCCATCATGCACACTCTCTCTCTAACACACACACATAGGCACACAATACACTCACATAGATATAAACACACACACACACACACACACACACACACACACACACACACACACACAGGCAGACTCGCCCACAAGAATGTCATTCCAGGGATAGCTTGATCCATCACAGATGCGCCTACACATACAGAATCATGCGGACAGACATGCTGCACACACTGTGTACATATACACATTTGTCTACACATACTTGCCCACATGTATGTCATTCCTGCAGCTTTATCCATCACTCACACCCTTACACAGTTACTGCCACATGCTCCCACAGACACACACACCACACACACACACACACACACACACACACACACACACACACACACACTGCAGGTATGGACCCTGGATATGACTGAGTAATTGGGCGGTGTGTCAGCAGGCGGTTATGAGTCCTGAATGATTGTCAGCGGTGTCACATAGCCGAGAGACGCACCTTCAGCACGAATCTGCTCATCGACTGCCAAGAGCCCAAATAAATAGGTTGTTCCAAAAGTTAAGCATGGAAACAAGTCTCAAAATACATCCAAGGATCAACCTTATAATGCTGCATTGACAAATAAACAAAACAGCAGCGTCTAATCGTATTTAGATTAAAATCATCTGGACTTTTAGTCTACCCTAACTGTGGCAGAGTGGTGTGTTGCAAAAGTGAGGTTGCATGTACGAGAGAAACATTTAACTAAATATAGTTTGATGTTTTGAATAAAATACAACGTGTGCTTGACTTAAGAAATGTCTCCTCTAAAAAAAATGTTTTTGTAGACTAATGGATTGGTTTAGTGTATTGCCAAATCTGTTAAACAGAGTTTCGCCATGAATGTTTTTTAAAAAATCATACAAAAACTTCACCTTAAGTCTTGTTTTTATCAAAGTAATTATCACAAGTTTTTTAGAAAAGTCATTCAGTATAAAAAAATCTTTAAACATTAAAAAACACCTAAATACATTTCAGTCAACCAAGAACAAAACAACTAATAAATCAACTAATCGACCAAGAGGGGGCATCCCTAATACAATGATTTGCTCTTGAGGTCTTTTTAGTCATTAGAGACAATGTGAGTCACGATTTGCTTCATCCAGTTATAACATTGTAATATATCATCATTTCTGTTAAACCAGAGTGAGATAGTTAAGGGATTGACCAATTTTCTAACAAATGTCTCTCTTTTTTTAATCAGATCTTTGATATTTGGAACCGAATTGACACAATAAATCCTTTAGCATAACCTCTATATCTGATCAAAGTCAACTTTATTGTCAATCTTTCAGTGTGTGTGTACAGACAGAGATCCAAATACTGTTTCCACAATAAATAATACAAATATATAGAAAAAGATGTATATACATATATATACACAATCAACAGACATATACATATACTCATTTATACATATACGTATTATACTTATCTGATGCTTTCTATAGAAGAGGAAATGTCTTGTTGCATGGCCTGCTGCTTCCCTAAGGCTCAATTCTCCTCAGCTCCTCTGTTCCCATGAGGCCGCTCTTTAAATGCTCCCCACACACACACACACACACACACACACACACACACACACACACACACACACACACACACACACACACACACACACACACACACACACACACACACACACACACACACACACACACACACACACAAAAACCCTATTTCATTTTTCATTTTCAGCAAATGTACGTGGCTTTGCAGCGATATTGATATAAAAAGAGTGCTGGCCGGGCCTCAGATGGATTCACCCAGCCGTAGTGCACCGGGAGCTCAGCGTTCAACCTCGGGCAAAATATTACAAGGTCCTTTTACAATGTCAATACCGCAGAGAGGTGACACGGTGGCACACGAGCTGTTTGGATATCTGCTCAAGCGTTGCGGCCATGTGTGCGAGAACTCAGCCTGGCGGTTCTGACTTCATGTAGAGTTGTTTTGATTGGCTGTCTAAACCAGCTCCCGTGGTCAATCACAATTTGTTTATGTAATTTGCGAGAATATGGCGTTTTGAAGGCGGCTACCCACTGAGCATATTGATGTAGAGCCAGTAGTTTATCCAGTACTTCAATACAGCATGAGCGGCAGGTTTTTATGGTACAGGAAGTTATTATGATGCAGGATGTGCGACAGTACCTGTACAGTTTGATATCAGTTCTTGTCATTTCTGTTTCATTAGATAGCATGCAGTGAAAGAAAAAACTCAGGAGAGATGACACATGAAGGTGGGGAAGAAAGGAGCACGTTTTTACACTTTAACACTTTATCGAAATACTAAATTAGAAAAACGAATGAAATGTTCTGATTCACCGTCTCAATTTATTGTGTGCCTTTGTAAAGCAGGTGCTGTTTGAAGCTTGGGGACATAATGACCAGTGGATATATTGTTCACAGTTTGTTCATTATACTTCTCTCAAATACAACTTTTGAAGATCCGGCAGAGGAGAGATACAAAAAAGTGCATGGTGAAACTCAGCTAAGATCGGTTTCTCAACACCTTACTCTTTACTTACTCAGTATCTCGGCTCAAAAAGAAGGTCAGCTTCGGGAAGGTATCGGATCAGGAGGTAAAACTGGTTTTGGCAGTGTTGGGGATCTGGTCCCAAACTTCTTGAGCAAGACAATGAATAGTTCGGCGGGCAAGGCAGTTCCACTGTATCAAAGATGTAAAAATTACTAAGATTACAAGTCAAAGTTGTTAGAGTTGTTGTTAGATACTGTATTCTGATCCCTTCAGGCAAATCCAAACCCTAACTGACAACAACGTTTCTGTTAGAGCCATTTATGTTTGTTGATTGCAAATTACAATTTTCTAATTCATTTAGATCTTAATATATTCTTTCGATTTCCGAATTTGTAGTGAATTAAATATTCTGAGAATAGTTTGGATTTATTGTGATCGATCAGATGATCAGCTGTTATATAAGGAAGGGGTGGGACTGAGACGAAATTGCCAAAGGAAGGCGCAGAATTTTATTTTGGACGGTATTAACGTGTGAGTCAAGAAGCGGAGCCCTGTTAATAAGGCACAGTTTTTAAATATACTACAAAGAATGAGCCACGACAGTTTCCATCGATTGCTTCCGGACAGTTTGGAACGATAAGGATTGCACAGCACAGAGGCCTTCATCATGTCTTCATCATGAGTCTGAGTCTTCATCATGAGTCTGAATCTTCATCATGAATGAGTCTGAGTCTTCATCATGGCTTCACCAAGAGTCTGAGTCTTCACCATGAGTCTGAGTCTTCACCATGAGTCTGAGTCTTCACCATGAGTCTGAGTCTTCATCATGTCTTCACCATGAGTACTTTACCTGTGTCCTGCCTCAGTCCAGTCCAGTGGCTAGAAGGTCTTTTTGCACATTTTGACTTCAACTTATGTTTGTATAAATACTTGTATTTTAATATGGTGCAACTGTCACAAAACCACATTTCCCCTGGGATAAATAAAGTATTTTGATTGATTGATTGATAACCCTAACCCCAACCCAAACCCTTCAAAAGTCTTCGGGCCCTAACGTCAACATCTTTGGACGCAACCTTTGGACTTCAGTCTAGATTAAGGGATGGTCCAAAGAACTCCCATCAGGAACAACAGACCGAATATGGCCTTACACACGCAACGCAGCACATTCCAGGAGAATTAAACATTGAGGGATACTACACTAACACTGCCTACTGTTTCTGTCTGTCATTAAAATCCAGCAGTTAAACAGCAAAAGGAATGTGAGATTGTACCTCAGACACTTAAACACCTTGTTTGTGGGCCGTAAAATCTTACTCCAGGTCAGATTCCTGCCAGCACTTCACACTTTGTGGTTTTATGCAGTCGCCACTGACTGCCAAATTCCCACAGTTGGAGTTGAGCAGTGCCTCGAGCAAAACACATTAACCCTAACTGCAGAGAGTATGAAAATATGGTGCCAAATATCCAGCATATGAAGCAAGTTTTTAGTTTTATGGGAGCATATATTCTTGTTACATTTTGGACTTTACTTCACTTACCTTATTAGAGCATGTAAACATGTCACAGTAGAGGCAAAATATACACCATACGAAGAAAGTTTTTAGTTTTATGGGAGCTTATAAGCGTCAATTTATAACACCAGTTTGCTTTGCTAATCAGATAACATTAAATGGATGCTTTTGGTTATATGTTTTAGCTTTGACTTTGAAATCTATCTGATCTGATTATGTTCCCTTTATGGTTTATAGTTTCAATAAGTTCATTACATCAGACTGCTTTGCTGATAAGAAACAAATCAGATCTTCAGTTTATTTCAGAATACTTTACTTCATCAGATAAGTTGCGTTCTCTTTGCTTTGAAGAGAGCCTTACATATGTCAGTTTACTGGGAGTGCATTTAAACAAATCCCTCTGTTGTTTTGATCTGAAAAATGATTAGGATTTATTCCCATGTTACATCTTTTCTGATCGCTCTTCACAGCACAGAGACAGAAAGGTATTTCTCTGCTCCCTCTTCCATCCTCACTACTTCAACATCTCCAGGACCAATAAAATCCTTCGCTGCGATGACCGCCTCTTGTTATTTCTGAAGTATATTGTTCCATTTCCTCTGTGGCCTGAGCCAGCAGGAGGAATGTCCTATTTCCTCCCTGAGTGAGAGGGTGACACGCAGAGCAGATTCTTCCACTGTTTTCGACAAGAACCACAGACAAAAATGATATTATATGTTGTAGTAAAATATTATACCATCTCTCAATGAAGTAAATTGGAGTGTGCAAACGGTATCAATCTGCCAATTAATTCAAATCAAGACATCTCTGGTTAAATGCACACCGATATGATATTATGATATTATGATATTATGTGCGATAATTGTTAGTATATTATTTCACTGAAAACCTTCCCACAATGTGTTTCAGAAGAACAAAAGTAAAACCGTACTTGTGTCTCTCTGTACATTCAGTAGGAGTACACAGGGCTTTTGGCTGAATGCTAACAAGCTTATAACGACATTGCCATGCCATACTATCCAGGTGATTATCAGGTATTATGTTAACCATATTCATCATTAATTTAGGATGAAAGCATGCTAGAATGTGCTAATCAGTAGGGATGTTTTGTCGATGTTTGTCAAGTATGATCGTTAAATCATGCATTTCTTTTTTTTTGCAATGATCCCTCTCCGTTTCAGCTTCACTTCTCTTAAGAGAAATAGGAAAACAACCCAATTATTGGTGGAGACAGGAGGGAAATTATGCTCAGAAACAACAAAGAAGAAATGCAGAGAGATGCAAGCTGCAAACTGCTGTTTTTATAATTTCAAAACGAAATTTATACTGCGATGATTATACTGAGAGATTGGCAGTCGGATCAGACTCAAAGAATTAATAATTGAAATGTCTGCTATTCAGGGTTACCCTTACTCATATTAAAAAATATGGCGTCTCATTTCATTTTTATGCAGATGACTCTCAAATCTACATGCCCTCAGCAACGTCTGTCTGACTGTCTGCAGGACATCAGAGCCTGGATGCCTTGAACTTTTTAAAATTCAATGAAAAAAAGACCGAGGTGATAATATTTGGACCCAGTGGTGGCCCCAATGCCCCGCCTGTGCTGGATCCTCTTGTCCCATATGTGAAACCCATTGTCACAAACCTGGGTGTACGGATTGATCATGATTTTAAACTAGACAAACAGATCAATTCTGTGGTCAAATCCAGCTTCTTTCAGCTAAGACTTTTAGCCTTTCCTTTCTTTTAATGACTTTGAGAAAGTAATACATTGTTTTATATCCACTAAACTGGATTACTGCAATGCTCTGTACATTGGAGTAACCAAGGCTTCCCTGTCGCCTACAGCTGGTCCAGAATGCTGCTGCGCGCCTCCTTACAAGGACAGGCAGGCGTGAACATATTACGCCTGTACTCGCCTCGTTACACTGGCTACCAGTCAGTTTTAGAATACAATTTAAAATGTTACTGTTCGCATACAAAGCCCTAAACGGTTTAGCCCCACTGTACCTGGCAGATCTTTTAAAAGCATACACACCCACACGGTCACTGAGGTCTGCTGACAGACTCCTTCTGGTCGTCCCTAAATTGAGGTTAAAGCAGCGAGGAGACAGAGCCTTTGCTGTTGCAGCTCCAAAGTTATGGAATGAATTGCCCCTACGAATTTGGGTTTTTATCTTACTAGTGTTTTGTATTGTTTTTACGTCATGTAGGAGAGTTTTTCAGTCTGTGGCTTCTGATCTGGTTTCATTGTTTCATGTTTTACATTTGTTTCATGTCCTGTGTTTTTATGTATTTATGCTATGTTGTTATACAGTTGTTGATGTACAGCACTTTGTTCAACTCTGTTGTTTTTAAATGTGCTAAGAAATAAAATGGATTGGATTGGAAAAGAGTCAATTGCTGTTTGGGCTGGTGGGATGGCATTTATTTTTACATACACCAAAGAAATATCCATTCCTAAATACAAGCAGCTAGCATCAGGCATATTCTAGATCTTCATAGCACTGTAAACAAGTAGAATTTCAAGAGACAAAACCTCTTGTGTAAGTCTTCAAATTAAGTGAAACAAACAAATCTGTAACAAACAATCTTGGTAAACTGTTAACAATATATATAATAGACTTGAACACTAAGTGCTCTCTAACATCTGTTCAGAAGGCTGTCTGTATCCCACTCTAAGCTTTGATCTATCACTTCCTACAGATGGCGAAGATTTCCTGCCCTTGTCCATATCTAATGCCAAAATTTGATTTGGGCACATAAGGAAAGTCATCCCACTAATTCAGGATGGGAGGAGTCGTAGCTTCACAAATGGTTGCCACACTGCTGCATTTAAAACCTTGAATGGTGCACATTTGAGAAATAAAAGACATTTGAAAACTAAGTGACTTGTTCTGATGGACACTTTTATTCCAGTTTGTGCAGGGAATGAAAGCCATGAGGGGGCGTGGGTGAAAACTGTGCACACATTCTGCAGGCTCGTCTCTTCACAGCTGTTCCACGCCCACATGCACACTCAGGGAAGGAATATAAAGTATTCAAGCCAGCTACAGTACGTGCAAACTTTGGCAAACTTCTCCGCCATGTGTTGCTGCGACAGGGAGGAGCATCTGCGACTGAGAGAGATTCATATATTTCACCCTTAAGGTTTGGTCATGAACGATGGGAATACTCGATGATAGATTGATGGAGTCTGCACTGAAAGCAATAACAATGTTTCCAACTCCATGCAGCTCTCAATGACTGCATAGAATGAGATTGATAATGTATGGATTTTTATTAATATTTTCCTTTAAGCTTAAGAAATGTTCACGGTTTCTTGTGTTGGTTTTATATTAAGAGAAAACAATTATTTAAAATGGGCCAAAATAACGAGCGAGCGAGCGGCAGGAGCGGGGCTGTCAGCATCAGCTGTGTTCTTGGCTTGCTGTTTTTTACATTTTCTTGTATCCATATCTCTCGCTAGAATCTCCCACCATCCAACTAACAACAACAACAACACAACAAACAACGTCAAGCCTTTGGGCTCTGAAACTACGGGCGGGCCGAGGACAAATACACATGCGTTAATCGCACGTTAAAATAATTAGTGGCGTTAAAAAAGAATTGCGTTATTAACGCGCTAACTTGACAGCCCTGATATATATATATGAACATTGTATTGTTCCCCAGGGATCATTTTGAATTAGAGCAGCACAAAAACAAATTAAAATAAATAACGTCATCAGGGAAAGATAATAAAAGAAATGCTGTTCAAATTATTTCAAATTTAAGTTATAATATATTAAAAAAAATACTAATGTGAAACATTCGAATACTATTTAAAATAAATGTCCCTAAGAAATTAATGAAAATCAAAAGAAAAAACCCAAATAACAACAATAACTGAATACAATTATTTAATTTATACTCAATATTGTTTATATTGTTTGTATAAATACATTTGTATAATTGTTTGTATTGTTATATTTTGATTATCACCTCTTTACCTAACCATTTAACTCTAACCCTAACCCTAGAAATCTGTTGAATGGCTGCATGTATGTCGTTATACACATTGTAAATCCCCTTAACATTTGACATACTTGAAATGAATTGACATGCTCATCCTCCAACAGCACAGACACAAGCCGATGTAAACACAGCCTTACTGTACGAGCAATGAAAGGCTAAAACTGGAGCTTTAACGCAAGAGTCTCCCATCACTCCGTCATGTTGATGGATGGCAGAGCAGCACCAGGTTTAGAGCCTGTCCTGCACGTGGAGACCTCACAATGACTGCCAAAACAACAATACCCACACTTGATTTATGATTTAGTCAAATTGTACAGCTGGCTAAGTGGGCTACTCATTTTCTTTTTATCTTCCGTGCCACTTTGCACAGGTGCTCGCCATTTTCTGCCTCAAAGTACTGAGTCAGTACGTCTAACCAATCAGCTCACATTGTGCCTCTCCAGCCCACTGAGCTGCCTCATTTGTGGTAGAAACTGCAACCCTGTCTCCTAAAAATTACTTTCCCACAGAACTAAACTGCATTCTCAATTACGTTTAGCTAGAAACTTATTTTCTCCCACATTACGTTTGTTTTGGACGAAACTCAAATACGTTTATTTTCTACATATCTTCTAGAAACGTATTTTCTCCCACATTACGTTTGTTTTGGACGAAACTCAAATAAGTTTACTTTCTACATATCTTTGCCATTTATTGTCTTGCTTATAATAATGATACGTTTCTAGAAGATGTGTAGAAAATACAAAACGTAATGTGGGAGAAAAAAAGTTTCTAGCTAAACGTAATTGAGAATGCAGTTTAGTTCTGTGGGAACATCATTTTTAGGAGACAGGGTTGGAAACTGAGGTCTATGGTAGTTTAAATATGAGTCCCTTTCAACTATTTTAACTATTTTATCTGTTTTATTGTGTTGCACTGTTGGAGGAGCCTGTGACCTAAGATTTTCATTGATATATCTACACTGTAGCTAATGTAGAAATGACAATAAAAGCCTTGAATCTTGAATCTGTAGTGCTGTCATTAGTCTGGCATGTCTCTCCAAAGACAGTCGTCTGCTGCTGTTGCGGAAAAGACTTGTAACTGCAAATTTGGTGGATTTTTTCTTCCTATTTATTCCCCCAGTTAGACATTCAGCTGGCAAATTTAAATTCCAAAGTGGCTTACAAGGATTACCTCAAGGGCTGACGTGGACCATGTTGCTCCAGAGGGAATCAAACCCAGCAAGCATTTTACAGACAGCAATTGCATCCAAATTCACTCTGTGCCAAATGTCATAATATTATTTATTAAAGAGATTCTCATTTCATACCAAGATAACTGCCATAAGCTAACCCTAACCCTAAAAAACACACTGCTCTTCCAACCCTTTTTCCTGTTTACTGTAATAGTAAATGTACAATACTATGACGAGATTACTGGCTCTGTTTTGTTCCAATGTAGGAAGTGCAGAAAGTCACAATTCTGACTGGACGTTATGACTTCTTTAATAGTAGAATTGTGACTCAAACCTTTCCCTTTTCCAAATATTTTTCATATAAAACGGCCATGTGCGAGACTACAAGTTTCTACGAGATATTGTCAGACCACATCTAGGGTATAAGTGTTAACACTTGTTCAGAAATGGTTTGGTGAAAAGCCTGCTGTCACAGAGAGTCGTAAAATAAGTGCAAATGGGGATAAAGGGTCACACATTCAGAACTCATCCGAGATATTCCAGGTGTTGAAAGAAGAAGTTGTGTGAAGATTTGAAAAAGCTTGACATACAAAAGTTAAAATCCTACTTCCTCGCCTCCTCACATTGTCCCACATCTCTGATGCCAAACTCTGTCCAGACACTTTTAATCATCCAAACTTCATTCTTAGCATACTGATGCCTTGACCATTTAAAGATCTTAAAGGAAACCCTATGAACTTTAAAGATTTGTTGATGGCAGATGCCATTATCGTGGATTCAAACCACTTACATTTTTTCAGGACAGCAAAAAAAGGATCAAAATGATACTAGAAACTTATGAGACCACACATGCATCATACTCCTTTTCTCTTATCTGTGTATGCTTCAAAAAATGTGTGCTTTCCTAATGACATCTTTGACTTGCTTTCAGAAGACATTCGAGCGGGTTTTTGTCGATATCTTTTTAGAAATCAATTTCTTTTCTGAAAACCAAAGTATCATCTGCTCTATGTTCTACCTACTGAGCTGTGCATCGCCTAGATTTAAGTTGAATAGGTTTTTATCTTGTGGAACCTTGAAATCAGCGAACAGCTTCATTGTGTATCTTCCAGAACAATAGATGAGAGGTACATAGCAACAGCTGTGCACACACAGACCCCTCCTCCAGTCTCCGCGGTGACAGTGTGCCCAGAGGTGGGAAGTAGTGGAGTACAAATACTTCGTACAGTACTTAAGTACATTTTTCTGGTATCAGTACTTTACATTTTTAACACAAATACCTGTACTTTCTACTTCTTACGTTTTCCAAACAGGCTGGTTCCTTTAGTTTGAATGTGTGTGATCATTATTATTTAGAGTCATTGCGTGCCTATTGATTTGAACACGATCCGTGTATCCATCATTTCCTGGTCTTCTCTAAAGAAGAGGGACCAATGAAAACACAATGACATTATTGTTCTATTAATATAAAGGGAGGTCAGGTACTCTTTAAAACAGCTGGTAGTTATGGGTACTTTTTACTTAAGTACATTTCGGCCCATACTTCCTTACTTTTACTTGAGTAAAGAAGTTTAGTCAGTATTTTTAAGCAGGAGTATCTGTACTTCTACTTAAGTAAAGGATGTGTGTACTTTTGCCATCTCTGGTGGTGCCTCCATGAGAGTCCTAGACGTGCAGACCATGGAGGTTAAGTGGAGCTCAGTGGGAGAGCCCAGCTGTGATGAGGGACCGCAAATCCCATAAGCCACCAGTCTCAGGGCAGGTTGGCACCACAGGAAGCTTTCATAGGAGAGACGGTGAGAGTGGCTGCGTGGCGAACGAGGGGAATATTGGATGTGAGGAGAGAGGAATGTCTTGGCCAGCCTCTCTGACGTGAGAAGAATACCGTATTGTCTTGTTTTGAACAAGCTCAGCACTGTGGACAGCCGTGACAGTGACTCTGGATCACTCTGAAATATTATAATGTCTCACATCTTACAGTGCTTAGCTATTTCTGAGCCATTTGCTCCACCTGTTGTAATACATTGGACAGAATCCAACGTTATTCTTTCCTCGCATCAGGACATACAGTGAGTAGAGAAGGATTTCCTTTGCCTAGAGCTGGCGGCTTGTTTGATTGCACCTCAGTGATTAAATCAAGAGGAATGCAGCATCAGCATATTTATTATTGATTACCATAACCTTTATTTAATCAGGTAATGCCATTGAGATTGAGATTTCTTTGGAAAGAGAGACAGACGAAAACGGATGCAAACAGCATCCTAGATAATAACCAACCTCTCCGCATAGATACTACACTAACAATAAAAGTTCAAATCAAACAATGGTCTTTAAGGTTGAATATAATTTGTACTTTGTTCCATTTACTTTGAGGAAAATGACAGATGGCAGTCCTTTCCATACATTACAGGAATCTAAAGCAGCCATTATCCTAGAAAATGCCTTCAATTGGATTATTCTTCTCCTTATAATTAACGTCCAATGCCAACGGTAATGTCAATGCAAGTAAGAGCATGCAGGTCAATGTGTCATTGATGATACGTTGGTAGCACATCTGACTTTTACACAGGAAGCCGAAGTTTGTGTCCCGCTAGAGATGGAAGATTATTTCCCTAACCTCAACCGATATCTGTGTTAGTTGACTAACCATACTGTACCATCATTTATTTGCCAAAACGACAAACCTGCCTTTACCTACACACTCCGAAATCACACAACGTAAGGATTGTATTCAACTTAATATGTAGATGAGCCGAAGCGCCCAATATTGACATCCTTGTCTGGCAATAGGGTAGATTTAATGTATCCAAATGTGGCTCTAATCTTGTAAACTGTAGATTGATTCTAACCAATAACTAAGGACAAGTGCAAAATGAAACATGTAATAAATATATGGAAAAAGGCGGTGCATTTTCCCATTCCCAAGCCAGAAGAGTATTATTGAGGTTTGCTGCTTTTCTTTTGGACAAAGCCTGGCGTGATTGATTGATTGATTGAAAAGTTTATTAACAGATTGTAGAATGGGTACAGTACAGTACAGCTCAATACACACAATTGTTAAGGGGATGTAGACCAGAGAAAGACTTTCGTCTTGTTTACATCAGGGTCCCCCATTTCCAATTCATCGTAACATATATGACATACATGACATACAGATAGATTACATTTTCATTTTAATCCAATACAAATCATCATAACATATATGACATACATGACCTTCAGATAGACAGTACTGTTACATCTGGACATTTATGACATACCAGATCTACAAATATACAGCACTGTTTGTGAGTACAAGAGTCTAAAAAGAGAGTATATACATTGGTGGGGGGGGGGAAACTGTACATTGTAGGGGGTTGGGTTTGGACATTTACAGGGGCCAGTTTCGAATTGCGTTTTTGTCAGAGTTGTAGGAAAATGACTGTCTGAGATATGTTGTATGCAGATTTCCCAATTTTGGGAAGGTATTTCAACCTCATAGAGGTGTTAAAAACCTGCAGAGAGAAAACATAACAATAACATTCTTGTTGATAAGGGAGATCAGCCTTTTCTTATAGAGTTCACAGTGGTGAGTGCAGGGCCGTCCTTGGCCAACTTGGGGCCCCAAGCGACATTGTGAGATGAGGCCCCCCCCCCCCCCTCCCCCCCCTCCCCCCCCAACCGACAGGAGTGAAAAACATTTTTTTGGAAACAAAGTACTTTGCAAATATAATTCCTGTTTATTATTATTATCAACACAGTTACTTTTTTATACAGTGAGGTAAATGGTAAATGTGCATGTATGTTGTTCAGTATGCGTTTACAGGTGAATACGTCTGCATTTCCTGCCAAATACTAGCCTCAAAAAGATTAAAATATAATTAATGCAAATAAACTACTTATACTAATAATAATAATCATAATCAATTCAATAATATATATATATTATTTTATTATAATATAGTTGTAATATAGTCAAGTCAAAACATGCTTATTACATGCTCAAAAACTGATATTTCTTAAATCTGTGTTCAAATGTAGTTCCCTCTGTCAGCAATGTATCAACAACTACACACACATTTCTATCAGTATTTCTCTGTGTTGTGGTTGACATGATGATGACTGTTAGGAGTTAAGGGGAGAGGCTGAGCATCACCATGAAATATGCAAAGTGACATAAAAATGAATAAAAGGGGGAAAAATGCTCCATGTTTTTTAGGCTGTAAACTTGAACTGTTATGTAAGCCAACTAGACAGACAGGTTATCACTCTTCCTCCTGTACATTAGCAGATAAAAGGCATAAAATACTTGAATGAATGGTATAAAGAATGCTGAAAATAACTGCATCTCCAAAGCCTATATGCTATGCAGAGACTGCCTTCTTCATGTCGTGAATTGCAGCTGATGTTTTAATATGGCAAAAGTTTGACATTTGACTTATACAACATTCGCAAGTTTTACATTTGACTGATACAATAACCCACCTTCGAGTGATGCTCTAGTTTCTTCATGTTTTGTTTTTTTTTCCCCTCTTGCTTGCGCCGGACTGAAACTGTCTTTTCGCCGACATCTCTTCACCTGCACTAGTGGCCGTATCAAAGCCGTGATTGGTCAGATGTCGATTCATTGCAACGGTGTCGGGTTACAGACGTGCTCCCCTTGTCACCTCTCACTCTCGCGTGTCAGCGGGGGGTGGGGGGGTGCGCTGAGAACTGCGCACAAGCCGAGCTCATAAGCCGAGGACCCCTGCGCGAGGACCCCTGCGCAATGTGAGGCCCCATGCAGCCTGCATGATCGGCCTGTAGGGAGGGACGGCCCTGGGTGAGTGCAACGAGTCACAATCATTTACTCCATTAAATTGTTTCTAACATCAGAAGTGCACAGTACAAGGCATTGAAGCTTAGATATAAAGATAACAGTACAAAGGTTTTCTTTTTCTCCCAAACATAATATAATTATAAAATATTAGAGTGGTTTACAGTCATTTGGGCAGTACATCAAACTTCAATCAATTTCTTCTAGCTCTGTTCTGTTTTTACAGCTTTGTTTTTCTGACTGAGTCACCTTCTTTAGTCCCTGATTCAAAGCGTTACCACATCTGTTCCAGTTTAGTTAGTCACTATCATCATAATGAAATGTGTCTCATTGTACGTTTAGAGGAATCCAATCTGCCATCATCTGTGGATCCATCAGCAGATCACTTAAAGCAGTGAAAGTCAGAGATGTTAATGGCTGACCAGATAGCAGAGGGAAACCTTTCTTCCATGAAATCCTCCTGACAAAGGCAACCTCTCTGTTTAAAAACGCTGCATTATCCCTGTTAATTCCTGCAGCAGATCCAGATTCATTTCCCTGCAGACTGATAGAGCGAAGAATGAGTTCCGACCAAAGCTAAGAGGCATGACTGTCTGAGCTTTGTGTTTGAACAGCAAACAGCACAGCAGGGGACACCATTTCCAGCCTGCAGGCATGGAGGCTAATCTCCCAATTAGGTATTAAATGTGCTCATTAAAAACAGCAAAGGCAAATGTCCTGGAATAATGTGCACAAACAAAAAAACAAAAGACGTCTTGCTCAAACAATCTTTGAGGCAACATGAATCGAGTACTGTATATGCAATCAGAGAGTCTTTGAAGTAGCTGTTTGCAGAAGGCATTGTGGTTGTGTATTGTTTTACGCGCCTAACTTGGCTCCTGTAGTGCACATTATACTTGAGTGGGTAGTTTGTTTGACTCCCACAATTTACCTAAAATGACTCTTGCCAGACCCAGCACGCTGAAATGATGCACGGTGGAAAAGCATCAGTGCGTCACATGAAGTGTTGAGTAGAGAGAATGGCTGTATTTATTTCTATTATTGGTGAGTTTATTATTTCTACAGTTAACACAGGAGAGGCTAATCGTGTACTTTATGATGCTATTATTCCAGTATTGTATTCCTTGTTTTGATCACTGGAAACCCATTTACAATATGCTGTTAATGCTAGTGTCACAGTTAGTTGTAAGACAGTTAAGTCTTGCTCAAATGTGCATCCATTAACATTTTACAACATTTCATTTAACAGTAAAAAGTAAAGGTGTGTATACGAAAAAGGTTCCCACTGGTTTACAACGTTAAAGGTCTAAAACAGAGGACTGTGTCTCACAAGAAGTTGCTTCTGTGCAATGTGTAGTGAAGTAGGTTTAAAACCATGTATAACAAGGTGCTACTTCATTAAACCAAACAAAGATGGCCGCCAAAATACAATGGACACTTTTTAAATATGGAATAAAATACAGAAAAGTCCTCATGAGGTTTTCTATGCTATCATTGTAACAAAAAATTGCAACCAACCATGCATTAAACAGAGAAGATTCTTAGAATATTTAACAATGTGTACGGTGTCCTTGGGTGTCATGAAAGGCGCCTTAAATTAAAAAAAATTAAAAAAAGTATGTAAGATCATTATTTCGAATTATTCATTTGCTTGACCTAGTAATTAAGAAGTATGCTACATACAAATATACAGGATCCAGAGAATGTATGGATCAGAGAAACCAGATCAGATATCTTAAAAGGCTGACGGAGTGTGTCTTAACATTACCAAATTATGATAATCACATCCTTTTATTTATCCTTTGTTTGGGATAACCAAAAGAGTAACTGATGAGATGTGTTTGCATAAGAAAAAGTAGGTTACGTTCGTTAACCCTAACCCTCGCCATCTTTGAGATGCTTGCTTTTCTGTATGTCTATCTTTACTTTGTGACCATAAGAACATAATCGTTTTGGCATTTAAAATGAAAGTAAAATGCATTAAACAATCAAGGTCATCGCATGGCAACTGAGGAAATTGATAGCGATAAAGCCAAGGGGAAACAAACATCAAGATATGAGGCTGGACACTGAAGGGAAACACATAAATCCTGACCCAGATTAGATCACTATGGAAAGGACAAATGCAATTCTGCTCTACTTTCTGACCTGTTTTGAATACTGTGTGTCCCTGTCGGTTCAAATCATATCGCTGCTATACATAATTTGCTTATAAATGAAAGGCAACTCCACATTTAACAATGGTAAACAACATGTTTATTGCATTTACTTTGAATGTCGTATGATTAAAGTAAAATCAAAAGCATTTCTCCTGTCTCTAAAAAGATAACCATCCAATGGATTATGTTTCTTTTCAGCCCAGAATAATCATATAAGAAAGACGAGTAAGAGATAATGACAGAAGACAGACAAAGGCGGTAGTTCTGCATATTATTTTAAAGTTATACGGAGAAGTTATTCAAAGTTCTTCCTTATTAGTAAATTGCCAGGTTATTTATATATTTGTGGGGGCTTCAGTGGGAACATTTTTGAATGATTTCACAGGGCTAGAGAAACAGTAGCACACAAACAGTTGTGTCCATTTCCCACATCTGTAAATGATGCCATATTAACATGAAACTAATGGGTCCTGTGCTAATCTTCCAACAGCTTTTCAGTGTCATTAAACACATCTCAAATTGTCTTGTTTCCAGATTGCTAGCAAAACATTTGGTTAACTAACCCATGGTGTCTGTCGCATATTCTCCCATTGCCCTCTTCTCTTCTTGATAAAGAGGCCGTATTATACTTTTTGGGGGTTTTCATTTTTCTGTAGGGTTGTACTGTAGATTTGTGTGCATGTAAATGGTCTGCAAAGGCTAACATCTGTGTATTTCTCTCCTACACACAGACTTTTAGTTATCCACTTTGTTTGCATATCTAAACTTATCAAGGATCCTTCAATCATCAGCTGTTACATTGAAAGAAAGTGTCACAGTTGAGTTGTTGTTCACATGTATAACCCTAACCCTATCTCGTACTAATTTAAAATATGTATATGTTTTTATTTGAATGAACATCTGAGCAATGCATGATGAAGAGATTTGAAACATTTTTTGAGGCGTAGGTGCTGGGAGAGCACTGTATTAGTGACGCTATGTTTTGATTCACCAGATGTTTTGTTTAAAGTCACGGTATGTCTGCCATGAGAAAAATGTTTTCCAATGCATGACACAGTGTATGAGAGCTGCACGTGGAGCTATATAACCCAGTCTCACGGCATTTTGTGTAATAGAAATACATTTAATCTTTTGATTCGTGTTCACCAACACGATTTTCCCATTTTTTTTCGTGTCACACAGAACGATTTTAAAAGCAATGTATTTGTATGTTTTCGTGCCTGCACCACGTCTTTTTGTCCGGTCGGGTCTTGGAAGACCGGAAGCTGTGTGGTTCATAAAAACACTTGCTTACTCAATATCAAGCCACGATTATTGTTTTTATTTTAAATTGTATAATGTCAGACTTTTTTTGCCGTCCGCGAGGAAAAGAAATGGGGCTCAGAGCCTCAGAATACTGGAATCTGTAATTTTAAAATCTTTTTTTCCTCCTAATTTGTTATTATTTGGTGCAGGCACAAAACATACTACCAATAGAAATACATTGCTTCTAAAATCGTTCTGTGTCAGAATACTGAAATCTGTATTTTTTTAAATCTTTTTTTTCCTTCTAAGTTGTTATTATTTACATTGCTTTTAAAATCGTTCTGTGTGACACCAAAAAAATGGGGAAATCGTGTTGGTGAACACGAATCAATAGATTCATTTTGTGACTATAACGCGAAATGCCGTGAGACTGGGTTGAGCTATATTTAAACAGACTAGGGAGGAAAAGGTTTTGATTCTGCAATTGTTTTTAAATTACTTTCCAATTAAGCAAATCCAAACATGCACTTTGCGCTGAAATAGATTCAGCCTTTGGAGGAATTCCCCCACAAACGAAGAGGATTTGCAGCTGGGAGCCAAAAACAAATCACATCTGAAATTAGTTTTTACTCACACAACTGCGTACTGTCCGTATTATCAGCAACGGTTTGTCTTTATCATACTGCAATATGTGGAAATCCAGACTAATCACACTGCAGATTGTATTAAAATGTATATTGAGGCAGTCATTGCATGTTCCCTGACTTTTCTTCTCAGATCTCAGGAAGTAACTAAGTACATTTACTCAAGTACTACACGTAAGTACATTTTTGAGGTACTTATATTCCATTTAATGCTACTGTATACCTCTATTCCACTACATTTAAAAAGGGAAATAATGTAATTTTACTTCACTACATTTTAATATCAGCTTAAGCTACTTTGAACAAAATGCATGTCTAAAAATTCAACTAGTAGACTCACTATTTAAGTCAGAAAAGATTATTTAAATATTTTACCAAAAAGTCAATCAGAACTGTGTTAGTCTACAACAGTAAAATGCCACTTGATGCAACAATATTCATATATATATAAACGTAATTATATACACACATGAAAGCCATTTTTCTGCACAATAATCACTTTTACTTCTTCTACCTATGGTTCTTTGAATACCACTCAAGATATAAGCTGTGTGTCGCTCATACTAAGGATGACAACACAATGGGAATAATGTGAAAAATGTTGATGGTGGGGGGAGGTAATAGAGAAAGAAAACAAATAACCTGAAAATAAAATCTGCCATGACTCCTTTAATTTAAGGGTGTCCTCCTGACTGAGAGGACCCCGCCCCGGGCAGCTCAGGGTCAACCTGCAGTCAGGGTCGTAAAGCCAGGGGTCGTGACCCTGCAGGCGAAACTAACCAGGGGAAAGAAAACACACACAAAAATGACACGGTGATTCAGCCTCTCCTTTGTTTCCGTCAGAGGTGGGAAGTAGTGGAGTACAAATACTTCGTTACTGTACTTAAGTTCATTTTTCTGGTATCAGTACTTTACTCCACTACTTATTTTTCTGACGACTTTTTACTTTTACTTCTTACATTTTGAACACAAATACCTGTACTTTCTACTTCTTACATTTTCCAAACAGGCTGGTTCCTTTAGTTTGAATGTGTGTTTGGTGGCGTGATCATTATTATTTAGAGTCATTGCGTGCCTATTGATTTGAACACGATCCGTGTATCCATCATTTCCTGGTCTTCTCTAAAGAAGAGGGACAATGAAAACGTTGTCATGTTGCCGTTGTTCAGCATGGAAACATTCATTAGCTAACAATGACATTATTGTTCTATTAATATAAAGGGAGGTCAGGTACTCTTTAAAGCAGCTGCTAGTTATGGGTACTTTTTACTTAAGTACATTTAGAAGCCCATACTTATTTACTTTGACTTGAGTAAAGAAGTTTAGTCAGTACTTCTACTTTTACCAGAGTATTTTTTAACATGAGTATCTGTACTTCTACTTGAGTAAAAGATGTGTACTTCTGACATCTCTAGTTGGCGTCACCTCGAGCAGCTTTCACAGCTGGAGTGACAGCAGTTTAGCTGTCAATCATCCTGCTGCAAATTCCAAGGCGCGATTTAGCAACACCTCCAGGACAGGAGAGTTTTCTTTCAGATTATCAGAGCGTCCGAGCCCTGTAATTATAACTGTCTGTCTGACACTTTGTGCGGCTGAATAGCTTGTTTGTTTGATTTTTTTGAACAGCGTATGGCATGTACAAGCAGCTGTGAGCAAAGGATTCTCAAATGACATATCTGTGAAGTAATTGATAACCACAGGAGAGGGTGGTGTGTGCAAAGGGGTCATAGCTGAGAGTGAAACAATGTGTGTGTTTATGTGTTGTTTAAGGAGGGATACTTGGGTTGAAGGAATTGGTTGCATTTACTTTGTATTTTTTGTAAAAGCTGGTTACTATTTTGTGTAACTTTGTCTTTTAGCATATCCTTTTTTGACTGTTACTTAAAGCTACATTTTGATATACATTTTTTTAACTTGAAAACACTTTTTCTTCCAAAATATCTACCTGTTCTTCTGGAAAAAGGGTTGATAAGAGCGCTTTGTATGAACCATACAAATATACTGTGAATAAAGCCATGCAAGACAAGTATTACACTTGGTTTGTGAAAAAAAACGTCTTCTTCCAGCATTTAAAAAAAATTATTATTAACAATTAAAGATCCGATGTCATGGCCATTTCTACTGATCATATTTCCATTGTTGAGGTCTACTAGAACAGATTTAAATTGTGCAATTTTCCAAACTCACATTGGTTTCTCATACAGCATCTCTGTATAGTATGTGTATTCACCAGGTATTCACTCTCTGTCCTAAACGGCTTGTTGGAGCTCCTGCCCCCCCCCCCTTCCTGTGAGCCCAGTGTGCTCTGATTGGTCGGGACGTTGCGAGGCTCGCTGCTGCGAGGAGCGGACAGGTTTCCGGGTCGGCGATACAGCGAAACACAGCGAAACTCATCCTGAGCACACAAACACTCACAGCCGAAGTAAAAACAATAAGTGTGGCTTGATATTGAGTAAGAAAAGGTTTATAACGCTGTGAGAATGGGTCTGCGGAGAGCATTTCTCCGCCATCCCAACTCGTCTATTACCAGCGTTCAGGGAGCTCTATGCAAGTCAATGGGACTCCCTGTTAGTTAGCCAAGGGATCCTGGCGTGTGAGGTGCTCCGCGGATTGGTCCATTTTGGCCAATCCGGTCATTTGTTGTTGATTTGGGTGTTCACACGTCACAGAACCCAGGAAGCAAACAATGGAAAAAGAGAAATGTCCAACGAGGCGTTCTGGGGCAGCATAGACAGGTCTTTTCTGTGTTAGAGTTTTACTCGCTACAGGGTGTACTTGGTTTGTGACTCTGCAGACCGTTTACATGCAGAAAAACCTTCATAATACACAAGGAGACGGGTAATAACCGGAAAAGCATGACATGGGCCCTTTAATGATCCTTTACCGAAACAGCAGCAGAAAGGTCTGACGGAAGATAACTGAGGAGTGAGGTTAAAGTGTGGAAGACAGAAAAGCCACATCAGATAAGTGATGCATTTTCGGTTTACCCTTGAATGTTTTTTGTTGATTTGTGTTTTTCGGCATGACAGGTTTTTAGAAATAAGATTTTTATCTTATTTGCATAAACTGTAAATATTTCATGGGGTTAGATATGTTGACATTTTATCTGTGCAAATGAATAATAAAGCAATGCTTAAGAGGGAGTATGTTTGTCTTTGTTACCTGTGTGTGTTCATATATCTGTATGGCTGTGTGTGCATACTGTCTTTATGTGTGCATGTAATATATGTGCCTATAAGTGTCTGTGTGTGTGTGTGTGTGTGTGTGTGTGTGTGTGTGTGTGTGTGTGTGTGTGTGTGTGTGTGCTGGTACACACACACGCCTGAGGACTTTGCAGAGACACCAGTCTAAAGTGTGGAGGAGCTGGACGTGACCTCTGACCCCCTCTGACAGCTGGTTCGGTGCAGTGAGTTGTTGTTGACCGTCAGGTACGAACCTGCGTCTGAATCACAGCTGTGATCTCACAAGCTCAGACGGAGAAAAACAACTGTCAAAGCCACAAGAAACACCCTGAAAGTCTGGTTTAACTCTTCTACATATTGACTGTTTACAACATAGCCATAGAGATCATATTTTAACAACTATGTAGGGTACAATACATCTTAAGTTATTTACTAATTACATTCACAGCTGACCTGTTTCCTTCATACCTCTGTCTTGTTTTTACTAAAGAAGATACAGAACATTTCAAACCCATCACTATGATTTATGTCAAAAAGATGTGGCTGTTTTTAAACGCAAGAGAACGTTCTGTATCATCTGTAAGACTTCACTTACGCCACTTGCCAGAATGCTTATCCCTGTGTAAGATTAATGACCTAACCGTTTCTAAAGCGGTTTAAATGAGCCTTATCTTAACCAGCCCAAAAATGAAATATGATATGAATAATAATATAACATTGTATTTTGCAGTTGATTCTTATTCTTTTGAAAGTATGCCATATCTTGAAAGTTGGCCTTGTAATGATACTATTTGTTTATTATAGTAGAACCTTACATAGTTAAAGTGCCTAAGTTTTCTACCTTTTTTCAAAAGAATGTACACAAGGTTTACTATAAACATGCTGCTTCCTGCCAATCAAGAAAAACCTTGGCTACTGTCCTTCATTTTGTTCCCTAGTATTTGATTTATTATGGCTGCACAAATTCTCCATGTCCTTTCCTGTCATCACAAAAAACCAGACTACTTCGGAACAATTTCCTTCAGATCAGAAACCTCTTTTTGGTTTCCCCTCAAACTCCCCTGTAAACTCTTGATGTAAAGCCTGCTCTGATGTAACGTCTGAAGACAAAGGTTATCAGGTCACATGAGGAGAAGCTGGGCCACTGGGCCAAACTCTGTGAAATATGTCACATCTGTAGGCAGTAAAGTCACGACCGTATCTTCTGGATCTGCTACGCTCTGTTATGCAAGATCAGGACTACAGTTACACCTCCTTCTCTCCCTCCTTCTCTCTCTCTCCTTCTCTCCCTCCTTCTCTCCCTCCTTCTCTCTCTCCTTCTCTCCCTCCTTCTCTCCCTCCTTCTCTCTCTCTCCTTCTCTCCCTCCTTCTCTTCCTCCTCCTCTCACGGTTGTAGATACTGATTGGTTGAAGATGTCGAACAGCTGGTTCACGTTGGGCTCTGGCGTCGCGCCCACTCTCCCAGGATTGTGTGTGTGTGTGAGCGTTGTGTGTGTGTGAGCGTTCTGTGTGTGTGTGAGTGTTGTGTGTGTGTGAGTGTTGTGTGTGTGTGTGTGAGCGTTGTGTGTGTGTGTGAGTGTTGTGTATGTGTGTGTGAGCGTTGTGTGTGAGTGTTGTCTGTGTGTGTGAGTGTTGTGTGTGTGTGTGTGTGTGTGTGAGTGTTGTGTGTGTGTGAGCGTTGTGTGTGTGTGAGCATTGTGTGTGTGTGAGTGTTGTGTGTGTGTGTGTGTGTGTGTGAGCATTGTGTGTGTGTGAGCGTTGTGTGTGTGTGAGCGTGTGTGTGTGTGAGTGTTGTGTGTGTGTGTGAGCGTTTGTGTGGTGTGTGCGTTGTGTGTGTGTGAGCGTTGTGTGTGTGTGTGAGCGTTGTGTGTGTGTTAGCGTTGTGTGTGTGTGTGAGCATTGTGTGTGTGTGAGCGTTGTGTGTGTGAGCGTTGTGTGTGTGTGTGAGCGTCGTGTGTGTGTGTGAGCGTTGTGTGTGTGGGCGTTGTGTGTGTGTGAGCGTTGTGTGTGTGTGTGAGCGTTGTGTGTGTGTGTGAGCGTTGTGTCTGTGAGCGTTGTGTGTGTGTGAGCGTTGTGTGTGTGTGAGCGTTGTGTGACCCAGTGAAGGCGGTGGGCCGGGCCACAGACTGGATCCAGATGGTGTGAAGAGAGAAAAGGGTTCAGTCTGCAGGGATCCATCGCATTTGATTTGGGTTTTTCTCATGTCAAACTGGCGGTGCTCTCCTCCTCTGGTTGTTTTCTCAGTGAGGTTTCATTTGACTCCTGTCTTCTCTCCACGCCTCTCTATTTTCCTCCTCTTTCTCCACTCTTTACTCTTTCTCTTTAGAGTCAACAACTAACATTTCACTCCCTTTCCCTTCCTCTTGTTTCTCACCTTTCCTTTCATCTCCTTTTTATTCTTCCTTCCTCCTCTCACCTTCTTGTCTTTCCTGATTTCCCTTACCACTAACCCTTACTCCCTTCTGTACAGAAAGGCAATTGTATTGATATTGCACATCTCAACACAAGGCAATTCAAAGTGCTTTGCCAAACATAAAGCACTAAGACATAGTGCCACAGAAACACATTATAAAATAACAATAACGTACATTTAAAAACAGTCATTAAAAGAAAGGAGAATGCAAATGAAACAAGCAACAATACAACGATAAAGGTTAGAGAGTAGTTTAAGACATCAGAAGTTATTTGATCAAAATGCATTTCCCGTTTTTCCTGCCTTGATATAAAATAAGTGAGATTTGCGTCAGTTGTCTTGTAGATTGTTCCAGATATTGGAGCATAAACGCTTCTTCTCCATGTTTCGTATCTGCTCGTGTCCCCCTCCTTTCTTCTTCTTCTATCCCCCCTTTCTCCCATCACCTCTCCTCACCTCCTCTCCCCATGTTTTTCTGTTTTCCTCTCCTCTTCCCCTCTCATCCCTCCTCTTCCTCCCTCTCTCTCTTCCTCCCTCCCTCCCTCTCATCCCTCCTCTTCCTCCCTCCCTCTGTCCCTCTCTCCTCTTCCTCTCTCCTCCTTCCTCACCCGCTCCATCCTCTCACAGCAGCTCATGGGAGGATGACAGGATAACATATGAAGGCAATCATCCCTGGGAGCGGCACTGAAATATTTTCAATTTTTCTGGCCCCACCTGGATTTTCTTTCCGTGTTTCCAACTGCTTCTCTGTTTTCCTAAGATCATATGATGCATGAATATTTCAATGTGCAAAGGGAATAAGAACAGGAATGCATGGCCACAAAAGAAGGTATGAACTCCAACGGGTGATAATTACATTCAATGGAAAAGGATCTTATTAAAAAACAATTTATGCTACCCCTAAAAAGCTCTGTGTTTAAGAATGGACTCAATCAGTTGAATATGTATCCTTAATTGCATTACCATTAATAATCAGTTAGGAGACTTCCTGATATCATAAGATACTGCGGTTTTTCTGTTCCGGAAGAAGTTGTAGTCCTATTGGTTATGTAAAGGATGAAATATGTATGTAAATGTGCCGTTTAATGTGCACAGATTGCATCCTTTTGGCTACATAGAATACACAAAGAGCATGCCAACATCCCAAGTGTGTGTGTTTTCAAAACAGCCCGAAGCTCATTCATTGTTTTCGTCTTATCATCTTTATTCATCAGCAGCTAAACAAACCTTCAGAGCTCCAACATGTGGTATAATGTGAATCTTAAAAGTGCCATTTGTAGAAATGACATTATTAAGTTATAAAGTAAATGTTATCACCACAATGAGTAAAGGTTAAAGTGTTTCTATATGTCTTTAGAGCGGCATTGCACCTTTAAGACATGACTGTATTTCTAATTGAATGTGTGTGGTGAAAGAAGTATTTAGATCTACTACATAAGTAATAGTACCACCATTAATGAGTCTAGCATTCAACATTTGGGGCCACTTTCAATACAACACATAATAAGTCACTGTATTATATATTAATGAGCGTTCCAATAATGTCTATATCATTTTTTCAGCTTCTTATACTTCCAGGTATTTTCATAAATAAAAGTACATGATAATAATTCGTCAAATAACTTGTTTTATTATAATATGACCATGCAAAGTTATTGGAAAATAATATTGTTGAATAAATGCTGTTAAATAAAAAGTACAATACTTGCTTTCAATTTGTAGTGGAGTGAAGTATGAAATGAAATGTTAATACTTAAGTACAAGTAAGGACGTAAAATGTACTTAAGTTCATTACTTGAGTACACCTGAAAAATTAGTAGCTTTCATCCATCAAAAAATGAATGTCAAATATCTTAGTTTGCTTCATAATTTCCTACACGTATAGGTGCATTGGGATTTAGTAAAAAAGCAGGTAGGTTATTTCACAAATTAAGAAACTGTGGGCAGATTGAATGAACTGTAGTCATTTCCTGACAGAAGTTGAACTGTATTAAGTTGTATATACCGTTAGATTTCAAGTGTGTGTGAGTATTATATGGGCCAGGAGTGTGTGTGTGAGCCGCGGCACATCTTTAATGAGAGAACTGGGTTGCTGCATGTTCATCTTCCATATACAGACCCCCCCCTCTGACAGGTTTCTGGGTAGCAGGTCTTAACGGGGTCCCTGTTGCCCAGCCAATCAGGCGCCTCGTATCGGCACTACACTGTCTTTTCCCATTCATATCTCCCCCGGGTTCCGTGGGTGGCAGCTTCGGATGCAGCCTAATCAGAAATTCTCCTCCTTGTGAGTCCACGATGTGTAGAAGTGGATGTGTGTGTGTGTGTGTGTGTGTGTGTGTGTGTGTGTGTGTGTGTGTGTGTGTGTGTGTGTGTGTGTGTGTGTGTGTGAAAGGATAAGAGGATAGAGCTATCTCAAAGGTCTCACACATGTGGGAGCTCAGACTCTCTGCTCTGAGATAATTCTTGCTGTGTCGTGCGAGATTTGGTCCTGACAGATAAAAGGTTGGGATCTTACGTTTAGGAGTTTGTGATAAAAGGGGGTGTGGCTGAGCATGAGTAGTAGTAGGTGGGAAAAGCAGAACCTGAGCCTTGTGAAACATGTCTAGTCGTTCCTTATAACCTGAAGCGTTTCCCTCCTAAAGCTCCGCTCACCACTCACTGTCATCCTCCTGACACCAGACTGTGAAGGCTCAGTTTCATGTGAGGCTCCTCTCACATGGGGTTCATTAAAAGAGAGACTGTAATCCAATCCAGCTGCAGGAGATAACCCGAAATTTAATTTTTTTTGTGCTATTTGGTGACAGATGTTGACATCTGTAAGCCTTTAGGTCACAGGTACCGGAAAGCCCAAATTAAGTGAGCAAAACTGCAGAAATGTCTAAA
Source organism: Dissostichus eleginoides (assembly GCA_031216635.1). Lineage (NCBI taxonomy): Eukaryota > Metazoa > Chordata > Actinopteri > Perciformes > Nototheniidae > Dissostichus > Dissostichus eleginoides. Next base: position 6,049,068 of record CM062276.1, read on the forward strand.
CATGATACCTCCACCAGAGAGGGTAAGTTATGGTAAAGTGCAGGTATAAAGATGATGAAACATATTGTCTCTCAAATGCTTTGGACAAGGTTCAACACTGGCTGAACAAATTTGCTTTCAGTTAAACGTAAAAAAAACAGTATGCATGGTGTTCAGTAAACGACCAGTCAAAATCGAAGGATCCAACGTGTTTTTAAACGGAGCAGAATTAGAACTAGTCTCCCACTTCAAGTATCTTTGAGTCATATTGGACTCGAACTTGACTTTTAAGAAACATATCAAGAAAGTATCAAATATCATTAAATTCAACTTGCAACATGTTAAACAAATCAGACCCTTCTTAACTGTCAATGCTGCAAAGTCATACCTCCACTGTCTGATTCTATCCCACATTGAATACTGTTTGACAAACTGGTCGTTTGCTTGTGCCACAAACCTGAAACCCATAGAACAGCTGAACAAGAGAGCTATCAAGGTGTTTGACAGAAAGCCTCATTCATACCACCACTGTACCATCCTTGAGAAACACCATTTCTTGACCTTTGACAATTTTAAGTCTTTTAAAAAGTATGTGCTTTTTTAATAAATGTTTACATGGACTGCCCCCCCCCCCCCCCCTTAGGGGAATTCATCCACAGAAAACACACTGGACGCTGCACTAGGTCAGAAACCAGAGGAGACTGTGAGGTCCACCGCAGACGGACCACTTTTGGACAAAATGTCCTCTCCATTAAAGGCAGCTCTTTGTGGAATAGCCTCCCCACTGAGATACGGGATTGTCCCACTCTCAATAGCTTCAAAGGTCAACTCAAAGAATGGTTGAGAAACAAACAGACGTGCAATCACCGCTAAATGCACTTTAACACAGGGGTAACTCCTCTTGCACTTGATGTAGCTCTTGTATCCTCTTTTGTACTTTACATGTCGTTGCTGCTATATTGTATTACCATGTGATAAATACTTCTATATGCTGCTCTTGCTCTTTTGCACTTTTTGCATATCATGTATTTGTTTTTGCTATGTTTGTAAAATGTCATTTTCTTAAATGTTTTATCTGAGGGACTGCGGATGGAAATTAGCTCAAAGCTAAATCATTTACGCTTGACACATTTTATTGTTCTAAGTGTTCATTGATGTGCATTATCCCTGCTAAATAAACGATTACATAAAATAAACGCAGTCAAATAGATGCCATATACATCTCACTTTTAAATGACATCAAAATCAATAATACTTCATAATGTTTGGAGTGGTTTAGCAACGATTATGCTCAAAAGACATTGATCCATTAGATCCTTGAGAGTCTGATATATAGCAGGGTCTCAAGTTTAGAAATATCAGAACGTCGTAACTCAAATACTTTAAGTAAGGTTATATGGGGATGTCTAAGAAACCATTTCAACCCATTTTTAATAGCCACCAATGCATCATAACGCTTGAAAAAAGCCACAATAGCTACTGAGCTTCAATTAAATAAATTAAAAGAAACTAATTTCTTGAGGAGCATTCATCTTTTAGCGCCTGGATCAGATTATTCCTTCCTCTACATTTATTATCTGTTACATGAGTGAAAATCTTTTCTCTACAAGACCTGATAATATGGTTAATTTGAACCTTACAAATCAAATACTGTAAATAACATACTAAGAAATTGGTTTATTTTATGATATAAACCAGAGAAAACTTACTGCAGGTCACAGCTTCATTTAGCAGAGCAGCCAGCTCTTTATACACAGAACATTATTGATATTAGACGTATAACTCAAATGAAACTCAATTTATTCCTTCATTTGTAGTCCAGACTCCTTTCTATTCAAATATTGGAGCTCTTACACAGAATTACTTTAATAATGTAATCCCATTAGTGATTCATGTATATCATTCACCCAGATTTCTTAATTGATTATTGATTTTTTTACCCCACTTACTTGACTATAATAGGATTGTTTAAGTAGGAATGTGACACACACACACACACACCACACACACACACACACACACACACACACACACACACTGTGGGTGTTTCTCAATGTCGAGTACGCTTGCTTGGTAGCACATGTCTTCCGAGTCACTTGCTTCAGAAGCGAGGCAAGAATACTTCCTGGCATTCGGAAAACGAAGAGTGAAACAGGCGAGCAAGTGTGCAGGTGTGCGTCATATGAGAGGCCCCGCCTTACATTTTCCGCCACAGATTTGGGGAAATTGGTCCGTGCGCAAAGCATTGTGGGGATTTTAAGACCGCGGAGTCTACACGTGTGCAGCCTCAAAATTTCTCTCTACGAAGTACGCCGGGCTCGGTAGAATTCCAAGTATGCTGGACATTGAAATAGTGGCTCTGGAGCAGCCTTCCTCGACATTGAGAAACACTCACAGACACTCACACACTTCACCTGAGGGCTCAGAGGTCAAATGGCAGTCAGTTATTTAAAGAGAGCGGCAAAAGGAAGGAAACATTAGCTGTCCCAGTAGACCTGTCCTAACCTAAAGAAACGACATAATTGCTCATTTGTCTGAGTTCTTGTAATGAATATCTTTTACATTTCCTTGACTTTCACTGTCAATAATTGGTTGTTTGTTTAAATGACATTTTGTTTGCATAGTGACATATTGAAAATAATTCAGTTTGGAAAAGATATATGTCAAACACAAGGGGCAAGATGTGACAGCAGAAGGAGATTCATTTAGATTTTAAGTTGGCATGATTGTGTTGGAAGCAAAATTGTGCAGAAATAACAAGAAAACTACATATTGGTATAACTCCAGTGATAACTCTAAGTGCGAGTCGTTAAAATAATTCTGCAAAAAACACAGACATGGTTGGCCTGTACATTGTTATCTAGACTTATTTGTGTAATTGAACGTTTGAAATGAACAATACTTTTCTCTAATGTAAAACAAAAACTCACTGTATGCAATCGTGTGACTTTGGAAGTCACGGTTGATGGCTGAGCATTATCGGTATGATTTCACGTTGTGTGTCCTACAATAAATCTAATACTGATTTCATGTAATAGGCAATCTTTATTTAACCCTAACCCTAATGTTGTGTTAATAGCCTACATGTAAACAGACTATAATGCGTGGCAGAACAACTATTCAAAAGGTACCGAAAATAAATCTATTTTATTCGTAACAGCAATTAAATCTTTCCTAACCTTGCACACATGGGTCATTTTTGACCCATGTGTGCAAACCTGATGTATTACTACAAAACTGTTTTAGTTCCTACATGTTGAAAGGTTGATTGAAAATAATGATGTGTGGTAATCCAAAACAAGATATTTAATGAATACTTGGAATATTAAATGATTAAATAAATGGATTTCCAAAAATATAGCTAAGAAACACTCAGCATGCATGAAATAACATTGTAAGTCAATACGGGCCATTTTTGACCCATGTTGTCCCTTAGAAGGGGTATGCATAGCTTGTGTATCAAAGGGTTAAAACTAATGTAACCAGCCTGTTTTGAAAATGTAAGAAGTAGAAAGTACGGTGTTAAAAATGTAAAAGTAAAAAGTCGTCAGAAAAATAAGTAGTGGAGTAAAGTACTGATACGAGAAAAATAAACTTAAGTACAGTAACGGAGTATTTGTACTCCATTACTTCCCACCTCTGCTCATTTGAAGTATTTTTCTTTCCTGATGGCACTGTTGGAGTAATTTGGACACTAACATGCCCTTTTGTGTCCTGTTAACGGAGCAGAAGTAAAGAGTTGAAGCGCTTACCTGCCTCCCTTCTCTCCTCCTTAACTCTTCGCTAATCGATGTCTGAGCTGCGTTAGAGGGGATGTGTAAATGAGTCCGAGTGACTGGGCATTCACCCGCCTCATTTCCTCAGTGATTAGATCAGGATCCCCTCCCATACAATGATGTTTTCATTATCCTCCACTCCTCTTCTCCCTTTCCTCCCTTTTCGCCTCTTCTTTTGTCCATTAGGCGAGGCAGCTAGAGCTTCATCGCTGCTAACTGAAGGATGTGATCATCTTAAAAAATAAACTTAGTAATAAAAATGTAACAATGGCAATAAATGTAACAGTGGAACCATTTTGGTTTTAGTATTCTTCATATCCATCAAATACATTCAATTTGGCAAAAAAAACATTTAAACACTTTACAGTATATCCCCATTTACAGTGTCCAAACGTATACCTGTAAGAGACGGTCACCATGTTAACAATCAGAGGCTGGCAATACGTTATCATAATTTCAGTCATATTTACAGAAGTACTGAAAAAACTGAACATTTGGTAATGGTACAAAATGTACCAGAATGTTTTTTGTGTAACTTAAAGCTCACCTATTATGCTATATTCAAACAATATATTATTGGGCCATATCTATACAAAACATGTCTCTGAAGTGTTTTGCTCAGAATACCAAACAGAGCTTTAGTAATGTCATCATGACGCAGCAAATCTGGATCAGCTCCGTTGTTCCCCCGTTTTTATAGATTTACGGTGGAAAAGAGAGAAAGTTGTTTTTTCCGACACTTTGTGAGTCTCCTTACACACCTGAGATACATATTTATCTATAAAAGACATCAAAAAGTACATTTTGCATGATAGGTGACCTTTAAATTGGTAGTACCACTAACACTAACCCTCCTCTTTTAGTTTTGTTTTGGTCTCTTTAAACTCCAGTGATTCTCACTCTTTACTTTCTGGTTGTTTTGCTTTCTTCACAAAATAGTCACTAATGGCGCATTTCCATTGCAGGGCCTCGCTCGGCTTAGTACGGTATAGTTAGGCCTTGTTAGGACTGGCTCACTTTATGGCGCATTTTCCATTACAGTTTAGTAGCTGGGGCAGTAACTATAGTAACGCAGTGTAGGCGGAGCCGTGAGGTCATCTTCAATGCGAACCCCAGAAAAACAACATCAGCCGTTAGCTGTTAGCCTCAAGCTCACAGCTCCTCATATCTGTTCAGAAACTAGACAAAAGTTAAACAAGTACAAACCACAGACTGTCTGTGTCATGGCGAATACAGTCGCTGCTTTATTTATGTCTGTGGGCCGTTGTTGTGAGTGTGGACGGTCGGAGCATATACTGCGTTAGCTTAGCCATGCTCCATCGAGAAAACACGCATTTTAAAAGGTTGTTCGCCTGCCGTCTGTCTGCAGACTTGTCAAAGCATTAATTCATGGTTTTTACTAACCGGTATCAGTATGTTGTTACTTCGGCATCATTTTGAAACGTGTATTACAATTAAATCACGGTCAAATATGTTCATTTGTTGTAGTTGTAGCTCCCTTGCCAGCGATTCTCTCTAGTTTAGCATACTCAGCCTGACTCAGCCTGGTTGTTGGCCCGGAAAGAACCTCGATTTTATGGGGCCTGAAAAACTGTGAAATAGTACCCGCTAGCCTGAACTACGCCTAGTGGAAACGCAACAAAAACGCGCTCCACGCTGTAGTGGAAATGCGCCATAATATTCACATCTGACAGCTGGTATTATCAGAGATTTTTTTTTTACTATACTATATTAAACATAAGGTGAAAATGCTTTAAAACCAAAACAAATAGCTCAAAAAGACCAAAAAGGGTTAGTGGTTAGGGTCTGAAAAGTTAGCTGAAACTTCTTTCATTTTGACAGTTAAGCATGCCAAATTTGATTTCTTTTGTTTTATGTTTGTACTTCCAGAAAGCCTTTCCAAAAATTAAGTGTTATGAATTTGCAATTAATCTATAATTAGTGTGATTTGCATTTGAGTGAATATAACATTTTGATTACGTTTGGTACAATTTCCTTTTATGTTCTAGGTGTGCAGTTTTCAGATTTGATTTCCAGTTACCCAGAATGGATCGTAAATACCCACCAATGGGGTCGCTCCATTTATCTGCAGCAATAACACAAATACACATTCAAACTACCTGCAAATGTCAGGCACAAAATCAACACCTGACATGTAGCTCATCAAGTCTCTGAAATGGATGAAAGTATGCAAATATTCACACATTTAATTGACAGGTATGCAGTCAGTAAACTCATGCAATATAAAAACTGTATTTATAGAGTTTTTGGTCACTCATTCCTTCTTTCTCCATCTTTCATCTTCTATCCACTCAATCTCTCCCTCTGTGTTCCACCCAATTCAATATTCTTTATTGGTATGAGCATTATTATATAAGCTGTGTGTCCCCAGCCACACAGCGCTAGTTCGTGTTACAGACTATATTTACCTGCTGCACCACAGAAATATCTGACAGCCTCAGATATCTACCTTCAGTCGCCTGCATGCTCCTTGTAATGGGGAGATTGTTCCTGATTGCATTGATCTGAAACTATATTTAGAATCCGACAGTGTACAAAAACATTTATCAGTGTCTGGGAGCTGCTTCGGCTCCGGAGAATACATCTTAAATTCTGCTTTTGGCATTTGTTTTCTGGCTTTCTTATTCGTCTCCAAGGACCCGGCAGTGATGTTTCTCTTCAGTGGCTCAGTGTGTTGTTTTAGGTTTCAACCCAGTGACTCTGGGAAGAATTTCAATGAGGTCTTGTTCTTCATTTCTTTAAAACTGATGGAGGAGATGGGGAGCTTTTTTTTAAAGAACATGCACAAAGGCTACTGAGTTCTGTTTCATCAAGTATCAAATATTAGCCAGTCAGTGATATGATATGATGGAGGTCAATGATTTTCCTTATTGATCAACAAATGCATTTGCTATTTCCTTCACTTGAAGACATAGTGCTGATCAGAGAGTTTTGCAGTTCAAAGATGTTTGGTTTGACAAGAACATGTGGTAAACATGTAAATTAAGCATAACATTGTTAGTAGGGTGATATTGAATATTGTAAGTACTGTCATTTTGTATGATTTTAAGTCATTTTGTATGATTTTAAGTCTAATTACAGTCAATTTGTGTCTCTTTGTAGTCATTTTGTGTCTTTTTTAGTCATTTCATGTCTATTTATAATCATTTTGTGTCTCTTTGAAGTCATTTTATACTACTGCTTAATAAGTAGTGTCAAAATACCAGGAAGCTGTGAAATAAAAGAAATTGGAAAACAATCCATCCGTTGCCTGCACGAACACATACTAAAAAAAACACCAACATGCACAGACATAACCAATGATAAACAGATACATACTGCAGTTATTGTGACTGGCTTTGGATAAAAGCGTCAGCTAAATAAAATGTAATGTAACATACACACAGTCCTAGATTCACATCTTACATAGAGGATTAGGATTGGTCCTCGCACGTTAAGACAGCACGGATAACCTTATCTCAGTGGAACCACAAGGGACTCCTTTAATGAAGACGTTTCCGAGGAGCTGCCTGGACTTCTGTCACAGCTGAACTTGTTCATCTTAATTACTGATTCCATCTTGTGATGAGTCTCAGAGTCTTATCTCTGTGAAAACAAATAGAAATAAAATCTGCCAATGAAAGAATGTTGGCAGGAGTCTTTTGTCTGATTAGGAAAAGAGTTAAGAATGCCTTTATTTTCTTGTTGGTTCATCACAGGTCTAAAGAAAATATCGTCATTGTTATGACCGGCTCGTAGGCCACAACGGAAAGAGAGAGAGAGACGTTCAAGGGTTTTTACCCTTTAATTGCCGGACCAAGAAAAAAGCTATGGAAAAATTATTTCTTTGCATTTATTTTTTTCCTCTAGAGGTTTTTTTGTGCATAACCAAATGATAGAGATGGCTGAATCAGATGGAGTTAAACGTTTTTGGTTTTTTTCAACAAGATATCAAGACACAAAATGTGCTCTACCAAATGGTGGTACTGGCTGTTAATGTGTGCCATTACCTAAGGTCATAGCAGTTCTTTGTTTTGGGTGGAAATTAAGGCTGGAGCAGAGGTAGCGTTAACCGAATATTTTCCGTCTATGACGTTTTTTTTTTAACAATGACGGAAAAATCTGAAAGCCGTCCGTCATTTTGACGGATTAGAACAAACTCAGAACAGCACCAAAGTTTCCCGCAGCGGGGCTCCGGTGTTATGCGTGTTATTATGCATGCCCTCCCAAAAGAAAATGATATTGTTTCCAAACCTAACTTTGCCGAACAGATCATTGAAATGTCTGTGAGTACTTGCTTTATGCTGCGCGCGCTCCCGCGAGGTGTAGTGGGCATGCATAACACGGCGCTAACAGTTCACGAGTGAATGTGCGTCCCCCCCCGTCCCCCGTCCCCCGTCCCCGGCAGAGTTGTGTACAGGCCGACGGGTTATAATGGATTTTGACGGAAATGTTACGATCCTATCCGTCAAAATGACGGCAGCGAAAAAGTCTAGCGCAACCTCTGGGCTGGAGCCACACAAGGACGATAACGCAAACGGACCGCAATCGTTATCAAAAAAGTCTTCCGTCCACACGCAACAGGCACCAGAAACGTGTCCGTTCACACAAGAGACCACTCGAAAGCGCTGGAGACGCTGTAGTACATATGCCAGGCCTGTAAGTGGCGCTGTAGTCCTGCCACAAAAGCAGCGAAGAAGACTTCCCGTACATGGTTGCCATGGTTGCCCTTCTGTTTATTCTCCGCTGTGGACGCTCTGGCTCTTTTTCTCCCTCCCCGAGGCAAGCGCTGTAAATCTCTCCGGTAGTCCACCAGCAGATGAAAAACACCCACCTCTCCGCCTCTTCCAAGGGACGAGGGGACCGTGCGGCAGAGTTTCAGTTCGATTTTTTTTTGCCGGTCAACATGTCCGTCAAAGTTTAAATCTTCCGGACAAAATTAGAAAAGAGCCGGTCAGAGGTCTTCTTTGTTATTTATTGAGCTGTTAAAACAAATGAATAACGACTCTGTATAATAATATAAGAATAAAAAACGGAGCCTCTCTTTTCCTCCCCCTCTTCTGAGAGCCCGGCAGCTGATCTCTGAGCAGGAGAGGTGGGGTGAGGCGGGGCTATTGCTTCAACGTTATCAGGAAATGATCGTATAGGCGTAAACACGGAGCCGTTTGCCCCCCCAGAGCGTTTCGTTTGCAGATCTACCCACCTTGGGACCCGTTATCGTTATCGTTTTCTGCGTTTCCATGTTGGCCTCGTGTGGCCGAACCGTCTATCTGATAGTGAACTGTAGCAGATACGACCGTTATCGTCCTCGTGTGGCCGGGGCTTAAGAAATAGGGAATTTTTGATATTTTTTGTGAACTGCACTAAATCAAATCATCTGTTTTTCATGGTCTTTTTACGATTGCTGTGTTTCCATTCAGACTGCGCCACCTTGGAAGCCCACGAGTCTAGACAAAGTCCATCGTAACACCTTTCAGATTGAAAAAGGCTCTTCCATATCGAAGTTCAGGACACAACCTGTGTTTCCTCTGCAGGTCTTGTTATTCTTTAATCTATTGAACACCCTGAGTCAGTTGTTCAATGGAGCTCTCAGTTAATCCTTCCCTCGACTTTACTAGAGCGTAATGTATGACCAAGCATTCAGGTGGTTGTTGATCAGAAGGGTTTACATCCACCGCAGTATTGAACTAAATTACAATGCAATACAACTAAAGTGCAGTTACATTTTGTGAAAAACAGGGGTAGAGGTTGCACTGTTAAACCAGGGTTAGCATTGTTAATAGGAACAAAACAAAAACACAACAACATGACTTGGATACAGTGTCAGTGTTTTAGCAACAAAACTACTTGGTGATCACAGTTTGGCTTAAACTAAATATGTATGTAAAGTTAAAAGGCTATTGTTTTTTAACCCATTCATGCACCCAAACTCCTTTCTATGCAGACTTCTGCAGATTACAAATGTATTTGTGAAATGTCGAAAACTAACAGCGCGAAAAACATTAGCCTTAAAACATAATTGAAAATGCATTCATGAGTTCTTGAGTGTTTCATTTTATTACCGCTGTCTTTCTTCGTACCATCTTTTTAAACCTGTGTTTGAAAACAAGAAGCATTGCAAGGTTCAATTTCTTTCTTATATCCGCACACAGAATAAAGCCAGATATTTCTGCATTTTTCAATTTCTACCTTTATTAAATCGTTACTTAGCAATCGTGACCTTGAAAGTATGCAAGCACACCCACACACCATTATTTGCTGCAGTTATACACACACACACACACACACACACTGATGGATACACACTGTCTTCCTGCAGACAAGATGAGAGAAATGTTTCACATTGAAGCACATATGAAACAGGAGGCAGTGTGATGTCCTCTGGGATCGGAGAGGAGTTGAGTTACACGCAGTTTTAGTGTCTCCCTGCTGCATGGTGTGTTCATAATGTTTCTCCTGCCAACAATAAAAGAGCACGGAGGCCTGGTGTGCTGAACAAGCACTTTTAGTTCCTCCTTTTCTCCCGTAGATAGGACGAAAGTTCAAACGCAGAGATGCACCCGAACACATCACAGAACATATAACGGGGGTGCAGATGCCAAATTGGGAGAATTTTATGTTAGTAAATGCACAGCTGTTGTAACAGTTTGTTTAGAGAATAATACTTTAAAGAGCGCAAAGCAAACCTAAACCAAATCTGATAAATGTAAGTTGCTGTTCACACAAAATACATTTCCATTCAGTTTTCACGCTAATTGTAAAGCACCTAAAACAGTCGGTATACTGTATGTCATCTGCAAAACTGCATGCATGAGCACTTTTCAGAACGATCTGCGCCACCTACAGGCCACGAAGGTAAAAGTAGCAGACGTCGCCATCTACAGGCAAAGACAGTCATAGCATCTGCGATTATGACAATGCTTCTCCTGCTGGCATTGATTGTTGCAACGGCAGTTCATAATTGAACTTTCCTAAGCTACTACTTTGTGCTTTTGAGGAATTATAACTTAACTCAGCTATCATTTATGTTTTTATATTAAGAATGGATTTTTTATAGTTTTTTTAACTCAAGATTTTAGATTCATAAGCTAGCATGCCTCATGTCAACATGTCAAAGTGTTCTGGGTTAAATTACCTAATCCCAATTTGCTTCGTTGGCATTTGTACGACATAAAAGCTTTAGCCAAATAACATGTAATAATGTAATGTACAGAATAAGAGGTTAAAACTACTCAGCGACCTCTGCCTGACATTGGTGGGAGTTTTAGTTTGTTTAAACTAGTGTTGAGTCAGTTGTTGATAGATTCAATGTCAAATATCTGTCAATTAGTGACACAATCTATTAGTAAGATGAGTGATTTACATCCTGTCCATAAATGAATCAGCCAAACATCCGTCATCAATCAATCAAACTAACAATCTGTATGTTTAAAGTGAGAGTTATCTAGAAGGTATTTAAACTGAGAAAGCAAAAAAATGTTGCTTATAAAAATGACATTTTCAATTAGATATGAAATGTCATCTGCTTGAGTAGCTTTTCTTTGTGTCGCAGAAAGACAATATCGATGACTGTCAGTCCTTGAACAAGATGAATGGATAAACCCTGCCGTAAAACACAGAGGTGAGATGATGTTGCTATAGAAACCAATAAATGTTTCCACCCTGCACTCACAGTACTGTAGTTAATGAACCTGCAGAGACTGGATGGGTCTCAGCGTTGTTAAACACAAAGAAAAAGACCTCTGAAGAGACTTTAATAATGACATGGAGATTAGCGCGGCGTTGACTCTGGACCTTGCCCCTTTTTAATGTTGAGTGCTTGAGACAGGATTCACTGTCATGTGTCTTCCTCCAAACGTCTTAGTGCTGATTAACAGGAATTACACAATACCATAAAATGACACAACAATCTATAGAAGCAGCTGATCAATAAATACGTAAACTGATTAATTTGAACCCACTTACTTTCTATCTCTCTCAGTGTTTGTGTTGTTATGTTGAATGTTTGTTGTTTGTTTTTCATGTATTGTGTCTTGATATTTGTCTATGTTGATGTTACACATGGAGCCGCTGTGATGCAAGTCACATTTCAGACTTGATCTGACCATTAAAATATTATCGTATCGTATCGTTATCGTATTTTTAGATGTTATACACATTCATCTGTGGCACTGCTGACATGCTGTATGACCTTTGCAGATGACAATCCATAATAATGCATGAACAAAAAAAATGCATCTCTCGCCGAAGAACCCTGTAATATAATATATATTATTGGATTTTGACTAAGTATGTTCGACCATAACCCCGTTCCAATCATCATCAATAATTATGATAATCAACTGCTCAAAGGGCATGTTTTCTAATCATGATTAATTGCTAAAGAAAAAAAAGTAGGAACATTGACTTGTGTTTTCATGGGTTAGGGTTTTGCAATCAAAAACTAAAGTTTGACCCTTTATCGGGCGAGGAACCATATTTGGGTTAGGGTTACCCAAACATGGCGTCCCCCCTGCGACTCAGTGAGGTCGAGCATGTGGTTTTCTCCCAGCCAATCAGCAAAGATCACTCTGGGGTTAGGGTTAACCAATAGTGCCCTATAAAGGGTTAAAAACCCTACACACTTGAGTTTGACTAATACCTGGAAGACCAAACTGTTCCTATGCAACGGAAACATTGTTCACTAGGTAAGTTAAAAGCATAAACCGGAGATATTCCTAGATAGATGGTTAGGTTCAAAACTACTCGGTTGGTTCTCGAACAATGGGAATAACTTCAAGACGGAACGAAAAGTATTTGGAACATTTTTAAAAACACAGACATTTCTAAATAAATAGGAATCCAGAACAAATATGTTCAAGCATTTGGACTGTTTATTAACCTGACATATCCTCAATATGTATGGATGCAAAGGGATATCACTTACAAAGCTTATATTGCAAGGTCGTTTCAGAGGTTTGAAATGCACAAATGGTGATCACAGCACTCGATAGTTCCAGAAACCCCGACAACCGACTCAAGAGGCCTTTACAGTTCTGCAGGATGGTGCCCCCCAGTGTGCAAACATACAGTACACACACACACACACACACACACACACACACACACACACACACACACACACACACACACACACACACACACACACACACACACACACTCTTATAAAGTGCAGCCAGATATTATGCAACAACCACTAACGACATGACATTTAAACCCAGAATGTAAAAGTGAAGTTCTTGATTGAGTGAATGAAGAACAGCATGGTGAGTTGCAGGGTGTCATGTTGGATCCTGGCAGGTTGCTACAAGTTAAATCCAAAAGAATATTTCTCTACGTCTTAATCTCTGTCCAACCATCTTTCTTTCCTCCTCATTATCTCTGTGCAGCATCTCCCCCCCTTGGCCTCATTTGCCCTGGGTTTCTTTTAATCTCTCCCTCTTTTCTCTCTATCTAGTTCTCCACACTTTCCTCTGTATTCATTGCTCTATTGTATTACTACATTTATAAGTACTTGAATCCAACGTAATCTGAAACGTATCCTGGCTCTTGCCTTATTTTAATACATTTTGAATATATCGAAATTTTTGTAGAGGCCCTGTTATTCTTTAAGCAATCTTCCCTTTCCTGTAGTCTGTTATATAGGTTTTTTTGTGCATGTAAATGGTCTGCAAAGGCTAACATCCCAAAGTTCTCTCCAGAGGGAATGTATCTCTGTCTGAAACGCCTCAATTCAACTCCTTTGTGTACTTCCAGAACAAAGTGACATCACTATGTAACCCTCACACTTCTATTGGCTAGCGCTCCAACACATTGTACCTGATAGGCTAAGGGGCGGGACATCTCTAAGCGGTTGAGCAATCACAACAGAGCCGGACAGCTAACCAATCAGAGCAGACTGGGCTCTGGTTTCAGACAGAGGGTGAAAAGAGGTGCTGCAGCACAGGCAGTATGAGAGAAATAAAGAGCTTTTTGAACATTAAAGCATGGAGACACGAACCTGAAGATTAGCTTAATATGTCCTCTTTAAACTTGTGGAGCTCCTAAGTATATAAACATTACACACACACACACACACACACACACACACACACACACACACACACACACACACACACACACACACACACACATTTTTCCATCTTTCTCCCTTTTCCTGCCAAGGCTGGCGTGCGCAGCGCTCAACCCTTTCACTTAGTCAGCTGAAAGTATGGATGCGTCGTCTGAACCAAAAAAGCCTTTCTGCATTCCTGTGGCAGCATCTAAAGGAACATTTCAGTAAAAACTCAGCTGTGCCGTCCTAATGAGATCAAGATGGATTATGAGCTGCACTCTGCCGTGAGCTGCCAGCGCCTGACACGGCCGCCGTGTGCCGGGCTGCTGTTCCCTAAGATGTAAATGGGCAACTTTTAATCTCATTTCTCCCCTCGTGGAAAGGCATAATAAGTAATCGTGTTACCCATCAGCCCTGACTCTGTGCTCGGGTTATGTGCATTACTGACAGTGAGAAATGATCCGTGTGAAATTTAACCCAGCACTTACCTCTAAAGAGATATACGCCAGTGTGTGTGAGAGTGAAAGTGAGTGTGTGTTCATTTATGTGTGTGAGAAAGAGGGAGGATATTCCGGCGAGACACAAAAGGGGAAGTCAAAGGGCATCTATCTGCAATTTCAATACAAATCCTACAGTCTGCAGAGGAGAACAGAATGTATTCATCCATCCAGCTCATCTGACTCAGGAACACCAAAGTCAAAATATAAAACCTACACACGAGGAAACCATTCATCTATTAATACTGTCAGTTTGCTTCTGAGGCTTTCCAACATTTGAGATTTATCCAACAGGACAGCTTTACTGGGCAGAAGAAGCAATACATTAAATGCTGATTCACAAGCTTGTTCCTGTAAAGCTTTCCCTCTATATTCTGGAAACACACACTCACAGAGAGCCGGTTAGCGTCTATACAATTAGTATTCAGGGGTACTGTGGTTGTTAAATATGACACTTCCCAGAGACACATGAATACAGAATGATACAAATATATCCCATTCTAACTTTTAATCAATATAGTTTAAAGGGATACTATGCTCATATTTAGGTTCGTATATGTATTTTGTGCCTCTACTGTGACGTGTTTACCATGCTGTAATGTTCAACAAGTGCTCTGTTGTGATGAGTAAACAAAGGAGTCAAATGGAGAAACTCCCTCTCGAGGGAACTTTGGGATTTTAGCCGTTGCAGACCATTTACATCAGGGGTGCCCACACTTTTTCAGCTTGGGAGCTACTTTTAAAATGACCAAGCCCAAATGATCTACCTACAGGGCCGCCCCTGCACCATCTGTGTCGCGAGCGGTGCTAGTGGACTAAACGGCACATAAACCGTGGCGCGCTTACACTAATTGCACATAAGCGCATAATAGTGCGCCGCATTTGCGCTTCAGATGAGGAGGTGAGGCCCCTTCATAACTGCATGAATCCGTATGGCACAATACAACTCAGACTGGCTTACCTGTACGTCAATCAAGTGGCAAATGCCATAATAAGGATGGATGATAGGCTAAAAACTTAGAAACTTTTTTTTCTTCTTTTTTTTTCAATGCCATGCGATCTACCCACACTACTTTGCAATCGACCGGTCGATCTCGATCGACGTATTGGGCACCCCTGATTTACATGCACACAAACCACACTACACTACAGACAGGGAAAACCCAAAGATGTAAATGGCATACAAGTCAAAGTCAACTTTAATGTTGAGAGATCGAAATAACGTTTCCAACAATCCCGAATACAAAATACAATAATACAAATATACAAATATGTATATCCTCTATGTATACAATCAACAGACACATTTACACATAAGCACACATTAAGATAAAACGCAACAATCAATACAAATGTGGACTACCATTCATTAAAGTACATCTTATCTAATCTTAAATTAAGGTTTGCATTATATAAACCCCAACCCTAACTCTAACCTTTTCATTACTGCTTTTACTGGCAATGAGTAACAAGTGAATACATTGATGACTAAATTTAGAAAATGATGCCTGAAGAATAAATGAGCAGTTCAATTTAATTTAGTGATTTTAATCAAGTGCTACTGATGAAGTGACATCTGCTCTTGATGAACTACTCTGAATGATTCATGATACCAAATGTAATTGTGTTATCATCCTTGTATCCTGTTTTTAATTCCCTCCTGAAGTAATTGTGACTTCAGGAATATGTCTCTTTCAAAGTAAAAAGCCAAGGAAAAACTGCACATTTTTTTAAATAAATCTGCTGATTGCCTTGGCTTATTAAGTACATTAACGGATGTAAAATCAAGCGCACCTCCAGTCTGTGAACACCATCAGATGAGTCAGTGACAGATCATCAGTTGCAACAGTTTTCCACTCACCCTCCTTCCTTCCCTCCTTCCCTCCCTCCCTTCCTGACCACAGTCCAGTCATCCCTTCCACACCCAGGTCCAAAACACAACTTCCCCGACACACTCATAAAGCACAATTAACTTCTTGAGCTCCGTCTTATAAATATTAATTAGCTCAAGCATGTTGTCACTTTGTTCAAAATGATTGCAATCAAATTAGCATAATTAAACATTATCTATGGTAATACTGGTGGACGGGCAGCCCATGTGAGACTCCCCAGCCGAGTTTCCATGTGCCGGAGTAGCATGATGGATAATATAATTATGTTTGGGAGACAATGGGAGCCCTGCGGTATTGTTATTAATGTTCTCTGTTAATAGCGACGCCCCCTACATGAATAGGCATGTCGGCGGTGATGCTTCCTGTGTGTGTGTGAGAGAGAGAGAGAGAACATATTGTTGGTGTGAGAGGTATCTTTTAAAATGGTGTTTGTCATTATCAAAAGAACATGCATGAATGTGTGTGTGTGTGTGTGTGTGTGTGTGTGTGTGTGTGTGTGTGTGTGTCAGAGTGTGCATATAAGTGGTAGTGTGAATGGTTTCTACCACTATACAAAACGAATATTGGCTTTTATTGTTGTTGAGTACCACTTCAGATTTTTCTGACATTTTATTAACATTTTTGGACACTTTCTGGAGAAAACCATGTCTCTTTTAAATTGTTAATTTTGAAAGGTTTAGGTAAAGTGAGTTACAAAAGCTTATCCCTGTTGGATTATTTCAAAGATGCATTTTCACAAACCTTAAATGGGTACACCAAGTGCTAGACAAGAAGTCTAGCACTTGCATAACGCTTAAGGACTTCTAAAAAAATAGAAAGAATAATCATAGTCAATATTGGTTGAGGCTGAAATATACTGTATCCCATATTTTGGTCACTATATGTCAATCAAGGTCCTCATACACTAGAACACACACTTCCCATAATGCAACTTGAATATGCAATTATCTTTTCATGCAAGAATTAAACCAATCATTCACTAAGAGATAGGACCATAGCAGACTGGTGCTTCATTTATAAGGAGTGGACATTTGTTAGTATAAAGGGCGTAGAGGCGTGGAGGCGTGGAGGCGTGTGGCGCAGTGGGATGTGCGTAGGTGTTCGGATCGGGGGTCACAGGTTCAAACCCCACTGCAGTCAACATGTCGTTGTGTCCCTGGGCAAGACACTTCACCCCAAATTGCTCCTGTGGGGATTGCCCACAGTACTGAGTATGTAAGTCGCTTTGGATAAAAGCGTCTAACAAGTAACATGCAATGTAATTTAATAAAAATAAAATGCTCTTTTATTGGCATTGATGAAGCGAATCCAGAACTGAAAGCGTTGACATTATTTTATTTTTTTATTTTGTGGCTGCATTTGTATAACTCTATTCTTGTGTTTTTTTACATTGCGTGTATACTATAATGTTGCAATTCTGTGCTGAAGGTGCAGCATCCTTGAAAGACTGACTTGTTGTTTGTGTCTTGTATTCATTGGATACAAGACACAAAGTAAAGTGTGCTATCTCATCAGTTCTGTAAAACACGTTGATGAAGGCCCTGTGCTGAAACATGTTGGTTAAATGTTCTGAAGATCACACGTTTTTGGTTCAGGTGTGGTTTTTTGGGTACTTGAACACCTAATTGGCTGTTGAACAAGTCACCACACGTTCTTTCTACAAGGTATAACATTTTACTAAGCTAAATGTGTAATTTCATTAATCTGCTCATGAAGATTTATTACTTTTTATATGTGTGTATGTTTTGGTTTGGTTTTATCAGCAGTTCTAAAGTTAACAACCCTTCAAAAGTGTTCTTTAGCAGCAATTTTGCATGTGTTCTTACTTGCTATGCTGACATTAACATATATAAAATTATGCCTCCTGTTGCAATCCTGGGATAAACCCGACCTCAAACCCACGTGTTTCTCCATGTGCGTTAGGGCTTGTCCGTCTGAACACTCCCTGGACAACTGGAAGGAACTAAACAGGGAATCTGTATGAGTCATAAGGGTGTGTGTGTGTGTGTGTGTGTGTGTGTGTGTGTGTGTGTGTGTGTGTGTGTGTGTGTGTGTGTGTGTGTGTTCCCATCCATTCATCACAATAACACAGACCTCACAGGCCAGCGGCACCGAGCCCAAACCCCTCCATCCTGATGACAAGCAGTGTTTACATAGTGATGGTTACTCACGGAAAGACTAGCATGCATTGAAGTTTGAACTATGTTTTACACTCAGCGGCAGTAAGAGCTGCGACTCACAGCGGAGGAGCTGGCGGCCACAGTTAATCTCATGATCTACTATCGAGTCTTAGTCCTATCATCATTCTCACTGCAAGTGCAGAGAAAAGAGACATCTGGCTGCTGTGGAGTTGACAGAGAAAATTTTAAACTGAAACAGTTTTAAAAGTGTGTGAAAATAAGTGAGACCATTTGATTTTGAGCTGTAGGAGAAAACTAAAAGCCGATGGCAAGATGAAGTAACTTTAAAGAACCTCATTACCCATTATTCATTTTAATTGAGACACAAATGTATAACTTTCTGAATGATTTCCCTTTGAATATAAAGGGGGAAAGGCACGTTTATTTATATGGCACCTTTCAACACAAGACAATGCAAAGTGCTTTGCAAAAATGAAATAGAAGCATTAAGATATAGTGCAGATATCATATAACTTGGTGATATAAACCCAACATATCTGCATGGCTAGTGACCGCTACAGTTATGCAAAAAATATATTTAGTTGTATTGTAATGTGGGTGACTTGCCAATTACTAAAGTATCTCTACTCCTCTAAAATGAGGGACAGCATTACATTAACCCTAACCATAACCCTAGGAAATACCAACAAAAGAAGTTAAAAAATACAATAAGACAAGTATACATTTCAAGAATAAAAAGGTTACAGTGCAGGATCAGAAAACTTAGAATAGTAAGAAAAGTGATTTGAATAGTTATTTGATTCAACAAAAGGCAGCGGTAAAAAGAAAAGTAATCACTCTTGATTTAAAAGAGGTAAGAGTTGCAGCGGACCTGCAGTCATTTGGGGGATTTCTTCCAGATATTTTGAGCATAATAACTGAACGCTGCTCCTCAATGTTTAGTTCGGACTCTGTTGACTGAAGTTAACTATAGAACCACATTAAGGATTGCTTAAGGTTTGCAAAATTGCACATGGAAGTCTGTAAACGGCCATCTGGCTGAATCTGAACACCTTTTACTCTCTCACACAATGAGCAAGCTATTATCTGACATATCTACTATATAAGACATTATTATCCAGCCACAGCTTCTGTTCAGTCAGCTCTGTAATGCTTTTGTTTTGGCATATAAGGCTAAGCTGTTGGCTTGACACCAACCAACCTTGTCCAAACACAGTAAAGAGATATGCTTAGTATTTTCCAAAACGTTTGACCTTCAATTCATGATACATTATGCTCTTCTCTAGACCTCAAATCAGTCCCAAATGATTGAGGCTAATAGGTGAGAATATATTTTCTCTGTTAACCTCCAGTGTAGATCTGATGTCTTATTGGAAGAACACTTTTTCAATAAATCCTAATGAAAGAACCTGAGTGATCTAATAATTCAGAGACGCTTGGATATCTTTCCCTTCACTGTGAGAGAACATTAGGTACAGAACATATTGATCTGATATTATTACTTCTCATTACGGAGCCTATTTTACCCCAGGACCTGAAACAAGACATGAGAGAGAGAAAAGACAGAATCATGCTGTCATTTCAAGTCATGTAATTGTCACAGTTAAACGACTCGGGCAGCTGGGGCACCTTGAAATCGAGGGTCAGGACTTTAATGCTTCGCAGTCAGAAGAAAGAGACAATCTCCCTCAGAGTTCATGGAGGGCGTAATAAAGGAAATTATACTAATAACTGGCGGGGGGATATGCATTGTGGGTTATGTAATTGTTCTCTATATCAATCAATAAAGTCTTGGCCTGGGAAATGAGCCCAGCATTAAGTCAGGGAGTTTGTTCCTTGGCACCTGCTGTGAGCGCTGAAATGAAAAGCAGCATGAAGTGAAGGGAGGAAAGAGAGGACCAGCAGCAGTGAGAGGGTCTGTGAGTTTAATACGCTGACTGACAGGACTGCAGTGTGTGCAATGCATGTTGGGAGGGGGGCAGTCAGAATAGATTGTCATATTTCTCCAATATGTGTTGCTCACCACAGGCGGTCAAAAAAGAAGAGAATACACAATAAAAGGTCCGGTTTTATTACCAGAGATGTAGGAATTCATATGTGCACTTTTTTATTATATACAGATCCCACAGGCCCTGTTATTACTGTATGCTACACATTAGCAGCTGGATACTTTATTAATATACCAAATTGTACTTGAGAAATATAATCCCAAAGGTTGCTAAATGGGAAGTCAGCAAATCAGTAAATGACTCCAGAGATGGAAAATACTCGTGTCAAATGAAAACAGAAACGTCCTATTTGGTGTTTGCTTTGTGGCATGTATGATTTAATTTGTATGTGATCATGTTGTAGCATGTGGAAAAGGTATGAAATACAACAATGGGAAGACAGGAGTTGGATACTTAGGAGCAGTAAAATAAAGCATAACTGCAGCTTTTTCACTCCATTAAATGTCTGCTCTCTCCGGTTCATGGAGGTCTTTAGGTTTATTGTTTCCCTTTGAAAATGTCTTTATTGTCCTCTATCTATTTTATTGTTTCGATGTTATTGTTCTCCATCTAAATATCTTTTTTCTGTGACATGTTCATTAGTCTCCCATTGTTTCACTGCTTGTATTTCTGCTCTCGTGGTGTTGGTCGCCACACAGAAACCGATGTTTTGAAGTTCATGGATTGCACTAAGCAGAATAATAACTGGGTAGTTAGTATTACAATAATAGCCTCAATTCTGCCAACATTTGGTTTCAGATGGACGTTTTGTTGCTAGTAGCAACAGCTGCTGTCACAACTCAGCCGTTGCATTGTTCAAATATACATCAGTACACTTATGCACTCGTCAAATGTGGAGCTTTATCTATGTTTTCTTTCGTGGATATGTTATTTACTTGTTCATTGAGATTCTGAGATCTTCCAAGTTAGGGTTAAGGTTGGGTTGTGAGTTGTTTACAATGACCTAAAGACCTGTGGATGGGTGTGTTTGTGTGTATTAAGTCGGGCGTTTGTATGATTGTTTATGTAGTTGAATGCACCAGTGTCTAAATGTGTGTTGTGCTGTATCTGTAGTCCGAGTATGATTGTCTGTAGTACCAGATGTGTGTTGTGGGAGTGTCGTAAGAACTGGGAAGTTCTTGAGGAGGTTCTTGTTGATGGTTCTGATGTTACTCTGTTGGTTGGTTGTTGATATGTTATGTGTGTGTTTACTGAGATTCTGAGGTTTTCCAAGCTAGGGTTAGGGTTAGGGTTAGGGTTAGCCACTATACTAGCTCTGATTTGCTGCAATTAACATTCTAGGTAATAGTTACTGAAAGTGTGTGATGTAATGTATGTGATCATTGGCTGTGGTATGTATTTGAATCTGTACTTTATTGTCTGCTCATTTATGTAGTATTTTTCACAACTGCTACCTGCAAAAAGTATATTTATGTCTTTAAACATTCATTCAAGTGTGTTTAGCTAGCTGCTCGCTAAAATATATAAAAAAGGCAAACAGTACCTGGTAAACTGAATTTACGTTTCTCTTTACATTTTCTGTTTTCACATGAATTACCGCTACGCTGCAGTTTCTTTCAAAGTCAATATTTTCAAAGTCAGGAGTTACCAATTTCACTTCTTCTTCCTTGGAGGTTAATGTAATGTGCATTGCTCTGCTCCTACTTATGATATTAAATGCTATGCAAACCTACACAGATCTTTTCAATGAGGCTGGTTGAGTGGACCTCTGATTAGGATAAAAGGTAACCCAAACTATGAGTGTGAACATCAAACATAAAACCAATCAAAATGATTATTTGTCCTAGATACGGGAAACATATAAGGAAGAGTAAAAATCAAAACAGGACAAATATGACCATCAAGAGTGGGAAAATCAACATGTGGGGGATTGTGGGTCCAAATATAGTTTTTGTGTTTTTTAACCTGTCTGCTTGATTGAAAAGGTTCTCTGCCAATCACACTCAGCCATGACAGCTAATGCTTTGCGGCTCCTTCTACACTCTGTTGAAACAGAAAAACCTTGAGGGTTGTTGCTTTAATAACTGACAAAAAGTGGCAACATGCACTACACCAAAACTCAAGAATTCAAAATACCCCTCAGAAACATGCCTGGGATGTCAAATGCTACGTCCATTTTTTTTAAAAATAAATTGAATTGAGTAGCAGCAGCTGTTTGCTAGGATTTAATGTGTAACCTTTAGGTCACAGTGCAGTCTCAACTCATAACCTCAAGGCCAACTGGTCTTCGACTAACATTGAAAAACTTCACGGAGAAAGGTTGAAAAGGTCAGAGCAGAGAGGCCCGGTCAGAATGATTGTCAGAAGTTTGCGGGGAGAAATCTTTCTTCATAGGTCAATGAAGTGTTTCTTTTAAAGGTCACAAATGTATGTCTTTCCTCCGTTCGTTCCTTCAAAGCCCCGACTCCCCTTTTCTGATCTCTGTGACACATAAAGCAGCGATAAAAGTTTTAAGCATCAAGTTTAAACTTCATGCCGGCTGGAGTCTTTGAGAGGCGAGTGCAGATACGAGCTTCAGTGGAACGAGCCACAATGCCACCATTACACAAACGGTAATAATCTCTCCATCAAATAAAAAGGAGGGGGGGATCTAATAAGCATATTAACGATGAGAGAAGAGTGAATTTTAATCACAGATAAGGATTTTATCTGCCTTTTGTGGGCATAAATCTATTCCACACTTTAGCCTGTCTGGAAGATATTAGAAACTAGATTGAGCTTGTATGTGAGAAGGAAAAAAAAATCACATTTCACGCTAACGGGGAGCAAAATACAAATTCAATCTGCTCTGAATAATGAAATGAATGATAAGATTTTAATAAAATGTGTCCTTTGATTCCTGCAGTTTTTTTATTTGTATATCACTCCCCCACCTTTACCATACAAAGAAGGCCCTAAGAGTCAACTCTGTAATTAAGACACATTAACACATAACACCCTAACAGACTGGCTCAATTACCACAACGGCTATTAAATTATATTGCAGCGAGGCAGTGGAAACCGTGGTGTTCGCTATGGAAACTGCTATCTGCTTATTTCCATCTCCTTTATGAACTTATAAAAGAGTCAAAGAGAAAGAAGGACACATATTTTCATAGGTGTTTGAGGCGCTGTGAACTTGTTAACATTGTTTTTACATGACGTCTGTCAGGGTTGACTCAAATAAAGATTTATTTGAAGTATAGAGTCAAGTTTATTTAGTGAATTTAAAGGAATGAATAAAGCGAAAACAGCCTCTGGTCCAAAGACATATTGTCAGCTGATTCACACAAAGACGACACAACATCACATCCAGTGAAGGACGTGCAACATAAAGCATGCTATTCAAATCCGTTATGTATAATACAAGCATTCAGCCTCCTGTGTGTGTTCAGGCTTCAGAGCTAGACATTTCAGCTATGAAGGGATAAAATTTGGTCCAATGGAACTATTTAATGTGAATATGCAATTATAATGAAATGTATATGGCAGACATTTTCCTTGGAACATTCCCACTGCTGTATTTTGGGTTTGAAGCATATTAGAGAAACCTCAGGCATGGTGTCCACACAGGAGAGAGTGTACACATGTTAAAGTCATAGCTGCTCATCTAGAGCCTAAAGTGATCTTTCTGCTGTGCTGTGGCGCCCCCTGCTGGATGAGAATAATTTTGGGATCCACAACAGTAGTTCCAACCCACAGATTTTGGCTTTTGACCTCCAAAAAAGCAACACTTTTTTTGCGAACCAGAACACGTGCTGGTCTCATTAAACAAACTCAAAGCGGCTCTAAATTACCTTGAAGCAGAACACTGTGTCTGTAAATGCTTTGGCTAAATTGTTGTATGAATGTGTTGTGATTGTGTGTTTTAAAATTGTCTGTAACTGTGCCGTTACCATTCTTGAGCCAGGACTCTCTTGAAAAGGAGATTTTTTTTTAACTCAATGAGACCTATCCTGGTTAAATAAAGGTAAACAAATAATAATAATAAATAAAACAGGTGATTTTCCCTCTATTACATTATAAAGAATCAAAAAAAGCAAACGTATAGGTAATTCACAAGGAAAAAGTGGTGCAGTCCTTATTCTTTGATATTAATAATGTTATCAGGTATGATTTTAGTACCTCATTGTTCTCCTGACAACTGAAGAATAGGTACCCAATTTCCCAAAAGCTATCAGACTATTATAAAATATGTGTTCTGTCATAAAGCAACAATCTGAATCAGATACCTTTATTTGTCCCACAGAGGGGACATTTACATCGTTACAGCAAAAGAGAAGATGGAGACAAAAAAAAGAAAACACTATTAGATTAAAGGGCAAGCACAAAAAATATAAAATTAGAAAATGTAAAAGTTATTCAAATGTAAAAGTTACATTCGTAGTAAGTAGATTCAAAGCAATATGTCTTATCCATAGTCGCTCGAGACAACCCATAGCATTCTTATTTTTCGATGAATTTGTCTTTTCAAAGACTTAATGAAACTGCTTTTGAGAAGACCCTATAGAACATTTTCAAAATGTCCCTCATGCGAGGAATGACGATGGAAAAACGTGGTTTAATCCATTTACTGTTATTGTTTTTTGTACTGGCTATACTATTAATTGTATGTATTGTGATTTACTATTAATTGACCTGTGAAACCAAATGCAATATGTTTCCTTTCCTCCCAAAACATGACTAATCAACTCTATCTCCTTCTTCCAAAAACAACTTTGTAATTTGACACATTTTCACAATACTGAGAAGTTGTAAGGCTTTTCAAACATGTATTGTAAACACCTTCTGTAACTGTATGCAGTGTTAAAGGCTAACAATATTATATATATTT
Source organism: Dissostichus eleginoides (assembly GCA_031216635.1). NCBI lineage: Eukaryota > Metazoa > Chordata > Actinopteri > Perciformes > Nototheniidae > Dissostichus > Dissostichus eleginoides. Next base: position 6,074,229 of record CM062276.1, read on the forward strand.
AGGGATTACCAATCACATTACCACCCAATGGCCATGAGAGGGCAGCAGTAAACCATAATATGATGGTATTTTTTGTATCCTATACTAAGCACATAAAGTATAGGCTCAGAAAATACTGTGCCAATCCCAATGATATCCGTCGTTTTTGGGACTAAAAACTTGAATCAATTCAGACTGATCATTTTTACTTTTACAACGTCACTGACACTCAACCACTCCATAGAAAGTGCTCTTAAGTGTCTCTTTTGTTCCTGTACTAAGACCCCATTTACACGGGAACGTTTGCGTTTACGCACCGTATGCTTTTTTCAAAAAAGTCTTCCGTTCACACGCATTCGGCTCAATTAACGTGTCCGTTCACACGAGACCGCTGGAAACGCTGGAAACGCTGGAGTACATATGCCGGGCCTGTAATTGGCGCTGCTGCCACCACAAAATACACCAAAAGCAGCGAAGAAGACCCCGGAGCATGGTTGCCATGGTTGCCCTTCTGTTTATTCTCCGCGGTGGACGGCGTGTTCTCCTGCTGTAAATCTCTCTGGTAGTCCACCAGCAGATGAGAAACACCCACCTCTCCGCCTCTTCCAAGGGACGAGAGAACCATGCGGCAGAGTTTCCGTTAACATTTTTTTTCGCCGGTCAACATGTCCGTTAAAGTTTAAATCTTCTGTACAAAATTTGAAAAGTGCCGGTCAGAGGTCTTCTTTGTTATTTATTGAGTTTTAAAACAAATTGATATCGACTCTAATAATAATAAACGGAGCCTCTCTTTTCCTCCCCCTCTCCTGACAGCCCAGCAGCTGATCTCTGAGCAGGAGACGTGGGGAGAGGAAGACGTGGGGAGAGGGAGGCGGGGCTATTTCATCGTTATCAGAAAATGATCGTATAGAGGCGTACACACGGAGCCGTTTTCCCCCCAGAGCATTCCGTTTGCAGATCTATCCATCTTGGGACCCGTTATCGAATTGCGGGGTCCGTTTCTATCGTTTTGTTACGGCCTCGTGTAAACGAAAGGGCTATACGCAAGAGAAACTATGCGGATACAACCCGTATCGTCCTCGTGTAAACGGGGTCTTAGACTCTACAAGACCTTATTTTCAGTTTCACAAATGTAAGAATCTTAAATCACATAAATGGAAACCCCTCCAAGTTATTCACAGGCCTCACATTAACTTATCACATCCTGTTTCCTGAAAACAGTCAACGTGACCCCACACAGGTCATCTCAGCCCATTGTCCTGAAAAAGAGAGTTCATATTCAACCCAATAATAAATCACTTCATTGTTGTTGTGTGTTCTTCATCAGCAGACACTGTGTGTCTCTGTCTTCTGGCTCTCATTCCTTCCATCTGTCGGGTCAAACTGTTAAATCACTCGTAGATGGACTTTAACTAATAAACTGTAAGAACATCTGACTAAAGTGCAACAAAACAGCTAAATATCCCTGACTCAGGTTTGAGATACATCTGCGTTTACAATTTGATCTGCATCCAAATTGTTTTATTAATGGGTTTGTGTGTTTTGGTTAACAACACAAAATGACATCTGCTTTTCTAGAAACGGCCCCTGAATACGTTTCCTGTGTCACAATAGAAGCGGCATTTCCGTACATTTGGACAAAACCACTCAGTTAGACCTGCCAACAATAATATATCATTCATATGCATCTACTTCACTGATGATGTTTTAATGAACAAACATTTTCTAATATCCTCCCAACTCTTGGTGAATGTTTTAATGTTTTAATGTTAAAGTTGGAGCGATTTAGAGACTTTGGTTAAACAATGAGAATATCTAAAACAGTTTGAGTTATAGTTAGAAGTATAGTTTATGAAGTATTTTAGTTAGAACTCTTAAGTAATGCAATCATGTTTTGATAATGAGCAACTTTTTGTGATTGATTGATTGAGTCATGCTCCACTGATAGTTAGCTAATCACGCTAAAGCCGGCTAGCATGTTAGTTCAACACAGTCTCACGGCATTTCTTGTTATAGTCACGGAATTAATCTATTGATTCGTGTTCACCAACACGATTTCGCCATTTTTCTCGTGTCACACAGAACGATTTTAAAAGCAATGTAAATAATAACAAACTGATTTTAAAAAATACGGATTTCAGTATTCTGACACAGATCGATTTTAGAAGCAATGTATTTCTATTGGTAGTATGTTTCGTGCCTGCACCAAATAATAACAAATTAGAAGGAAAAAAGATGACAAAAAATACAGATTTCAGTATTCTGAGGCTCTGAGCCCCATTTCTTTTCCTCGTGGACGGCAAAAAAACTCCGACATTATACAATTTAAAATAAAAGGGATAGGGTTAGGGTAAGATATTGAGTAAGAAAATGTTTTTATGAACCACACAGCTTCTGGTCTTCCAAGACCCGACCGGACAAAAAGACGTGGTGCAGGCACGAAACATACTACCAATAGAAATACATTGCTTTTAAAATCGTTCTGTGTGACACGAAAGAAATGTGAAAATCGTGTTGGTGAAAAAATGGTGTCAGGCACAATCATATAACGTCAGGTTGCTTCAAAGAATATTAGCCACTTCCTTCAGAGTTTCAGTACTTTAGGAGCCATCAGAGAAAGCAAAAAATAGGTCAAAAACATCCAATTTATAAGCAAGTATTTCTTTACAGTAACTGACGGAAAAAAACAACATGCACTTTGATTTAGCTTGTAATAAATCAGGAATAAATATGCAAAACAATTGATAATGAAGCACCTGTATAGTATCTGTACAAGTTTACAGACTCTCTCTACCACACACACACACACACACACACACACACACACACACACACACACATCGTTTTCATTGCACTTAAACATAACCTGCACATGATGGTACTGACATTAATGCATCATGACGTCAAACTAACGAGGCAGCGTCATCAATCATTTCGACTGAGAAGTGTCAACAAACTTCTCCAGCTTCTTGGACATCATTTTGGAAAAAGAAAGAGTAGTAAAGTTTGTTGAGGGAATATGGAATCATCATCACATTGTCAACATTTCCATCCAGCACAGATACTACTGCGGGGGCTCAGGCCACGACTGTGAAAGCGTGTGTGTGTGTGTGTGTGTGTTGTGTGTGTGTGTGTGTGTGTGTTGTGTGTGTGTGTGTGTGTGCATGTGTGCGTGTGTGTGTGTGTGTGTGTGTGCATGTGTGCGTGTGTGTGTGTGTGTGTGTGTGTGTGTGTGTGTGCATGTGTGCGTGTGTGTGTGTGTGTGTGTGTGTGTGTGTGTGTGTGTGTGTGTTGGGAGACAGAGAGAGGGAAAATAAATAAAAACAAAGTAGAGAAATATGTTACGTAAATGGCCGGCAGAAACATAAATCAAAACATAAATTAAGTAGGAACTTCCTAAAAAGAAGTTAAGAAAGAGGACACAGAGAAAAAAACCACAGAAGAAGAAAGCCTGGAGGCCTCGTGTTGTATCTGTCAGCTTCTGTTTGAAAGGTGGCTTGGCTCGGTTAAATGACTCTAATTTACGAGGCCGGGGTCTCAGGTGGGCTTTATGTTAACAATTGTCTGGCATACGGCTGTCTGGCCTGGGTGCCAGCCAAACGCTATTCATCACACACACACTCACACACACACACTCACACACACACACTCTCTCCTCCAGCAGACCTCCTCACTGTGAATCCAGCAGACGCTAAAGACATCCAGGAGCAGCTCTCTCTCTGTGTGTAAGTGTGTGTGTGTGTGTGTGTGTGTGTGTGTATGTGTGTGTGTGTGTGTGTGTTTGTGTGTGTGTGTGTGTGTGTGTGTATGTGTGTGTGTTTCTGTGTGTGTGTGTGTGTGTGTGTGTGTGTGTGTGTGTGTGTGTGTGTGTCTCAATAAACTTCTGTCCCGTTCTGTATTCTTAACCCGACTACACTAGGTTTCTTATTAATATGCGATAAATCTTGGCTTTCTTAGTCACGTAGAAGAACAATATATTTTACAAGTATATATATATATATACTTGTAAAATTACAATTGAACATTAAACTCAATGTATGCATGTTATGTTTTTCCAGGAAGGTGGACATTTTGTGTAGCTTTTTAAAACTACTTTTGTCAATGTAACCACTCCAACACTGAGATTATGGGGTTTTTCACAAGACAAAAAGGAAAACAACATTAAAAGACAGGCAGTCAGGTCTTGAACAGTTATCTAAATGTTCGTAAACAAATTTCTTGGAAGAAAAAAATTCAAAACAAATGCATCTGAAAGTTTAGGCTGTAAATCCATGCATTCACAACTATTTAAAAGCCCACTTGTTTAACCCTCCTGTTGTCTTCGGGTCAAATCTGACCGATTTACTACTTTCATCAATCTTAACTTATTTGTTTTACGTTCGATTGCATTAAGGCTTCATGATATCCTTCACAGTAGACAATTGAACATATAAAATTGCTGATCACCACTTTCATTGAATTTTGGATGATTTATGGCGCATTTCCACCATGGCGCGGAGCGCGGTTTAAGCGTGCCGTGTCGTGCCGGGCCCGTTTTTGGTTGCGTTTCCACTAGGCCTAGTTCCGGCCCGGGGCTACTTTTTCACCTTTTTTCTGGCCCAACAAAATCGTGGTTCTATCGGGGCCAACAAGCGGGCTGAATATGCTAAACTAGTGAGAGAATCGCTGGCAAGGGGGCTACAACTACAACAAGATGAACATATTTGACCGTGATTTAATTGTAATACACGTTTCAAAATGATGCCGAAGTAACAACATACTGATACCGGTTAGTAAAAACCATGAATTAATGCTTTGACAAGTCTGCAGACAGACGGCAGGCGAACAACCTTTTAAAATGCGTGTTTTCTGAATGGAGATCGGCTAAGCTAACGCACTATATGCTCCGACCGTCCACACTCACAACAACGGCCTATACCAACATAAATAAACCAGCGACTGTATTCGCCATGACACAGACACTCTGTGGTTTGTACTTGTTTAACTTTTGTCTAGTTTCTGAACAGATATGAGGAGCTGTGAGCTCTGAGGGCTAACAGCTAACGGCTGATGTTGTTTTTCTGAAGATGACGTCACGGCTCCGCCTACACTGCGTTACTATAGATACTACCCCAGTTCCTAAACTATAATGGAAGCGCAGCATTAAAGTGAGCCGGGCCTAACAAGGCCTAACAAGGCCTAACAAAACCGTACTAAGTCGAGTGAGGCCTGCGGTGGAAATGAGCCATTAGTCAACTTTGTAACACCCATGGTGTTCCCGGTCAAAAATGACCGCCATAAAGAAAAGGAATTAGTAACCATCCGGATCAGATAAAACACACACACACACACACACACACACACACACACACACACACACACACACACACACATACTCTAAATGTGTTCCCCCCCTTATGTGCCCAATCCCCCCATGTGAATCACACCTGGCACACACAAACACACACACACACACACACACGCATACACACACACACAACACACACACACACACACACACACACACACAGAACAATTTGACAGATTTCCCACTCTTATGTGCCCCTCCCCCACATGGATCACACCTGGCACATGCAATACATGTTCAGTGTCTATTCTTTCTATATTTACTGCAGTTTTTCATTTATACCAGTAGTCTGATACAATATGTACAGTTTGAAAGGGTGTTAAATGACATTTGGTGATGATTAATGGTTTTTGTGTTAATGTAATAGCAGTTAAAACAGGACCGGTCAAATTTGACCGCGAACACCAAAGTAAGGGGGGAAAACGAAGACAATAGGAGGGTTAAAGTTAACTGAGGAATAAACAAACTTTGCACAGTGTGCTTTCTGATTTTTACATTCATATAAGTGAGGCGCACAATATTGAGTTGTTTGGTTGTAAAAGTGTGTCTAGAATACCTTGCACGTAACCTAAAAACTATCAACGTAAAATCTTCTCCTTGTCTTCGCATACAGATTTTAATTTTTGCAAGTGTTTCTGTGTGTAAATCTGAACAGCTCCCACTCTGCAGACAGAAGTGTTGACACAGCAGTGAGAGGTCGGTCAGAGGCTGGGACATACATCACATCACTGCTGGCTTTCTGTCCAATGAAGAGCCCTCCTGTATTTCATAATAACCATGCATCTCTAAAATGCTGAAGATAATCTAAACTCCAAAGAGATTTCAGTACATTTCATTTAACTGTCACTTTATCCAAAGCAACTAACACAAAGTCAACCATCAAGATACAAACTCAAAGAAGCTAGAATCCTGAAAGTCCATTAGCTTTCAGTCAGCCAAACCACTAAGCTAACCCTTACTAAGTGCTACGTTCAGAAGAGATTTGTTTATCATTGAAAACAGGTGGGTTTTCAGTATGCTACGAAAGGTTGTTTTGCCTGATCTAAATAGAGTATACATCAGGGGTGGCCAACCCGCAGCTCTCGAGCTGCATGCGGCTCTTTGCCCAGTTTCATGCAGCTCTTCAGTTCATATCGAATTTTATATGTGTGAGTGTGGGGGAGAGACACGGACTCCTGACAGTTAAACCTGATATTTAGTAGGTCTGTCAAGTATTGAATGCTGATAATTCTGACGTAATTTGGCCGGTCAAAGTTGTTTGGTCTCGGATAAAATCGCTCCGTTACTTTCGTCCCGTGTTACTTTCGTCCCGTGTTACTTTCGTCCCGTGTTACTTTCGTCCCGGCTACGTGTGTATGTGTGGTGTCAGGTGTCAGTATGAGAGGATGACGGCGCGTCTAATTTTGATGTGGCCCAAGAGCCAATCACAATAATACCTGCGATGCAGTGAACCAATCACCTTTGAGGGGGGGAAAACCTATCGTTGATTAAACACTATCTGACCATGACCTGAGTTTGATCCTAAAATGGCAGGGAAGAAATGCACAGCCAAGCGAAAATATGAAGACGAACATAGGACGTTTTTAGCAATTGCAAGCCATTTTGCCTTATATGCCAGACAGCATTAACCCATTTCAAGGCTTCAAATCTTCAGCCATTTCACCTCACTCCATGCTAACATCGACCAGGACTTCCCAAAAGGTATACGGAACTTCGCAAGCAGAAGATAAACACCTTGAAAAGTCAGGCAGAAAAGCAGACACAGCTTTTCAAAAAAATAACGAAGCACTTTTAAAGTAAGATAAAAAAGTAAGATAAAAAACCTTTTCAATTGTGTTTACTGAGAGTTTGTGTGTGAGTGCACACAATGTTCATTGTTATGTTGTTATGTTGTTATGTTAACTGGCCTCTGAATACTGGTAGGAGAGGTTTAATTCAATTTCTGTCAATATTATGGTGTGTGACATTTACAATAAATCTGTCTGAGCAGAGCCATGTGTGTCTCTCTGTGTGGGGAGGGTCTTTGAGTGTCTTTGAGTGGGTGTGTGCATGTGTAAAATTTTAGATTTTCATTTTATCTGTTTGAGAGAGAGAGGGGAGGAAGAAAGTGAAGGAGCACAGAGAAAGGCTGAGAACAAAAGAGAGAAGGAGGGGGGGTGCACGCGCATCTGTGACTGTGTGTTTGATGTGGCTCTTTGCAGTAACATAGTAAAATGTTTGGCTCTTAACCTCTGACTGGTTGGCCACCCCTGGTATACATGAATGGTTATCTTCAATTAAGAAATACTTATTTGCTTGATAAGTGCCGCAAATTATCATTGGATGCTTCCAGGTTTTCTTTTCTGTCTTCAGCTCTTTTTGTGACCCTACAAATAACCCTTTTGATGATATATAGAGCAAGAGCTGGCTCTAGAGACTGCATTTGTGGTTTTTTCTAAGCACCAAAGATCTGTTTCCAGATTATAAACTAGTACTGGAGGTTGTCCAAAAATGGAGGAGAGTAGAAGGATACCCATGGGTGATTTGTGTGGTTGGTGTTGAACTGATAAAGGTCCTCAGTATATTCAAGTTGTGGTTTATATCCATCTACTCCTAAGGTCTGGTTGTTAATTAAAGTATTACTGCAATGGCCAAAAGGTCACAAAGCAGCCACTGGAGCTCTGGTTGAGACGAGACAACTGCTACTTTTGGTCAATAGGTCAATAGAGATGTCACTGATAAAGTACCAGTTGAAGTATGGGTTCAAGGTCACTGGATGAGTTCAGAAAGATGGGTTACAGCTGGGAATGGAAATGGAGAATTCCAATAAAACCCTCATAAATGTACACAGCACGCGATATAACCTCAGCATTTAAGCCATCTTTGAACAATAGGAGCAGTGAGCAGCTATTATTCAGCCGCCTGGCAGTCAGAAGGTGAACTGGGACCTCTCAAAGTACCAGTCCACACTCCTTGCTCGGTCTATTCTGGGACTTGAACCAGCAACCCTCAAGCAAAGACCCTACAGACTGAGCTACTGCTATCAGAAAGTGAGTGGGATTTCAATGGTCAGTGTTGAGAACTGAGAACTTTGTGGTGTGTTATATAATCAAATCAAGTTTTATTTATATAGCACATTTAAAAACGATTTTTGGTCGAGCCAAAGTGCTGTACTTGTAATAAAAACACTTTACTACAATCACAATAAAAGACAATATGGTTTTTGTGCATGGACACATGTCACAGTAGAGACACTACATACAAATATGAACCTGAAAATGAGCACAATAATGTCTTCTTCAGGGCAAAGAATATTTAACTTTGAATAAATCCAAATATTCTTACATGAATGGCTTAATAATACCTGAAAAGACGTACAGTACACTCTTATGGACGTAATCGAAGTGTCGGATTAAAGCCAAAATATTAGGCTTGCTTTTGCATTTATTAATGATGTCCCTGTGAAGCCTGACACATCAAATAATAGTCAGAAAATTCTATGTATTGAGGTGTTTATTGCACCTTTTAACAAAATACAACAACAAAATATTTGGTAATTATTTACATATATGATTTTTTTTTGTATCATCTTTGATACGTCAGGCATTATAAATGTATTGAACAAAACAAGGTCTCCTTTTGAAACAAAAACAAATATTGATTATTACATTTCGAAGATTTTGAACATGTCACAACCCGAACCAACAGGCTATATAAATACAGAGCTTGTATTTGCCATTTAAAAGTACATGCAAACACAAATTGTTCTATTGAATGCATCAAATCAAGGCAACTGAAGAAAAGTTTTGAAAATGTGAACTTCTGTTGAGGAATGTATTGTCCGGGTTATTTATCTTGATTACTATGAGAAAAACCAAATGAGGCAAATTTGATACATGTATATGCAAACATCTGCCCTGTTGTATTCTCTGATACCTACCATACATACCGAAACCTAAAAATATAAATATCAATGGTCATGCTTTTGATATGTCAATGCCATGGTGGCCTATGCTTTGACAACAGGTTTATTAAAAGGGTCATTCCTAGCATTCGGTGCCATTTAGGTCCCCACCACATTATATCATATATTTTGTATGTTAAAGGTCTAATGCTTATTTTTTAAAAGCTTGGTTTTAAATGTTTATACCCTCTACCATAAAACAACAATGTTATTTAGCCAGGATATTCAAAATTCTAAATAATTACTGCGTAGCCAATCAGGCAAATTCTGTCGATATACAAAAATAAATCAAAGAAATACAAACAAATTCTACATTTGTGTCACTGTTGTATAACCCTTTTGCTAATATTCCTCACCAAATTGAAATTGCTGTATTAATTCATTTTTATTGAAAATAAAGTGTGTGTCCCCTGTTTGAATGTGCCCCCTGTTACTCTGATTTGAATCCCTCTGGACACGCCCCTTTACTATTCTACTATTTGTATAACTCAAGAAGAAGAAGGATACATTTTGAGTGGGAAAATCATTTTCAAGAAGCAGAGTGAATGCGTTCTTCCTTCAACGTTTTTTTAACGTTTTTAAAGAACTTAACTGTTGCGGTAAAGCATAACATGTCCACCCTGTTATGCTCATTTTTAGTGGAACTGATCATTTGTTTTACATTTAGAAAATATGGTGAATATATCTATCAAATATATGTTTCTGTTGTCACCAAGTGCTAGCTTGATCATCATCACACATGTAGCAATAGCCAAGTTTAGCATAAAATGTCCACCCTGTTACTATTTTTCACAGTAACAGGGTGGACACACAGTAACTGGGGATGGTAAAAAAAAATGTTTTTAAACATAATATCCTGAGTTTATACTTTAACAACCCATCATTCAGATTAATTAAAAAAACCATGGAAAATTATTTTTTTATTTTTTAATACCCTAGCTGAAATGGCACCGAATGCTAGGAATGACCCAAAACCCATTGTGGTAAAATTGCAATAGAACAAGCATATTCTTTGGATTTCTGCATGGAAAAACAACAAGAAAAAGAAAGAAAAAAAAAGTTTTCCAAACTTGGATCCAACTTGGAACAGCACGGCCACAATTAGGAAGTTATAATTATGTTGACAGTCATATCCTCTAATTGCTAACCAGAAACAACACAACTTGGAAACTTGTGCCAAACATAAGGGAAATTGGTACTTTCCTTGATTTTGTTTAGAATCTCGGTGCACACACACCCTGCCCACTTCACAAAGTGTTTACTCAGCTAACCAACCCTGACTGAAAACCCAACCCGAGCAAAACAACTCCTGCCAGGCTGCAATCTCCAACATCTCCTGTGGTTTCAGCTGCACGGCTAGCTAAGGGCTATCGGGGATTTCTACGCTATAGAAGGCGCAAGAAACGAGTGTGTGCCTGCGAGCGCTTATAATTAGAAAATGTTCAACTCGCTTGCAATTACAACGCCCCTTCGCAGAGTGTTATTAAAGACTCATTTCGCCTGCTTGTGCCCTTGAAATGGCTCCCATGTGGAGTTTGTTTGCCTCATGGCTGGCTTGGACAGCACAGTTTGCTTCTGCCAACAGGAAAAGACTCTCATCGAGATGTTAACCTGAGGATTAGCTTTCTTTAGCTCCAAAGAAAAGAGGTCAGGAAGAGTCCAGAGACTGTCAGAAAGTTACATTATTTCAAGCCAAATATCAATATCTTTTAAAACTCAAATTATATAAATTCAGTCTTTCTCTTCCTTACTTTCCAGACACAACACACAGCTTTATTAGTTGTTTCCATTCTTCAAATCCAGCACAGCCATTGACACAAATCAAACTGAGACTCTTCCTTCAGATGAGTTTGAAACTTTACATTTTACATTTGTTCAGTCCTATACTTTTGTCCCGTGGCTATTTAAAAATAATCCATGTTCAGTAATTATGCACCAAATGATTACAGAGGTTAGAACTTGTCGTTGTCCTGAGGAAAGAGGACAGTTCAGTTGGTTGTCGTCCAAGAAAAGTAAAAATCTTGTCTTTCTATCTGTACTTTGGGATCAAGAGTTTATGGCAAAGATTGTTGTGAAGACACAAGCGATTTTTATTTGACATATTGCACACTCTATCAGCATGATATTGGAGAAATGTGTTCAGAAATTCCACCAAATGTCTACTTTCTCTGTCCTACAGTTTCAATAGAGGTACCCATTACTCCTCCCCTAGTTATTTGTGTATAGAAAATGCCTTTTGTTATAAATAAAGGTTATACAGATACCATTCTTGTATTTTCTGAGTTTACAAGGAACATGTTCTTCGTTCAGTTAGTTTCCACATGTGCATCCCCTACATATCTTCCTCTCATAACCTATTCAATAACATCAGGATAAACACACCGTCCCTTATTACCAAGAAAAACATTTCAATAAACTCTCAAAAGTTAAGTCAAAGGATTGAGAGTTTAGGAGTCTTACATGGATTTAACAATAATTGCATAACATTCAGCAAGAGTCCTGCTCAGGCTCAGACATGTTGGTATAGCGCTCACAGCTCATACTGTACATGTGTATCACACATGTATGGAAGAAAATAGATTTGAAGCCTAAAAAGAAGCGTCAGGTTGTGGTTAGGGGCGTAAATCTTAACCTCTCCAATGCGCTGAATCACTATCACCCCTGCTGATCACTGCCACAAATTGCACCAACTTGATAACCAATCCGTGTTCTGCACCTGGGCCCCTCGCTCATAAACCTGTCACGTCTCAGTCAGCGTTTTGTGAAGCCTCAATCTGACCCAGGGAGCGGCCCGGTGCTCTGACATTTATTCACCCTTGTGCCTGTCAGCGGTCACAGCTTAATCCAGGAAGGTGATAACGGAGCCTCCAGCTCTCGGCCTGTGAAAGGAATCACCATAAAGTGCCTTACCTCTGGGGCCCAGAAAATGCATGGGTACGGATCCTATCATTTCCCCTCCTGTTTAATGTCTTCAGCAGAGCAATCTGTCTTTCATTAACTCACGCACACTTGTTTATTATGGAATAAATCTGGAGTTTAGAAATCAGACAGGATACGATTACCCCCAAAATCGGGCTCCGTTACAGGTGAGGGCACAAGTAATTTCACCGGGTTGTAAACTTTATGATGTGGCATTAGTAGTTAGGATTTCCATTTTCTGATTTCAATTAGGGATAATAACCTGTGTGCAAAATCTTTCACACACAACTTTTCATATTGAATCTACAGTGTCCGCTAGGGGGTGCTGTATGACAATACAACAGCAACTACAAAATGTGCACGCTGTTGTTTTTCTTTCTATTTAGCCTCCTGTACTTGTCTGCATCACTTAGACTAAACTCCTGCTCTTGTTTAAGCGGAAGCCATTATCCCTGGTATGATTCTGATTGGCAGTTAATGCACATTTCCCTCTTGCGGTTGACCAAGCTGACCCCCTCTCTTAAGGGACTCATTACAGTGGATAATAGTCACCAACATGGCTGCCCTCAGTGTTGATGCCTCTCTGTCCCTCAGCAGCAGCAGCAGCATCTGTTTTCTCTCTCCACACCAGTCTGCACAGTCTACCATTGTTTTGTCCCACTGTGGACATTCTCAGTGCATTGGGAAACAGTGAGTCAGTATGGAAGAAGCTGAGGGAAGTGTTGGGGCTCCACTAGTAGACACCCACCTTGTATGTTTTTGGCAGAACATGTTTAACATATCCCTGGATCCATCATTTAACCTCACATTGGAATTTTTTCATCTGGATTGTCTGTGTTTTTTTAAATCTGTACACAGGGATCCTTTTGTTGATCCACCCAAAGTTTATTCAATTGTTTCCCCATTAATTGTGGAGTTTCTTTGAGAGTTTTCCCTTATGCTCTGAGAGCGTCTAAGGACAGAGGGTGTCGTATGACCTTCACACTGTAAAGCCCCATGGGACAAATGTGTAATTAGTGATATTGGGCTTTATAAATAAAATGCCATTGATTGAGTCAGTATGACACAACAAAAGTATAAGTTTGCTCAAACGAAACGAGGGACAAACAAAGACGAGACCACAAAACACAAGGAGTGAAATCCACAGATAAGCAAACATGGACAAAAGACCAGATACGAGGGCACATTGACGGGGACAATGACAACAGACTGACATAGACCACTAGGATAGACAGGCATATATACCATCAGGACTAATCACAAAGACAATTAAGACACAGCTATGAAGACACAAGGGAAGCAGGTGAAAAGAACAAGGCAATCAAACAGGCGGGAAAGCACAGAGACAGGAACACAGGGGGTGAACACTTTCCAAAATGAAACAAAAAACATAAATCAAGATCGTGACATCAGCAGGATTATGAAAACACTGATCGCCCAATTTTCATCAAACTTAGTGAAAAGGGGAAAGGTTGGGCCAAGGAAGAACCCATTAAATATTGGGGCATATTGGCCTAAACCTGTGCTTAAGAAGTGCCTTCTAGTCTATCTTATTGCCCATCTTTCATGAAATCTCTGCACCTTCCTCTTCCTTCACTGGTTCTCAAGATCTTTTCTGAATCTGCAGTGGGCCACTTTGCAATCATGCAGTTCCAAAGCAGTGATTAGAGGAAAATGTACTGAACATATTTACTTCAGTACTGAGAAATATCAGTTATTTAATGACAGTGAACTGCAAAGACCGTACTATAGATAACGTTGGACAGTAGACACAAATGATGGTTCTCTTCATACTAAACTGGATATCACATATGCACCAGAAATCACAATAGAGATGCTAATGTTGCTGACACAGACTTTTGCCCCTAATATAAAAAGGCTTCTAACCCATTTCTCTCCCTGTTCCTGCTTTTTATAACTCCTTCGATCCTCCTTGCTGCTCCGTCTTCATGAGCCAAATTAGTTTATCGAAGCCCCCATGATGTTCAGAAGAGAAATCCCTCTATTTGGCACAGTCACATGCCTCAAGAATCACCTCGAGGAGACAAACCAATCACCTGGAGCCCCAGGACCTGGATGAAACCCACTAGATCAGCAAGGAAAAGCATGCTTGCTTATAACTTATAGGTGCTTTTAGCTGGATTTGGCGTGCTGGGTCCATTATGTTGGGTCTAAAGGGGAATGCAGTTGCTGAATACATACATACTGTTGGGTAAATCTTCCCAATGAAACATGTTAAATGCAGTTTTGGAAGAATGCACCAAAAAGGGATTTGCAGTATCTTGAATCTTGCTATATCCCGAGGGGAAACCGCCTTATTTAAATCTATACATAAATACTATGAGCATGAGTGTGAAGCTTGGTAGCGTAACAAACTGGTTTGGAGACATTACGCTTATAACGTTACGCCTTCAAAATGGTTTGGGGTTATTACATCCAATCAAATTATAAACGCATCTAAAATTGGTATCAGTGTCACAGATGAGATATGCTGCTGTTATCCTCTTTAAAATTAAACCTCGTTTTTTGTCCCCCGTGGGAAGAAGAAGAGATCTTGTTTCTTTTCGAAGGAATTAAAGTAACAGTTAAAGAAAATAAAGCGTTACATTCAGTGTTCAGACAATACAAATACACACACTTCCAGAGTGACATCACTATGTCACACTGGCCCTTCTATTGGCTAGTGCTTCACCACATTGTTCGTGATAGGCTAAGGGGCAGGACATCTCTAAATGGTTGACCAATCACAACAGAGCCGGCCAGCTAACCAATCAGAGCAGACTGGGCTCTGGTTTCAGACAGAGGGTGAAAATAGGTGCTGCAGCACAGGCAGTATGAGAAAAATAAAGAGCTTTTTGAACATTAAAGCATGGAGACATGTCACAGTAGAGACGCTACATACTGATATACACCTGAACATCAGCAGGAGAGGACTCTTTAAAGTAGAGACACTACATACTGATATACACCTGAACATCAGCAGGAGAGGACTCTTTAAAGTAGAGACACTACTGATATACACCTGCACATCAGCAGGAGAGGACTCTTTAAAGTAGAGACACTACATACTGATATACACCTGAACATCAGCAGGAGAGGCCTCTTTAAAGAAGAGACACTACATACCGATATACACCTGAACATCAGCAGGAGAGGACTCTTTAAAGTAGAGACACTACATACTGATATACACCTGAACATCAGCAGGAGAGGACTCTTTAAAGTAGAGACACTACATACTGATATACACCTGAACATCAGCAGGAGAGGACTCTTTAAAGTAGAGACACTACTGATATACACCTGAACATCAGCAGGAGAGGACTCTTTAAAGTAGAGACACTACATACTGATATGCACCTGAACATCAGCAGGAGAGGCCTCTTTAAAGTAGAGACACTACATACTGATATACACCTGAACATCAGCAGGAGAGGACTCTTTAAAATAGAGACACTACATACTGATATACACCTGAACATCAGCAGGAGAGGACTCTTTAAAGTAGAGACACTACATACTGATATACACCTGAACATCAGCAGGAGAGGACTCTTTAAAGTAGAGACACTACATACTATACACCTGAACATCAGCAGGAGAGGACTCTTTAAAGTAGAGACACTACATACTGATATACACCTGAACATCAGCAGGAGAGGACTCTTTAAAGTAGAGACACTACATACTGATATACACCTGAACATCAGCAGGAGAGGACTCTTTAAAGTAGAGACACTACATACTGATATACACCTGAACATCAGCAGGACAGGACTCTTTAAAATAGAGACACTACATACTGATATACACCTGAACATCAGCAGGAGAGGACTCTTTAAAGTAGAGACACTACATACTGATATACACCTGAACATCAGCAGGAGAGGACTCTTTAAAGTAGAGACACTACATACTGATATACACCTGAACATCAGCAGGAGAGGACTCTTTAAAGTAGAGACACTACATACTGATATACACCTGAAAATGAGCAGGAGAGGACTCTTTAAAGTAGAGACACTACATACTGATATACACCTGAAAATGAGCATAATATGGCCCCTTTCAGGAAAACGATGACAGGTGCAGAGAACAAGCACTTGTTGTTTGCTTTGAAAGTCCCCCTCATCATGGCAGGTTCTCCTTGAGTGACAGTTGGAGATCAGGTGAACACCCAATTGTTTCGTTAACCACCTTGTTCCAGAGCGATAAATTATCCATTCAACCCCATTGCATGTATACCCCTTAGTGTTGCTATAACCTGCAATTACAGTCGTCTCACCTTTCCGGTTCTCGGCAGGTTTTAAATATACAATATATAAGCTTCAGTGTACAGTAGGAGCTGAAGTGATCAAACCAATGCTGTTTGTTTTTGTTTGCAAAACTGTGCCATCTGTTCCTTGATTAGTGAGAAAAACTGCAATGGTGCTGCTTATAAAAAAATGTAAAAAGCGTGAGCTGAAGTGCAGAAAATGTGTTCCACAAAAGAAAAGATCATTAAAAAAACTATTATAATCCTTCATCTGCATTTACCACTGCAGCTTTGTTTGTGCCTTAAGGTATTCTTGTATTTCTTATTAGCCAGTCAATTTATATGTGAAAGAACAACTATTGATCCTTTTACTGAACTGTTGAAACCCATGGAGCCGTCAAACCTTTGAGACCTGCAATTATTCAGATACCTTCATAAAATCAGGGTCTTTTTTTCCTACATTTCTATTTTGTATCCAAGTATCATCAGAACTTGGTTCTTCTGGTGAAAAGTTCTTCCTAGATTCAATGTTAGATTCCCAGTCGCTGATGATCATGTCAAGGCAGTCCCATTAATTCAAGGTATAACCTTCTCGTGAATTATGCCTCTTTCTATCGACACAGTAGACTGATAGATTCTTTTTTTCTAGCTGATTTTGTCTTAAAGATCCCCTATCATGCAAAATGCACTTTTTGATGTCTTTTATACATAACTAGAGAATGCAATTCCTGAAGAAATTGCTAGTGGGAATGCTTAATGCTGAAAAGCTGACGCTAAACTGCTATGCTAAAATGTAATGTGTAAGAAGAAAGTGAAGAATTTAGATTGAAATGATACATGAACACTGGGGGCTTGAATGTGTGATGAGAGAAGAAAAGAAAGTAAAAAGGCTTGGAAAAGCAGCAGAATATTTGAACTGCAAACTTTTGAACTAACTTGATGGGGAATGATCTGTCGCCATGGCAACGGCATTTGATGACATCCCATAATACGCTTAGATGCGTTGATGGCTGCATCGTTACCAAACCTGTGAAGTTTTGGGCCGTTTGGAGCATTTTCACTGACGAGCATTGTGTTGCCATGGCAACGGCATTTGAAGAAATCTCAAAACTGTCCCGTAGATGTCTTCACGGCTGGACTGTTAGCACACATGTGAAGTTTGAGCACTTTTTGAACATTTTCATAGGAGTTATAGCGACATCGTCTTTTATGGCGAGGGATGCGTTTCCATGGAAACGGCATATGATGACACCCATAATTGACGTAGAGCTGTTGAGGGCTGGACCGTTAACCATTATCTGAAGTCTGGTGCTGTTTTGACCCTTTTCATAGGCGTTACGACAACATCGTGTTTTATGGCGAGGGATGCGTTTCCATGGAAACGGCATATGGTGAGATGTCAGATTTGACGTAGAGCTGTTGAGGCATGGAGAGGTGATATACAGGTGAAGATTGTGGGACGACCGGACCGTGTCCATTGGAGCTACAGCGACATCGTGTTTTATGGCGAGGGATGCGTTTCCATGGCAACAGCCTATGGTGAGATCTCAGATTTGGCGTAAAGCTGTTGAGGCATGGACCGGTGATATACAAGCGAAGTTTGGGGGACGATCGGACCGTGTCCATTGGAGTTACAGCGACATCGTGTTTTATGGCGAGGGATGCGTTTCCATGGAAACGGCATATGATGACACCCCATAATTGACGTAGAGCTGTTGAGGGCAGGACCATTAACCATTATCTGAAGTCTGCTGCTCTGAGCATGTCAGTTGGAGTTATGACATCATCGTGTTCCATGACACAGGTGTTTATATTTGAGCTAACGACGTGTCCAGAGATCAAAGGTTTCCATGGTGATGTGCAGTAATCAGTGAGAGGAGAGCATTTTCATTGTTCTGAATGAGAGATAAACCTCTTACATGTGAACGTTTTGTTGAAGAACCGTAACAGATATCGGTGAAATTTCAAAGCGTGAAGCATGTCAAGGAACTTGAGCATCTGAAGTGTACTTTTTGTGTACTTTCGGGTTAATAATGTGGCCTTTTTGGCAGATTAACTAAAGGTGTGCGGCTGCTGTGGTGGGGAAAGATGAGGCTGAACGTTTTTGTCACTTCATGCCCTCAAGAGGCATTTTGTTTAATTATTTTGCTTAATTTTTTTGAATTTTTCAAGCTACGAGATGTTTTCCTACGTTTCTCATGAAAAATTATGTCTCAGGAATGTAGGGTTTGGGAATTATGGCAGGTTTAAAAGAAAATATGAAGGCAAAATTAAATCTGTCCTCCACTCTAGCTGTGACATCACGCACTCTAAAATCTGAAGAAGGCCTCTTTACCAAGGTCTGAACAATGTTTAATATCTCTAAAAGTACGAATCAGATTTAAAAGTTGTGTTACACGAATAATGTCAGAAAGATGTGTAACATTTTAAAGTTGGAATGAGGTTTCTGAGTTAAAGTATGAAGGAGCAGTTAGCAGTTGAAGTTGCATGAAGATTGTTCAAGTCTGAAGAGTTTCTCCATTGACTTCCATGTTAAAAATGTGATGAATTATGGGATGTATCTCTGGAATTATGAAAGTTATGAATGAGAAAAGTAATAGCCATCGATTCCCGACCGAGCTGAACGTTTTGATGTTTGAACGGAGTTTCTGCGATGTGGAATGTGGGAGAAGAAGAGGCGCAATAACCCGGCGGAATAATAAAGAATTTCGTGCGTAGCATAACAGATAGTTGGAATGCTTTCATACATAAATATGTGTCCCTGGTGTGTCAGAAGACTCACAGAGTGTAATATATGCCTAAAAATAGTATAATAGAAGACCTTTAACAAAACTAAGATGAATAAAACTACTGTACAAAGAAACATGGAAAAAGCCAGTCACGTATATGTTAAGGCAGGCATCAACGACACACTTGTGGTTCCTGAATAAAAAAAATAGAGCAGAAATATATTCCTCATCCTGACATCTGTTGCTTTGTTTGGCCCGACTTGCAGAGTGTTAAGTGTCCGGCTGACAGTCCTGTACGAGCTGCAGACAACGAGTTGGGACGTCGCTCCCCGACCGGCGCCACCTCGCTCTCAGAGATGGATCCCCGTGTCACGCTGCATCTGTTGGAGCAGGGTTAGGATCTGGCAGCCTCTCAGGACAGAAAGAGGACCGCTGGCACTGGACTGTGGGCTCAGTAACCACAACCCTGTGGTGGAAAAAGTTCACACATCCTTTACTCAAGTAGAAGTACAGATACTTGTGTTTAAAAATACTCTGATAAATGTAGAAGTGCTGACTAAACTTCTTTATTCAAGTCAAAGTAAAGAAGTATGGGCTTCGAAATGTACTTAAGTAAAAAGTACCCATAACTACCAGTTGTTTTAAAGAGTACCTGACCTCCCTTTATATTAATAGAACAATAATGTCATTGTTAGCTAATGAATGTTTCCATGCTGAACAACGGCAACATGACAACGTTTTCATTGGTCCCTCTTCTTTAGAGAAGACCAGGAAATGATGGATACACGGATCGTGTTCAAATCAATAGGCACACAATGACTCTAAATAATAATGATCACGCCACCAAACACACATTCAAACTAAAGGAACCAGCCTGTTTGGAAAATGTATGAAGTAGAAAGTTCAGGTATTTGTGTTAAAAATGTAAGAAGTAAAAGTAAAAAGTTGTCAGAAAAATAAGTAGTGGAGTAAAGTACTGATACCAGAAAAATGCACTTAAGTACAGTAACAAAGTATTTGTACTCCACTACTTCCCACCTCTGGTTGGAGCAGGGTTTTGATCTGGCAGCCTCTCAGGACAGAAAGAGGACCGCTGGCACAGGACTTTTCGCTCAGAGACCACAACCCAGGCCTTCATTCAGTTAGTTATTATGACCCTGGTACCACTGTCGCTGTGCCAATAGGCCATGAGACGTATTAGGTCTCCTGAAAAGACTGTTTATGGAGATGGCAGGCTGTGATAAAACACTGCACTCTGCTGGTTATGTAACTGTGTTGGCAGTAAGACAATCAAAGCTCCCCAAATGATCTGCACTCAAGGATATAAAGCAAAGAGAGTTTGGCATTCAGATCCGAACATACAGAAAGAAGTTGGCAAACCACCATTTATGATGTTTCCGTAGACATTGTGGTACTTTTTGGTTTTATTCAATTATAAACCTTCAGGTAAATCTTAACAAGAATGATGATGTCCCACCCTCAGTCTGCTGATCTGATTGGATGGTAGAAAAAAAACTACATCAGCTGCTGTGAGGGAATTCAAGTTTTCATCTTGGACAGTTTCATCAAATGTTAGGGCTTTTGGTCTGAAACCAGAGCCTAGTCTGCTGTGACTGGTCGACCATGAGCCTATCACGTACAATGTGTTAGAGCGCTAGCAAATACAAGCCCAAATGCTACGTAGTGATGTCATCATGTTACGGAAGTAAACAAAGGAGTCAAATTGAGGCGTTTCAGGCTGGGGGATTTTAACCTTTGAAGACCATTTACATGCTCAAAAACCTATAAAACACACTACTGTGAAGTGAAAACCCCAAAAAGCATAATAGGGCCCTTTTAAAAAACATATTTGGAGCTCCACATAGCCCATATAAAAAGACAGGTTGTGAATTCTGACTATTCAGGCTTGTTAATGGTAGAAGCAGAAGCTTTCATTGATTGAAAGTTAAAACCAAACACATTGTATAAGTTTGCATCATGGCCTGAAAAAGCTTTTTTGGAATGCTCACTTCCATCACTCTCTCGTGCCGCAGCTGTTTGTTTTAGAGGTAGAAGCGGAAAGTGTTTCTCTAAGTGTGCTGTACCATCCGGGACTCTTGATGGTTGGCTGAGTTAACAAATGCGTCTTGGGCTGGCAGCGGACACTTCAGATAAACCTGGACTCACTGTTGTTCCTGTGCCATCAGAGGTTGCTTTAGGTACACAGGAAGTAGCCTGGTTTATGTCCTCCTTAATGAGTACCTCGTTTAGGAATGGCAACATGGAGGAAGTGCTTGGTTTTTGTTTACATACCCAGGTTACAAATGAGTGAGGTAGGGTTTAATGACTCATTCTCTGCCAGTGACTGTATGCCAGACTGAGCTTCAGAAAACAGAAGGACGGATACAGGAGATAATGAGGCTTGGATACATGGATCATTTTAAATAATGGACTGGGAGAATGAGCAGACCCTTTAAAAAGTTATAATTCCTTCAGACCTGAGACAAACAGTAATACATTTACATAATTCAATGGCCAATCCAGTGGTTTTACTGGTTTTAACCACAACATAAACATACATTACTTCACAGCTAAGAATTTGGCTTTTTATACAAACAATTAGTTCCCACTCATTTCCATACAGGGCTGAAACTGGCCATCTGGTCCATATTCAAACCCAAAATGCATTACAGGTAGCACTTTGGGATTGCTTTTAATGAAAGGTGCTTTACAAATCAAATGTATTATTAGTATTATTGCATTTCATTCAGCTGACGCTTATATCCAAAGCCACTTACAATAAGTCCAATAAAGGCACACATTCAGGAAAACTCACAATGAGAGAGTGCCGAGCCAAAGTGAGATGACAAGAGTCAGTAGGGGACGTATCCTCCTGATGTTGTAGAGTGTGAAACTGCAGGTGAGATGTTAGAAAGGTTATGGATGGTAGAGTCTTTACCTGGGATGAAGAGCAGTTCAGTGTTGTTTAGACTGAGCTCCAGGTGTTGTGCAGAAATCCACTGAGAGAGTCGTAAAGAAGTAAGGAAACAATGCTCACTCAATTTCCAAACAGGCTACTATTATCTGTTGCTGGAAACCCCTGATTCCTATGCTTCCCCAGATAATTTTCACTCACTATTGTCTTGTACATTTGATTTAAACTGCTGAAACAGCCCTCTATATTGGTAAAAATGCAATGTGACAGCACAAACAGTGTCGTACAACTGCTTGAGTTTACAGTGCTGACAGTCACACATTTATCGCTAATCAAATCACTCCATGTGAATCAATGAGGCGGGGATAAGGTCAAAGGGGAATTCTTCTGCCACATAACTGGCCCACACAAGCAGCCCTGCTCACACACACACACACACACACACACACACACACACACACACACACACACACACACACACACACACAACACACACACACACACACACACACACACACACACACACACACACACACACACACACACACACACACACACACACACACACACACACACCATCATGTACAAAAGCCTGCCATACAGTCCTATGTCTCAATACAGACATGCACTGTACATTTACACACACCGAAACACACAGAGGGTACACAGAGCGACAAATATCTACACACACACACATTTCTTGAGCACCAGCAGCAGCTGTTTGAGGGCCCGTGAAGTGTGTGTGTGTGTGTCCACAGTGCTCTCCACATTTCTCCCATTTCCCAATATTAGTGCAGAGCGGGAAGTCCATCTGTTAATAATGCACTCAGCAAATGAGAGATAGCCACCGCTCGACATCCAATACGCAGGAAATGTGAACAGCTGCCGTGTGCTGAAGAGGTGCTTTCACCACGCCGACGTGTTGGGGGGCGACTCCTTCCTCTCAGCCTGTTCTCGTAATATTAGGCCGTCTGTTGCTGTGGCCGGACACACACTGAGGAACACATGCAGGAATCCGGGCGCATGCTGACATATGGGACACTCAAACACAGGCATCTATAGATTAAAAGATCAAATTCGCCCCGTATCTTCACCATCTTGGTCGCATACAAAGTTGTAATTCCACAGTTAATACCCCAAAAACCTGTGGCCAGTAAAATGTTTACCCCAGAATATGCTGTGAAGCTCAATTTGGAAGTGCACTTTCTTTCGCATCTGAAACTTGGATGTTCCTTACTGTAACTGCATGCTCCAAAACACGTCTTAGGTTTCTTCCTAAAGACGACAAAAAAAATATCATAATCATTGCAAAGAACAGATATGGGTTGATGAATAAACACTTGACTCTTGATGTAATAAAGATTGATACGATATAAAAGAAAGAGATTATTCCATTTTTTTTGTGCAATGCTAATAGCGGTACTTCCAACATGTCCTTATTTTGGTAGGTAGCTTCTTTACAGGTGTGAAATGCACTACACTTAAAACATTTGTCCTAATTTTCATATTTCACATAAGAGAACTACACACTTGCAGTCAAGCTATGGTCTATCTTTGTGCTTGTATACCATTTTTCTCTCCAAAATGACATCTTGTTTTGTTCCATTTGGTGTTTGTTGGTGTTCAAGCTTCCCACAGGTGTCCAGGTGGGTAAACATTAGTGGGCTATGTACAGTTTACTGACTGGCAACATTTCCCAAACCTCCTTGCACACATACAAACACACGCCTTAGCCAAAGTGAAAGAGCTGCATACATTGGAAATCTGATCTCATAGCTTCCGCCACACACAAATTCCACATTTAAAGTGGACATAAAAGGGTATGTCCTCTCTCGCTTTTAACTCAAAATCCACAGCTGCCCGTTTTCTGATGAATAACCCCACTCAGGCCTTTCCTGAGTAGTGTGTGTGTACTCACTCTAACTCAAGCTAAATACTCCTGAGTTTTTATACCTTCACATGAGCTCTTCACCGTCCTCTCCTGCGTCCTGCTGCTCCTGCAGGGAACAGATTGATGGTTGTTTGGTTTGTGGTCACACATCAGCAGGATCTGTCAGCGCCGTGGATGATAAACTAATCTCTGCAGCCTCCTCTCCGGGCTTTCCCTCCGAGTGTGTCTACATGTGCATGGGCGGTATCTCTGCATGTTTCCTGTGACTGCATGTTGTGTCTTTGTATGTTTCTGCGAACATGTCCTGTCTCTCCATGGTGTCGGAGTTACGTTAATCTTAATGTGTGTGTCTGGGGCTGTGTGTCTGGGGATGTGTGTGTGTGTGTGGGGGGGTTTTCCTGGCCTTCCAGCACTATAGAGGTATTCAGCCCATCACCTCCCACCAACATGGCAACCTTGTTAGCAATCCTGCCATGCAGTGAAGGAGTTAGCAGGCCTCTGATGTAAGAGCCCAATCTCTCAGGAAGGAAATCATACTGCAGTTGGACTTGTTGAAAGAAGACTTTTCTTCATCATGTCTCATACTGTAAGTCTCTGTGTGTGTGTGTGTGTGTGTGTGTGTGTGTGTGTGTGTGTGTGTGTGTGTGTGTGTGTGTGTGTGTGTGTGTGTGTGTGTGTGTGTGTGTGTGTGTGTGTGTGTGTGTGTGTGTGTGTGTGTGTGTGTGTAAGACAGTGTGTATAGTGACCCCACGTATGACTTAAATCCAGACAGTGTGTATACTGTATATGGACCCTACCAAATAACTCAGTCCCTAAGAAGCTGTTTCTAGTCTGGTCAGTGACTTCTACTTTGTCTCATTGATAATATGAGGCGACATCTCTCTTCACGTTCTCTCCAGGATTCTGCCTACAGTTTTTTAAAGAGTTGTATAACCTTCAGAAAGGGTGTTTCCCCCAAAATGGACGTTCCCGTACCCCCAAAATACCACATGGTCAGGATGTGTGTGTATGTTTCTTCAGCCATTTGTGGCAAAGTGCTTCCTGAATGCGTGAATGCCCGCTTGTGTACCTGGCTTTCCTCCACATGTTTGTGTGTGTGTGTGTGTGTAAATATATATCTGTAGTTGTGTAGGTATTTGCGGTTTAGTGTTTCCTGTACGTGTCATGTGTTAAGTGTTTCATCCACTTGTATACACAGCTCTGTATGTGTGTGTATGTTGATCCCCTTAGCTTCCTGAATCAAACAGCCCACGGGATTCCACACATAAATACGTTAAAGTGAAACTAAATAAAACGGTTGCTCCTCCGGTGGAAGAGGGGATTCGTTGGCGTCATGCGATGCTGAAGTGGCACACAGGAAGAGGAACACAGACAGGAAAGGGAGGGGGGGACATATAGGGATTCATTCATTCACTCTAAGACTTTTGGAATTCTCAGAGCAGGGGAATTTAGCTAAATGGGAATTTAGAGGGAGGGTACGTCTTCTGTGAGTGTGTGATTGTGTGTGTG
This sequence comes from Dissostichus eleginoides, assembly GCA_031216635.1. Classification (NCBI taxonomy): domain Eukaryota; kingdom Metazoa; phylum Chordata; class Actinopteri; order Perciformes; family Nototheniidae; genus Dissostichus; species Dissostichus eleginoides. The sequence goes on from CM062276.1 coordinate 6,099,715, forward strand.
AGAAATCAATGTGGATTTATTGGAGTTTTTAAAACTGGAATTACACTTTTCTGAATGTACATTTAATTGGTCTGTCCCTCTCTGACCTGTGCTAGTTTACAATCTTATCTGTAATGATGACCTGCACATAAAGAAAGCTGATAAGTTGACTCAACTTTTTTGGAACAGTTTTAAACAATGGAAAAATAACAAATGCACATGCAAGAGGAACATACTTTGATTTCCTGAAATTGAATTTAAATAAAGTAAAATATAAAAGTACAATATGAATGATGTATACACACAGACTCACTAAGTATTATATTTCATAAAAAGAAAATGTCCTGCAATATATTTTGAGTAAAAGTCTCCCAAAACAAAGTACCTTCATACATGTACCCAGACACCTCTGAAGATTTGATGCAAACTTCCAGTGAGTCGCAAATGGACTCCATAATCTATTGTAAATGTACTATTTATAAAGGGCTTTCAATGCTAAAAAAGGGAGCCGTGCCATCGGGATAATTGTGGGGGACAGTGCTACTTGTGTATCAATGATTTAGAACTAAACAGGCTAAACAGTTGCAGAAAAAACCTTTTAAAAAACACACTAAACCTGCATAATTGAAAGAGTTACACTCAGGAGATGATCTGCTAGAAATGACCACCGTTTTCTACATGCAGGCATCATTTATCTTGGCTATGCATTGAATAAAACGCTAACATCGTCAACTTGTATCACCATCGTCAACTTGTCTCCTTTCTTAACCCTCCTGTTGTCTTTGTGTCAAATCTGACCGATTTACTACTTTCATCAATCATAACTTTTTTGTTTTACATTCGATTGCATTCAGGCTTTATGATATCCTTCACAGTAGACATTTGAACATATAAAATGGCTGATCACCACTTTCATTGAATTTTGGATGATTTTGTCAACTTTGTAACACCCATTATGTGCCCAATCCCCCCATGTGAATCACACCTGGCACACACACACACACTCACACACACACAGAACAATTTGACACATTTCCCACTCTTATGTGCCCATCCCCCCACAAACGCAATACATGTTCAGTGTCTATTCTTTGTATATTTACTGCAGTTTTTCATGTATACCAGTAGTCTGATACAATATTTACAGTTTGAAAGGGTGTTAAATTAAATTTGGTGATGATTAATGGTTTTTGTGTTAATGTAATAGCAGTTAAAACAGGACCGGTCAAATTTGACCGCGAACACCAAAGTAAGGGGGGGGGAAACGAAGACAATAGGAGAGTTAAAGCACCATCTGATATAGGTTTCAAGAGGAACGATAGCTCCCATAGCACAATACATCACATAAAGCAGATATAGAGGCCGACAGTAGCCTGCTTGTCTTCCTCTGTGTTTACATGCCGGCTTCCTGTGTCCCAGTTAATCAGGAGATCTGGGTGTCTGCCTAGCTCAACGCTGGATAGAAGGAATAGACTAAACTCCTGGAGGAGTGAGCCTCTGTGTTATTCATAATCACAGTCGTGGAATAACAAACTACCATCCTAAATTATACAAAGGGCCAGACTAGCTGCTCATTATCCGGCGTGTAGTGAAAGAAGACATGACTGCATGAAGGAAAAATGTCCTACTTTCATTCACATTTTTTCCCAAACAGTGAGGTTTGAAAGAAAGTTTTTATTTAAGAAAACTTCTTACAGTTCCACCGGCAGAGGCGGGAAGTAGTGGAGTACAAATACTTCGTTACTGTACTTAAGTACATTTTTCTGCTAATAGTACTTTACTCCACTACTTATTTTTCTGATGACTTTTTACTTTTACTTCTTACATTTGTAACACAAACACCTGTACTTTCTACTTCTTACATTTCCCAAACAGGCTGGTTCCTTTAGTTTGAATGTGTGTTTGGTGGCGTGATCATTATTATTTAGAGTCATTGCGTGCCTATTGATTTGAACACGATCCGTGTATCCATCATTTCCTGGTCTTCTCTAAAGAAGAGGGACCAATGAAAACTTTGTCATTTTGCCGTTGTTCAGCATGGAAACATTCATTAGCTAACAATGACATTATTGTTCTATTAATATAAAGGGAGGTCAGGTACTCTTTAAAACAGCTGGTAGTTATGGGTACTTTTTACTTAAGTACATTTCAAAGCCCATACTTCTTTACTTTTACTCGGGTAAAGAGTCAGTACTTCTACTTTTACCAGAGTATTTTTAAACACGATTATCTGTACTTCTACTTGAGTAAAGGATGTGTGTACTTTTGCCCTCTCTGTCCACCAGTAATCTTCTGTCTGTCTTCTCAAACCAGCACCTCCACATGACAATTATTTTCAACATTGATCTCCTGAATCTCAGTAACTGCTGCCTATCTTAATTTACTTTTTTCACCAGTGTCCAGCTGTCTCCTCGCTCGCTGACTTATCAAGCAGATTGCAAAAATAATGGCATCCACTGATCTCAGGCTTTGTGCTGAGATTTGTCTTGCAGATTCCCCGGATGATTATTTAGCGAGGAGGAGGTCAGGGCGTGCGTCGGCTTGTCTGCCTCTCGCTAAACTGTGTGGCATTTTTTGTTTGCTTTTGTCTCTTCCTTGTGTACGTCTGAGCGAATCTGGAGGAGGATCTCCCATCATTCCTCACTTTGATTATTTGAGATGAAGGCTTCCTGTGCTTTTGGGGGGGGGGGGGATGGGTCCTTCTCTATATGTACCTTTCCAGACATTACTAGTCGAACCAATTACATCATCTGAGTTTAAGGATGATCATTGGCACGTCATGCTTCCTGTCAACAAAACATTACAGTTAGTGATAAAGGCAAACTGCAAAAAAAATCGTATTTTCTTGGATGAATCTGCTATTATTTTCCTTTATATAATCTGTTGTTTCACCTTGTTAACTTGAAGTCTGCTATTAAACAACCCAAACTCAGATATGTAATTATCTTCATTCAACTTATCAACGTTTTACCTGGTTGTGATATCTCGTTTTAACAGTTACTTATATCATGTTATTTTTAATTGTATTATCTTTGTGTGAATCTGTACCGTCCTGTTTTTCGCTCTCACTCTGTTGCTGCTCTAAACTCCTGAATTTCCCTCACTGGATAAATAAAGGTCCATCTGATCTTTTCTTATTTAATTGGCTTATATGGAGTATATTCTTGATACTAATCTCAATATTTTTGCTAAGATTGAGTCAAAATAAATGTAACAATGACACATCCATTTATTTTTCCTGGAATTATGAAAGCAGTGATGTGTTGTTTTAAAAAACGAATATTAAACTTGTTTTCATGGGAGGGGAGGAGGAGTTCTGACTTCTGTAGACACGGAAAAAGTACAGAAATTCATAATTTTGTTTCATAGTGTTTATAATTTATGTAATAATTTCTTTATTTTGTCTTGTTTTAGATGAGAAAATACTTGATTTTACAGAATAACTACACTATACGAATCATACTGGTTGAATTTGATTGACACCCATTTTATGTCATATCATATCATTTGATCATTACATATCCCAACAATTGCTCCCAAAATCGATTGATGTATCTAAAAACATGAGTTCCTTTCCGTTTATTTAATATTTAAGCTGCAAATATTCTTGTAATTTCTGTACTTTTGTTTGATATATGGTTTAGTGTGCAATTTATGCTCAAAAAGTGTCCTCTTTTATGCCATTCTGTATACTAAAGTGGGGGTCAACACATGCTTGAAAACATGTATATTTGACACTTACTGTCACTGGCTGGTAGCTACATTTTTTTAACTTTTTATTAAATGTGCTTTTGCGTAGGCTGCTTGGAATATATATCTAACTTTTGTGTAATCATAAAGGTATGAGCTAAAAGAAGATTGTGATTTTAACAAAATAACTTTAACACTGCCTTTTCAATAATGTTGAAGAGTCCATTTCAAACTGAACACACACACACACACACACACACACACACACACACACACACACACACACACACACACACACACACACACACACACACACACACACACACACACACACACACACACACACACACACACACACACACACACACACACACACACACACACACACACACACACACACACACACACACACACACACACACACACACACACACACACACACACACACACACACACACACACACACACACACACACACACACACACACACACACACACGCCGAATTCTCTAAACCAACATGTTTTTGACCCGGTGATGACATCCATTAGAGGAACTCTCCGAGTGAAAGCCTCCCTGGTTGATCCTGACATCCATTTTACTTTCAGCTCAGGTATGTGGCACTCCACACTGGGTTGTTAAAGAGGGTTTTAAGTGTGTGTGTGTGTGTGTGTGTGTGTGTGTGTGTGTGTGTGTGTGTGTGTGTGTGTGTGTGTGCGCGCTTGATAGGGATTTCTGTTTTTTACCTACCCTCTCGTTGCGCTCTGCTGCTTCTTTGTGTGCTGAGAGGAGGCAGCGATGGAGGGGAAACTAAAAGAGAGGAGGTGGTGTTGGTGGTGGTGAGGGGTCCAGCTCTCAACCACTTCAACACATTCAACAGAAAGCTCTCACTGCTCTCGGACAAGAAGAAAATCCTTTATGTGAACCTCATGTATAACGCTGAGCACTATACTGAAGTTATGTTTGGTATTTTACAACAGGGAGACAGTGATGATGAAGAGGAAACACCTCAGATTAGACAGTGGCTGTACAGCACCAAATGTGTTAAGAAAACACGAGTAATTAAATGCCAGGATTGCTTTAAATTATCTTTGTAAATGTAATAGAGTTTTGTGATTATTGGTAATAAACTGGCAAAATCCTATGTGGTCTATGTTGGCCTTTACTTTTTAGCAAAATAAAATAAAATGATACAGAAATGTTTCCTTCCGAGTATCAAACAACCACAATAGTCGCTTTCACACCAAGTACTTTGCCGTACTTAGTACCAGCACTTAGTGCCCCCATGGAACTAAGTACAGATCGCGTTCACACCGGAATAAGTTCCCTGAGGGAAGATTACACAAATGAAGCAGCTGACGTCACTTCTTCTTCTTCTGCTTTGGGTTTACTGTAGAGATGGCAAATCCGGATCCTTTTACGGACTCGGAGTCTTCTGAGTCAGTCATTGAAGAGATCCGGATCATACGAGTCCTTTGAGTCATATGAGTCAGCATCACCAAGAGGGTAGAAATCCTACCGGTGAAACCGAAAGGTTGTTGCATTTCACGAGCATATTAAACTAACGTTACATCAACCTCCGCTACACAGTGTCTTTTGCTTTAATAAAAAATGTTGATCACAAAAAAAAAAGGGTTATTTTGTGATTTGGCGAATCTGAGTCTGCTGTTGACTAATGCATGACGACGAGTCTGCTGGATCTCTGGATCTGCTGCTATACGGTTACGGCTCTGAGTCCGCACGAGTCTGCTATGTTTTGCATAGTGAGTCAGGATTTGCGAATCTCTGAGTCTGCTGTTGACTCGTGCACAATAGCCGCGGGAAGTAGGGGTGCTGGAGGCGGGGCTGCGAGTGGTGTACATTTGAAAAACTTCATGTTACTGTTGTTGAAATCTCTCCCCACTTTTGTCCGCACCCCCTAAATAAAATGACTTCCCAGTTCCCGCGGCTATGCTCGTGCATGACGAGTCTGGATCATTGATGTATGGTCTGGATCTCTGGATCTGCTGGATTGGTCCACACGACTCACGAGTCTGCAGGAAGTGAAGGAAGTTCCCATGATTCAGTGACTCAGGATTTGCGAATCTGAGTCTTCTGTTGACTCGTCCATGATTAGTCTGCCTGGATCTCTGGATCTCTGGATCTGCTACGGTTATGGCTCTGAGTCCGCACGAGTCTGCAGGAAGTTTCACTGATCCGCGTCCACTCCCCTGAGCCAAACGATAACTTCTGGCAGCTATCCTACTTGCTAAAGGCTAGGCAGATGGACTGGGGTACGTTGTAATGTGATTTTAGATGTTATAAGGAGGGTAGCGAGTGACGCAATTTATAGTTTTAATTTGTACGTCACCAGGTGTAGGACTCAAAGGACTCTGGTTAATGGAGAGGGGAGACTCGTCACGACCAGCTCATTACTAGGATCCGGGTTAATGATCCGGATGAATCAGGACTCACCCATCTTTAGTTTACTGGCAGGCCGCAAACCACTTCACGGCATATACTGCCGCCCGAAGTCCCCGGCCGGAAGTCCCCGGAGTTGGGGACCTTCCGAGTAAATCGCCCGAACGCCGACACCTCCTCATCTCCACCGCTCCCATGTTTTCTTTTGTGTTGCCATAAGTTATTCTCTCTCCGTTGGTGCGCTGGGCTAATGCTAATGCTAATAATGCTAATGCCAGCAAATACAATGGCGGCTTCACAAAACTTTTCAGAGTTTTACGGGGCGTGGTTTGCAATTCGCCCAGCCAATCGAAATTGGTACTTTTTTCTCCCAGGATAGTACCACCTCTCTAGCAGGCACTGAAAAGGGGGTAAAAGTTCTCAGAACTAAGTACTCTTTTTGGTGTGAACGTAACATTCCAGGCACTAACGGAACTAAACGGGAAAAGTACGGGTTAAGCTTGTAAAGTGGCACTGAAAAATGAATTCAGGATTTTTGTCCTTTTTTTGTTCTATTTGCTAAATTGCTGAATGTGTGCATTAGGCAGAGCTGTGGAAAATTGGTTACAGTAATAGCCTTAATATAATAACCATATGCCACACCAGTGACATCTCATTCCCTTTTACTTACGCAGTATTTCTTCAATCTGGGTAAAAACGTAGTACTGGTGTCATTTTTATAGCGACAGGGTAGCATCCCTTGCATCAAAAGCAAATAGGTTACAGATACTAGTTAAAATAGATCCTTTTCATCTTAACTTCTATGGAGGAAGCTCCTTAATTCATCCTCTATTAGGTTTTTCAGTATTTTAGAATTCAGTAGTTGTGCACCTAAACACACACATGGTTCGAAACCAACACACACAGTCCTATATCATGTATGCATCCCTGAGTACACAGTATTAAGTTATCTATTTTTGCTGCCGTGAGTGTTTATTAGCAACAAAGAAGACTACAAATATCAATGTTTTACCTTGTTGTGATATCTCGTTTTAACAGTTACTTATATAATGTTATTTTGTATTGTATTATCCTTAAGTGAATCTGTACTCTCCTGTTTTTCACTCTCACTCTGTTGCTGCTTTAAACTTCTGAATTTCATTTGACCATTACGGCCCGTCCACACGGCGGCGTGCGTTGAAGCTTCAACGCTTCTGCCCATTCACTTAGAATGGGGTGACGTCACGCTTTGCCGAACTGCATTGTGGGAGCGTTGCTTCGCTTTGCTCGCTTCAAAAGTTGAGCAATGTTCAACTTTTGAAGCTTCGGCGTAAGCCAATCAAATCATATGCCAGTACAAGCTCTAGCCAATCAAACCGCGTGCTTGTGTGTCCAGGGCGGGAGATTCATGTGATTGGTTGTTGGTCGAGTTTCAGACAAGCTCACCGGCAAGCTTCAACGCACGCCGCCGTGTGGACGCTGCGTTACGTATCCAAACAATTGCTCCCAAAATCCAATGATGTATCTAAAAACATGAGCTACAAACCGTTTCTTATTGTTTAACCTGCTAATATATTTTTGGGATATTTGACTATCTTGATTGGTATTTTACAACAGGGAGCTGAGGTGATGAAGAGGAGACACCACCGTTTAGACAGTGGCCATACAGCACCAAATGTGTAAAGAAATCATAGTTTGGTCTTCACACACCCACTGTATGATGAGTAATAAAACTTCAGGATTGCTTTCATTTGAATGTGAAGTCGTAATAACAGAATGGGCTGTGCACCCAGCTCCGATTTGTGTGTTTCAAGATGGTATAATGGACACTGTCTAACATTTCTGAGACTGTGTGTGTGTGATTGTCACATGTCCACACACACCCACCCACCACACACACCCACCCACCCACCCACCCACCCACACACACACACACCCACACACCCACACACACACACACACACACACACACACACACACACACACACACACACACACACACACACACACACACACACACACACACACACACACACACACACACACACACACACACACACACACACACACACACACACACACACACCTTCAGCTGAAGCTCCTCTGCTGTGTGTGCATGCCTTCGGCTCTATAGCTCCCTGTTTATCTTCCAGCAGAACCTGTTGCAAGCAGCTCACTAATTGCCATGGGACGGTGCCAAGCACTCCAGTGACAGATGTTTCGGCTGGATGGTGGCTAATGAAGATCAGCTGGAAAACATCCATTGGACTATCCTCTGGAGGGCTCCCATGATTCATTATGCCTGTGTTCATGCCAGAGGCCACTGGATCCACATTATCAGCCAGCACAGATCCCGGTAAATGTGAAGGCTTAGCCATGCAATGAGCTGAAGACTCCGTATTTAGATGATTAGTTTGTTATTGACACATTTTGTATTCAGTGGAAGCAATATTGTCTTTTAATTAGCCGGTCATTGTTGTTATTGGTTTTCGAATTAACAGCCTTAAGCATTTAATGACATCCATCCACTGCTGGGGGAAAACAAACATGGTTTCATTTCCAAACTGTCTGAGAAAACGATGGCTAAAAGTGTTACATAACGTTGTAATCAATTAATGTTTTTTAATTAATTTATCCTCATTAAGTCCATTTATATTGTGAATTCTCCATAATATACTCGACAAAATGTTCCACTAGCAGTTCTTTTACCAGACAATGCCAAAGCTAAACTTAATCTTAAGGGTTTTTATTGACCTCACATTGTATATCTGGCGAACAGAATTATTTAATATCCACAAGATTAAGGTCTAACACTTCATAAAGTCTTACTCTAAAGGAATATTGTATAAAATGTACGATATGTAACTTTACGTTGCTGGCTTTATCCATTAGTTCTATATCAGGCGGATATCTGCAAAAGATATCTTGTACATTTTTCACATGTCTTTTCTGTGTACTCAAGGTGGTAATACTTTTATATTGGTATATATGGTTTAGCAATACAATATGTTTCTACGTTAAAAGGGTAAAGTGTGTTAAATGCATATTTTGTCTTCTTTAAGAGTTTTTATTTAAAGTGACAATCCTATAATGATGAATAATTGGACAAAGGAGCATTAAAGTAACATGTATTTAACAAGCTAAAGCAGTTGAACCAATCAGACGGTGGATCATCAGTTGAATACCTCCTTCTAGAAAAGGATATTTTATTATTTTTGTATAGCTGAGCTTAACAAATCTAGACTGTGTTTCTAGGCTATTCAGTGTCCTTGTGAAACATATCTGGGACATTCATACTCACCTCACTGAGAGGAACTCTTACTAAAACACACATTAATGGCAAATAAATTCATGGCCTTCTTTTTCTTTTCCATTTCACACCAGCTCATTAGTCCTCATTATTATCACCGGTGGTTAGCGAGGTGACGCGGTCGCCATACAGACCGCACTCGAACCGGACAGCTTCAATAACTGTCAGAGCTCCACGAGCGCAGCATGTATGCTAATCACCCCAGAGAATACAGCCAATTGATTCTAATTGGTTTGCTTCCAATGGCGGAGAGGCGGCCGAGGGGTTACTCTCAAGGTTCGGCTGAATGGAGGCAGGTCTAATCCAGCACACAATGAGGCATATGGGACTGTGTCTTTTGCAAATCTGTGTGCAGAATGAGGACTAAAGCCTGAGGTTCTCTTCTCTAAAGGGGCGAGCGCTGAATGGCTGGGAGTGGCCTGGGAGCATAATTGACGCGCTGCCTTCCTGCTGCTGTGTAAAACATGAATTCATTCATTATGGGTTGGTTAAAAAAAGAGAGTAAAAAGGAGAGTATCAGACAGATGTGGATCGATTATTGGGTTGTTGCTCAATGATTAGAAAGACAGATACACGTACAATTATACACATGTTAAGGTTAAAGTGTACAAAATGTTTGTTGTTTTCTTTGTATTGTTTCTGTTCTGATTTTATGTAAAGCGTCTTTGAGCATTAGGAAAAGCGCTATAAAAATCCCATGTATTATTATTATTTAAAAAATGATCTTGAAACAGTGGCTACTGTAATCAACCAGTATCCCAAAGGTTTTTAATATTATAACGAATGCATTCTCCATATTTTATTGTTATCACAAATGCTCAAAAACCATTTCCATTTAGGCTGAGTTCCAGCTGGTTATAGCAATGTTTCAAAGAATAAAGGGGCTTCAGTAATCTGAGCATGTTCCTGCTACTGCTAAAAACTTTACATACAAACTAGGTGGTCCAGTTTAATTAAACTCCAGGACTCTGAGCCGTGCTTTATACTACTTTTAGTAAGAATTTAATACAAATCTGATTAAAATCACGTCTTATTTATGTAGCCCATTGTCACAAAAGACAGTTGTCTCAGCAGGCTTTACAAGATCAACATAAAAATATATAGTAACATTTAATATAATAATACATTTGATAAGAAATCACAACAAAACGATTTGTTCCTTTTGTGTAATAATAAAAAAATATTACTTATAGTGAAAACCACCCTTGAATGATGGGATAGTAGACTAAAAGCTTTAGGAATCCAAACTATAACATATAATAAGTACCCTGTATCAAGATTGATGCAAAACAAGTGAAATTTGACCTTTTTAGAGAGATTTAGAAAAAGAAAAACACTTCTGGGGTCATTTGGGTGGATTTTCCATATCTCTGGCCCCCCTCGGTCGATTTTGATGATTGACACCTCTTTTGAACCGTTAGAGCCAATAGAATCGAGGGGAAGTTCCTAAAATCCATCTAAACATTACCCATTGTTGAATGAGTGATGCGCAGCCAGAATGCCCCGGAACCGGAAGCTGCGATACACTCTGGTGGCTATCATTAGCAGCTAATATGAAATCTCAGTTTTTGACATAAAAATGGAATGATGGATTATCAGGAATCATTTCAAAGTGACACAGACATATTGGATTAACCATTGGATTAACCTTCAGCAGCATATTTATCGTTTTAATGCCATTGAACACAACTTTTGATCAGAATAACAGCTAAAGGTGAGAAGATCTCCCGTGAATGCTCCGTAATGCTACATGTTGTGATGTCTGTGTTTGCTTCCCCTGTCGCGAGTTCTGATCGCTCAGTGATGATACCAATACCTATAAAATCTGTGGAATCTCAGCTTTAATATGATATATTGTCTGTGCAGTTACGATAAGTAATAAGGGTATTCTTACCTTGAGTTCTGTGCTAAGTGCGTTAGCATTTTGTCCGCTCAGGGCTCATTTAGACTCATTTAGACTTGTGCTTTGTTTCGGTAAAAATGGTTCGTATCTTCAGTTAGCTGAGTTTCTTACCGTTAAGTGAGTATGACACATTAATAGGTTTTTAAATATTAAGATGCCCTGAGAAACAGTTTCGTGAAAAAACACCCCACAGCCCCCTCTACAGGGGGCTCTCGGGCTTAACAGGTTAACAGTACATGTTAATAAACACAAATACACCAACATTGGAAGAAAACTAGACACGCTACAAAATCTAAATATTTATGAATGAGGATGATCCTTATATCTATAGGGATGGAGATGTTGGTCCACCACTGGTCACAAAATGCAATCTTAATATGTTCAATAGTCATATTTGATAGGAGATACATACATGCATGGTCCCCAGAGGATGAGCCCTATCTTTAATTCTCTAGTAGCCACCATTTGAGGTTTTGTGTTAAACGTCTTAATAACTACTGCATATGTGTCCATTACATTTGGTACACACATAGATGTCCTCTTTGGGAGGAATTGCAATGTCAAATAATTAAGTGTCTGTGTTTTTTTTATGCTGTCTGTCTGAACAAGGCCTGATTCTTCCAATATCTCCTATTGCCAGAAACTCCGAATGATTTAGTTTCTGCTATTTGCTCTGGCACAACAGCAACTTTTTTCTGTGTTGTGCCATCATGCGGACGAGTAGCTTTCTCTCCAAAACAAATATTGTGGCTTACACTGTGAAATACCAATGCAGAGGTCAAGAGCTCAGTCTGTATGTCATAAATCTAACAAACTATACCATTAAAAAAGTGTAAAGTCTGGAGAAGCAAGTTAAAAATTAAAGACATGGCACCTTTAAATATTCATACAGCTCCTTCAGTCCGTGTCCATACAGATGTTATCCTACCAGCTACACACCAAAATCCATAATGACCTCATTCATGCTGATTCCAAAGAGAGAAAAGCCAAGCCGATCTCTCCCAGTTCGTCCATTGTCAGGCGGCTATTAGTGCTCTGGTTTCCTGAAGAGAGGGTATTGGTTTCCACTGGAAGCCTGGCCTCTGCAGTGCAGGTGCCCCACAGATTCAGTTTCATGCCCTTTATGCGAAGCACTTGCCATCTGCTTGATCTGACTTTGTAGGCAGGTCTGATGGTTGTGAAATAAATCTTCTGCTCAGCTTTTGTGTGTTATTTGACAGCAAGGAGAGAGCAAACAGTCAAATCAGTTGTTTGTGAGTTTCCATGCAGTGAAAAAGAGACCTTCCTTCCTTTGTGAATACAAATCTTATTGTCCCATGTTCAACTTCTTTGACCCAAAAACGGTTGCAGACAAACTATTCCATAGGTACTTTTTTCTCTGAACGGCATCCTTGCACACCCTTACTTGAAAAAATCCCCCAGGTGACAAAAAGCACTCAGCACTCAGACAGTATTCCAGTAAGAAGACAGAGTTAGCTCGGGAGGAAGATCACGCAAGACACTTCTACTAGGGCAAGGAATTTAAAGCATCCAGCGATGTGTACAGCGTCAAGGAGAGCGCCTGGGGGGGCGAGATGGATGCCAATCTCCCTGCTGTTTTGTCACGCTGTCAACAGACAAAGCTGCCACGGATACCGCTCGTATATTGAGACTGACACTCCTCGCTGTGGGACTTGGGTAAACACAACACGCACCTGTGTGATTGACGCCCAGATGCTGCCTTTGCCTGGCTGCCTGGCTGCAAACCACATGTGTGCACTGTACAGACACCTACACTGCCTGGGGAAGATACCTGACTCAAAGGGATCTCACAGGGGATCTTCAACTTCTTCATGAGCTGCAGAAACGACGACAATGATGATGATGATGATTGGCTCTAGTTACCCCTGACAAACTGATCATTCCATCTCACGTAATGGTTGTGTTCGTCCCACACAACACCAGCTACAGCAAACTACAGGCGTGATGAATCCCACAAGATCCCTCGTTACCTATATGGCCTGGATTTCATGAGCTTATTATTCTGCAGGTTTCTACCAGATCAACTGTATAGAATTTGAATTTGTGACATCATGTAGCATGTCATGTTTCTCTCTCTGTGCTCTATCAAATTATGACAAACAAAATCTCCTTCTCTGCCTATTGTCCAACATAAATACTTGAATTAATAGTTTTCCTGTGCTGGAGTGGCATTACTTTAAAAAAAAAAATTGTTATTGAGGCTTCTTAGGGACGAATTTTGACACTGGGGATCAATCATAGTAACTGTACTGATTTTCCTTAGATTATATGTCGCTAATTAAAGAAAATACAGGTTAATCAATCATTTATTTTGCCTAGAAAAGGTTGGGGTCTTAGTTTGTCCACCCATGTAAGCAACTGCACTTGTATCTTGCTCTATTCTGACAAAATCTGGGTCAGGAAATGTGGAAAGATTCAGCCACCAAGAATCATAAATAGGACACAGCTTTTTTTCTGTTTATTCTGAAACTGTAGATTTTGCGTATACACACTACTCAACTTTTGAATGTGTCAAAAGCAGAGATGGGGTCGTTACTCAAAAAAAGTAATACAGTACATATTACTTATTACTTTAAAAAAAGTAATATATTACTTTACTTCGTTACTCTCTACATAAAGTAACGCGTTACTTTACGTTACTTTACTTTACTCGTTACTTTACTCGCAGGGCCGCCCCTCCCTACAGGCAGATCACGCAGAGGGTGCTTCATTTTGCGGAGGGAGCCTCAGCTGAAGCGCAAATGCGGCGCACCTACAGTGTCGTTACTTTACTCGACATCCTCACTCTGGATTCAGAGGTCCTCCTTAGCTATTAGCTTCACGTTAGCATGTTGTCTTTGCAGGTGCTTGTTGAGGTTTGACGTTGTGTTTGCAGCAGTGGATAAAAACTTCTGGCCTGGACACAGTTTGCACCTCACCGTCACATTCCTGTCCTTTCTTCGGACGAACTCAAAACCCTCCACCCCTCGAAAGTTATCGCTGTTGACTCAGCCATGTTCATGCACTGCATGTGGACGCGCAAGTCACGCAAATGTTACGTTAATATAAACCTGCGGCGGAAATCCCTCTTGTCTGTCAAAGGGAGAATCTAGTAATTCTGTATGTTAGTAGGCTAACTGTAGTGTGTGATTACTGATTTTATAAAAGTAACGAAGTAACGCGTGTCGGGCAATGTTAGTAACTGTAGTGTGATTACTGAACTATAAAAGTAACACGTTACACCCAACTCTGGTCAAGAGAGATGATAAAGCGTTGAAAGTTTAAAATGTCATGATTTTTTCCCCTTCAGTATGTATCAGCTTGTTTTGCAGAAAGCTAACGTTAGCCTCAGACTAACAGCTGATGCAGGAGGGCCTGGGGGGCGCAGACAGTTTGCAGTTGTGTGCCACTTTTCGGTGCATGTTGCAGAGTCAGAAAGAGAGTGTGAAGCTGCTAACTCACCACGCTACAGCCCGGCACATAGCAACCATGTGTTGTTCAGTTTGCATCCTTCTGGAGATGACACAAACTGTCGAACATATGTGCGAAAGGTGCGTGCATCGATGGATTTTAAACATCGCAGTCAACCGCGAAAAGCAAAAGTAGCGTGGGAAGCGCCAGCGCAAACACACATGGACATTGCATCTTCAGTTTGAGGGAAGCAACTTGTCAACGGTGGAATGTTGATGCAAAAACAAATGTCGGCACTAATTGCTTCTACTGTTGGACGATAACATCGAATTATGTCCAGTGGGGGAGACGTAAATCAGAAATGTTTGGCCTGTAGGGTGTGTGTTTGTGGTGAGGTGCACAGTTCAACGTCTGTGGGTGCCTCTACTGGCACAGGTACAGTGTGTTTAGCCAGAGTCTGCACATCTCCCTGTTTTCTCCTGAGGTTCAACCGTAGAAAAAAGATTCTTAAAGTAAACAGACTGTGGCTCGGGTTGAGGTAGGGTTCCAGTGTGGTGTCCAATGAAAACAGAGACAGTTTTACTCCAGTTACACCTGGGAACACTTCACTGTGAACCACAGGCTACTCGTAATGACTTTGTCTCAACAGCTTACTGCGAGCCAAACGTTTGTCTGGCTCACAGACCTGATAACCTCACAGTGTAAACCAGATGATGTATGTTCAGCAAAAATATCAGGACAAGGTCTAACATTTCATACAATTCTACTAGTGTTGTACTGGAACGACATAGACACCACTGACCTTTCTTCCACAAGTTCAGTTTTCATTTAGAAGTTATGGCTACCAGCCAATCAGAGGACATGTAGAGCAAATGATGAGGCACCTAAACATTATAAGGCTATCCAGACAGACTATTGCTCAGCTGTTGTGATCCTGAGGTACAATGCATGTCCGTCTAACATTTCACAACTTTTTGACAGCTGTCGAATAAGTCAAGTCTTATTTAAGTCTTATTTAATGAATCACCCAAAATTATGTTTTCCTCTCAGTGAGTGTTTTAAGGTTTCAAAAGTATATAAAATAGTTTTTTTGCATAATCAGTAAGCATGAAGGATGCTAAAGGATGCTAAATTAGACCAGGTAGCTATCAGCCAATCAGAGAAAATGTAGAAGTGACCAAGCACCTAGATTAACAAGCCTATAGCTCAACAGCTGCTGTGATCCTGACGTACTGCACAATGTGTGTCTATCTAACATATATGCAACTTTTTTTGACAGCTGTTGAGCAAGTCAAGTCTTATTTTATTCTTATGTAATGACCCACAATAGTGTTTTATTTTCATCTAGTTTTTCAGGTTAAAAAAGCCCTTAGCCGGGTTTAAAAAAAACATTTTAAATCATATTATTTTGTCATTATTTGTAAGCATGAACATCTGCAGTCATGTCTGTGGAACAGGAGTAAATGGGCGTCTACCAATCAGAGGGTCAGTTGTTCAATCCAAGCCCCTGCAGTCAACATTTCAAAGATACTTAACCCCAAAGTGCTCCTGTAGGCATGTCTAAAGTATTGAAGTGTATGTAAGACGCTTTGGATAAAAGTGATAGCTAAATAACACAGAATAATAATTATTTTAGTCTTTATTTACCTATTGTTTTATTTTATAGGTCTTAATCTTTTTATTTGTATTTCTGTTGTACCTATAGGTTCACTTTGTTTTATGGGGTTTTATATTTAATATTTTGTATTGTTGCATCGACTCAGTTTTCTTGTGTCTTATCTGTCAGAGAAAAAACATTATTTATTTTATTTTTATGATCATACATCTTACCTCCTTGTGCCTATTAACCTGATACAACGTTATATTTCGCTGCATGTACCTTTTAAAGTTCTTAACAAATAATCTGAGGGGAATTTCTTGTTGTTTATTTTTAACTTGTGACGTGTCATTTTGTAAAGCGCTTTGAGCTGCAGGGTTGTATGAAAAGTGCTATAAATAAAGCTTTATTATTATTATTATTAGTGTGATGTAAGAATGTTAACATTTAGTTTGCAAGTTCACGTAACAATATGTGATTGAGTTTAGGTTTGTGTGCACTTCAAAGTGTCCGCCATGTGTTGAAATGTGAATTATCCTCTGATCCACAAAGGACAGCTGGGTAAAGTGATCCGGCCCACCAATGCAGCAAGTTAGTGGTTAATTTGCCGAAAATGCTGATCGATCACATGCTAGTTTTCTGCGCTGGCCGTATGAAAACACTGTGACGCTAACTTCTGGCATTGATGCTGCAGGGAGTTCTAAGCAGCTATTACAGGAATTACCTCAGACATTTACCACAGTATCATTTCAACTTGAAAGTGCAAGAGGAAGCAGTTTCAAACTTGCAGATGTCTTCGGTTTCAGTTGGCGTTCATCTCCCTGATATTAGCATGAGCAACACGTTATCAGAAGCTGCTGTCATTTGCGCAGGAACATTCGTCACCCGAGAGCAACCGGACGGAATAAAAATATTTGGGAAGCAAGGAACCAGAGGAGTAAGAATAAAACCTCTCAGGAATTCAAATTAAAACAACACACAGAGACACACACATACACACACAACCCTACTCTAATGGTGTACTCCGTTGTGTTTAAACACCAGTTAAGTTGTCTGTCAGCGGTTTTAGAATTGTCTTATTTTCTGCCATATTTCTCATATAATAAAATAATACAAACTCAGTGCATGAATTAATGAATTTCTGGCATGAAACTTGAGCAGTTATGTTCCAACAAGCTGAAATCAAAAACGATTCAGTAGCTCCAGTTTCAGCTCGTGAAATCCTTCAGGGGTAAAAAAAGCCTCACTACCCTAGATGTATTTTATTCAGTAGTGCACATTTTTACTTTCCCTATACAGAAAACCACCAAAAAGCGTGCAGTAGATTCAACATTCAAAGGTTTTATTGTCATATGCTCTTGTAGAAATCACAATGAAATTCTTCTGACCTGAGCTCCTCCAACAATGCAACATATATAATAAAATACAAAAGTACAAAATACAAAATAAAAAGTATTTCTTTACATGATGAGATTATACAGAGAAATACACAAAAAACATTTGGTTTGTATGGAGACATGAAGATGTTGTGGAGTCAATCATACATTTACTTTGTGTCACCATACAAAAAGAGAGCTACGACAGAAAGAGTCGGGGTCTACCATCATATAACCAGTTTGCCATTAATTGCTTTCTGAGAGTAAAACACTTAAACAATAAGCTCCCAGCAGAACAGATGCAGTCCATTATTGCTCCTTCAGAAGCCTGCTATTGGCTCACTGGATCCTTCCTCTCTCTTTTCCTCACTCACCCATACATCCACTGCAAACTTAACCTCATTTGTCTCCGCACAGGAAAACGTGCTGACCTAAAAGGAGGCCCTGAGTTTACAGTACCAGTCAAAAGGCATTTCAAAGTTAATCCATCCTCAACAAATGACTAACAAATACCACCGCCCGGTCATCCCAGCTGTTTCACTGCTGACAAAGAGAAGATTGTTAATTGTTTCTTTGTGTGATTAATCCCCTACTTATGCAGTTATGAACAAAATGAGGGAAAGGACAAACAGCTGGGAAAACATTGAGCCCAAAACTTCTGTTGGCTAGAGGGGTTTGGATTAATCAACTATTTTAGGAAGATGGATGAATCTTGATGCACATGCGGACTTTGTAATTCCCCAATTACCCAAAGTTTACAAAACAAAACTCACAATGTTTGCACTGCAGTTAAAATAGATTTTCACTGACTTTTGTATCATGGATTTATAGATTTCACATTTCTAAGCAGTTTTTAAAATACAAACTGCCAATCTTGCCAAAATGGACTGAACCTAAGGTAAGAAGCAAAAAATTCAGATAATAACGTATATATTTACAAAAGAATAATAGGAAGATGATAAACCTAAGAAATACTGCAGGGATTTTACACAGTTGTTTTGTTTAGCACGGTCCCTGTAGCAACTGCAGCCAATCATGATGAAATCAACTACAGTGTATGTCTACACTTGTGGCTTTGGATACAAGTGCCCATAAGTGGCATTACCTGCATGTGTTGGAAATCTGTCGGGTTTAAAGGCTTCTGCATGCAGCCTTCACACAACTCAATGGACCCAAGGTTTGCATTTGGTTTCAACTGTTATCGTTTGGCTGGCACATCGATGGCAGATCAAAACCACAGCACCTCCAAGTCAACTGCTCCAACATGCTGCAGTGTTTTCCCCCCGTGACGTCTCGCATCTTGAGCTGCTATGTGCGCCAGCTAATGGAAGCAAGACAAAACATTTCATACGGCTGATAGCGTCTGTTTGCACAAGCCGACCTAAATGGGCGTCAAGAGAGCAGAGAAGAAGGATATGCTTGAGACAAAGTGTAAATGGAAAAAAAAAGTGCCAGTGTCTAAAGCTGAAAGTGGTGCCTAAAAGCATCTAACGCAAACCATATGAAGAGGATGATAAAAGGAGGTATTCATACGTAAAAACGTTTAGCTTAAGCTAATGCACAGTGGCCTGCCAGATAATTCAACACGGATTATTTGGATTACATGTGAGAAATGGTGAAAAGGTCAGCGAGGACAGAAGCGTCAGTGAGGGGAAATCACCGGGGTTACTCTTCTGGACATGTTTGGAGAGTGTAGACACCAATGTTCTGCAAAAGTTATACTCATAGACCCTAACCCTAACCCGTACAAAACCACACGTGTAGACCTTCATTATTAAAACACAGTATTGATACTTAGAAAACATTTTTTAAGGCTTTTGACCAGAGGTGGGAAGTAGTGGAGTACAAATGCTTTGTTACTGTACTTAAGTACATTTTTCTGGTATCAGTACTTTACTTTGACTTCTTACATTTTGAACACAAATACCTGTACTTTCTACTTCTTACATGTTCCAAACAGGCTGGTTCCTTTAGTTTGAATGTGTGTTTGGTGGCGTGATCATTATTATTTAGAGTCATTGCGTGCCTATTGATTTGAACACGATCCGTGTATCCGTCATTTCCTAGTCTTCTCTAAAGAAGAGGGACCAATGAAAACGTTGTCATGTTGCCGTTGTTCAGCATGGAAACATTCATTAGCTAACAATGACATTATTGTTCTATTAATATAAAGGGAGGTCAGGTACTCTTTAAAACAGCTGCTAGTTATGGGTACTTTTTACTTAAGTACATTTCAAAGCCTCTTTACTTTTACTTGAGTAAAGAAGTTTAGTCAGTACTTCTACTTTTACCAGAGTATTTTTAAACACGAGTATCTGTACTTCTACTTGAGTAAAGGATGTGTTTACTTTTGCCATCTCTGCTTTGGACTGAAAGACAACCAAAGGAAAAAAAGCAGAGATGGCAAAAGTAAACACATCCTTTACTCAAGTATTTATAAATACTCTGGTTGGATACTTATACCACCCACAGTGACCAGCTACCCTGCAGCCACCCTTTGACTCCTATACTGACCCCTATTTGTCAGGTCACACACACCATCTGGGTCTGAAGTGGCCATCGGACAGAGGGAGCGGTGGGCTCCACTCCATCAATGACATCCGCCTCTGGTAGCTGTTGTCTTGCAGGAAAGAATGTATTTAGTATTTACTTTGTGTGCTGACATATATATGTTACAATCCAATGCATATGTGTTGGAGCTATATATTATTTAATAGTTTAACATTTGTTTTCTTGTTGTTTTTGTGTATAGTAAATGTTCTATTATTTGGTGATATTATTCTAGTTAGTTTAAGTAGTTTTATGCTTTTATTTTGAAGGCAGTTTTGGGCACCTGTTGTAATTGTATATATATTGGAGACAGGTGGTGGTGGGAGTAGAGCACTAGTAGGCATATCGTTTTCTATCAGGGTGATTCAAGCAAGAAAGAAAGAAAGAAAGCCATAGGAAAGGCTTAAGGAAAGTAAACCTGTTCATTGTACCTTTGTGATATTGGATCATGGAAATAAAATGCACAGAACTGACGATCTTGTCTGGACTTATACTTTTAAACTATGATTTTGTCCGCCACAATGTGCTTGTTTGCATGTGTGATTGCTCTCTTGTGCTAGTGGTTGTCTGTGTCACCGAAACCTGACCTGCATTTGTCCGAAGTTGAGAGAGCCACAGGAAAGGCAGATTATTTGCTAAAATGCTGAATTAGCTCATCAACAAGGGATATATATTGCTATGGATAAAATGGTCTGAAAATAGTAATACACACACATTTCATGACGGAAGTAAAAAGTGATCCCTGCCTTCCTCTGTTCTCTGAGGCTAAATTAAGATGAGCTTCACTCACTGTGGTTCCTAGCCTGTGAGAGATCCCAGGTGGCCCTTAAATTGACCTTATGCTGTTAGGAGTGTCCACTAATTACATATCTTTATCCTGGGTGGACCTGCAATGGACACTGTGGTTAGGCCTGCCATGTCTCATAGCCTCAGGCAACTAGGCGTCTAGGTTAAAAGTCTGGCATTCTCCAACATAGCACTCCAACCCAAGAAATGGAGCTGTTCAATGGTTGGATTTATACTGTCAATGCACCCACAGACAGTTTGTTTTATCGCTCAAAAATCTGTGTCCAAGCATCCACACAGGCTTTGTTTTATTGCTCACACATTTCTATAACAACACCATTTACCATTCCAGTGGTAAACATGATGAACACTTACAAGATACATACATCAACTGCATCATAGCTGCTGCATCGCCAAGTTTTTAACTCAGCGAACTGTTTATGTCATGGGATGAAAAGATATAGCTGTAGGGGAAAGGTTACAGACTGTCTCTCCTACGTCTTTACTCTGAACTTAACCGCAACAATCACAAGTCTCAATTGAACTGCTGTATCTGTAATCACACAACTAAACTAAACTCTGGTCTCATTCACTACACTTACTCTGTGATCTGCTAGGTAGAAGAAGATTGAAAAGGGGAAGTCATTTTGGATGTCTACAGTGTTTGAACATATTTAAACCAAGTTCTAAATACAGCTCAGAATCAGTTGTGCAGCCAAGTTAAATTAATCAATGCACATTTTAAAATAATTGTGGTTTATCGGCGGGGGAATAGTAAAGTTTGCCGATCGTGCTTTACGGTCTTTGATATATTGTATATTTTCCCTAATTGAATGTGATCTCATCAAAAAAGTAGTGATTGATGTGCCTGTTAACACAAACTATGATATCATACATGACGGTCTGACTGTTGTGGAGCGTGGTTAGGGTAAAAGGTCAAATCCTGATGGTCTGAATGTTAAACGGAAAGTATGCGTTGGGTCTTTTTCAACATTGATTATTCTTAAGAATTGCATTCGTGTCTCTATTTTAATGAGTGCCATTTTTAAGCCTTAGCTTGTTTGTTTGCTGCCAATAGTAGTTGATAAAATCTTAAGATCCCAAATTGGGAAATGATTGCGTTGCAGCAGCATAAAAAACAAAACGAGGCATTGCACATAGGTCGAAATTTAGCAGTAGAAATAAACAATTCTAGAAATTAAACATCTCAAAAATATAATTAAACAGCATTAAAAAGTAGAAAATATACAGTAGACCGTGAAGATAAAAAATCTATAAACTCTGACAATAAAACACTATTGAAGGGCTTTAGACACAATATAAAGCAGGATATTATTTACATTAAGAGTTTAGGGAATGGACTACAGTACAGTTTAGACAGGAGAGGTACAGCAACAGTAAATACATTAATGGACAATTAAAAAACAATTGTGTTCATTGGCACAGAGCATGGTATTTTGTTTATTTTCGATAATTTAGTCTGAGCTCACCAACAAGTTACTTATTGCTTGTGGACACAAACAATGAAAATACACTTGATGTTCTGACTGTTGTGTTATGGTTGGGGTTAGGGTTAGTGTTATGGTTAGGGTTAGGGTTGGGGTTAGGGTTAGGGTTGGGGTTAGGGTTAGGACAGATAATATCCTAAAGGTCTGAATGTTAAATGGAAATTATGTGTTGAGTCTTTTTCAATACTAACAATAATATCCATAAGAATTGCATTATTTTCTCTATTTTAATGAGTGCCATTTTGAAGCCTTAGCGTGTTTGTTTGCTGCCAATAGTAGTTGGCACATAGAAACAGGAATACAGTTTAGACAGGAGACGTACAGCAACAGTAAATACATTAATGGACAATTAAAAAACAATTGTGGTCGTCGGAGCAGAGCATGATATTTTGCTTATATTCCATCATTTATTCTGAGCTCACGGTCTGACTGTTTTGGTATGGTTAGGGTTAGGGTTGGGGGAGGGGAGATACTATACTAAAGGTCTGAATGTTGAATGGAAATTATGTGTTGGGGTTTTCTTTAAAACTAATATAAGTTTCCATAAGAATTGCATTAGTGTCTCTGTTTGTTTTAATAAGGGCAATTTTTCAAGCCATAGCCAACAAGTGTGTTTGACTTTTTGCGTGTGTTTTTGTGTTTGTTTAAAGGTTTTCAACCTAAATGAAGCTCAATGGAGCTACATGATGCTACATGATGCTACATGATGCTACATGATGCTACATGAAAGCTAAATGAAGCTCAATGGAGCTAAATGATGCTACATGATGCTACATGATGCTACATGATGCTACATGATGCTACATGATGCTACATGAAAGCTAAATGAAGCTCAATGGAGCTAAATGATGCTACATGATGCTACATGATGCTACATGATGCTACATGATGCTACATGAAGCTCAATGGAGCTACATGAAAGCTAAATGAAGCTCAATGGAGCTGCATGATGCTACATGATGCTACATGAAAGCTAAATGAAGCTCAATGGAGCTAAATGATGCTACATGATGCTACATGATGCTACATGATGCTACATGATGCTAAATGAAGCTCAATGGAGCTACATGAAAGCTAAATGAAGCTCAATGGAGCTACATGATGCTACATGATGCTACATGATGCTACATGATGCTACATGATGCTACATGAAGCTCAATGGAGCTACATGAAAGCTAAATGAAGCTCAATGGAGCTACATGATGCTACATGATGCTACATGATGCTACATGATGCTACATGATGCTACATGAAAGCTAAATGAAGCTCAATGGAGCTACATGATGCTACATGAAAGCTAAATTAAGCTCAATGGAGCTACATGAAAGCTAAAAGAACTCTACTTGACTTCAAATACAAAGGAAAGAGTCAAGATTGAGTTGTCCCGTGTGTCCTTTTGGTGTGAACCAGGCCATTTTCAAGTTTAGGCAGGAGTCAATCAAGCAACACAACTCATAACTTGACAAACATTGTTCAAGTACTAGACTCCTGGTACTAGGATGGGTTAAAAGCTGAGAACAAATGTCACTGTGTGCTCTGCATGTGTGACCATTACAGAGGGTTTCATCCCTCCCAATTCTTCTATTCTTCTTCTTCAATAGTATTAGTCCTTGTTATAGCAGAGTAAGGTGTGTTGGCTGCCACTAGTACTTGGTACAGTTTGGAGGCACGTATAAATACTCTTTCCCTGTCGTCCCTTTCTCCCTCTCTCTCACACATACTTCTCATTCTCACACTGGCAACCCATAACTTCATTCTTGGTCGCGCTCCAAGGGACTCATCGTTGGCTTGACCGGGACCTCATGTATTCAGTTAAACCAATCAAAGCTCCATTCATTCCAGCAGCTTATAGTGCCCAATTCATTTCCAGCCAATAATAGGGAATCTGTTGTAGTTTTAATGGAAAGAAACGCTTCCCCCCACCCCTTCTCTCTTCAGCCACAGCAGCCATGCTCAAAAAGCTTGCAGGGCGCAAAAACCTGAGGTAATGCCCCAATAAAAAATTCACAGGCTGTTTACTTTGGATGTGTAAAGAACACAGATATTGCACTCTTTAAATTAACCGTGCTGCTTTCTAGATTAACAGGCTGCGACTGTTTCCCATCGCTGCTTTGACATTTATAGGGAGAGAGAGGAAGGAGCTGATATATATATATATTGAATTTTCTTTTTTTAAACCTTGGAACAACCTCTGTAAGTAGGTCTAGTTAATTGCCAATGTGCTGTTGTACAACTGCCCATTCACCAGATAATCTGTACATAGTGTCAGTATGTGTCTAAATGTCCCATGACGCTTTGAGAGACGCATTGATCAATGTTTATCTGGGGTTATAAGGCTTAATTTACTTAAATCTCAAAATCCAATTACATTAAATCTCAGACACCGGCCTTCTGAATTCTCAAGAGTGATTTGATGTTGATAAAGGCTTCTTCTCACATAGTAGCCCTCCAAAACAACAGGGGATGTCGTTTGCTCAATGGACCTCTGATGTAGACAATGAGATTTAGTTTAAAGCTAAAAGAAAATCAAGTTACTTTGGCAAAGTTCAAGAATGACCTTTAACAAGTAATAGCAATTCAAATGCTGTTTCAATACAAAAGCATACATAAATATACATTGTGCCAAGCCCCCCCCCCCTATTCAAAATATTGTAGACGTGCCCTGGGGTACTTTCCCTCACAATGTGCCAAACAGCGGCTGAAGGCTGTTTATTTTAAAGTAAACGTTGGCTTCTGATGCATAACAGCCTGATTATTCGTCCAGTTTCAGCTTAGGTTTAATATCCTACTCGGGGATCAATTCTTTATTTTGACTACGTCTGCATCTTGGACTGATATTATTTACTACTCTTAGAATTTAAGGTCTCTAACTTGCCACAAGTTGAGCAAAAATATATCACTTTCCACTGCACAGAGAGCCCAAGGGGAGGATAGAGAGACAGGTTTATGGGTCAAAGCTCAGAGAAGGAGACTTGGTGTGAAGCCAAGATCTACAATACGCAATAAGGTCTCAATTATCTATAAACGCTGCAATCAATGTATAAAAAATATATCTGTATGGTGGAGAGACATATGGACAGATATTATTGCAGACCCATAATACAAGGGTACTAGACCTCACACAGGCTGCACACGCACTGCCCCATTCACACAATGTCCATTCATTCAGTTTAACTGCATCCAGAGGATTAATTTACTGTTCTATAAACCAGTTAGGAGTGAATACGAGCTCTGTCTTCACCCAGTTTGTGGCAGCAGTGCATCTCTCTGTGGGATTGGGGATTCCCCCCCCCCCTGAAGCTAATGCTAGCTGATGCTGTGTGATCAATTCTCTCATTGGCACAAATGCATAGAGACAGACATAAAAAGACCCAGTGGAAGAGGTAACCTTGACTCTTCGACGCCATTGATCTGAAACGAGAGCAGCAGTCACTGAAGGCTTTCATGGACACAACAAGTAATCAATATCAAGCAACGGAGACTGAGTTGAATGCAAACAAGCTAGAGAGAGCCAGTATACCACATTTTCCATTAAAAAAAATATGGCTCTACCTATCAGACTATGAAAAATGGGCAAACAATGTGAATAAAGTGTGTTAGCAATGAGTTACCGATCAGTGATGCAGCACTTCAACCGTTACATGAAGTGAATTGTACACCTCTACATATTGAGCTTTACACGACAGAGCCTTATCTTTTCACAAAAGTATCAGAGAAAGTGTTCATATATGACTTTCCCAGGCCAACTCAAAATAAAATGTTCAATTAAAAGTTAAAAAGGATACCCAGGCAGTACTTTAACATATTTTATGTCATCTCCAGATAACTTGTCTGAAATAAGCATTCAGCATAAACACATTACACAACGATAGAAAATAAGTACTTTTGGCCAATGACGTATAAGGCTCAAAGTAAACCTTTTTCAAGCGAGAGTGTCCCTGTCAATGTACTTCATACAACACAACTAACTTACGAACAAACATTTTTTCCTTAAAGTTAAATTATCTACTAACTCAAGCACACACACACACACACACACACACATGCACGCACACACACACACACACACACACACACATGCAAGCACGCACAAAGTGTCCCTTTTTAGTATCTATTTCATTCAGCACATCTGCAAAACAATTCTCATAGTGTTCCCTGTTCTGTGAAAATATACTCCAAGGTCATTCACAAAAACACATTGATGGTCGGCCCCGAGGCGTGCACAGAATGGCCCCTCAAACAATAACCCCGTTCCCCTCGCAATTAATTACATATTGTGAGCTGTCAACATGGAGAGCTGCCTTGTTTAGTTTTATTGTGCGGAATAAAGGAGGAGAGACAAAGAGATAAAGAATGACAGAACAAAATGTCTTAAAATAAATTGGTTAAAACGCTAGTCTGTAGCTCGTAAAAATACAGAAGCAACAATTACGTCTGCATTTACATCATTAACTGTCATTAACTGACCTGTGTATAAATAGAGTTCCCACAAAACACCCTATGATTAAATGCATTTCGGTATGGTTTCAGTTGTTTTTTGTATATGTCCCATAACATGTTCATCACATTGTTTTCATGGTGTTCAATTGTTTTCACAGTCGCTACACAACACATATACACACAGCAGCACATGGATATTAACCCATATACAGTATGTATTGCAATATTCAGATACTACAAAAACTTCATGTGTAGATTGATATTATCTCAGCAAATGTTTGCTTCTTTCAAAAAAAGATATATATATTTATATATTGTCAGCGTAATTTTTGTTTGAAAGATTAAAGTATGATGTCTGGATATTAAATGTTTGGATGAAAATAAACTATTTTTGATGCCTTATATCTTCATGTGTCTTGGAGTTTATTGGACTCAAACAATGTCGCTCAATAAAAGTAACTTAAAACCTAAAGACAACTTGACACATGATGTCTATCTAAACCAATATTAACAACATCACTGTGGGGTTTTCATTTTGCATAAATACGGAAGTGGAAGCAGCCGTGCTGATGATGTGAAGATTGATGGCTGAGACGCGTCCTGATCCCAGAGGAAGGTCCGACCTCAGTAATCACGATTAACCTTTCCAACGATCACACCGCTCAATGGCTCCCAAATGGCAGGACATGCACAGCAACACACACAACAGACCAAGTGAAAATTAAGACTGCTTTTGACCAAGGAATGTGCTTTGGCTAGGTTCTTTGGTTATTTATTTTGGTCTGGAGAAAGAGTGAAGGCACTTAATACTTTCTGGATCGTTCCAGGAAAGGTTTTCTTCTGGGTTTGAGCGCTGACACCATGATATGTGCGCTGTTAACGAAAGTTTCGGAGCTTCTGTCAGCACTGCACTCGCGTCTTCCCGGCAGCGGTCACTGATGATTATTACAGACGTGTCTGCAGAAGAAGGTCATGTTCTCTGTGAGAGTTTTTATGATTTGAATACAGAAGTGACACATTTGAAAAGACTCATTTTGAGTGTAGAAGTGGTTCAAACCTCTAAAGTCTGAAAGTCACTTGTGGTTTGGCCTCGGAAGGTTTTTAAACTGTTCATTATCGGTTTATAATGATTTATTTTTCCATGTACTGTGGGCTGAAAGAATGTCTGCAAAGTGACAAACTTTTAAAAAAAGTCCTCCTCTTTAACTGCCCGGACAAAATAAATGTTGTAGAAACTATTAAGATTAAATAAAACATCCACTTCTTCACTTATCCTGTGAGTGAAACAGCCAAACTCTGTGTGAGGTGAAAGTGGAAAAGGAAACCAATAACTTGATGCACTTCCCTCTCACGGAAAACTGAAGCATGTGTCAAAGAGTTTCATTCACTCACCCAGCCGCTGATTGCCAGAAAAATGTCAAAGGTAGCTAAAATGCAGACGTTTGCTGGAACTCCCGACTTGCTCCACTTTCCCAGGCAAAATGTTCTACCTATGAATTACCAGCACATTTTCATATTTACGTTTTGGGCACTGTAGATGACAATCAACAAAATAACTGGTTGTGCATTGGTTTTCTTCAATAGCATTTTTTTCGTATGATATATGGTAATGGTTAATGCTTTGAAATGCAAACCAAACCTTTAAATTGAAGATGTAACACTAGTATTTGAGTTCAGAATCAGAATACAATGGCATTAGCAACCAGAAAATGACACCAGTAATGACAAACAGATGAGAATGCTGCGTGGGGTCTGGGTGTCGTGTTGGCGGGACGTTGCGAGGCTCGCTGCTGCGAGGAGCGGACAGTGTGAGCTGGCTTACTGGTGTGGTTTCTTGGTTGCTGCGTGGGGTCGGCGAGACAGCGAGACACAGCGAAACCCAGCCCGAAACCAGCCCGAGCACACACACCCACAGCCTCGCCGCGTCCCGCCGTCTCAGGCTGAGAAATCCGCGAAGCTAGAGCTGCCTGAGAAAAGATTGAGTGTTTTAGAGGAAGGGCTTAACGTAACGGCTCCGCGGACGTAACGTAACGGCTCCGCTGATTGGTCCATTTGGACAATTGGTCCATTGGGTTGTCGTTACATCACTTGGTTCCTGGAAGAAACAACTGGAAAAATAAAAATCTCCAACGAGGCGTTTTGGGGCAGCATAGACAGGTATTTTCTATGTTAGAGTTTTACTCGCTACAGGGTGTACTTTGAGGGTTTTGACTCTGCAGACCGTTCACATGCATAAAAAGCTACATAACACACAAGGGGATGGGTAATAACCGGAAAAGCATGACATGGGACCTTTAAGCAAGTAAGAAATATGGCCAAAGCAGGAAATACTCCCATGTCATTAGAAAAGTCATCATGACTAACAGTGAAATGCCAGCTGAAGAAAATATTTTCACAGCCATTTATTCTGGATAAAGAGAGAGTCTAACAACTTAATTTCCATGAAAATGTTTTTGCAGGATTTTCAGTATGATTCAGCGTCCCGGTCAGTTTCCAAAGCTGCGGTGGTACAAATATTTGGCTTATTAGGTTACGGGGAAAGGAGTGGCAGGAGTTGGACCTGGTCCATTCGTACATGACAAGGACAAGGAAAGAGGGGGAAAGAGACAAAGGAGAATGATGGGCCAGAAACTGAAATAATGTGATTTAAAAGTCCCCTATTATACTGTTTTTCATCAATATATAATAGGTCTCAGATATATACAAAACATGTCTCTGAAGTCTTTGGCTCCAAATACCAAACAGATCATTGCAGCATCCCATAATCCCCTCTGTTTCAGCCCTGTTTCCAAAGTGCTGATTCTCTGTCTGTAACTTTAGATGAAAATAAGGAGCCACTCCCCACGCCCCTCTGAGAGATATTTGGTTAAAAATAACACAATGGTGCTCTAGGAGGAGATCAGGTGATAAGGTGGGGGGGGTTACCTTGGTTGGTGATTGGCTAATGGTTACACAAGCCAAAACATCGTTATGACATCATAAAGTGGCCAAAATCTGATCAGCTCATTTTCAGAGAGGTTTTTATAGAAATGGATCAGGACAAAAAGAGAGAGAATCTTTTTTCCTGAAACTTTCAGAATCTCTTTACACAGAGGGGACACATGTTGATGTAGAAGAGACATGAAGAAGAGGGGACACATGTTGATGTAAAAGACGTGAAAAAGTGGATTTTGCATAATAGGTGACCTTTAAACTCATGTCTTTACAGCTACAATTGCCCAAAAACTCTTGCTCATTGCCCCAGTGACTACAAACCTTCACTCGTTGCATGATGAAAAGGTTAAAGACTGTATAAAACACAGCACCTCTAAAATCTAGTTTTTTGCTTAAAACTGCACCCAGCGGAGTATGGTCATGCTTCTAACTGACCATTATGCAATCTGCCAACAATTCACAACATGATCAAATGCAAACGGGAACAATGTGTGTGCATTTTCCCCTCTGAGTCCCGCAATCCAGTTACCACCTTTACACTGCGAGAGGCAATTTCCTGTGTGGCTCAGCTGATGAGGTTTCCGAGTAAAAACGGGGCCAGTAATTGAATCTCTGTGCTCTTGTTAAAAGTGCAGCTGTCGATGGCAAAGCTCGGTGGAAGCGGAGTGTGAATTCTTGTGTCATGGTGCAAGCGGGGAACTCTGGCCACATATGCCAGCCATCAGCAGCGGCCTGTACAGAGTGTTATAGAACAGAGTCTGCAGAGAAAGCCCTGTGGAGCCATCTCAAGCACATGTGTGAACAAATGCAAGCATGCTATGACATAAATGTATTGTGTGCAAAGTTTCACACATTATATGTACCCATTTGTTCCTTGATTAATGGTGGGAAGCAACTATGTACATTTCGTGCTAAGCTTTGAGTAAAAAGTACAATATTCCCTTTCCCATATTTATTTGCCATCTCATGCTTAGTGTGAAGTTAAGGATTAAGGTTGTAAAATGTGATGCATTATTTTCTAGTAAACTATCCACTGCATTGAAACTAAATAGATAATCTTATCTGGAGGTGTGTGGCTCAGTGGGTTAGTGCGCTCATCTTTGAATCAGAGGATAGCAAGTTCGAGTCCCACTGCAGTCAGCATGTCGTTGTGTCCCTGGGCAAGACACTTCACCCCAAATTGCTCCTGTGGGGATTGCCCACAGTATTGAGTATGTAGGCCTAAGTCGCTTCGGATAAAAGCGTCTACAGGTCCTTACACACCGAGCCGATTTTCGGCGTCGATAGATGTCGGGCCGTCCATGAGCGTCGTGTCGTCCTACTCAGATTGGTGTGTACTGCACAGTTGTGTCTTGTCGGCCGTGCCGATATCTTCCGCCGCCGATTCGACATGTTGAGATTTCATTTAACTCCAGCTCTCGACACAGGTTCGGGAAAGCCCCATGAGCTTCTCGCTGTAGAGTGAAAATGGAACGCACACGCTATTTGTTGTTTGTTTATATCACGCAGTCTGTTCTTCTTCTCTCGGTTATCACGCAGTCTGTCTTCCGGTTGTTGCCTCTTTTGAATGACGAATACACACTACCGCCGCCTGCTGGTAAGGAGAGTTATTGCCACTCACGCATGCGCAGTTCGTGCGTGCTACTTGGCCGTCGGCTGAAGTCTTTGCGGTGTGTTCCAGTGCGACACATGGCCAAGACGCAGGAGACGTGAGGCGACGTTCCGTCGGGACGTGTTCTTTGGTGTTCTTTGGTGTGTTTGGTGTGTAAGAGGCTTAACAAGTAACATGTTATGTAATGTAATGTTAGCTGCATACAAGCGGCAACCTAGAGTCTGAAATGCAAAATGAATGCTGAGGTGCCTCGAACTTGCAGTCTCTCTTATAGCCAACAGGGGGCGACTTTACTGGTTGCAAAAAAAGTTAGAATCTGTAGATGTCTATGAAAAAAATATCCTACTTCTCACTCTCCCTTGAGATTATACTCTCAATCCCTAGCTTCAAGTCTTCTTTAGTAAAGCAAAAAGTCAATTTTTTTTAAAATATAATAACATGGTCCAAGGTGTTTTTTAGCATGTAGGTCATCAATTATGCATGTGCATCCCAGGCACTGTTACTTTTCTCTAACGGTAGTGCAACCTAGAAGCCATTTCGTCACTTGGAGGGCACTTCTTCAAGTTTTTCTTCATGTATGCACTAGGTTAACATTTTAAGGATTCACCATAAATATTGCAATTCATCCTAGGTGAAAAATGACTGTTTTGCCAAATTTCCTCCAACAGTTGTTGAGACATTTAGTCAAAACCACTAATGTCAATATCATGTTAGCAACACATTAGGGTTCTTCTTCCGGCGACCATGAATATTTGTAAAAAATAATTGTATCCCAAAAATGTGCAAGTTGCGAATCTTGTTTTCTTACTCTTTGGTTTAAAATAGTTTTATTACCAATCCTTCCCACGCTAGGTTACGCGCCTGAGATGCAGTGGTACCCTGAGATCAATGTTCTCTCAAAATGTCGTGCATTATGATTTTACAGCTTCCAGACTTTAGCTAACTCTGACCGGACTTGGATTCTTCCAATCCCTGATTGCTGTTAAGCTACAAAACCCAATGGGCCAGTCTGTGAAAATGACATCAGTCAATCACAGTGCCGCTACAGTAAAGATCTGTCAAATCTCCAACTCTCCAGGTGCTGTGTAAAGTTACATGTGCAAGTCAACACATAAATTACACCCCCAAAGAGCTGGAAATGTTCAAGAAGGAAGAAAAAAGGAGAGCTGCAGACAAGTGAGACATGCACAGTAGAGCCATGAGAGCACGTTGAGGTTGGGGAGTTTATTGGGGTTTTTTAACAGCAGAATTCAAATGCTTCATATTTGCCAGCTAAAGATAAATTCATATTGACATTGCCAGTATGGGTCGAACATAATGCTTGAGTAAATAAATGTTTCATTTTCCTGGATTTGTCTGCATAGAGCTTAGTTTTTCCAATAGAGGGTTTATTTGTCAAATCAGCTCGTTCTCATACTTTCATATTCACACAGCTAACCGTGTCATGGTGTTTTATATTCCTTCATTAAAACAATGAAAAACATCCACACAACTGAGGTCTCCCTACAGTTTTTTGAGTCAACTTTCCACTGCTTTTTTTCAAACTACACTGTTTCAGTTACATGAGATCAGCAACTTGTTATTTTGTTTTAATCCAAATTGTCAAACTAAATTATGGCGGATTTGTTTTCAGAACTTCTAACTTAATTAGATGTAAGAACAGCCTGAACCTTGAGAGTAAACTGTCAAAACATTTCTTAAATTATCTATCTAAGATATGTTTTTATAACTAAGGTTTTTTTGGACAGTGCATTACCTCCATTAAAGACACGTACAAATTGAGAATTGTTGACATTATACATTTCTTAAATGCAACATGTATAGCCATTAAGAAAAAACATTGGACAGAGTCAACCATTTCCATTCTAACATATGATTTAAATAATTATATTAAATACAAATCTGAAAGCATCTTGACTCTTAATTTTAAAAGGAGAACCTTAAAGCATGTTTTATTTGATTTGAAAATAAATGTTTGAAGGCACTTTAACTTAGACCTATTATGAAATGACTACACTGAGGCATTCAGGAATGGCCCACAAATGGAGCATGGGAATAACCACAGGGGGTCAAAGGTCAGCGAATGAGTTGAACAGGAAATGCCCAATACGGTGAACATCATTACCCTGTTCTGTTCAATTATGAAGTTGTTTATCATCGCTAGTTGCACTTTTAATCATGTTTCCTCCAATTTGATGAAATCTGTCACTGTAGATTCAGGACAACAAGTAGAAGAAACTCCGGCAAAACATAAGTTCTCTTCAGCTCTATCGCAAATAAACGGATGCTCCTTTAGTACAAAAAAAGGATTAACTTAAATTACCGCTTGGGATGTCTTGCATTCGGTACAGTCGTATTCAATTTGTAGAACACATTTGACCTATACCGTTTATGTGCACACATTTATGGATGATTTAGAACCAATAAGTGTTTTCTGATGATCCATAAAAGTTGTGAGCAGCTAAGATTTCTGTTAGCCTTGTGGTTTAAGATGAGGAGCCAGGAAACAATCAACACAATTCAATAATCACTGCGGCTGTTTAAACTAAACCGGGGAGGCCCTCTTCTGTTTATTTTCCTTGTATCGCGTTGCATTTACTTTTTAATTTCATGGCCAAGTGGACCTCCCTGACATCCTGCCTCCCCCCTCTCTATCCCCACACACTCCACTCTCATTCCTCCTTCACCCTCACCCCTTTTTGTCCCCCTGTGGCTCTGAACCCCCTCCTCTCCACCATTAGAAAACACTCTAAAGGTCACGCTGCCCTCACAAAGGATTGGCAGAAGAGAATCTCTCATGAATACACACTATGAATGAAAACATCTACTTGACAAATAATACATTTACGTAGGTACACAAACAAATTACTTCTACAAAACAAGAAGCTGATCACTAAAATGCCAAACTAAAATACTCAACTCAAAAAATGTAGTGACAGAAACCAAAGGGGTGACGGTGAATACATAAACATCTTATAAAAGGTATATGGTTTTGTCTTTTTTCAGCTCATTGTTTGGGTTTATGTCCTAAAACTTAAAGAGACCCTATTATGCTTTTGGGGTTTTCCCTTTCCTTTAAAGGGGACCTATCATGCAAAATGCACTTTGTGATGTCTTTTATATACATATGTGTCCCCGGTGTTCCAGGGAACTCACAAAGTGTCAGAAAACACAACCCTCTCTCTTTTCCTCCATACCCAAATCTCTAAAAACGGGGCTGCAACGGATTTGATACGGGTGGATTTTTTATTTGCACCTTTTTGACGTAATGTAGGTGCACTCCGCCTGATTGGTCAACTCTCCACCAATCAGGGGAATGAGAGGTTGGGCCATGTTGACTCTCCACTCGTAATCACAGCAAGCATGATAACATGACGCTCGTGCCGGGGCCGTGTCACGCCCCCCTCTTCCGCATGGGGGCGTGGTCAGCTGAATCAGACCTTGCAAAGACAGAGCTGGAGTGAGGCAAAATGAGGCATGGCTAAAATGCATGATCTGTTTCGTATTTTGAAAATTAAAACGTATTAATATACCTTATATATTATATATATAATATATATATACCTTATATATTATTTAAATATAGCATGATAGGTCCCCTTTAAAGTAGATTCTCTCCCACACACTCAATATGTAACACTTGTGCTTCAATTGGCTAGCGCTCCAACACATTGTACGTGATAGGCTAAGGGGCGGGACATCTCTAAGCGATTGACCAATCACAACAAAGCCGGCCGGCTAACCAATCAGAGCAGACTGGGCTCTGGTTTCAGACAGAGGGTGAACAGAGGTGCTGCAGCACAGGCAGTATGAGAAAAATAAAGAACTCTTTGAACATTAAAGCATGGAGACATGTCACAGTAGAGACACTACATACTGATATACACCTGAACATCAGCAGGAGAGGACTCTTTAAAGTAGAGACACTACATACTGATATACACCTGAACATCAGCAGGAGAGGACTCTTTAAAGTAGAGACACTACATACTGATATACACCTGAACATCAGCAGGAGAGGACTCTTTAAAGTAGAGACACTACATACTGATATACACCTGAACATCAGCAGGAGAGGACTCTTTAAAGTAGAGACACTACATACTGATAAACACCTGAAAATGAACGTTTTTTGAACACGTCTGCCATATGTTGAACTTATCATCTTACGCTGTTAAATCGAACTAAATGCTCGGGGAAAAAAGACATCACTTCTGCTGCCAGAAAGATTTGGAATCCAAAAGCCTTTCTAGTACACTGATAAAGTAAATGTATACACACGTTATACGAAACAGCAGTATAAATAATTATAATGGACGTAAAATAGGAATAGGGTGTGAATTATTACAACAATAATTATATTTAAAGAATACTGTTGGAGCTGTGGTTTCTGGGAAAACCCTCTCTAAACAATCTAAACACTGCACACATAGATTTCATCAGGGAAAATAAAAACGTACAGCTACACTGAAACCCCTAGGTAACCACATTTTGAAGACATTGAAACTATAATGGTATTTCCTTATGTGATTATACAATTTATAACAACAGTTTTTCTAGAAATTTGGTGTAATAAAGATCCAGGAGGGACATTTGAAAGTTGAAACCATACATTTCTGAAACTAAAAACAGCTGAAGTGATCACAACTCGGACAGACATTCTGTACATTGGAACTGACACACAGATACACGCTAACACAATTGACTTCCTTCCAGCACACAATACACACATTGTATGTCAAATTGCCAAAAATAAATATGCCGGCAGGAATGAATGCAGACATCAGCACAATTATTGTACTGTATGTTTGACAGTTTGGACATTCAAACATGACACACACAAACAGTCATCAAAACACTGAATTCCCTCTGTCCATTACTTTTGTGTGTGTGTGTGTGTGTGTGTGTGTGTGTGTGTGTGTGTGTGTGTGTGTGTGTGTGTGTGTGTGTGTGTGTGTGTATATGGTTGTTTTTGTTACGGCAGTGCAGAACAACTAGACAGTGTGAACCTCCAAATCCGAGGAAAAAAGTGCAGACCACATGAAGGGGGAACACAAGTATGTATGTGTGTGTGTGTGTGTGTGTGTGTGTGTGTGTGTGTGTGTGTGTGTGTGTGCAGCTATATTTCTTACAGAGGTGTAAAACAACTGGAGAGGTTGGTACCCATAGAGGGGTGCAGGAATGAGTCCTAAAGCCCCAAAATGATTCAGTATCGTTGCACTTCCTGTTCCCTGTTGTGGAAGTCAATGGTTCTGTGTATATGTGTGTGTGGTTAGAAAACTGAAAGAGGGTCTGTGGATAACACAAGCTGAAGAGATGTTAACGTTTTGTAATACGACATCAAATATGGCAGTGGTGTTAAGCTGTTTATACTATCCTGAGTAACAAAACGTGTTAGGTTTCATAAATATGTTTGCCAGAAAGCTTATTTTCTGCAATACTCTGATATCCAACGGGAAGATCCTGTTAAGGAAATTGTGCGATCAAATGTGTTAACATTGCTAACCTTAGTTTCTCTGATTAGGTCATCTATCCCATAGCTTTTTGCCAAGAGAGCCTTTGCGGTACAAACCTACGGTTCAGCCTACAAAATACGTCACTACTACAAACCTCTATTGGGGGGAAAAGTGCAGGCCTCATGAGGGGGGAACACGAGTATGCCTGAGTGTGTGTGCGTGTGTCTGTGTGTATTCGTGTTTTCCCCCCTGACATCTCCATGAGGAAAGTCAGCCTCCTAACAGATTCTCTGCACCACATAAAGATGTCATCAGACAGACGCTGTAAATAACTCCGGTGAAGCTCTTCGTTCCAGCGATTAGGAATGAGGCCAGATCACGACCCATACCATAACTGTACAGTTACATTATATGACAGCATTTGCACACTTCATTTATCTACGGTTAAACAGAAAGTAGGCTCAATTTCACGGGCAGATTTGAATGCTGGGTGCTTATAGTTTGTGCAATGTGATAATGCTGGACGTATTGCAGACTGGAGTTATTACAGCCTTTCTTGTTCAAATGTAGTTATTGGAAGCTAATTTATTTCTACAGGACCTTTGACTTAGCCTATTTGCTGTCAATATGGTAACAATGTGAGTATCATAAATCTGTCTTTTGCTTATTTTGAGCAGAGGTGGGAAGTAGTGGAGTACAAATACTTTGTTACTGTATATTTTTCTGGTATCAGTACTTTACTCCACTACTTGTTTTTACTTTTACATCTTGCATTTTTAACACAAATACCTGTACTTTCTACTTCTTCCATTTCCCAAACAGGCTGGTTCCTTTAGTTTGAATGTGTGTTGGGTGGCGTGATCATTATTATTTAGAGTCATTGCGTGCCTATTGATTTGAACACGATCCGTGTATCCATCATTTCCTGGTCTTCTCTAAAGAAGAGGGACCAATGAAAACGTTGTCATGTTGCCGTTGTTCAGCATTGAAACATTCATTAGCTAACAATGACATTATTGTTCTATTAATATAAAGGGAGGTCAGGTACTCTTTAAAACAGCTGGTAGTTATGGGTACTTTTTACTTAAGTACATTTCAAAGCCCATACTTCTTTACTTTTACTTGAGTAAAGAAGTTTAGTCAGTACTTCTACTTTTAACAGAGTATTTTTTAAACACGAGTATCTGTACTTCTACTTGAGTAAAGGATGTGTGAACTTTTGCCCTCTCTGATTTTGAGCAAAAGACAGATTCCCTCAAATCAGATTTTGCTGCGCTAAATATCCTACATCAAGTTAGAGAAGACAGAACAAGAAAATAAAGATTAGAGAAATCTGAAAAAACACATTTAGCATCTCGAGTGTCACCTGAACTGTGACAGCTATCACTCAAATCATCCTCTCCACAGGAAGCACCCCACAGCAACGCAGCAGTCGATGTTTGTACCATCACAAACACATTCGGTTTCCATAACAGGAGCGTTTATCACTGTCAGGGAGCACAGTGAGAGCAACTGAGGCTGCCAGGTTGGACCTTGTTTGTGTTATGCACTGCAGATATGTGCAGGAAGATTTGATGGTGCTGTTTTATGCTTAAGACATCATCATCAAATGAGGTTTCGCAGACTCGGACCACCAAAGACGAAGCCAAGTTCTTCCAGAGTTTTTGCTTTTGTTCAGACGTTAGGACTAATCTAGTTTTTTAAGCACCATTTAAAAATAGTAGGACTTCATCATTTTAAAGTCAGCATGTGTGTGTTACTGTAAGCAAGCTACCTTTTAAACCCAAATGCTTTATTTATAATGTTTCTACTTTCTAGATACTAATAGTTGAAAGGAAAATTAGGGAGTTTTTAACTGCCTAAAACTGGTCATGGAACGGTTCCCTAAAAAGAGCTGTACCAATACAGTGTGTACCAATTGAGGTTTGTTACTTGAATGTAGCCTATGTCAAGCAGCTCAAATGAATGGCTTTGTTATGACCTAGACAGATTTTATAACAACAAAATGAATATTGTCTTGTGTCCAGGAATTATCCGACCGTTAGTCATTGTGCATTCAAAAAGTCAGGTGACTCATAAGAGTGTTACAGCAAAGTCTGTGTTGCATATCAAGTTTTAAAGGTCCCCTATTATACTGTTTTTCATCAATATATTATAGGTCTCAGATATATACAGAACATGTCTCTGAAGTGTTTGGCTCGAAACACCAAACAGATCATTGCAGCATCCCATAATCCCCTCTGTTTCAGCCCTGTTTCAAAGTGCTGATTCTCTGTCTGTTACTTTAGATGAAAATAAGGAGCCACTCCCCACGCCCCTCTGAGAGAGATTTGGTTAAAAAGAACACAATGTTGCTCTAGGAGGAGATTCAGGTGATAAGGTGGGGGGGGGTTACCTTGGTTGGTGATTGGCTAATGGTTACACAAGCCAAAACATCGTTATGACATCATAAAGTGGCCAAAATCTGATCAGCTCATTTTCAGACAGGTTTTTATAGAAATGGATCAGGACAAAAAGAGAGAGAATCTTTGTTCCTGAAACTTTCAGAGTCTCTTTACACAGAGGGGACACATGCTGATGTAGAAGAGACATGAAGAAGAGGGGACAC
Organism: Dissostichus eleginoides; assembly: GCA_031216635.1. Lineage (NCBI taxonomy): Eukaryota > Metazoa > Chordata > Actinopteri > Perciformes > Nototheniidae > Dissostichus > Dissostichus eleginoides. The sequence continues at coordinate 6,139,252 of CM062276.1, forward strand.
ATGCTGATGTAGAAGAGACATGAACAAGTGGATTTTGCATAATAGGTGACCTTTAAAGTCAGATGTATCTCAAATCCATGATCTCGGTGTGTATGGCAGGCTTTCTATTCCAAACTTTATTCTGCAAACCCAAGCAGAGATAACCCTAACATTACCGGTGTTACTTTATCAGGCTTGAAAACCCTTGAGAACCAAAAGAGCAATTATAACAATATACTAGTTATGAATAGTACTAGTCAGCCAATTCAAATGTACTTTTATCCGTTGGTTCCCCTTTAAGTAACTGGATAGAGGGAACAATCCATGTTTTATCATTCCTCCACAGCTGCTTTTGAACAGGAAATATAACTGTTAAACATTGGGGGGAAACCTCAATGAATTGGACCGCAGCTGTTTTTGGCAGTTCAGGTGTGAACATGTATGTTACTGTATGGAGCTGAGGCAAAGTGTGGCTGAAAATAAGTCGACATTTTATGCTGCGCAAAACTTGGACAAATAAAAGGTTAAATCAACTAATTATAAACAGCGCTGTCTGTGGAATTGTAAAGGTCGTCATGGGTTTGACATTCAGATTACAGTTACACAGCTCTCCATTTCACACCACATTCACACATGGTATGACTCCGGGGAATGTACAGCAACGTGTATGTTTGAAAGAACAAAAATAGTTGGGACCGTTTTAGCCGTGACTACTAGGTACGTTTTTTAAGTCTTTATTTTTACTACATTTATTACAATAATCTTCTGGGTCTTTGTTGAACCACCGAAAAAATAAATATCCATCCCTCAAGCGGTAGCTCTAATAACCAATAAGGAAAAATGTTGACCACAGACTATATTATGTTATGCCAACGTCAATCATCACCACATGTTTAACCACATTCAGTCAGTGAGTAATGACAATATTAATAGAAAACTGGAACTAATACCCTTACAATATGTAAAGTTCAACACTTTATGTGAAAATATACACTTTTTTCTAAAACCAAGATGTATTATTTTTGATTATAAGCTCAATTAAGGGCAAATAATTGGCCTTGAGTTGTATTTTATCATCTTGTCATGCATTGGGTACCAGAAATATATATTGAGACATCCTCAAAGTCAAAGTTAACTTTATTGTCAATCTTTCAGTTTGTGCGTACATACCGTTTCCCACAATCCTGAATACAAAAATACAAATATATATAAAAATATGTACTATGTGTATATATACACAATCGGATATACATATTTTTATACATATTTTTGAATATATTTTGATTTTTGTATTCGGGATTTGGGAAACGGTATTTCGATCCTACAGGGACAGATACACTCACGTAATGGTAGGTTACGTGAGTGTATCTCTAACATTTGCTTTGTCCCAAAAATCCATATTCAATCCAAAGTGCATAAACGGATGAATCATTCACACCTCCTTCAAAAAGCAGAGAGAATATCACTCTCTAATAATTGCTTCCCTTCATTTGCCTTCTCCCTGGGAGTCCACATACTTTGTTAGTTGACTGGTCTGGAAAAGGTCAAGTCTGTTGAACGAGAACCGAGGTCTGAGCCAACATAAACTCTGAACACTTTCCTCCAGGACCCGCTCTTTGCAAAATTGGCCCTTTTCGGCAGAAGGCGGTTCTGCTCTGGCTGGATGCTGCCCTCCTGCTAGCATGCTTAGCTTTAGCATGTGCAGCCAAGAGAAACTGTCGCCATTTAGGTCTAAGGGGTGGCATGGAAATAGACATATGTGAACTTGAAATTGGTTGATTTCCTGAGCAAACGCAGAGTCCATTATTTGGGTTTCACATTGTTAGGTTGCCAGGTTGTGTGCTGATCCAATAGAAAACAGAACAGCTATGTGGAGCACAGATGGCACAGCATATGGGTGAGTTTAAGTATGAAATGACAAAAACAAAATCATATCCCATGTATCTAAATCCTATTATTCAACAAACAGATTAAGTATGAATCCAAATATTTGATAAAATACTTTTTTTTATCACATCTGTGTGACTCATTTTTAGTAATGCTATGATATTAACATGCTGCTTCTTTGGCTGACATCTCTTATTATTTCAGTTGCTGGTTAATTTCATATAGCAAAGCAGGAATGTCCAGTGGGAAATGTCTCGATCATTGTCTGCACAGAACGATGTCAGAAAGTTGTAACATTTCCAAGGCTTGCATCAGAAAATACATAGATACATGTAGGTAGATTTATTGGACAGACATCATGTAAATGGCTTAATGTAACGCATGGTCAGATCACTGAATGGTTATAATTTATACAAAAAATGATGTGATTCACATTCAGCAAGTTTAAAATTAAGTTGTGTACGTTTTATTTTGCAAAAACCTTTTGAATCAGTTCACATTTTCTGTATAATTTAGCAAAAGTTTGTTTCAAAATGCATCAACAAGAATTCAAAATGTCCTGTTTTTGCAGCAATGTAGGCTGAGTTTATTGGTTTGTGTAGTATTTACTACAGTGTGTGTGTGTGTGTGTGTGTGTGTGTGTGTGTGTGTGTGTGTGTGTGTGTGTGTGTCAGTGTGTGGGTGTGTGGGTGTGTGTGTGTGTGTGTGTATGTGTGGCCTAACATTACCATCCTTGTGGGGACCTAAATCTGTTTACACAGTCACGTGTGGGGACTCGCCCCCCTTATTGGGACATAATGGAGGTCCCCATGAGGGGAATCATTCATTTTAGGGTGAAGACTTGGTTATGGTTAAGGTTAGGATAAGTCTCCAGGAAATGCATGTAAGTCAATGTAAGTGATGTATACATGGTATGTGTGTGTGTGTGTGTGAGTGCTTGCGTGTGTGCGTGCGTGCGTGCGTGCGTGTGTGTGTTACCTCATTCACACCAACGCAACTCCGGTTCAAGCTCCGTGCTAGAGCTTTTCAGGTTCAGAACCGGTTCTTCGGTTTAGCTCCGGCTCTTTTCACACCGCTCAGAGCCCGACTGGTGCTGCGTCATTGCGTCATCGTTTGCATCATTACGTAACCGTTTGCGTGCCTGCTTCTTAAAGCCAAACCGCGCGGAAACCCCTCACAGCTCACACCGACAACAACAACAATGGCCGATTGTGTTGAAGCGCTACTCGTTTTGGTTTTGGTAAAAACCAGCGGTTGCCATCTCTTTCTGCAATTGTTGGAGAATTGCTTTGGACCGCGTGCTCCCCTCCAGCTTCCTCTGTACCTCTTCGGAAGACCAGATTCCCAGTAGGTAGCTGGTCTCTTCAGTGGACCACTGCTGCTTGTTAAGTTTCTCCATCGTTGTGTACAAACTGGATAAAACGCGGGCATTTTGTTGTTGTTCAGGAGTTGATCCCGCCCCTGCCCCTGCCCCCGCCTCGACGTAAGCGTGACGTATGCGGTGCTTTTGCTCTAGCCGGAGAATTTTTTGGTGCTTGAAACGAACCGGATTCCGGAGCTAAGAGGCTGCTCCGCTGCGGTGTGAACAGGAAAACCCGCTGCTTTTCAAGCTCCAGCTCCGAACCGGCCCTGAAACACCGTTGGTGTGAATGAGGTATGTGTGTGTGTGTGCTCTCAAACACTACTGGTTTTTGGGTCCTTGCACAACCTGCTGTCATCAATCTGCTCGACGTCTTTCTCACTTTACTAGCTACCTGCTCACCTGTCTGCAATCACCTCATCACCTCCAAGAAAACTACAGTGGTTCATCAGCCAATGGAATTTCTCTTCCTACCTTTACATTGTTTTCATTTAGCTGATGCTTTTATCCAAAGCAACTTTTTAAAAAAGTGCAATCAACCATGAAGATGCAAACTCCGAATAGCAAGTATATTAGCTTCGAATAAGCCAAATCATTTTTAAGAGCCACAAACAGAAACTATTAGAACTATTGTTATTTGTTTTTAATAGAGTTTATTGGCCAAGTTACAGTCAAAATACTGTGTTTTATTGTGACAGATGTGTACAGACTTTCTGCAGTTCTGATGTCAATAGCCAACATGTTTTGTGCCGCATCATGAACATATGTACATAAAGATCTTTATTATTGTCAGAATATCCAGGAGAATGTGGAGTATCATTATTGGAGGGACTTAACAGGGAAATATACCGTGGTTAAAAACTTGAAATAATGAGTGTAATTCAAACATGCTCTTCTCTTTGAATTCGACAGGCGGTAGAGTTGAAAAGCGGCGAGTGAGTAATGTATGTACACAGATAGTGAGACCACAGGATGAACCAGAAAATGGCAAGATGCCAGTGTGAGGCTGGTGGCTCTACACAGAATAGGTGGTTTCTTATCTTATTGTGTAAAACTATTTGATTTTACCTCAAAGCTCACAAACCACTTCAAGTAAAGACATTTCAGATTACATTAAAGAGATGTTAGAACATGTTCCCATTCTGAATGGAAATCTCTCTATTGATGTTTCAGAGTCACACTGTGATATTTAATCCATGCCAGAATTATGCAAAGGATTTTAAAAGGTTATTAATTTTATCAAGAGATTAAAAGTCAGCCCGCTGGTGAAAGCTTCTGTGGCAAGAAGCCTGACAAAAACTGTAGGCTATATGTTGTTTTAGCAGGTCTGCTGAATATATAACAGAACATTTTGGACTTTGAAAGTTGCTTCATTCAACAGAAAGAGTATTTGCAGAATAATTTATCCAGCTGCTAGTAAGCCTTGGCAAGAAGAAAGTAATAGATGTACACACATTTGAAGCCAGAGACTGGAGTATTATGACTACAGTATATTCATTTATATATTATATATGTGTAATGTATCAAATCGCACACGGCTGCTGTGCCTTCCCAGAAAGTGAAGCTATAGATAGCTTTAGCTAGCAAGATAGCTTTATCGTTTAACATCGTTTATCGTTAGCATATCCCTACAGACAGCTCAATTAACCAAATTAAATTAACAACGCCTTCTTTTAGACAATAGTATAGTTTAATAAGTAGAGGAAAAACTCACATGTATAACTTGTATTTGTAAGGTGCTGTGTTCACAGGAGCAACTGCTAACATTGCTAGTTCCTCAAATGTTTTTTCGGTTGCCAAGATGAGAGAGAGAAGGGTCCAGCGTTCAACATTTTGAACGTTATGAGTACACCTTAAGGGTACTCATAGTGCACTGAATTATTTAACACTTCACATTTGGATGCACTCTCAAAAGAGCACATTTAAGTACAGAAGTTTGAGACATGCAACCATTTCCAGGTTATCTGACTAACAGTTGGATTTGGGAGAAATAAAGATTGTGAATGTGTTTTTGAGAAGCGGACAGGTTTACACTTTTTTTTTAAATCAAGTTGGAAACATAATTTTTTTAATACGAATTTGTTGCCTAAACTCATTTAATTGGATTGCTGTCCAATCCCAACAAAGAGATGGTTCTTGCTTCTGCATTGTTATTCAGGAACCGAAAGATATCTTAGATTTTTTAGAATAAGAAATGTGTCACAAAAGTATAAAACCAATACAAAACATGTTCATCTGTCTTCCTACCTAACTCTTTCCCTTTTTGACTTTGTACCACCATCCCTGCCTCTCCCCCCCGCCCCCCTGGAGGTGTTTCTGTTCCCAGGCAGATGGCTTCAAACACCAGGTACACCCCATGGGAGCCTCACGAGGAGGTCCTGGACACTGCCTGAACTGCAGGGTGGGGGGAAAAAGAAGGAAACAAATAGAGTTATTCACACACTCACATTTCAGCCCTATAGCACAGAGAGTGGCTCAAAGCAAACTGAACACAGCGTGAGGGGGAGAGCTGGGGGAGCGAGGGACAGCGAGTGGGCGAAGGAAAGAAGGGGAAAATAGAGAGGGGCAGATACCAAGAGAAAATACTTCTCACAGATCTCATTCCATTTGTGTGATAAGAAAGGAAATAACGGCTTCAGATGAGGGAAATTGCAAAGGGACACGTATCACCTTCCTTTACATTGTGAGAGGCGGATCACAGGAATCCCAGAGCCAAAGGAACGAGACGCAGCTCTTGCATGGATGTGAGGAGACGTCTCAAAATGTACTCGGCATAACCTGCCTCTGAAGTGTATTTGTATAAAATCCTACTGACTGCATTATCACTTTTATACTTGAAGAGAACAGTTCACAACAACACTTGTTTTTACATTCTGAATCAATTTTATTTACTGGGTGCAAAAAACTGCAGTATTGTTTCCCGGTGACATTAACTGACAGTTCATAGAGTTGGGATTAAAACCTGACATGCATGCTGCAGAGTGAACAGGCCCTGAGGCGGCAGAAGTGTGTAGAAAGTTTGCCCCGTGACTGTGAACTTCAGATTGATCCCAGCAATCGTCATGTGTGCTCATCATCAGGGCCATAAAATGCATATTTTTAGCCTGTTGCCTTGTGATTTTCAGTCAAGGCTTTAAGCCAAAGATTTGCTGTCAAAATGATATTATTGTAATGTGGTGGGAGGTGCCAAATCCAGCAGCCATATCACCAGATTTACAAGCCCCCCTGCTGATTTATACACCCTAAATCCAGAGTAAAATGCTTTTCTCTGCTTAAACTATAGAGGAATATATAATACCAGTTTCATTTGGTGAGATTACGACACAAATTACAGGGAAGGTGCCAAATCCGGCAGACATAATTACAGCTCTGCCGGATTTACAAGCCCCCCTGCGAATATATACACCATAAAATGCTTTAATTTGCTTAAACTAAAGGGGAATATATAATACCAGTGTGATTTTGGTGAGATTATGACAATCCTGGCCAAAATTACAGGGAAGGTGCCCAATCCGGCAGCCATAAAAACAGCTCTGCCAGATTTAAAAGCACTCCTTTAAATTATATTGTATCAAACATCACCAGTTATGGGTAATGGACACGTTTCCAGCAGAATAGCCTCATCTGTGTTTGAGACATATTGAATAGCACGTGTCAGAGATGTCTCTCAGCATGCAACCCATATGACGGAAAAAATACACTATTTCAAAAGTGCACACTGGAAAAATGCAGCTCCAAAAACAAGGTGTTTTCTCTTGAAATCAGTACAATTTGCCAATAGAACAAGTGAACATTAGCTTGGTAAATCTGTTGAGATAAGACGGGATATTTAGATGAATCAGATCTTGTAATTCAATCAATCAATCAATGTTTATTTATATAGCCCATGTTACATTTGTCTCAGTGGACTTCACAGTTTGTACAGAATATCAGTATGACAATACGACACCCTCTGTCCTTAGACCCTCACATCGTACAAGGAAAAACTTCCAGAGAAAAACCCCACAGTTTAAAGGGGGAAATGGGAGAAACCTCAGGGAGAGCAACAGAGGACGGATCCCTCTCCCAGGACGGACAGACGTGCAATAGATGCCGTGTGTAAATCGAAGAGATAATACATTTTACAGCATAGGTAGAGCAAACCTATTCTGAGCTATATTTGACCAAAATCAGGAAATGTTGTGTTATAAAATAAGCCAGGAATGCTCAAAAGTGTTCTGTTTTCTGATGTTAGTTGGGGAATATCTAATAAACATGTAAAAAAAACCTTGTTTGATCTGAGACACAACTCAAAATAATATGTTTTCAAGATGCTTTGTCTAAAAACAAAAGCCTATATCTCACTGCATTGTTACTCCTTAAGTTATTAGGTCTAATATCAAGTCTAAAGACATTTTCTGTGTAGAAATTAGACAAATACACTTGCTTAGATTTTGAGTTTTTGTAGTGCAGTAGGGATAAACTTCCCTCTTCGCCTTCACTGTTTGAACAATTCCTCCTTCTGTAAAAAGTTAGGCCAGCCTCTACTGTTTCATGTTTTGTAGTAGCCTTAGTGTAAGACTGTTTTATTGAATAATAATTGCATTTGATGGTAGAATAAAGTAAATATTACCTACATATTTATTAAATAAAAGGAAGTAAAAACAACCTGAGAAGCCAAATGTTTTTTTACTGGAGATGTTCTAATAAGATGCAAATGTAATCTTAAATCAAATCTACTATGCAATAATAAGTCAAATGTACTTACACAAAATAGTTTACTTGATTGCCTTTAGTAACAAACACTTCTTAACTGTAAGTAGATGCTACTTGAAATATACGTTGTTAAATGTACTTAGGTTTTCTGAGTGCAATTTGTTACCTAGATATTCCTAAGGGTTAGGGTTTTTTTCAGTTGTCTCCTCCAGCTCTCGCCTCCACCTCAGTGCCTCGGCGCTCGTTTTCACAGCCACAGCTGAGCGAGAGCAAATTTATCATCAGCCTTAGTAATTCTGACAGGCTATCCGGCAGACGCTCGGGGTCCTTGAAGTGCAGAAAGGCCTTCCCATTGCCTCCCAGCAGGTCTGGATTTACTGCCACTGTCGAAACTTCTGTCAGCTCTCAAAGGCAGAGAGAGGAGACAGAGGGAGAGAGAGAGAGAGAGAGAGCAATATGGGACTTTTTTATTCTCCCCCCTCTTCCACAGATGCCCGGACGTGCAGTCTCTCCAACCCAGAGGGCCTTTGAAATCAGCTCGCTCGTTAATAGCTGTCTCGCGGAGGCTCGGAGAGAGCAACGCTTCACAGAGTCTGAATGGAGACACCAAAGTTCAGTTTTGTCAAGCGCTGAAATTCTCATTTTCACCGTCTTACTGCGGCAGAAAGAAAACTGTTTCCTGCTGCATTTCAGTGCTAATACCTCCCCAAAATCCCAGTTTTGTTGCAAATCAAGTCATGAGCGAGTTACTGAACTTATCTTCAGCTGCTGATAAGAATGGTATTATGAAGAAATCTTAAATTGTTTACGTTTCAGGATGTCTTAGGATTCATTTGGTTATTGTAAACAGCTTTTTATGATCATTTATTTTGTTTAATTTAACTTTTTGGTTAAGATTAGCTTTTTCTCTCGATGCATCTTCTAACGATACAGAAGATCTTTAATTGTCTCATTTGGTTAGAATCTGGAGGTCAATCCATTTAGGGCTAAAACTAATGATTATTGCCTTTGTCCATCATTTAGTATTAAATCCATAAAAGAGGCCCTTCACTTCACATCTCCCTTGAGCCCAATGATACGTCTTAATCTGTCCGACTAACAGTATAAACCCAACAGTTGAATTAAAGAAGCATAAAATGATCACATTTGTTAAGCAGAAACCAGCATTTTTTTGTAATTTCTGCAAATAGTAACTACAAAAATGTATGTCTGTTAATTTACAGTAAGTACTTTTTGGCTATCTACCTGCCAAAAAATCTGCAGTTCTTCCATGTCTCAATCTTAATTCCTCTTGCACAGAACAACAGGATAACTCAATAATAAATCTGCTGCTGCTGAGACGTGGAGGAGAGAACACACTGGGCTGAAAACAACCCTGCACTTTAAAAACAACTCAAAACGTGCAGCCATTCATCCCTGAGCGTTCCTCTCTCCGCCGCATACCTTCACGTCCCGTCTCAAAGCGTCTGAACATAAAGGCGGAGACAGAGAGACGGGGCCACACTAAAAAAGAAGGGCCCCTGAGCAGCCTGCCCCTTTCACACAGGCCAATATAAACCACGAGGTCCCCGGCCCAAGGGGAAAAGATAAATAAATATCCTCTCCACCTCCTCACCTCACCCCAGTTTCATCTGTGTTTCCATGAACCTTATGCTAAAGTGAAGGGCAAACCTGCAGACAAAGGCATTTGTGAGAAAAGCTTTTAAACGCTGCTTTGAGGTGCTGTCTTGTGATTGGTGGTGTTAGATGTTTGATGAGGGAGTGGTTAGTTATATGACTTGTTGGTGTGCAAGCTCTGCGAATACACATGTTATGTCTATTTTATTAGGGCCTGAGCTCGATAAAGTCGGAGGCGAAGACCTTTGCAATCCTATAGGAATTATTTTTCTTATTTTATTTTTTCTACCAAATGAATTGCTTTAATTTGGAAAGGAGGGCCTTGGAATACGTAAAAGACAGAGATTTTTTGAACACTTGTTGGGTCAGGTGTAAATATATTTCCATTAGGGGTTTCATAAGTGGCGCACAAAAAATCGCTCTATAGCGCCCCCTAACAAGCAGCGTTTGGTTGTGCTTTCACCTACAAGTCTGAAACGTGGTACACATATGCAGCATGATGGGACGTACATAAAAGTCAGCGCGAGGCATATCGTAAACCCAACAGGAAGTCGGACATCATTTTTTGAATCTTCAACTTTTGCCCTTTTCAGTCCCTGCGCCAAAACCATCAACTTATACAGTTTTTATTTTGTATTGTTATTTGAGAGAATTTGAGAATGTATTAAAGGATAGCCCCTTGAGATGTAGCATCTGATTTACGACGGGGGCCTCAAACATCAATACACAAATTATAGAATTGTGTAATTTAATCCCCAAAATTGTTCTCAGGATTGTTAGAAAATGTATTTCTTTAAGCAGGATCATGGAAAAACTCCTATCCGGATTTTCATAAAACTTTGTGAAAGGGAATTGCACGAGCCATGTTTAATTTTGAAGCAGATCCGAACCAAAGGGATATTATACAAGGTAGGTTATGTTATGTTTCACTCCTTTGAGAGGCATTTGTGCTGCAATACATTTTAGAAAACTTCGGTTCAGACTTGAAAATTCATATAAACTCCCTCTTAATTCGGATAAACAACTCGAAAATATATCAATGTGTTGCTTTATGACTATATCTATACAGCATTCATATCGTTTCCATATTGCTATTAAAGCCAACACATCCAATTTGTCTCCAGAAGTTCAGTTTTATCTTTTGATAAAGCCCAGATTTTTCTTTTAAACCATCAAAATGTTCAAACATGTGCGTGTTCTGACACTAAGTGCTGCTCTATCCTGGTCTTTTTCACTTGTTCGTTGTCAAATTGACAAGTGAACTCTTCCTCCACAGGGAACAAAGCATTACTTCATGTGAGGAACATGAAGGTTTTTGGAATTTGCTCTTCACCTTCTGTGAAACCCATTGTAAACTGCTCTGGTTCTGTGTCCTTTAAATACAGCAAACGCAAGATTAAAAAGTGTGTTTGGGATTGGAAAGAGATTCATTAATGACATTCCCATACAAGTAATGTGCATTTTCAGTTACATTTTAGAGGTAAACCCATTTTGTCCCGTATTACGTATGTTTTTAACGTATCGTATATACTTTTTTAATAAGTCTGCGGAAGTCTGCTTGGGATTTTCAACCACAAGTGAACTGTTTATGTCCCATGTGACATCCAAAGTCACTTTTTTAAATTAACTTGTACCTCAATAACGTAACAAACAGATTTATTTCAGCCAAACCATGATTGTTTTTATCCAAAACCTGACAGAAGGAGCAGTTTTGTCGTCTTGTTTTCTTTCAATTTCAATGCAGTTGAGTTGTATGGGAACGTCAGTATGTAGGAGACAGGGTTGTTTAGGGTGACCTTTAGTTCCTCCACAACACCCAGAGCCCCTCACTCTCAATAACACTCCAACAACCCGCTCACAATGTCAAGGCCAGCCATAAAACTCTTGATATTAAAAGCGCGGACAAAGGGGACGTTACGGGGTTACAATTTATGGTCGTTTTTTAAAGTGAGCTCTCAGACACTGTTGTGGCAATAGCTTTCAATCACTTCAAATGAAAAAAAACTTGGATGCTTGTCATTTTAATGAGTATTTTAATCGTAGTCCAAGGGGAAAAACACATGTCTCGGCTGAGAAGAAGTTTATAAAATATGTGTAGATTGAAATGTATTAGTTATTTATGTAAATTGACAAAAGTATTGACAATCATTTCATTTTGGGGCATTTTGCTGGTGCTTTTAAGGTAATTTAGATGCAGTAGATTCACTGCAATGCGTTTTTTGTACCAAAAGTGTTATGTAACACTGTAGCCTAACACTTGTTCATTTGGAGAGTTGAAAGGCAGACATCTGCAGCCTTTTAGACAGCAGAAAGTACGTCTAATGCAGAAATATTAAATCTGATATGTGGCATCGTTTCTCATCTCTCCAACAGCTGACAACTATTTCCCCATATTTTTCCAGCGTCTACTGACTGGCTGTTTTTGGCCGTGCTTTTCCACCCCCCTATTCCACCAACAGATGTTCGATATCAGATACATAGTGGAGGACATGTGAGAGAAATGCTCGTCTGTCATCATAACTCTGAAACAGGAGGTGATAATAGCCGGTTTCCATATCCTGTGTCAGGCCCCCCACTGTGCTAATGCTGCACTTCTCCTCCATGCACCGTGAGCAGTTTTGAAGTTTACTGTAAGTTAATAATCTAAGAAGTACAACAAATAATAATAATAATAATAAGCTTTATTTGTAGATTACTTTTCATACAACAGGTGCAGCTCAAAGGGCTTTAATAAGGAAGTGATTAGAAGTAAAAAAAATGTGCAGTATTTATGTATTTAAGGATTTATCCACCTCAAAAAAAGTCTAAAACAAGCCACATTTATTCACCTTAAAGCCTCAAATGTTTTGGTGTTGTTGTTTTTTTGTTTTGTTTCTTTCCGTTTCCTGAGAACTAAGTATTTTTTGTACGTTTTTGTGTTTCTCTTATTTTCCTACGATACTGTTATGATTGGCTGTGAATAAGAAGATATGAAGGACAGACCATCTATTTCTATTTATTTCTTTATTTGGAGAAAGGGGCAGGTAATATAAGATTATGTTCTTCTCCCTGCTCCTTTTCGGGTATGGTGTGCTTATAGAGACATGTTTTGTAAATAATTGTTATACATTAAAGGTGGGGTAGGTAATTTTGGAGAAACCAGCTTGAGTGCGCTAGAATTTGAAAATACACAGCCGGAAAAAATGTGCCACTTCCTTACAGAGCCCCTCCTCCAACACACACGAACGCGCACATGACCAATGAGGGCACGGGATAAGTTTGTGCACAGATGGAAGGCTGACAGGCAGGTAGGCCATCCAGTTATTTTAGCCGGGCCGGCTCAGATGATTGGTCATGCTTTTTACAGCGCCACGGCTTCCACAGATGACATTTTTTTATGGAATTGTTGTCAAAGCACTTAAGATATTCATTGCTATCGGGATGTTAAGAGCATTCCATGGAATATAACAAAAAGTGTATCTCGAGCCGGTTTCTCAAACTTACCTACCCCACCTTTAAGTTGTGCATATCATGAACGGAACAAATAATAATGAAAGGAAATGAAATAATGAAAACTGCTGCTTTATGTGTTAAAGCTGAGGAAAAATAAGCAAACAAACACACAGTCTAGTAAGGGGTAACTCTCACTGTGCAGTCTAAAGCTGGGTCAATTTAGGAAGTGATTAGAAGTGAAATAATATATAATTGATCATTTTTAAGTTGTATCCACCTCAAAGAAAGTCTGAAAGCTTAAACAATCCACATGACATTCACCTAAAACCATCAAATAATGAAAATGTCAGGAATGGGGAAAATCAGGACCCAATGCAGAATGAGGAGAAGGGGTTCAAAGTAACAAAAAGCGAGCTTTATTTAACAAAAAGCTGTCGAATATGAACAAATAGCCGACAGGGACAAACATGGAGGTGCAAGGAAGACACAGGAGAGCAAACCCAGGAAGAAAGACCAGACAAAGGGAGAACAGAATGTCAAAATAAAACCAGAAACTAAGCACACAAAACTAAGATCATGACAGAAAAGTGCTACTTTATTTGGCAAAGCTGAGGGGAAACACAAACAAACACACGGTCTAGTGAGGGGTAACTCTCTACACCTTTTACTTGCAGCCTGTCAAAGTTGTCGGTCTCCTCCCTTTTGACCCGGACCCTCCCCAGGTCCTGCCTCTGGAACAAAGCCCCACTGTGTGTCCTGCTCTGGGGAGTCAGCCTGCAGAACGCTGCTGCGACGGAGGCCATTTGGGCAAACTGAGGTGAGGTGAGTGGGGGGTTGGGCGTATGTCGGGGGGCGGATTGACGGATGGGGTGTGTGTTGGGGTGTGTGTGGGAACCGTGCCCCGACCCGCCTGTCCACTTGTGAAAAGGACCAGTGCGCGGCCAATTTGCAATGCAGATCTCCTCCCATGCAGGCTCACTTTGGGAAAAAGGCGCATCAATGGCTGGAATAAAGAAGGCCTCCGCTGATGGCAAATGTCATTCCCATTTTGATTCTTGACCCCCTTTTTTTTCCAAATTGGCCTGCTCCTCTGAAAAAAAGAAAACCCCTCCTCCCTTATTGTGTGTTCCAGTCGCAGCCTGCACCCTCTTTCTGGGTTGCAAACATTAGACTCAGAGGAGAGAGAAAGAAAACAAAGTTCAGAGCTCCCATTCAAATCGAGGGCAGTAATTGTCATTCACTTTGAGATGGTGGAATACGTTAGAATAGGAGAATAAGGCATTGGAAATTCCCTCCTCTGTTCGATGAGAAGCGAGCGTTGTTAACTATCGCGGTCATTATCGTTACACTCTAATTTGTCACTAAGCCATTTAACTCCGGCAGCTAAATAAATAGATAAATAACAAAGCCGCGGCTGGCAATGCTGTAACTGGTGGAGGAGGAGAAAGAAAAGGCCTTTTCAATAATATGTCCACTGAAACGCAAATAGGGACAAACTGAGAATTAGCGAAACCCTTACAAGTTCCTCCTCCGTGGAATTCTAAATCCTTTCAGGTTCTCAGAGACTCAAAGAAACAGTCGCACATTCAGATGAATAAATAGTTTAGTTTCTACCAGCTTGCACCTCCAACAGAAAAAAAGGGCTGGAGGTTCAATAAAGCCAGAAGGAGAAAAAAACACATTTCAGGACTTTCACAACCGACCACACGCTCCCAGTCAGACCTTTAGAACGACTATGGCTTCCAGCATCTGAATTCAGCTGAACCTCTTTCATTCGAAGGATCAAAAGGAAACTCTGTTTTGGAAAACTTTAGTTCGCAGAGTATTTTTGAAAATAGGATTTGAAAGACTTAGAATAATGGAAAATACCAACAATTACATCGACAATCAATACTCGATCTTCAAGATATGTATTCGTCTTAAATACTAATTGTGCCATTCTGGCTCCAAGTTCTCCCAATTAAAAATGTTTTTTTGTGAAGACTTGTAAAACAAGTTGTTCACTATAGCCACACTTTATTTTTCGTTTTGTTCTGAGACTGATGCAGTGTGTCAAAAATGCCAGTTTTAGTGCTTAAAGATAGCTAGGGTTTAAAGAAGGAGCACAAGTCGTGGTATCTCATGGTTTATAGTCTTTAGTTTCATGGTGATGCATGCTGCTATGTAATGGGAACACATTCACACGGCGTACATGCAGATAATACAAATAAAATAATAAATATGTAACATCCACAATTGTAGGGTCTACATGTATCAAGTTATTTGCCCTAAAAAGTATGTATTATCTTAATCATATTAAGTTTTGTGTCAACACTTTCTGTCATTGTTTCTCCAGAGAAGTTTAATGTGAGTGTCCCAGATAGCCCTGGAAACCAGAGTTTTCCCAAGGATCCATTACAGTGCATGGCTGGAGCCCAGTTTGTTTTCCTTTCAGAGTTTGGATGAATTCCTCGCTGAGCCCCCCTAGGATGAGGTCAACAGTCCACATAATCAATGAAAAACAACATTTCTATAGCAGTCGCTGGCCTGCGTTTCACACGGCGTAAACGGGAATTTAGTCTATTAGTGTATTTCTCTGAGATCCTTGTGTGGATGTTTCCGCACTGGGGTCAGATCTCACCACGGTCAGGACTATTTAATAGACAAAACCACGTCAGCTGCTCTTTGAGTTCAACTTGAAGCTTCCAAACCGGCCCATCTTCCCTGCCATCCCAAAAACTCAGATATTACATGTTTTAAAGGGGCCCTATTCTGCTCATTTTCAGGTTCAGATTTGTATGTAGTGTCTCTTCTGTGACATGTCTTCATGCTTTAATGTTCACAAAGCTCTTTATTTTTCTCATACTGCCTGTGCTGCAGCACCTCTTTTCACCCTCTGTCTGAAACCAGAGCCCAGTCTGCTCTGATTGGTTAGCTGGCCGGCTCTGTTGTGATTGGAGATGTCCCGCCCCTTAGTGAATGCATCGGAGCGTTAGCCAATAGAAGCACAGGTGTTACATAGTGATGTCACTATGGAGGGAACTTTGGGATTTAGCCTTTGCAGACAATTTAAATGCACAAAACCTATATAACACACACAAGGAAAGGGAAAGCCACAAACTAGCATAACAGGGCCCCTTTTAAATGTCTTAGGTAAAGACATTTGATGTCCAATGGCCTTCTTGACTGATTAAATTAATGTTTTAATTTGTGGTGGCAGTGGCTCAGGAGATAGAGTGGTTGTCCAACAATTTCAAAGGTCGGTGGTTAGATCCAAATTCAACATGTTGATGTGTTTTTGGGCAAGTGACTTAACCCCAAATTGCTCCCAATGGCCAACAGAATGAATAAAGGTCCGGACACACCAAGCTGACACCAAAGAACTGACACAGACGGACCCCCGACTGTTGTGTCGCCTCGCGTCTCTGCGTCTTGGCCATGTGTCGCACTGGAACACACCGCAAAGACTTCAGCCGACGGCCAAGAAGCACGTACGAACTGCGCATGCGTGAGTGGCAATAACTCTCCTTACCAGCAGGCGGCGGTAGGGTGTATTCGTCATTCAAAAGAGGCAACAACCGGAAGACAGACTGCGTGATAACCGAGAGAAGAAGAACAGACTGCGTGATATAAACAAACAACAAATAGCGTGTGCGTTCCATTTTCACTCTACAGCGAGAAGCTCATGGGGCTTTCCCGAACCTGTGTCAAGAGCTGGAGTTAAATGAAATCTCAGATTTGCCTTCTTAATAGTTTGTTTGGGTCCCTCACTTCCATTTCGCTTCTCATGCACTGATTCGCTAGCTGAACAGCCAATCAGAGTGATTTCTTTTGCCGACCGACTGCCCACGGATTCGACATGTTGAATCGGTGGGTTTTCGGACGAAAAGGTGTCGGCACGGCTGAAAAGACACGACGGTGCGGGACACACCAATCTGAGTAGGGCGTGTCGACGCTCATCGTCGGCCTGACGCCCATCGACGGCCAAAATCGGCTTGGTGTGTCCGGGCCTTAACCCTAACCCTGAGCAGGTGGCACCTTGTATGGCAGCCCCTGCTTCTGTATGATTGTGTGTGAATGGGTGAATGCTGACTAGTATATGTATGTATATGTATATGTAGTATAAGAGTTTTGGGGAGTGGCAAAGACTGGAAAGCTCTATATAAATGGAGTCAATTTACTGTATTTCCTTCTAAATTAATAAGGTCCGATTGAGTTAATTCTGTAACACACTATAAATATTTTAGCTTTTTAGGTCAAGTAAATCTACCCAAATAATCAGCAAACTATTCTTTATAAAGGACAATCATTGTTACAACTCTTAACTTTTTTAATGAGCTGGGAATGTTTTGCTGCCGAGCCGAAACTAAGCTTAATGTGCCTCATAGCTCCAAATGCCACAGAGACCTTCATGATTCAGTAGCAGAAATAAAGTGTGTGTGAACTCTGCGAGAAGGCAGAAGGATCTATTTTCACCTCTTAGAAGTGCCATCATTTGGAAGGTGGAAGTACACGCTCTAAATCGCATCCCGGTGAGCTGTGTCGTGGCTCGAATGTCACCACCGCCAACAGCCCAGCATGGCTCTTCAAAACGCCTCCTGTTTCAGACACCGCTCGGCACCATTTGGCTTCCGCATCATCATATTATTTTAAAGTGTTTGTATTTGGCTCAGTATGTCTAGGTTACACGTCGGGTGCTTTGAAGCACTTAGGGAATAGATGAATATGTTTTCCCCCCCCTCATCATTTGGCATCTTCCTTGGCAAGAGTGAAAATATGGTAAGTTTGCATGATGTCAATAATTTAGTAGACCCCTCGCTAGGAGATTTAGCTCTGAGCTATCATCCGGACGTGTCTTATGTTTTGATCCGAAAGCTTTTTTGTAATTGCTCCCAAATCGCAACTTATTCTTCTTCACTGTGAAGTTTAGCCTTTGAGTTCCTGTCAGAAAAAAAAAATGCACGCTCATTATCATACGTTTTTACTACAGAAAGCAGATTATAGACCATGGCTAATTTGTGAGTTCTTTTTACAGCAAAACTACTGTCGGAGCATCCTAACTTAATTACTGCAGCATATTTCTGCATTTCTCCCCCCCTCCCCCACTCTGACCATCCCGCGCTGGACGTTAACGGACATGCATGTAATCTGGAACTTGTGCAAAAGGATCATGTGAGTGTCTGAATATGAGGTGGAACGTATTTAAATTGTGGCAAAGGGGGAATAGAGTGGGAGGGGGTGACGGGTGAAGATGACTGAATATTTCTATGAAAGAGTTTTTGAAAGGAGAAGTTAATCTTTGTTCCACTGCAAGGTAATGGAACAAGGATGCTTTTGGGAAAGGAAGCTTTAGCTCTGCTGTCAAACCGTGGCAGAAACTGGGAGAGGGGGGTAACATAATCGACCTCTGTGACCTCTGTAATAGGCGCATCACTCCAGAGTCAGTAGGACACCAATAAAAACATCAGTCACACACAGGAGGTCAAAGAGGAACCGCAACAGGACAGCTCAGTTTTACCACAACACACACCCTGAGGAACAGCGAAAAAGGCAAGGAATCCGTTGTAATGGAAATTATGACTTTCATAAGGACATTCGCCAAATAAAAAAGGTTAAAAACTGAACAGTTTTTCTCAAACACTTGGTTATTTAAAAAAGGTGATCCACAATTGTTTAAAGCTTGGTCTATGTGACCATTATGATAGATTCATTATTTTGTGACTGAGATTTCATCATGAGCCAGGGTTAGGGTTAGATTTTATCAGTGAAATCCTAAAATATGAAATGCTTTAATTGAGCTGGCATTGCCACTACACTACATTTGTATAGGCCTAATGGGTTTGTTTAAACCTCCACACTTGATGGTGCGTACAAACATAAATGCTGTTATGTAGATTGACCGCTTTGCTTCAGTACATTTAGACATACAGAATATGAGTGAGCAACTAAACTCAGACTCTACATTTGACTTAAAATCCAAAGAGCAACCCAAAGGATAAATCATTGACTTAAAGAGTACCTGTTTTTTTTTTAACAAGACACAAAAATATGGAGCTGCAATGCAAGCCAGAGAAGATGACAACACGGGAACCTTTTTCTAAAACACAAGTATGTTATTCCAAAACGTAGCTTGTCTAAAGTTAGCTCACTTGTCGAAACAAAGGCTTCAGTAGCGGTGCAGTCCTGAGCTGCAAATTCGGCATAATGGCCACAATCAGATTTCCAGGTCACATGACATAAAGGAAATGGCTCTACATTAAAAAAAAAAGTGTCAAAAAGCAATCGACATTTCTATTATTATTGTAGCATTCATGATTCTTACGTATGCTCAAGGTTCACACATTTTGACTGCTTTTCATATTATGGTTCTGGTGAGCATTGTTTCTCTGATATCGGTCATTGATATCTTGGACTTCTTTGGTGAGTTCAAACCAGACGTAAGGCTATTTTTTTACGTGCAGCCTAATTGCATATAATACATGTGCTTGCGTCGGGTGTGAACCACCATTACGATGCATCTGTTGCTACACATTTCCTCTCTGTTAGACATTCTTTCTTTTCATCAATTATGTTATTCTGACCACTCGAGGTTAAGGTAAAGTCAGGGTAACTTTCTTAATGGAACTTGGGGTCATTTTAACTGAAGTTCAGTTCAGGGAATACAACCTTTTGCTAGTCATCTAGTATAAGACAGGATGTGAACCTAGGACAGCAGCATTAAAGACGAACAACTATAGTTCCATTCCCCACCGTGACCTTCACATCCTAACACACCATTTCCTGCTTTAACACTAGACGCACTGTAACTCGCTAAATGCAGAATAGCTGCACATAAACGTAATTCTTATGAGACAAGGTGGGAGCGGGGGCTGGTTTGCGGGCACAGTTCTGCATGTGTGTGTGACTGGTGTGTACGGCGTGTCCCAGCGTTGACTGTGTGTGTTCAGAGGAAACGAGGAGTACCCCAGGGCTCCGTGCTCGGCCTGGCTCAGACTTCAGGAGTGTGGGGAAACTCTCAAAGTCTGGAAAAACAATTCCCAGAGACCTGCAAACAGCCAAAAGCAACACGGCCACAAGGAAACTTTGGCCCCTCTCCAAAGCGAACAATTCAAATGAGCAATGTGTTAAAAACCATTCAAGAAGTGGCAAAGTCCCATTCATTTATGACTATGTGCTCGGCTTTCAGTGAGTAATATATCTTTAAAATGCAGAATATATGACAGTTTTCAAAACACAATGTTGTCCATGAACAGGAAGGACAGCAAACTCTGCAAATAACCCAACTCAGCAGTTTAGCTCCACACTGCTTTGTTTGTTTGCCTTTATGTCGCATGATTTAAACATCACACGTCCTTCTTATGAAACATACATTTTCACAGGAGGAATAACATTATCAAAGAAATACAGTGTCAAATCTGACACTCTAGCACTTCTTGAGAGTCTCGGAAGGAGTTGAATAACATTGATTGTGATGAAGGGTTTTACGGTACTGCCAACAAAAAGACTTGGTGAACTGAAAATGCCATCAAACAATGTCCATGCATGATGCATGAGGAGGAACAGGATGAGGAGTGTTTGAAGGATAAGGTACTGGAGGTCAACATCAAAATAAATCTTCTCCAGGGATTATTTACATAATTTAAGCATAGTTATTTTCAAATCACAGTGCCCAAGCAGTCAATTTAAAGAAAAGATAAAGGCAGTTATGGATGAAATGCGATGATTCTTTTGAGAAAGATAAAACCCCAATCCGCATTTGATGCTTTTCACTCTTCAACAATATGTGCACTGCATAGTCTATATCATATTTGTTGAACTATTTAAACATATATATCAGGAATTGTCCCTCGGAAATAAAAAGAGTATATAAGCTTAGCAGATGTTCTTGTTTTGGTATAGCATGTTGCACTCTATCCACCAGATTTTAGATCAATCCTGAACTTCACAGTCAGGTACACACACACATACCGTTTGTAATCCTTTATATGTATCCTCTGACACACACACACACACACACACACAGGCATATGTAACATCTGCCGGGCTCCCCAGGCAGGCAGTAGCCCAACCAGACATTCTCAATGAAATATGCATATCACACTAGCATGTGATATGTCAAAAAAATGAAACACCATCTTATTCGCCTCATCCTCCAGCGGCCCAGCTGTTCATTCATTATACATGGCTGCTCCATGCACCTCCACTTTGTGCATATTACTCTTTCTACCGTTACCCACTGCATCTGCCCTGCGTGTACCTCGCTTCTGTCCAAAATATAGGATTCATACACTGTAATGCTCTGATATGGTATCTGAATAAACCTTAGACCCTACCTAATCTTCTCACAACATTTGCATTAAACAATAAAAAGTCAACCTATAGACAATTCATGAAAGCTGTGGAGTCTTTATGTAGAAGCCAGTGTCAGTTCTGGCACACAGGAAGTCACCAACGTGTGGACAAAGCTGTTACGATTGAAGTCAATTCAAACAGTTTGTGTGTTTAACAAATGTACACGATTGTGTGAGTGGGGACAAAATATAATCTGTGTGAAACACATTTTTCAGAAACTGGTTTTTGGGTGTAAGCTCTCTCAGACATCTCTCCTTCTCTTCCTCCATCCTTTTTTAATTATTTGAATTTTGAAAGTGGATGTCAGCTCTTCGTAAATGCAATGAGCCCAAAGTCTGACGGTAACACGTTTGTCAGAATTCATCCTTAAGCTACGTAGAAACATACTTAAAATCTCATTTTTAATATTACTTAATCGCTTAACTGTCATGAGAAAATGAACACTTTGAGTCAGACATTTGACAGAAAGATCTATGAATGAGAAAATACTTCAGTATTTTCTCATTCATAGATCTTTCTGTCAAATGTCTGACTCAAAGTGTTCATTTTCACACAGGTGTTACATTTGACTACTGCAAATGTTGCATCATTGTCTGCAACTTTCATCACGTGTGTGCATGTATGTTTTATTGAAGAGACATAATTCCTATATCCTCATCAGCACTGGGCCTACAATATAAAAGACAATGTGTGTATTCAATCAGGAATACTTAAATAAGTAAACAAGTAAATATATTTATCTGCAAATCTGTAGCAATAAATCTCAGAAAACAACACAACAGTCTAAAATAAACTCTCATAGACTTCCTGTAGCGTGATGCACGTGCGCTGAAAATATCAAAGGAGAGTCAGACCATCACTCATGACCCAATAACATTCAGGGATAACCTCGGGTCAAAGGTCGCAGGAAGCAGAGGTCCAATCATAATCCTTTCATAAATATACACACCCGATGATGGACATCTGCAGAGCCAATGGGCGGGGGGGGGGGGCTGTTACTGTGGAGGTGTGTTGTTCAATATGTGTGTTAAGTACGTAGAGAATATTAATATGTGTGTTTTCTACCTGCGGGGGCAATATTATATTACATATCCTATATACTTTTAAATCTTGTTGGTTCTGGAGGTTTTTCACCGGTTTTAGTTTGTATTCTGTATAGAAACGTAAAAGTATTAACTTAATCATCCTTCATTCAAGTATAAGTGAGCATCATTTGCTTGATTTGCTCCTTTCTCTTTTACGATGCTCTGTTTCTTTCCTTTATAAAGATCTTCTTCAACTACAGACAGTAGTAAAAACATATAAACTTGAGCAGCCGACATCTAAAATCTTTATCTGTGATCGAAAATTTGAGATTTGCCCAAATGAGCACTGTCTTTTTTTCAAAACTGCGTTTAAATCTGACAATTTTGGAGTAAAAAATTGTCCATACGTGAGTGTTTGTATCGGCTTTGATCAATCTTTCAACATTCAAAGGCTTACACTAGATACAGCGTAGTTGTTGCCAATGAAAATGTGAAGTCCCCATCTTTTTACACAATGCAACCTACAGTGTAATGAAGACTTAAAATACATCAAATAGACAATTCTACAAGTAGAAATGCAGCAATAAGTAAACAATGTACATATAAAATACAATAAGATTAATAAAATCTTCCGACACTGTTGCGAACCCTTTTTAATATTAACACATACATCTCAAAAATGTCAATCAACTGTGTATTGTGTCTTTTCATTGACATAACTGCACTGTAGCTATGTACAAATGACAATAAAAGCCATAAATCTTGAATCTTGAATCCACACATGGTTAGAGGTCTATAACCAGATCGTTGTATAAGTGAAGTAATCGTTACTCCGGCCTGTCTTCACGTTCATCCATCATCTTCTCCTGCGCCAGCCGTGGAGAGGACAGCTTTGGGCTAAAGCTGATCCTGTCATCGCCGCAGGGTCCAAGATAACCGCAGTGTGGTCCAGCTGTTCCCAGCGCTCAGAGGACCCACAATGCTCTGCTTGTGTTGGGAGAGTTGTGCTCGCAGTGGTTAAGCTCTTCCTCGAGACCTGCCATTGCGTCAGCGCTGCACAGCTGTGCTGCGGAGCTGACCGGCTGTGTGGGGCAACAGGTCTGATTCAGGATTGTGCATGTTTTTAGTGTTTTTCTGTACTCAATTTAAAAAAAATCGAACAAATGTGAATATTTACAGGAATGTAGAAGATAGAATAAAATCCTCTAAAATAACCCCCTTCTATTGGCTCAGTTTATTTATAAATATTTTTATTTGCCTGACATGTATTCCCCTTTGTGTCGATTTTATTTGATGTATTTATTGTATTTATTTATTTCTGTCTCACTTTTAGTATTTGGTTTCCTGTTGATTTCTTGGTCTATTTTTAGATACTTTTTTCTATATAGAGGTAAAAGCTTTTGTCAAATATTTGGAGAGGACAGTGAGCTCTTTGAAACTGTAGACACAGGGGCCCAAGGGGGTCCTATATCAATGCCCTCATCCTAAAACAAAGTGTTCATATTTTATGTCACAGGTGTTGTTTGCAGGACACAAGGAACATGAGAGCACACCGTTTAGTGCATGTGTGTCATTGTGAGTATTTGCTTGTAAGACAGACAGAAAGCGACAATTTGATAAGCCAGCAGGAGGCATACAGCAGCTTTTTTAACTGATTTCCAAACAGCAAAAGCCAAGTTAAACACATCTTTCTCTCACGGCAATTTTACATTAACTTTCTGATTTCACACACACCAATCTAGCAGCAGAATTGTGAATTTGCCTCCGGATACGGCGACGAGATGAAACGGACAGATATTTCTAAGTGGATAACAAACCAGCGCCATGTCTAATCAAACCTTCACTCGGTGTTAAATGAAAAAAGAATAAAACTCACGAACCGTGACATTTAAACAAATGGGTTAATTACTTTTTAAAAAGCCGCCACTTAAACACATTTGTTTCTTTTTAACTGCGAGTCGTAAAGTTCCTGTCAGGGTAGCCGGGGCCAGGAGATTCACTCTAAATGTAAATAAGTGGTGTTTTAAACGGCAGTTAGCCATAGGCTTGGTAGAGCACGAGATAAACTGGAAGCCTGTTCTCCACGGGGTCAAGTCCCTAATTAACCCAAAATGGCTTTGTCATTCCATTATGGCAGCGCTGCAACACAGACAGATAGATATGAGTAACGTACGTCTCCTCTTCCTCCTCCTCCTCCTCCTCCGCCTCTCATGACTGATGGTGGTGTTGAGATACAACTGCTCATTAATAACATAGATGTTCTCGAGTGATCCAATATTGGGACTTTGTTGAATAATATGTTTATAATAAAAACAATGAATAATAACATCAACAGTAAATATATATCATCAGTGGAAATACAGAGAAAACGTATAAACTCCCTCTGGAGGGAACTTTGGGATTTTACCCTCGTTAATTTTTACACTTTTAAATCTTGTTGGTTCTGGAGGTTTTTTACCGGTTTTAGTTTGTATTCTGTATAGAAAATAAAACATTCAAAGGGTTACACTAGATATAGCGTGGTTGTTGCCAATGATTTTAGCATTTGCTGACCATTTATATGCACTAAAACCTATACACACTACAGGAAAGGGAAAACCCCAAACAGCATAATAGGGCCCCTTTAAAGTGAAATTTTAATCTGTTCAGAGATAAGCAGGACTTGGAAATCTTGTCAAGTGAATGTATCTATGTTGACATTAGGAATGATGGGATGAGAGAGATAGAAGGTCATGAGTTGCAGATTGAGGAATGGTGATGGAGAAAAGTGTAGAAAGAAGAGGAGATAGGAGTGGAGGCGGGAACATGATTTAAATCTACGATAGGCCAGGTACGGTGAGGTACGTGTTTTGCCTAAGCCTGCTGAGAAACCATTCCTCCTGAGGGGAACTATCTAAATTGCATCGGAGAAGCGTTAGCACCATCGAAGTTGAAATGTTGATCGTCTGCTAAGATTAGAACATGGGAAACATTGATAAGTGGATTATGTAACGTCCTGCTACTTCCTACAACTCAGATAAGTGTGCATGTGTTTAACCTTCATTCAGCTGTGAGAGGAAGTGTGTGCAGAGTAATTGGTGCCACCAGGTTTGAAACGTCATTGTTCCGCACTACAGATTAACTTGAGGAATAAATGCTCCACAGTTCACTTCCTAAGTGAGGTTCAGTCCTTGTTCACCTATAAAAGAGAGAAAGTGGGAGGGGGCTCTTCTGGCTGCCTGCAGAGACATCTTACAAGGTCCAAGAAAGCTCCTGCCTGCCGCATCGGTTCATCTCTCTGATGGCAAGTCCTGCGGAGCGGCCGCTGACCTTGAAGAGAGCAGAGAAACACAGCCGGAAACACACAGGAAGGGGAGGAGGAAAGTGGAGAGGAGGGAAGAGGGAGCAGAAGGATGTGTTTTTGTCAAATTTGTTGGGAAAGCCACACATTTTCCTACATTACAACAAATTAAACGTTCACTTTAACCCTTCTGTACTAGCTTTCATTAGTTTATTGTCTTCATTACTAATGGGGCACTTAGTTGAAGACTCGATTGAAGTCTGATTGGCCAATTTGGACATTTCAGAAGAAGTACATTTTCGCTAACAGACTGCTGCTAGAGACAACACCACTCTAGCAGTCGGAGAATTACACGGGGTTATTACTGTGTGTGTTGGTTTCAAGTCATTGTACTTATTTGTGCCTGATATGATTCATTCTACAACTTCTTACTCTTTTGGAGAAGGGTATAAAGTTCGTCATGTCCTACAACTCAATCTTGCTCCACTTCCACCATTGTTGTTGTGTTCAGGGCTTTTCGCGCTGAAACGTCAACTGTGACGTCATTACGAGGCTCTTCTAAGGCTCTGATCGGTGGAAAAGCTATCTGGTTCTGAAGTGGTTTGCAAGTTGAACCAACTGCAATCAAACTATCTTCAGCATTAAACTAGAACGGAAGTAAATGAATGCAAAATAAGTGGCATAATAAAAGAGTGACTGGAGTGTTCTTCCTCTCTGTACCTCACCTGGCCGCAGGAGTTCCTCTGAATGTACACCTGTTTCAGGAAAAAACTCAACAACTTTGCATTGTAAACTGCAATACCTTAGAAGTATATATGTATGTTCCTTGTAACAGTTGATGTAATCACTCAGCAACAAGGACAACTGTGTGCATACGAACATCAGGCCCGCAGAGAGCAGCAGTGTGTGGGAGTACATCATGAAGAGCTGTGATGAATTATAGCAGCAGCAGCAGCAGCTCTGTATTCCCTCTCTGTCTCTCTCTCACACACACACACGGAGTAACACTGGTGTGTGATGAGCTGTTCAGTGGACGTTCCTCTCAACGGGGTTCCCCTCTCCCTCTGCACACGCCTCAGAGCGCTGACAGCAACACGCTGATGTCTGTGTCACGGCTTCCTGTTTCATCCCGACTGCAGCAGACCTCCTACGGGCTCCGGGGTCTTTATCAACATGTCATATTATCAGAGATGTCAGAAGTACACACATCCTTTACTCAAGTAGAAGTACAGATGCTTGTGTTTAAAAATACTCTGGTAAAAGTAGAAGTACTGACTAAACTTCTTTACTCAAGTAAAAGTAAAGAGGGCTTTGAAATGTACTTAAGTAAAAAGTACCCATAACTAGCAGCTGTTTTAAAGAGTACCTGACCTCCCTTTATATTAATAGAACAATAATGTCATTGTTAGCTAATGAATGTTTCCATGCTGAACAACGGCAACATGACAACGTTTTCATTGGTCCCTCTTCTTTAGAGAAGACCAGGAAATGATGGATACACGGATCGTGTTCAAATCAATAGGCACGCAATGACTCTAAATAATAATGATCATGCCACCAAACACACATTCAAACTAAAGGAACCAGCCTGTTTGGGAAATGTGAGAAGTAGAAAGTACAGGTATTTGGGTTCAAAATGTAAGAAGTAGAAGTAAAAAGTCATCAGAAAAATAAGTAGTGGAGTAAAGTACTGATACCAGAAAAATGTACTTAAGTACAGTAACAAAGTATTTGTACTCCACTACTTCCCACCTCTGCCAAAAACAGTAACAATGGGTGGATGAACTGAACGTCAGGTAGCTTTTATCTATTTTTAGTCTCTTTTTACATTACATTACATGTCATTTGTTAGACGCTTTTATCCAAAGCGACTTACATACATTCAGTACTGTGGCAATCCCCACAGGAGCAATTTGGGGTGAAGTGTCTTGCCCAGGGACACAACGACATGCTGACTGCAGTGGACTTGAACTTGCTACCCCCTGATTCCAAGTCCAGCACACTACCCACTGAGCCACAGCCTCCGTCTCTTTTAGGCGATATCTGATGCCTGATCTCTATCGCATGGTGCAATAGGAGACAAGCTGCAGTGAGACATTTTGATATGTTTAGTCAAAAGAAACTGCCTAATTTCTGTAGGTACTGCCCTCTCAGGTAATGTGTGTATTCTGACTTGATGTGCCTGACCAACAAGTGAAAACAGCAGGTACTGCAAGCACGTTGCCCTTTTTTCAAATGATTCTCCTTTGTTTGCATCCTACAAAGCGCTGCAGAATACATCATGTTCTGATATATATACTCTGGAAGCTGCACAAAACAGTATTGACTTCATGAAATAAAGCTTACCCTGGAATTGATTGGGTTCAAATGTATTAGCTCTGGTTTTAAATCTGACAGCAGCACAGGGATCAAAATCTAGTTGTATATTAACTTCTGTATATTTGTATTGTGATTTCGATAAATAGGTTAGGGTTACTGACGTTATGTATGATATTTACTGTTTATATTTATTTGCAATTGTATTTAATTGTAACCCATGTGCAGTGCCTTGTTTATATGCTGTTGGAAGAAAACAAATTCCAAAATTGTTCTTAACCCTCCTGTGGTCTTCGGGTCAAATCTGACCGATTTACTACTTTCATCAATCATAACTTTTTTGTTTTACATTCGATTGCATTCAGGCTTCATGATATCCTTCACAGTAGACATTTGAACATATAAAATGGCTGATCACCACTTTCATTGAATTTTGGATGATTTAGTCAACTTTGTAACACCCATGGTGTACCGCCATAAAGAAAAGGAATTAGTAACCATCCGGATCAGATAAAACACACACACGAACACCCACACACACACACACACACACACACAAACACACATACTCTAGATGTGTTCCCCCCCCCTTATGTGCCCAATCCCCCCATGTGAATCACACCTGGCACACACACGCACACACACACACAGAACAATTTGACACATTTCCCGCTCTTATGTGCCCATCCCCCCACATGGATCACACCTGGCACACGCAATACATGTTCAGTGTCTATTCTTTGTATATTAACTGCAGTTTTTCATGTATACCAGTAGTCTGATACAATATGTACAGTTTGAAAGGGTGTTAAATGAAATTTGGTGATGATTAATGGTTTTTGTGTTAATGTAATAGCAGTTAAAACAGGACCGGTTAAATTTGACCGCGAACACCAAAGTAATGGGGGGGAAACGAAGACAATAGGAGGGTTAATAGTAAATCTAATATATTTTCTCTTTAGCCATGAACTAAAAAACAGATTGAGATTTTTTCAGATGCAAGACGACGCAGAAAACCTTATTTATCTTATGATTGACGAGACACAACAACATTTCTGTATAAATGTAACAAACTACAACTGTACAAAAAGTCCAGCTGTGGCAGAAGCACTGATCCCTGATAGTGTGCAAAGACACAGAGCAGCAGATATAATTACATGTACATCAGAGGTAGAGGTTTATTGTTGGCTACATGTGTGTCTTTCGATGATATCAACAGAAAACAGACAGAGCAGCCATCAGGTGAACACACACTCCGGCTGCCAGGTGGCTGTGTTGACATCTGTTTGAATGAGGATATCCTCCGTGAGAGATTGGGATTTCACGCTCAGCTGCTCTAAATCCTTTTAAAGATGCTGCGTCTCTGGCCAGCGTCCCCGCAGAGAGACACAGGTCCCTCCTCTCCGACAGCCCATCATCACACACACACACACACACACACACACACACACACACACACACACACACACACACACACACCGAGCAGCACACTGAGGGAACACACTTAACCACATGTGGACTGTGTGTGTGTGTGTGTGTGTGTGTGTGTGTGTGTGTGTGTGTGTGTGTGTGTGTGTGTGTGTGTGTGTGTGTGTGTGTGTGTCTTGACAGTGAAAAGCTCTCTTAAGTCCCCCAATCTTTCCAAATTGGCCTCTGGGATGACGCCATACACAACTACATCCATCCCTGCTGTGCTGCATGCATTCCTGGTGTGTGTGTGTGTGTGTGTGTGTGTGTGTGTGTGTGGTGTGTTGTTGTGTGTGTGTGTGTGTGTGTGTGTGTGTGTGTGTGTGTGTGTGTGTGTGTGTGTGTGTGTGTGTGTGTGTGTGTGTGTGTGTGTGTGTGTGTGTGTGTGTGTGTGTTTGAGGTAGAAAATTGGAGGTACATTGAAGAAGACAGTGAGAATAGAATAGAGATGTGGATAGCAGGGGAAAGAATAAAGAGCTGGACCGAGTGTGCACACACACACACATGCACACACACACACACACACACACACACACACACACACACACAATCCAGAATTGTAGTTAGTTCTTTTTCTATTTTATTTGTATTTTAAATTCTATTTTGTTATTTTATTCAATATTTTGACTTTGTCTTTCATGTTTGTTGATCTGTAAAGCCCAGAATCGATGAAAATGCAGCTTTATTTGCTAGACGACACCAAATGTCTTGTACTTTGGGACCGTGTCGGCCCACATGATGCTGCCCAACTGGTGATTTCTCAAAATGCTGCTTCTATGTTTGAGTGTGAAACTGAGATTAAAGCTGAGCACAGCAAAACAAATCCCGTTTCAGCAGACCCTCACCCTAGCCTTCCAGTCAAACACTACATTAGTCTGCACAGTAAAGCTCAAACATCAACAATACATTCACATGAATAAAGTATTCATCCAATCCAACTTAATTTATATAGCACATTTAAAAACAACAGTTGACCAAAGTGCTGTACATCAATAAATATATAAAAAGCAGCATAAATACATTTAGACAAAACCGATAAGACAAAAACCAAATGTAAAAACACAAGACAATAAAACCATACTCATAGCCACAGACAAGAAAATAAAAAAAAACATTTTAAAAGCACATACTTATTCATGAATAAGCCTGAACAGGAGACATCATTTGATAGGCTGATATTTATTGTATTGGTTAAGCCACAAGAGGATATTACCAGTTGGTTATTTTTGTATTTCTCAGGAAGCCTTTTGTACTTGTACTCCCAATCTCTTGAACTCTATCGTCCATATTTTAATATCATTGTTGCCTTAGACAGCTACTAACTTAAACAGGTAAATGGAGACATGTTGCTGCTCTGGTTGTTGTGTGAGTGTGTTGATTGTGTGTTTTCCTGCAGCTGGCTACTTGTCGTCTCTCGTGTAATCTCCTCGTCTGTCTTCAGTCTTTCATTGAAACTGTAGCTAACTTCCCCTAATCAGCAAATGGACTAATAATCCCCAAAGTGTTGTTCCCTGCAGCCGCATTTAGTCCTCTTCAACGCTAACGAGCCGCAAACACACACACACACACACACACACAAACACACACACACAGTGCGTCTGCATGTGTGGTAAAGATTATTTTAAAGATATGTTTACAAGATTGGTTGGATGATGTATTTGTATAGGCTAGATAACTGATTACTTAACCTAATGCAATTTGTAAGGCAAGGGAAGTTTATTGAAGGCAAATCTAAGTGCTTTCTAAAAACATTAAAAGCATTAAGTCATAATGCAAAAGAAATACAGTATACAGTACACATTTACATTTAAATACAATTACGTTTACAAATGAAAACAAGCCAAAGAAAGGTAAAAGGGTGTTTTCTGATGTATTCATACCCCGACAAATATGCTGAAGTAACACAACTCCAGAGAAGCCTTAAGAAGGGAAAACTCCATAATTGAATTTGGCATCGTCTCCTTTTAAGAAAACATCCAGCCTTCAGCCAAACACATTACCCATTTACAAAGAAGCACAACGTTTCTTAAAAACTGTTTTGCTGACACACATTTTAAACGTGCATTCCATGGCAACTTTATGAACTGTTTGGTGAATTGCTTTCAGTAAATGACGTCGGAAGGGAAGGGTCTTTTTATTTTAAATATTTAAACAGGAGATAAGACATTTCTTGGCGTACAGTTAGGAGGCATGTCTCAGTTCTCTCCTCTATAGAACTTTTACATTATTTTAATACAAATTCATAGATGTGTTTCTCCTCTAAGGAACAAAAAATGTTGCCGAATCAACAACAACGAGACCCTTTGTGATGCTGCGACGCCCTATGGGTTCTTCCTCTGTGGTGGTTTTGCTGGTATTGAGGGAAAAGGGGAAAAAGAGTAGAAAAAGGGTAAATTAAATGCTTTTGTTTCTCTCTCTGCTTCTTTGTTTTTCTGCAAACTTTTTCTGTTTTGCTTTGCTTGGTTTGAAGACAGCAGTTGGTTTCATAATGGGTTTCATAATTGTAAGTGTTTTGTCTGTATATTTGAAATTACCAGGTTAGCTACGTTAGCTTACGGCAGTTCTGCAATAATATCGGAAGGAATCACATTGTTAAAAGAAAAGCCAATAAAACGTATATCTTAGGTACGTTTCCAGTGAAAGTTCATGTTTGCACGCGTTATCATCTCTGAACATCAACCAGCTGTGTGCACCACTTTTTAGTGTCCCCAATTCCGCTTTTTGCATGCGTTTACTTTAATTTGCAGCGTTTTGTGTTCATACCATATTTGAGTGTTGTATGTCTTTTAAAAATGGACCTAGAGTCTCTTCAATAAAGCTGATGATGATACCAGTTGACTGACGGACAAAGCAACCCTCTCCACCTTAACACCAACACAATTGATTGGATTTATCAAGATGAGCTAATTTGACAAATAAATATCATGCATGAGGTGGATCATTCGGGATTCAAGATAGGAATTCTCGCCAAGATAGTCTTTTTGTTGCAGCTTAGAATAATATTTGATTGAATGCCTTTTTTTTTCTGCGTTCCCTGTGCCACGTTTGAGCTTTTCCTAGCTGCACCTGCCAAATCTATTTACAGACATTTGTCAAACACGTTTATTGTAACAAAACGATGAAAACAATCACTATTTCTTTCCCATCTCTTTGTCTGAATCCCCTTTCCGTGTCTCCTGTCTCTTCCTTTTTTCTCCCTATCTGAAATTCACTGCTTCACCTTCACTCTCTCCTCCTCTCTCAGTATATCATCTCTCCTCTCTCCTCTTTGTTCAAGGTCAGCGGCTTCTCTGTGGGATTTCCCTTCAGACTCGTGGAGCGGGTTGGAAACGGGAGAATGGAAATCCTTCCCAGCTCTCCCTGACCTTTAGTGTCGCCCTCTCAGCGGTCCACTTCTCCTTCACTCTCCTTCCTCCCTTCCTCACCTCCTTCACCTTTCTCTTCCACCACTTCTTGTACACATTAACCTCCTCGTCTCCTGCATCTTTTTCTGGCATCTTTTCCTCTCTTTCACGCTGCCTTTTCTCCGTAGACTCCTTACGTTTCCACCTGCGTACTTCTGTTCTTTTTTCCTTGCCTGCATTTTTTCCATGACATGTTTCTTGCCGCCCTCTCCTTCCTTATTTTCTCTTTTAATATCCTTTACTCTGGCATCTTCATCTCTCCATATATCTCCCTCTCTTCACCTCGCTGTAGCCCAGCTTGCCTTCTCATTTCATCTCCTTTCTTGTGTTTTTACCTCTTATTATAGCCTTCCTTTCTCCTCAATTCTCCCCTTTCTTTTTCCAACCTCTCCACTGCCAGGACAGAGCATTGCAATTGAGTTGTATCTGCACACAGTAATGCTTTAATGCTGTTAATGGACAACATGGTGGGTTCTTCCTGACATGTAAACTGCACTCAGTGACTGGCATGCTTTTGCAGTGTGGTGAATTTAGTTTCTCTGACTGGGTGGTCATGAAGTGAGTTTTGCCTGGAAGCATGAAGACGTTTTTCCAGACAGCAATTTCTGTTTTATTACACAAGTTGTTTTTATTTTAGAATGAGACACTGTTAATCCTGTGCATTCAGAGTTATGCATGCACAAAGCAGATACTAAAGAGAAAGTGTTCTGAGTGTGTGTGGTCTGAATAAGGAGGGGATATTTAAGGACGGATAATTGATGAAGTTTGGGAATAAATATAACTTTAATTGAATTATTCTGCACAAAAAATCTTGAGATGATACGATTATTTCTGTTCTATTTCCTCCAGAAATAAATAATATAATAATATGTATAAATGCATTTAAAGCTATGCAGTTCAAACATCAGATGTGTATCACATGTATGTACTCCGGGGGAAAATCATCTCCCAAATAATCTGTTTTTTGACATACCATTTCATATCCAAATTAATTCCTCATATATGTCTAAAGATAAGATAAGATAAGATCAGGGCCGTCCCTCCCTGCAGGCCGATCATGTAGACTGCATGGGGCCTCACCTTGCGGAGGGAGCCTCAACTGAGCCGCACCTATGCGCTTATGCGGCGCAATTAGTGTGGCGCGGCACGGAGGCTCCACTAGCACCCCCCCCGTCCCCCGTCGCCGCTCGCAAAACAGAGGGCCTCATCATATAACTTTGCGTGGGGCCTCAAGTTGGCCAGGGACGGTCCTGGATAAGATGTATGTAAAGCAGACTCACACATCTTACATGCATGTGTTTTAGATGAGAAGAGTGAAATCAAGAAAGATAGACATAAGCGTATTTCTTTTGTAATGCTCTTTAAAAACTTAGCTAAAACTTCTTTTTAGTTTTTTAAACTTCATCATGTAGTTTGACTATATGTGAAAAAATGAGTAGGTGAAGGAAAGAGGATGTGAAGCTGAAGCATTTCCAAACAAGTCTCTGTAAAAAGGGGTTTGTAGTGCTGCTCATACAACTACATTAAAAGAAATGAAGTATATAGATGTATATATAGTAAATAGATTATTGCCCTAAATCTAATTTTCTTGAATGGAATTGCTGTTTTTTAGACGTAGCAGTGCTGTAATTTTCCGCCTCAGGTGCTGACTGACCACCATGTGACCAGGAGAGGAAGACCACACAACAACACAGCTGACATGAGGCTTACCTTCCTCTCCATCAACAATCCATTGTCATTGAATCCAAATCAAACCACATCTCTGTAACTATCGCTGTTTTGGTTTTGGTGCCTGGATTAAACAAATTGTGTTGCAGTTTGAGCTATGAGGATTTGCCAGCAACATGAATAACAACAGATAAACATCACGTTTACCTGTCAACAAAGCCTGAGCTATGACGTGGACTGGAATTTTACAAGCTTCTGGTAGATTACATCACTGTTTATCTTCATACTGTTGGCAAAAAAGGCATGTAATTATTCATGTGAGCCATCTCGTCTGTCAAACTTGTTTCAGTTTAAACGTATAATTATCCTTACACAGAATAAAAGATGGTAAATGGTTGCTTCCCTGTAAAGTTGACCTTTCAATGTCTTCAGTTCACACAGTCAAAGGTGCTGTGTTTCTTAAACTGAATAACTGAAGGAAGCTAGAGGTTGCAATGAGAGGTTTTTAAACAAAAAACAAATTGCAGTGTTCAGAAAAGCCACATTCAGAGACATTTTGCTCATATTTCTGTTCCAAATGAACACTTACTATTAAAAATACTGTTTTCTTGTAATGTTAAACCTTGATCTTAAAGTCCGTAATTTCATAAAAAAGTTAGATTGGTTTGGAGAGATAAAAACAGAAGTTGTGCAGTTAACTTTTTTTAATGTGTGTGGAATTGTGAGAGAATATTCAGGGGGGACGAGAGCATTCACAGAAAAAGAAAAGCCACAGCCCACATGAGACCTAAACCATGTCCGTGTGTATCATCAGACCCTCTTCATATGATCACAAATCACATGTACCCCCCCTCAGATCTCCGGTGCCTGCATGCTGTCTGTCTGCAGCGACTTCTCATCATGTCTGGGGATATATGATGAAAAGCATTCAGGGGTAATTTGCAGCTTAATTATTCACCAACACCTACACTTTTTAAAATGATAGGGGGTTCATTTTCAGCACATCAGTGTGTGTGGTTTGGGAGAAGAAACACATTTCTATAACTTTGACGGGTCAATTATTTTTACAATCATTTAATTGGAACTGTTTAAATCTACTGGCGACATTTTTGAAGATGAACACCATTAACTAAAACTGAAACCTTTAATTTATTGAGGGACTGAGAGCATACAAAACAATACCGTATGATACTACTTTATTGTCAGATGACGTCTGAAATTGTTCTTGCATTACAGCATTTGCCTCATCAACAAGGACAAATGTTAAGACACAAGGAAACAGACATTCAACATCACATTAGATACATAGCAAATAGATTCTGGTCCCTATCGTATTGTTTCTCAATCAAAAAGCTTACTAGCCAAAAGGTATCCTCATGAATTACAAAATATTAATGGACATTGTTGGTATGAGTCCATGAGTCCATGTTGCAGGTAGGCAGTTTTCAGCCTGACAGCAGCGTGTTGGCACAGTTTGAGTTGCAGTAGCTGGATGCCAGGTCTACAGAGTCATATCTTTGGCATCAGGACGGCAGCAAACAGCTGGATGACGGTGGCACTAACCTGCCCGGACACTTCCACTCACCTCGGGCTGATAACAACAACCCAGGGCAGACACACATACACACACACACACACACACACACACACACACACACATACATATATATAAAACCCTGAAGGAACACTGCAACGTTGTAAAAAAACGGAAAAGAAACAAAGCAGATGTGAGGTAATCTAGAAATATACGTCACTTAGGGTGAGTGTCAGCTAACTGCAGCAGATGTATATAAAACATTTCCAGCACTGACACATTACATGCCACTTGTTAGACGCTTTTATCCACAGCGACTTACATACTCAATACTGTGGGCAATCCCCACGGGAGCAATTTGGGGTGAAGTGTTTTTCCCAGGGACATAACGACATGCTAACTGCAGTGGGGTTTGAACCTGTGACCCCCTGATCCGAACACACGCCTCGCTGACATATTTCTATTAATAAGATTACAAGGCTTCCACTCCAGAATTGCAATCATTGACTTAGACAACAAATCTAGTCTACATTTTTATTTTTGTCAAGGTAGGTCTTACATCATGTGGCTGTAACATGAGATAAATGTAAAATGTTTGCTATTTGGCTATATAAATAAACTTTGATTGAGTGTAACCAAACAATGTTCAGATCATTCTGTCCAACAGACAATGTTTCAACAAGCAGCAATCTGTGTTGTACTTGCAATGCAACCTTCAACAAGATACCAAATCTGTACATGATGTTCCCATTCAAAGATACTTTTTACCACAGCATCGGCTAAATGTCTACAATGTAAGATTTCAACTGGAACCTTCTCTGAAAAAAGATATGTGTTTGAGTCACTGTGTTTCTCTACCAAATTCCTTGGTTAAAGAATATGAAAACCTACTTCTTTGAGCAGGAGTTGAACCAGCATCCTACAGATTTCCAGCAAAGTCCTTATACTAACTGAGCTATAAAATGTATGATGGGGAAAGACAGAAATCTTCAGATCAAATGTCCCCTCCTTCCTTCCTCCTCCTGTCTCAGAGGGACGAGACTCCATCTGGTCTCTTCTGGCAGACCAAGGTAGCCAGAACCAAAAATAACACACTTCTGCTGAGTGTTGAGGTCGCTGTGAGCAGTGGTTGAGCAGGTTTTGTAGTTTCTGTCAGTTCATACATTAGAAAGGATGCGAAGGTTTCAACTGGCTTTTCCTCTGGGGAGCATGAATGTATCCAACATGGTATGGTTATATCAGATGCTGAGATGTTTCCAGTGGTCGATCATTTGGTTTCAGTGTGTAAAGCTTTAGGCTGGCCATTCCAGACATTCGCTGTGAGCAGGATTTGAACCTGAAATGTAATAGTTTGTAGCATTTGTAGACCAAAAGCAACATGGTAAAGGACACTTTGTTTAAACAGGTTGCTGATTAAATCTATCTCAGAACTTCCCGTGCAAAATACCCCAAAAGTAACAAAGAAACACTCTTTGTACGGTATTGAAAGGCTCATTTTCTGTGGAACACATTTTTAATAAAACATGAAAGACAGAACGTATGATGACAACGCATGGATACAACTTGAAATGTGAACAACACAGGAGAAATATATGGAAAAAGGTGACTGATTAATGCACTGGTGCCGAGCTTGACAGCTAACAGGAAATAAGGTGCAATAAACTCAGTATTGGAGCTGTTTGTTTGCTAATATTTATGTAGACACAAGCAGTTTTCACCTGCTCATAATGTGTAAGCTAAACTAGTCACAGAGCCACAGATTACAGGTAACACATTCAAGGAGAAAGATAAAAAATGAGCGTAGAAATATTCAGATTCTCTTTTAGATGTATGTAAAAAAGGTCAAAGATGGGTCAGTGACGCAAACATGGACATCACATTTTCTTATTTCTTATCCGATGCCTTTTTTGTTTTGTTTGTCCAATAGAGAGAAGGGTCCCTGAAGGGTTTGATGGGTACAATCATGTGACTCATACGTTGATCTGTGTTTGGTATCATTGAACTCCCTCAGAAGCGGATTGCAAATTGGAAACTTGTTCATTACTGCAGAAAACGTCTTTCCACACATCTGTTTAACAGCTGAGCATCGCCTCTCTGCAGCCTCTGAGCTTTCTTTGATAGTTTGTCACTGGAAAATTCATAAATTAATATCTTTGCAGGATTTTTTTCTGTTTAGCAGAAAAGCAGGTCGGCTGGTGAGCTGAATCCTCGGAGGTGAATCGTCTCTGGAAATGTTGTTCATGTCAAACTTGAGCCGTGGAATTCTGGGAAACCCATTTAGCGCGACTCCCACAGTAACAGAGTGCATTTCAGAGTTTTAGAGTCTATTCCTGCAGTCAGTCACCGACTCCCTCCTGCTCATGGGAGACCGTCATTTCCCCTGTAATCACATTAAGCGCAGAATCTCCCAGAATATTAGCTCCAATGGAGAGGAATGTGCAGCTCTCTCACCCGGCCACCCCGGCATTGTCTATACTTCTGAACGCACTGTTTGTTTTCGATTGTATTTCCTCTGAACCAAAAACAGTGAGCTTCTCACAGCGGGCTGTGGGATCTCTGCTGCTGCACATACAGATGTTTATCCCATCGACTAAACACTGATATAAGGTTTCATGGACGGGAGAGGGAGGAAGACACGTCTCCAGCAGAGAAGTGAACTGTTGTTCATGAGCCGTACGCTTCTTGTTTCGTTCTAAAATAAGACGTCCAATAAATACAGAATGATATCTTAAAAGGGTAAAGGGTTAGTATAAAAGTTAGGAGCAATCTTTTGAACGTCATCATCATGTTTCAAAAGTACATGTGCATATTGATAGCTGAATTGTATGTATTTAACATCTTCACATCAACATCTCAACGTAAGATTTAGTGTTAAATAGAGAAGCAGACTTTGAGCTGAGGTAATGTAGTATTAAGGAAGTGAGGGTTAGGGTTAGGGTTAGACAATGTTAAACTGTACAGACAAACTGTCTCGGCTCACTATAGTGGGAAGTATTAATTGAGTCCTCCAGATTAAACAGCAAAATAAATTGTTTTTAATTGTATCTGCTCTATCTGATCTAATTATTTAATAGACTTTGATTCGCTCAAAAGGAGTGGTTCAGAAAATATTTGTTAACATGGAAATTAGTTAGCAGTTGAGCATTTTAGGGCTGACAGTTTTAATGACTTTTTG
Organism: Dissostichus eleginoides; assembly: GCA_031216635.1. Lineage (NCBI taxonomy): Eukaryota > Metazoa > Chordata > Actinopteri > Perciformes > Nototheniidae > Dissostichus > Dissostichus eleginoides. Next base: position 6,178,422 of record CM062276.1, read on the forward strand.
GTGGGAATAGAGATCTTAATGCGTTCTTCAACATAAATGGTAAACATCCCACTCGAAAGGTCTAAGAAAGGGTGGTTGCTAACAAGTGGCCAAAGGAGACAAAACATCATCACGTTGAACATTAGCCACCTTTAGCTTAGCGGTGGTGAAGTGATGCCCCCTGAGGTAGTTCGTTGATAGCATAACATTAATTTTTTACTTCTGGCGATTGCATTTTGGCTTAAACTATTATGAAACTGGTGTTAATATGCAGATAATATTCTGCTGAGCAAAACCTGTAAGTATCATAAACGTGTGTTTGCCACAGAGCTTATTTTCCTCAATATTTCAAAAATCTTCAGGGTTTGCCTACAAAAATCACAGCACCACTCTTTTGTTGGCATCTGATTTCATCTACCTGATAAAAACAAGTTGACTGTGGTAATCATTGAACGTGTGCACTCGACCGTGGAATCATTATCATTATGAATCAGTAAATAACAAGTAACTGAGAACTCGTTCAAATAAAAACTATATTTATTTCTCAGTGTGAAACCGGTTTGCTTCTATCTGTAAATTACTGCTTTTGCTGGGTTTGACATACCAATTAAACAAGGTGGAGCATGGAGACTGCTTATTAGATCACTGGAAAGACAGCATTCCTGTGACTGTGCAGGATTTTTCCCAAGAGTGTTGTAAAGAGAGACGTGCGGCCAATATGAACAAAAAACCTGAGTCAGACTCTGAAAGAAATCCAGTTTATTTGGGCTATAACATGACTAACAAATGAAAACAAATGACTTAGTCCCAAGTAGATGTTTTATACTCCTACAACTTTAACTTCCATGCTTCTACGTAACTTCAGGTGATGATTTTAGGAAAGTAAGACGTGGTGTTTTGGAAATGCACATTGCGTGGCACACAGTCTGTCTGGGACTTAATCCATATTTGCAAAGAGAGTGTTTTTTCCACATGTCCCTCCCATATAATTACAGCGCTAAGTGCTTCAGAGGGAGACAGGGAGGAGATCTGGGTGGTCTCCTCACTTCCTGAACTCACTGCAGCACATCGACCGGAGACCTGTGATTCACCGTCATTCCTCCACTGCAAACTACCAGGATGTGAGCGAGGAGCAGACTCAACGTCTCCATGATTGACCCCAAATATCTATTGGATCATCATTCTTTAATTATTTTAACTGTGGGATGATTATTACCTTTTTAATATATATTTTTAGTATCATCTCCTTTTGCCCCATTGAGTCTTTCCTCGAAAGGTCTTGCTTAAATGCAACTAATGCTGTGCATTCTGTCTTTAAACCTCTACAGTAGTTATAGAATATCAATCAAACTGCAGACTTCTCAGATCACTACTAATCAATTCATTATCAAAGTTGTAAAAAACGCAGACACAACTTTGTGAGCAGGGGCGGTGGGTAACGAAGGCTAGAGAAGGCGAAGTATTCCCCAAATAATTGGTCCATATTCTATTGTGCAGTACATACAAAGACGAACGGCAGGTGATGCAATTTCACGTTCACTGCAAGCTATAGTTATACTGAAGTGAAGTATTGGTTGGGTTTGCAAACAAAAGACCCATAAGTCATAACTACAATTCTATAGAAACATTCTTACAAAAGTTAGCGCATCTTAATGTCTTTAAACCTGCGAACGTTCAAGTGACATTTGTTGCTCAGTTCAGGCACGACTGTGATGGTGACACATGCAATTAATTTGCGATTTTACAAGCTTGTCAGGTTTGGGATATGTTTACGATGGACTGAGAAGTTTCCTCACTTATTCACCAAAATGGGTCACCGATGAGATGAGAATTCAATGTCAGCTTCATCCTGCTGCACAAACAGACATTAAAACAGTTTTATAGCACAAACTCCCAGAAGAGACACATCCTCTTCCTGCTGCTCGCCAACAGGTGCTTGCTGTTAAACAACAATATGAAAAAACACTTTGTCAATCATCGTATAAGCCAAATAAACATTCCACGCACTGTCAGGACAATGATTCCCTTGTTGAGTCAGTGAAGCCAAGACCAGTCACACAAAATTAACGTCAGCTTCACACAAATCTTTCATCTCCTGTTTCCTGTTGTGCCACTTTTCTGTCAACCACAATCATTTATGGCCCTGGACTTTTTACTGCATGTCCAGTGAATGATCCGGGGATTTAAGTTCTGTGTCACTCATTATTAAGTGGCTTGGAAAAGAGCATCAGCTTAATTCCTCACACGAAAAAATGCAAAATGTAGGCCTGGCTCCTGAGCTGTAGCTGCCCAGATGCTTTAGCCTGGAGCCATATTGACTCCTGCCTGACTAGCGGTCAACATAGCCCCAGGCGATCTTCATGCCATGCCCGGAGACATCAGTCAACAAAGTCAGGCACGCGTCTGATTGGACGAGACCAGGGCCAAAAAACTCAGATGAAGCCCCCAAGGACCCACAAGGCCATGTTGTAGTACCTCACTAGTTCTTTCAATAACCCTATCAGCTGCTGTTTCTGAATACTGATTTCATATCGACTTTCTTTTCAAATCCACAGCTGCAGCCCTTACTGTGACACTTTGGTTTTATCATATTTAAAAATAATGTAGACAATTAATTAAATAGACTACATTTATATCGATTGTTGCACTATTTGCAACCACTTAAAGAGCCTGTGACACGGATTTACCCCATCATCCAAACCCATTCATTTGTGTAAATATTGTCCCCTTGAAACCGTTACTGAAGTGATTTGGGGAATTCGTACTTTGATAACCATTAATCTGCCCTTCAATGTTGACCATATTCTGGATCTTCTCGGCGATTCTTTAAATCCCGCCAAATGATGTGTGACGTCATTGCGGGCAAAGAGCTCCAGCTGCACCGTCCCGGATCCCAGCATCTGCATGCAAACGCACGATGGCGCACACAGCAGCAAGCGATGACAGCGATGACAGCGATGACAGCTTAATATTGAACAAGTCTGAGAGCTCATATGAGGCTGAAGGATCGGAAAGTGATAATCATGACATCGTAGTAGACGATATTGGCTATATGCCCTATAGATTCGAACCATATGCCTCTGAATCGGATGAAACTAACTCCGAGTCGGACAGTGGAGACGGCAACCCGCCCGACGATCGTGAGATCCTGTAGATCCGTGTTGGTTCTCTCGCGTCCAGGAAGAACTTTAAAAATAAGAGACAATGGAGTCTCTGAAAAGGGTCTAATTGGTTACTTTAATTAAGTAGCGTGGTAATGAAACAAACAGAGGCGTAGTGGGAAAACAGCAGCTGATGTTGTCTCGAAGTTGCAGCGGTGGAAAGAGAGTGACAAAAACCCTCTCCCGTTAGCTCCACCGCTTTCTTCTTGTGTCCGATATCGCGTAAAACAGAGGATTTAGATGTAGTGTCTTCATTGTATAACTCCACACGTCTTTTCTCCTCATACTCTCTTTCATGACTTTTTATTTAATGCATTTTAACGGCTGTAATCGTTGTTAACGTAAAACCGGAAGTGGTCATTGTTGTCAACGGCATCGTCTTTCAATACAGCTTTTCAAAATAAACTTTAAACGGATCTGTTTTCAGAACAGTTTTAAGCTTACTGTGTGTTTAAAGACCCACTGAAGTGTGCGACGGTGCATGATCTTTTATGCTAATACGTATAGTAATGACCAAAATTGTCCATTGGAACCCATATCAAAGATGTTGGAATAGCAACGAATTTGACGAGTTTGAATTTTCCGCTGGGAAATTCGCAGTCGACCTCCGCCTTCGTGGGCGTGGCTTGCGATCTACTGCGTGACGTCAGAAGATGGGCCAAGCCGAAGTGTTTACATTCACCACCATTCATTTTGTCTCTATTTCAAAGTCGAATTTACCAACGTTTTTGAGCGAGTATTTGATTGGAAAGTGTTTCGCAGTCGACTGGAAGTGATTGCCAATCGAGAAAAGCTGACAATGGAGGCGACAGTGACGAAAAAGGGAGGAAAAACACACGGGAAGCGATGCATTGCCGCTGGCTGTGGTAATGTGAAGTCTGCCGAAGTGGCGATGTTTCTGTTCCCAAAAGATGAAGGTGAGTGGCTGGTGTCATTGTTTCGTAGATTCGTAGATTGTTTATGAAAAATAAACGCCACTGTGTTTGTGTTAACTAACAAGACTATCATGGCGGCGGCAGAGCTCAAGTCGAGTTTCTCCGCCTGGAGATATTCTCACTATTTCACTTTTGTCGAGCACAAAGAAAAGAAGGTTTTAGTTAAATGTAAGTTGTGTCTTGGCGGGTCAAAGATCCTATCGACTGCCCAAAACAGCAATTAAAATCTGTTGAAACATCTGCAGAAAAACATGCTGGGACGAAGCTAGTAGCGAAGCTAGTAGCTAAGACCACAGACCCAGACTCATCCGACGCCATTCCACCTCCACCTAAGCAACAGCGGCTGGATTGGCACTTTGAAACATATCTTTGTGTTTGTGTTTGTATAGACCACATTGCTTAGCAGAGTTCAGTGATGCAAATGCATGTCAAGTTGATCAACAGGTTGTATTATTCTCCGATGCAATAACAGTACTGAAATGAAGGCTACAGTATAAGGGCATTAATGGGTGCCCTTTTTAAGTAACTAAAAGTTACTTTTCACAGTAACGCATTACTTTTTGGTGTAAGTAGTGAAGTAACTAGTAATTGTAACTACTTACTGGTTTTCAGTAACTAGCACAACACTGCATGTGAACATGAATGTTGCATCATGCTATGAACAGATGAATGTATGATCAGGTGACGGCCAATCCTGTGTGTAGATCTACTCTAGATCTATGACAAAATATTGTCCTCAACTAAATTGACTTCCATGGCCACTTTCCTCATCTATCCTGTCCGAAAAGCTGTCAAAATCACTCATTTCTCTCGCACCAGTATCACTTTCCGAAGGCTCCGCCATGTTTACAATCACAACTGGGCCCATCTTGTGACGTCACAGCCGCTATCGTCTGCAGCAGCGGTAGGCTCAGACTCTGAAAAATTTGCGATGTTTATCTCGTCCCTCGCACTTCCTAAAAAATTATTTTAGCCATGAACAGGTACAATTATATGTAAGAAATGAAACTGCCATTTCACTTTGGCGCAAAAAAATGCACTTCACTGGCACTTTGCTAAATTACGTAATTCAATATTGATTTTAATTTCTTACAATACCTCTCGATCTACAACGTTTGAACAATGTGGAATGGTTTGTAAACTATTTTATTAACGGAGTTTGACTAAATAACGATTCTGTTTTAAAATAATGGCGGAGTAGCAGTAAACACTGAACTGGCTTGGTCACACACACACACACACACACACACACACACTCTAAAAAATACATCACGTTTAAAGGTTGTCGAACCATTTCTACGGATGACAACACACTTTGTCCGTGTTTCGCTCGCTCGCAGCACAGTGAAGCGTTCCCGCATTGACGTCACTTCCGGCTTACGCCAAAACTTCAGAATGAGTCGAAGGAATTTCCCCGCGATGTTCGAAATTATTAATATTTATCGGAACGGTATCGCACCTTCTTTTTTAAGCTGACGGTTCGAGATTACTAGTAGCCCAATATTTCATTGCACAACAGTTGTGGGATGCTGTCACAGGCTCTTTAAAGTGTTTTTACAACAAGCATTCAAACACTAATTGAAGCAATAGATCAAGAAGATAAAGTTGCTAAGACTCAAAAGAGTCCATGGGAAGTTGAGGTTCTATGAATTTTAAAAAGTATTGCAATCACTAACAGAAAATATCTGAAACCTCAACATCTTAGTCTCAAAAAACACTTCTTAAGAACTCTAATCTTACTCAATTAAATACACTATTATAACAACATTGTGAAGCCTGATTGACGCAAGTGATGGAGTGTTTTAGGATGATTTCCACTTCACCTCAAAACTCTCCTCCTTCGAGCCGGAATTGAACCAGCGACCTAAGGATTTCAGCGTTACGCCCCTACAGTCCTCCGCTCTACCAACTGAGCTATCGAAGGGGTTATGGTATAAGAATATTGAATGAAACCAATGCCAAAAACTCACATGGTCCCCAGGGGCTCACAAGGCCATGTTGTAGTACTTTATTGTTCTTTCAATAACCCTGTCAGCTGCTTTTCTGAATACTTAACTCATATCGATGTAAAACATCGATATGAGTTAAGTACATGCGTTAATTCAATAATGAAAAAAATAATTACACAGACAGAAGATGACAGAAGATGAAGAAGAAGCTCTACTATCGACCACTCTAGCTTTTAGAGCCAGAGTCGCCCTAATTGTACATCATGACTCAGATTTGTAAGAGATGGGTTTTGCACATTCATAAACAAATGACTAAAGGGAAAACAGGATGAAACAACAGTGCAGTCACAACAACTTTAAAGTCAAAAAAGTCCAAGTCAAGGTTATTGTCAATCTGCAGTTTGTGTGTACAGACAGAGAGATTGAAATACTGTTTCCCACAATCCCGAATATAAAAACAAATGTATATAAAATATTAAAATATGTTTGCAAATATGTTTATATATACACAGTCAAAGATTTTTTGTGCACATGATGATCCACTTGATTTAAATGTACTTTTGTAATGATGTAGTGGAGCCTAACTGATACTACGATGGTAATTATTTGCTTGATTTTGACCTTGTTATTTTTGAGATTTCCCTATAAGCTCAAAACTCAACTCCTTCGAGCCGGAGTTGAACCAGCGACCTAAGGATGTCTGCTTTGCTCTCCTACAGTCCTCCGCTCTACCAACTGAGCTATCGAAGGGATTAAAAGTCTTGAGTATAGAAGAATAAAAAATGGACATTGCCCTGTCTTTATGTGTACTTAATACACAAATCACTGAAATGGAAAAACAGGAACAAACGCAAATGTGCAGTAACTTCTCCCCTCCATTGAATTGGACTACTATTATAATGTAGTGAAGCTTGATCAGTGATGGTGATCTCTATTTCCCCACTTGACGAATAACGTCTATGCAACCACAAAACACCTTCCTTCGAGCCGGAGTTGAACCAGCGACCTAAGGATATCAGCTTTACTCCTCTACAGTCCTCCGCTCTACCAACTGAGCTATCGAAGGGACAGTATTGATCAGAGAAAAAAACAATGAGGCCCCTGGCGACCCACAAGGCCATGTTGTAGTACCTCGATAGTTATTTCAATAATCCTATTAGCTGCTGGTTCTCAATACTGATTTCATATTGATTCTTTCCAATCCACAGCTGCAGCCCTTGATGACTGTAAAAGTTTGTTTTAATTTTGGTATAAAACAAGTTAAATCGGCTGGATTTATACATCTCATTTTTACACTTAAAGCTCTTTTACATCCCAGTTCAACATTCACCACTACATTTCCAATGAACGTATGAAGAAGTTGAGTAGGTTGACTGGCACTAGTGGTGGAAAGTCTTGCATCTCAGCATTATTTCCCCATAAATGATCCACTTAAATGCACTATTATAATGATGTTGTAAAGACTGAATGACACTATGATGGTTATGCTTTGCAAGTTGATTTTCGCTAACATGATTGAGAAAGCATGATTTCCCCATGACCACAAAACCCAGTCCTTCGAGCCGGAGTTGAACCAGCGACCTAAGGATGTCAGCTTTGCTCCTCTACAGTCCTCCGCTCTACCAACTGAGCTATCGAAGGGACGATATTGTAGAGAGAAAAAACAATGAGGCCCCCGGGGACCCACAGGGATCGCTGTAGTGCCACACTTGTTCTTTCAATAACACTATCGGCTGCTGGTTCTCAATACTGATTTCATATTGATTTTTTTCAATCCACAGCGGCAGCCCTTGATGACTGTAACAGTTTGGTTTGATTTTGGTATAAAACAAGTTAAATCGGCTGGATTTATGAATCTCATTTTTACACTTAAAGCTCTTTTACATCCCAGTTCAACATTCACCACTATTTATCCACTACTTTTCCAATGAATACGACTATGAAGAAGTTGAGTAGGTTGACTGGCACCAGTGGTGGAAATTCTTGCATCTCAGCATAAATGATCCACTTGATTTAAATGCACTGTTATAATGATGTTGTAAAGACTGAATGACACTATGATGGTTATGTTTTGTTTTGGCTAAGATGATTGAGTAAGCATGATTTCCCCATGACCTCAAAACTGTCCTCCTTCGAGCCGGAGTTGAACCAGCGACCTAAGGATGTCAGCTTTGCTCCTCTACAGTCCTCCGCTCTACCAACTGAGCTATCGAAGGGACGGTATTGTAGAGAGAAAAAACAATGAGGCCCCTGGGGACCCACAGGGCTGCCGTAGTTCTTTCAATGGATAACTGTAACAGTTTGGTTGAGAACTATTTATTTAGGCTGGATTTATCAAAGTCTTTAACACTATTAAAACTCTTTTACATCCCAGTTGAACATTCACCACTATTCATCCACTACATTTCCAATGAATACTATGAAGAAGTTGAGTATGTTGACTGACACAAGTGATGGAAAGCATGATTTCCCCATGACCTCAAAACTCTCCTCCTTAGAGCACGTTCACAAACCAATAACTACATCTATAAACAGGATGACACAACATAAAAGCATCATGAGCACATCATTTAAATCCACAACAACAATTGTGTTATGCTTGACTGATACTAGGAAGGCTTCTCAATTCTCTAATTTCCCCTCCTCGACTCCCCTCCTTGACTCCTATCCTCGTGTCTTAGTCCCGCCCACAGGAGATGCGAGCGGAGGAGACGAGGAGGGGAACCGAGGAGAGAGAGGGGAAGCAGCAGGCGGTTAGAGAAATGAGAAATCCTCTCCTCTGAGCGGTCATTTTAAAGAGACGTCCATTAATGATGACAGGAGGCACAGCAGCCCTCTGTCTGATGGACAGATGTGTTCACGACGACTTATATATTTACTTTTAATTCATTCACAGTGCGGTATAATGAGACAATAACAGGCTACAGATGCGGAGATATACACATATATTTATATAAATATATACAATTTCAGAATCAAACAAGTATGAGAGCACTCTCATAATAACGTAACACAATCAGAGACTGGATATATCCCCCCCCCCTCTCTGGTCGCTGAAATGGGGAATTGAAATTATGGGCCAAAAGTTTCATTTACAAGTATTAAAAGTAAGCATAGGACACCAAACCAACTGAGACCCGTCTGTCCGCTGCATCTACGCACTGTACAACACACACCTACACACTGTACAACACACACACCTACACACTGTACAACACACACCTACACACTGTACCACACACACCTACACACTGTACCACACACACACCTACACACTGTACCACACGCATCTACACACTGTACAACACACACCTACACACTGTACAACACACACACCTACACACTGTACCACACACACCTACACACTGTACAACACGCACCTACACACTGTACCACACGCACCTACACACTGTACAACACACACACTACACACTGTACCACACGCACCTACACACTGTACAACACACACACCTACACACTGTACCACACACACCTACACACTGTACAACACGCACCTACACACTGTACCACACGCACCTACACACTGTACAACACACACACCTACACACTGTACCACACGCACCTACACACTGTACCACACACACACCTACACACTGTACCACACACACCTACACACTGTACAACACGCACCTACACACTGTACCACACGCACCTACACACTGTACAACACACACCTACACACTGTACAACACACACCTACACACTGTACAACACGCACCTACACACTGTACAACACACACCTACACACTGTACAACATGCACCTAAAGCTCCTAAAGCATATAATATATCAGGATACAGCCGTTGTGTATTTTATTATGTGAAGCACTAAATGGTTTTAGAAAATATCGACTCTTTGTTTTTAGATATCTACTAAACTAAAGCAAATACAGAGAGTAATGTAGGCCTGTGAGACTGAGTGATATATATTATACACACTGCTTTGCTTTCTGCACGGACCTCACAGCTGTTCTCACTGTAAACATCGCGTCGCGATGAAAGCAGTTAATAAAATAATATCCAGGGGATGCATGCAGAGCTGTCATTGGCTGAGATAAGTCCGGCCGTGCGTCACGACTCTTTGAAACCTCATTGTTGCCGGAAATGCATCCGCGGAGGAGCCGTGGAGGACCCATCAGTGTATCCTCGATTATAGCTCCTCCAGAGAGCCTCCTCGATGCTCGATGCTCGGTCCTCGATGTGCATTTAGAGAAATTAGATGTCCTTCAACATGGCGCGCTGAAATCCATTTCCGGGTCACTACCGGAGAAGCGAGGAGTCGAGGAATCGAGGAGGGGAAATAAGAGAATTGAGAAGCCTTCTAGGACATTCTTTGAAAGATGATTATTGCCAACATGAGTATCTGACCTTGATGAATAACCTCTGTATAACCTCAAAACTGTCCTCCTTCGAGCCGGAGTTGAACCAGCGACCTAAGGATGTCAGCTCTGCTCTTCTACAGTCCTCCGCTCTACCAACTGAGCTATCGAAGGGACGGTTGTTGAGAGAATAAACAATGATGCTCCGGGACCCACAGGGATCGCTTTAGTGCCGCACTTGTTCTTTCAATAACCCTAAAACCTGGTGGACTAAAACCACCAGACTCAGGGACAGTTTCATCCCACAGGCCATAAGACTGTTAAACACCTGAAGTTATGGAAGAACATCCATAACATTCATCTGTTTGCAACTTATATATATCAATATTCCAATTACTTGTATATAGACTATACTGCACTATTTCTACTATATTCTATTTCATTTTATTTATAATTTATACATCTCAGTTCAACAATAACCACTAGTTATCCACTACTGTGAAGAAGTTGAATGTCACCAGTATGATTTCCCCTTAACCTCAAAACTCTCCTCCTTCGAGCCGGATTTGAACCAGCGACCTAAGGATGTCAGCTCTGCTCTTCTACAGTCCTCCGCTCTACCAACTGAGCTATCGAAGGGGCACAGGTAACAGATATCAAAGTACAGCAAGTATATCAGATGACATATAGAATGATAGAAAATGTCATTACCTTTTCCTCCCGGTGTCTGGATAGTGTTATCGATGGTAAATACAGAGGTGGGAAGTAGTGGAGTACAAATACTTCGTTACTGTCCTTAAGTACATTGTTCTGGTATCAGTACTTGACTCCACTACTTATTTTTCTGATGACTTTTTACTTTTACTTCTTACATTTTGAACACAAATACCTGTACTTTCTACTTCTTACATTTTCCAAACAGGCTGGTTCCTTTAGTTTGAATGTGTGTTTGGTGGCGTGATCATTATTATTTAGAGTCATTGCGTGCCTATTGATTTGAACACGATCCGTGTATCCATAATTTCCTGGTCTTCTCTAAAGAAGAGGGACCAATGAAAACGTTGTCATGTTGCCGTTGTTCAGCATGGAAACATTCATTAGCTAACAATGACATTATTGTTCTATTAATATAAAGGGAGGTTAGGTACTCTTTAAAACAGCTGCTAGTTATGGGTACTTTTTACTTAAGTACATTTCAAAGCCTCTTTACTTTTACTTGAGTAAAGAAGTTTAGTCAGTACTTCTACTTTTACCAGAGTATTTTTAAACACGAGTATCTGCACTTCTACTTGAGTAAAGGATGTGTGTACTTTTGCCATCTCTGGGTAAATATGAGATGACAGCAAAATTGGAACGGTAAACAAGGCAGATCAATTCCTAAATGTAGCTGTGTCTAGTTTTCATTGTGTGTTAACAGACAATACATTCCTGACTCCACCACAAACTGACATGCCTGCTTGTACAGTAGTAATGAGGCAATGCTTCGCTGACACCCAGGAAGTGCTCTGTAAGGTGGATGCTGGCCAATTTGAGTGCATCAGCGGGATTTATCTTCCCTCGTAAAAGCCTTCACCATGCAGGCTGTGACTAATAATCACCCAGTGCTGAGAGACGGTGTTGGGGTTAAATCAGGTAGCTGTTGCAATGCTGTGACAGTAGACCTGGGACAGTTTCATATTGAAATGTACCGGACTTTTTAGATAAGATTCTAGAGCTTGTGAATAAAAACGTTTCTAATATAGGCGTATAGTATCCTATGTTTAAATATAGGATATAATATTGTATTTGTAATAATATGAATACCGTCCTGTAGTATTTTTGACTTTTTATTTTAATTATCCAACATATTTTACATTGTTTTGTCTGTATTGTTTATATTTGATATAATATTTTTCATTTTATGTCTAATTGTCCACTTTTTAAAGTATTTAAAGTATTGTATTTTAGTGTCTGAACTCGCTTCTGCTTCTGGACCTATCTATATATATATTGTTTTAGGAGGAAGTTGTATTTTTTTTATGTTGTGTATTCTACAGATATTCTATTTATTTGCATATTTCTACAGTTGATATGCATATACTCACCGTTTTTTAAAATGTTTTATTATAGTCAATATTGTATATCTCTAATCCAATCTAATAATATTATATTTAAGATTCAATTCAAGATTCAAAGGATTTATTGTCATATGCACATTAGAGTAGAAATGGCAATGAAAACCCGAGCTCCTCCAACAATGCAACATAGGTATATACAACACAGTCTCAGGGCATTTCGTGTTATAGTCACGAAATGAATCTATTGATTCGTGTTCACCAACACGATTTTCCCTTTTTTTCGTGTCACACAGAACGATTTTAAAAGCAAAGTAAATAATAACAAATTAGAAGGAAGAAAAGATGACAAAAAATACAGATTTCAGTCTTCTGAGGCTCTCTGAGCTCCATTTCTTTTCCTCGCAGACGGCAAAAAAACTCTGACATTATACAATTTAAAATAAAAGGGATAGTGTTAGGCTTAGGGTTAGATATTGAGTAAGAAAGTGTTTTTAGAACCACACAGTTTCTGGTCTTCCAAGACCCGACCGGACAAAAAGACGTGCTGCAGGCACGAAACATACTACCAATAGAAATACTTTTAAAATCGTTCTGTGTGACCCGAAAAAAATGCGAAGATCGTGTTGGTGAACACGAATCAATAGATTAAATTAATTTCGTGACTATAACACGAAATGCCGTGAGACTGGGTTGGTATATAAGACATAACCGATAATACAAAATGAAATACAAAAGCAGTGCAAGAAGTCTTCATACATATCATATAATAAATTACATCAATAGAAAGGAAATGTGAGGAAAGAACTGCATTTGGACGTTTTTTAACAATTTTTTTTAAATTATATTATATTTGAATGTGTTGTAAAGATGCTGCTCCAACAAAATCATTTCCCATTTCGGGTTCGATTAAGTTTATCTAGTCTAATCTAATCCAATATCTACATAGATCAAGGGATATAAGGGAAGAACCTAATTTGAAAATGGAAAAACTTTATTGGCAGATAAAGAGGGAGCCGGTTTCACATATAATCACGGTTTCTGTTTCATTGAAATACAGACATTTCTAAAACCGAGATACAGCTCGCTCTGTTGTTCTATATTCATGTCCTTCGCCCTGTGTGTTGCAGCGTGTTCGTGCAAATCCACCGTGTCTTGACTTGACTTGACTTCCCCTCTGAATGAATCGGGGCCCAGCTGTTGACTAATAGTCCACATTCACTGCTAAAAAAACACCATGTCACCACTCCCTGTGTCCAAAGTGTGGGTGGTGGGAGCAGGGAGGGGCTGTCTGAGTAAATAGGGTGGGGGTGGGGTGTAGAGCAGGTTGTTGTAGCATTGTATTGTTTGAGTGACAGTGGGGGAACGGGTGGTCCCGACCCGAAAACAATGCCTGAGAACACGCTGCCTCTCAGCTAAGCCCCCTTTGTGTGGCAGGGTGGGAAACCCCTTACAAATAGCCGTCAGCAGCATGATTCATGCCTCTATCATGACTTGGGAATCTGCTCGCTGGAAACATGCATTTCTGAAATGTTGTGCACCGTCAGGAGTGATAACAGTATTAAACAAGGAAAAGTGCCAAACATGAGTCAGTCATAACAATAATGGTTGCTGCAAAAACTCTTAAAAGACTTGATAAAAACAATCAAACTTTAGAAATTCATGACGATTATTGAAATATTAAATTCCACTGCTTTTGTGCAATAAATGCTTTATTTGAACAGTTTCTCATTGTTATTACTGGCTCCTTCAATACTTTTATATGTTCACTTGCTTTCTTCTACCATGGCTGTGTATTTGTATAATGTGGCTGTGGCTCAGTGATTAGTGTGCTGGACTTCGAATCAGGGGATAGCAGGTTGAGTCCCACTGCAGTCAGCATGTCGTTGTGACCCTGGGCAAGACACTTGACCCCAAATTGCTCCGATTGTCCACAGTACTGAATGTATGTTAGTCGCTTTGGATAAAAGCGACTTACAAATGACATGTAATTTTTATTGATATAATCGTGTGCTTGCCTCTTTTTTCTCATGTTAGTCTACTCTTTTTGCTTTTGCCTTTATCTGCAGTACACGTTGTTATAACGCGGTGAATGTACACACTGTGGGACGAATAAAGGATTTCAGATTCTGATTATGGATAAAATAGATAGTTGTGTATAGTTGTGTCTCCCTTGAACAAGACATTGTGAGTTTTATGTATTACTTTTCACTGCGTAGGAGTGGATTAAGGATGTTCTAGTTTGACTCATTTGTTTTTAAAAGGAGAAATAGGTGGAGCAGGCTGCAGTATCACTGTGTGCTAAAAAAACATTTCTGTCAGTTCTTAATTATTTGAGTTACTTTTTAAGGCTTTCCTCTTTATCACTTTTGGTTAGAAATATGTATCTGTATGAATGCAATCTGCTCTTTTTGTTTGCTTAATGGCTTCACAAACTACTAATAGTAATTGTAAATATACCGTTTTGTTCACGTTCCATAAATAGAAAAAGATGGATTTATATGCTTCTTTGTGTATACAATTTAAATGCATGACCTGCCAACTTGTCACATGTTTACATCAGAGCACAGAGTGAATTAATGAAATTGTATTCACAATATAGTGTAGAAAATTAACATTTCCTTCCAACAAATTAGTACTATTCCACTTATCCTATTCATGTACTCTGTATAATAATGAATGCTGCATTGTACAAGCTACGATAAGCATGTGTTTATGACAGATAAACAGATTAATGTGAAATGTGCAACCATGCAATGCTGTTAACATACAAATTAAAACTTTTGAGTATCGTTAAATGTTTTACGATATACATTCAGTCTCATTTACTTAACATCCTGTGACCTGTGAGTCTGTTTCTACTAATGAGGTCAGTGTTAGGGTCGTTATCTCGGTCCAATAACCAACATGTTCATCTATTATTTTATTTTGTTTACTCCACCTAACCAGACTAACAATGTGAAACTCAAACTGGGCTTTAGGAAGAACACACCTCCTGAAGTTGAGGCTGTTTATTCAGAAGATTAGGATTGTATTCAATGAGGGAAGGGGGGGGGGGAACATGTTAAAGTATCTGCTTACATTCAGCCCAATTAACAATACAATGGCGCAGGGATTTGCAAAGAATCAAGTCGGCCTATTTGTCAGCATACATCTGTTAATTATTTGTGTAAATTAGGTCCCAAACAATAATTATCACCTACAATTAGGTCAGGTGGAGAGGGGGAGAGGGAACCGTCATTAATTGTGTTTAAAATACTGACAACACCAATTAGCCGCTCGATTCGTCCCCGCTGCCACCCAAAGACTGCTCCCCCTGTTTTGGGGATGAAACTCACCCCCCCTCCCACCTAACCCAATACACAGAGCGCCCAGTCATACTGGTTCAGCTAGTCAGCCATTCAGCTCCAGCACACAGAAACATACAGAGCTGTAATGTAATCTGGCATGAGGTCATGAAATGTGTGGGCAAATCGTTCTCAGCGTGGAAAATGATACAGAGGTAATGGCACTGATAGCGAGCCTGTGAGAAAACTGAATAAAGAGATGACGGTGCACATGAAGTAGCATTTGGAAGGTCAGTGCGTGTTTTTTAAGTAGCCAAATGTCTTGATGAAGTGTCCTTGATAGTGAACTTTTAGCCGCTTAGTCAGTCAATGTCCTCAGATAGAAAAGTAAGAAGAAAAACACACATATTTAGATTGCAACAAGTTCAGATTAAAATACAACGGCAACAAATGAAACCTCCCTGTTCAGATGCAACGGACAAAAACATTGCATTAATTACATTTTGAGGGAAACTAATTTCACCAAGACTGTGGTCCTCGTTCAAAATGCCTGGTTCATATTGTGAAATAAACAAAACAAATATGCAACAAAACCTTTACTCGTGACGTTTAGTAAAATATCATAGTTAGGCCAATATAAGGTATGTTTGTTATGCAGTTGAAGTTACGTATGTATCATCTAACATAACATTAAAACAAGTCAATGTCCACTGAGCGTTACACATGAGTCTCCTTGGTTAAAGTCTTGTATTATCCATACGTCCCCTCCTGACCCAGAAAGTGACGCAGGTTCTAGTCCAGGCTCTGGTCACCTCACACCTAGACTAC